>CANTUO010000003.1:0-1200000 GCA_947670415.1 Insectozyma verbasci | reverse complement strand
TTTCTTCATCACTTTCCCATAATAGATACTGTAGAAACTTTTCAAACTTTTCAAATTGAGATACATCATTGAAAAATGGAAAATTCAAACAAATTGTAGATATAGCACCATGAAAAGTACCAGCAATATCAATATTATATACATCAAATGAATGTAAATCTAATATCTTATCTATACTTATATCTCCAAATTTAGTTGGATATATAGGACAAGTTGAGTTAATTTCACGAATTTTCTTTGATACTTCATCTTGATTCTCTATTTGATCAATTTTGTTTAATAATACAACATCAGCTAATGCTAATTGTAAATGAGCAGTTGTAATTAATTCACCTTCACCATGCCAATGACCGTCTTTATCATTCAAAGATTTAATTATATTTTTTGAATCAACAACAGTAATAACACTATCAATATAAATATTTGAAGCTAAACCTTTATCTAACCAAAACATTTGAGCTATGGGAGCAGGATCAGCAATACCAGTGGTTTCTAAAAGAATATAGTCAATTTTATCTTTTGAATTTTCAATTAAATTTTCAATTGCTGATACTCCAGTATCTTTAACAGTACAACACAAACATCCATTACCAATATCCAACCATTCAGTAACTGATTCTGATTGATCTTGTATAGTTACTGATTTTTCTATAATTGCAGAATCACCAAATTCATTTAAAATAATTGCAACTTTTTTATTTGAATTTTTTGCAATTTGTTGTAATAAAGTTGATTTACCAGAACCTAAATAACCTGTTATAATACTTATTGGTATCTTTTTAGTGGTATTTGGAGTTGATGAAAATGGTTTGAATTTTTCTTTACTTAGAGTTTCAGTTTTGATATCTGTTGTTTCATTTGCAACTAATATTGGTATTTCTTCAATTTCTTGTTGATCCATATTAAGCATTGGATGGATGCAAAATCAGTTTGGTAAAGCGAAAAAAAAATATAATTATCACCAAACCAAACCAAGACAAATTTATCGCCATGGCAGCAGAATTATCAAAGATAAACAATTTAATAAAATTAGAAGATGATTTGATTAAGTTAGATTCATTAAGATCACAATTCTTAAAAGAAAAATCATCAATTGATATTAAATTATCATCAACAACTCAATTACAAATTGATTCTATAATGAATAATCTTGATCAATTAAATCAAACAATGAAAAAATTAAATAATATAAAATCAAATGTAAATAAAATTACAAATATTCATCAAGAATCAACTAATATTAAAGATTATGACTTAATACGTAAAATGTCATTAATAAATCAGTATCTAAGTCAAGTTGAAAATATATATTTTGATATTTCAAAATTTCATCAGAATTTAAATAATTTAAATTCTGCAATTGAAGATGAAATGAGTCAATTCCAAAATGATTCAAATTATCCATTACCTAAATTTTTAGAAATTCATAATTTATATGATCAAGCTAGAAATTTTCACGATTATCTTGAAAGATTTATCATGAATTCTTCAGATGATTATAAATCATTAGTGCAGAAAATTACATCACCTATAAAGAAGACTATAAGTTTATTTGACGAGTTTATAAATGAGTGTACTATTTCATTAACTGAATATACTAAAGAAGGGAATTTTGAATTTTTATTTAAATTTGTTGCTGTGATAAGTTATGAAGAAAAAGAAGATTTAAAAGCTGAATTAATTGGAAATCTATTTCAAAGAGATCAATTAAATGGTTATCAAAGAATTAAAAAAAGAAATTATAAGAAATTCTTTTTCGATAAATTAAGATTAAATCTACAAGAAACTTTTCAAACTTGTGTTAATCATTTTTCAGATGATACAATTTTAGTTTTTGATAATTTATATTGGTTAGAAGAAGATTTAAAATTTATCAAAAGTCTAGAAGATTTATTCCCTTGGGATATTGAAAAATTCTTTAGCAAGATTTATTATGATTGTTTACATGACTTTACTTTAGATTTAATTAAAAAAGAACCACCAGCTGAAGATTTATTAAAAATATTAGCTTATGATAAAATAAATCCATTTGATAAATCAATAATTGGTGAATTAAAAGAATCTGTATTGGAAGATTATTTAACTACAATTACAAACAAAATGAATGAATGGAATTTAAATCTTATAAAACAAGAAACTGAATCATTTACTCAAAGACCAAAAGCACCTGACGTATATCCATATGAACAAAAATATTGGGATGAAGATGTTCAAGGAAATGAATTGGAAATGTTTAGTACTTTTCAAGCTTATGTTTTACCAGATTTTAAAACTCCATTAGCTATGTTGAAAGAACAAGCTGATGTAGCTGCAAGTTCAGGATATTCTAAAATTTTAGTTGAAGTTATTGAAAAATGGAATGTTTGTTTTTTGAAAAGAATAGATAATTTTCGTGACTTAATTGATGATGAAATGGATAGATATATTTCAGTTTTTAATAATGAAAAATTTTTGATTAAACAATCAAAAGCTAAAAAATTATTTAGAAAAAAACCAGTGGCTGTGGATGTTGATAGTTTAACACCAGAAGAACAAAGAAATATTTCCAAAGAAGGTTTAGTTGAATATTTATGTGCATTGGCAAATTCATTAGATATTACAAGTGAAACTTTAAGTGACAAATTTATGCCAATATATCTTGAAAAAACTCATGCAAATTTCCATTCAAAAATACAAACAGCTTTTGAATCTACAGTTTATGTTTCCAATGAATTAATTAGTCATATTATTAAAACAATATGTCTGATTGTAATTAATGATTTATATCCTGAATTATGTAAAGTATTTACAAAAGCATGGTATGATCCACCTGAAGTTTCAATGACTGAATTAATAGTGGAGACTATTGCTGAATATATGCAAGAAATTAGAAGTTATTCAACTTATAATGTATATGCATTATGTTTTACTATATTGTTGGATAATTTTATAAATACTTATATTAGAATTGGTTATGAAAATGTATTACATGGTGATGGTAAAAAAATTGATCCAGATGCAACTAAAAAGTATAAATCCTTTTCAGAAGGTATTGGAAGAGATATTAGTTTGTTTTTCCACGGTTTAGAAAACTTATTTACTAGAAAGGATAAGAAATATTTATTTTATAGTTTGAAAGCAATTGAATTATTAGATAATTTAGGTACTTGTCAAGATCCATTAAATATTGCACCTCAAATATGGCAACATGAAGTACTACCTGAATTTTATTATTCATCAATTGATTATGTCATTGGTGTACTTTCATGTAGGAAAGATATTGATAAACTGGATATTAAACAATTGAGACCAAAATTACAAGCTATACAAGATGAATATTATAAAGAAGTTGAATCTCCAGAAACACCAATTTTAACATTGAGTGATTTTACGTATAATGCATAATATATATTTCTCAATTGGTAGCGGATTTTAAATTATCAACAAAAACTTTTTATAACCAACAGATATGGGTAGACATCCTTTATACAAGAAACAAAAAATAGCTCAACCAGAGCCTGTGGTAAACGATCAACAATTTCAGTCATATCCACCAACTGTATATGAATCAGCACCAGCCACATTAAAAAATTTTCCATCATCAATAGTTAATGGAATTACAGAAGAAGGTGGATTATTTAGTTTAACTTTTAAATCTATAAATTGTGCAAGATATGTTGAAAATATAGACTATATGAAACGTCTTTTCAAACCAGAAATAAATTTGGTTAAATTATCAGATACAGATTTAAATTTATTTAAAGAGGAATTAGAAAAAGATATACAGACAGAAGAAGAATTAGAAAAACCAATAGATGAAATATCTCAATTACAAAATGAACTAGATGATTTTATGAATAAACAAGGTGATTTAGAAGTATTTAGTAAGAAACTAGTTGAAAATTATAGATTGGAAAATCCAAATAAAAAGTTAATAGTCAGTGGAGACAAGTTTAATATCACTAGTATCGTAATACCCAATTTAGAAGTTGAAAAAGTCGAAGATTTACATGATGATTTTTTAGTAGTTGCTAGTGATGAAGTAGTTGATGAAAAACCAGATTTAAAATTAGAAGAAGAAATTAGAGAAATTGCAAATGAACAAGATTCTGGTGTAACATCACAAGTAGAATAGAAATCAGAGAAATTGCAAATGAACAAGATTTTGGTGTAACATCACAAGTAGAATAAACCTATACATCAACACTTCCTAATACACAACTTTTAATGATTAAATAATCATCTACACCGAATTTTGAACCTTCTCTTCCAAATCCAGATTCTCCAATACCTCCAAATGGTAATGCAGCTTCTGTAATTGCACCAGTATTTATACCCAACATACCAACATTAATAGCTTCTGCAACTTTAAAAACTCTACTAACATCAGTAGCATAGAAATAACCAGCTAAACCAAATTGAGTATCATTTGCCATTTTAATAACTTCATCATCAGATTTAAATTTAATTAATGGAGCAACTGGACCAAAAGTTTCATCATTAAAAATTTGCATCTCAGTAGTAACATCACCTAATACAGTTAAATCATGGAAATTTGCACCAAGATCTTCTCTTTTATTGCCACCAAATAAAATTTTTGCACCTTTACCAGTAGCATCTTCAATATGTTCTCTAACTTTTTTCATTGATCTTTCATTAATAACAGGACCATAAGTAACACCTTCTTTTAAACCATCACCTAAAACAACAGTTTCTTTTAATTTTGAGATTAATTTATCTTTAAAGTCATCATAAATTGATTCATGAATAAATAATCTATTCGCACAAACACAAGTTTGACCACTTGATCTAAATTTTGATGCAATTGCTCCTTGTACAGCTTTATCTATATCTTTAACATCATCAAACACTATAAATGGTGCATTACCACCTAATTCCATTGATAATTTTTTTAAAGTTGAAGAACTTTGTTTCATTAATATACTACCAACTCCAGTTGAACCTGTAAAACTAACTTTTTTAATTTTTGGATGTTCACAAATTAATTTACCAGCCATTGAACTTGATTTACATGGTAAAACATTAATTGTACCTTCTGGAAATCCAGCTTCTTGAGCTAAATAAGCAATTGCTAATGCTGATAATGGAGTTTCTGAAGCTGGTTTAATGACTGTTGTACAACCAGTAGCAATTGCAGCACCAACTTTTCTTGTAATCATAGCTAATGGAAAATTCCAAGGTGTTAAAATACCACAAACACCAATTGGTTGTTTTAATACTAAAATTCTATTTTGTGGATTTGCTGATGGGATTATATCACCATTAATTCTTGGAGCTTCTTCTGAAAACCATTGGAAAAATGAAGCTGCATATTTAACTTCACCCAAAGCATCTGCATATGGTTTACCATTTTCTAAAACACATAATTTAGCTAAATCTTCTTGATTTTCAATCATTAATTCATATAATCTTAATAATAAACCTGATCTATATCTACCAGTAGTTTTTTTAAATTTTTCAAATGAATCATAAGCATAATCAATTGCTTTATTATAATCATCTTCAGTCATTGATTGAACTGTTTCAATTACTGCTTCATTTTTAGGAACTAAAGCAGGATTAGTAACTACAAATGATTCATTTGATGAACTTGATACCCATTGTCCATTAATAAAACCTTTAGTTTTAATTAAATTTTGATTCTTAATCTGAGAAATCATTTTTGATGAAGATGAATAAAATCTTTTTGAAAACATATTTTCAAAATTCAAATTTAAATCTGTATACCTACTGGCATCTCGGCAATTTAAATGGGGCATAAATGTAAGGCAATTCGGAATCAAGTTACGCGGTTACTCCTAATTAGAAAATGTTTTGTAACCGCTAAAAAATTCCTACCCGCTAAAAAATAAAAATTTTGAAAATACCAATAAATATTCAATTGAAAACAAGCTAAAAGGTAAAGTTTCGACGAGATTAACATAAAAGTTAAGAAGAATGGACCCTGATTGAAAAGTAAACTAGCTTCAGTTTTTTCTGAAAGATTAGCTCGAAATGGGAATAGCATGACCTTCATTCTTCGAAATTTTAAACATTTAAATCATCTCTAATATAATCACATCTAGAATATTCTCACCAAATTGTGGATACAAGAATACTGCTGAGCTTGATTGATGCGCATCTTCGATTATATAATGTCGTCACCGAAATTACATGGTTTCAAATCTTAATGTGTCAATAACTTTTTAGCATGATGAAATAATTGGAATACATTTTTTGGAAAATAAAATTTTCCAAAATAAAGTGGCTGAATTAGTGAAGAGGCTCATGCAAGGGGTTCAGATCCAAGAAAAATTATAAAACAATCTCAAAAAGAATAAATTGACAGGAATCATTAAGGATTCTAAAGTAATTTGAAAAATATATACATTCTACGTGCATAACATAGTTTCTCTGATGTAAGTTATTGTTTAAACTCGGCAGTGCAACGCGTATGATATGTTGTTATATGCAATCGATCGATTAAATTCCAGTTTGTTGAGATTGCAAAAAAAAAAAAAGGGCAGCAATTTTTTTTTAAAACTACATTCGTTTATGAATTTCTTGGTATTATCTTATTTTGTTACATTTATACATTGTATTTGGCTAGATACAAATAATGACACCACAATTCGACTTGCAGCGAATACAGTTGTCCAGGGAGTTTTAGATTACTACGAAGGTGACAAATACGGAGGTACCGTGGGTATGTTTTCATCTCCATATTATTGGTGGGAAGCAGGAGCAGCATTTGGATCTTTATTAGATTACACATTCTTTTTTGAGAATGATACATTGGTTCCATTAATCAAAGAAGCCTTAGAATATCAAGCAGGAGATGATTTGAATTATATTCCACTTAATCAAAGTACCACTGAAGGTAATGATGATCAAGGGTTTTGGGGTTTAACAGTCATGGGAGCAGCAGAAAGAAATTTCAGTAATCCAAGTGATCCTAAAAAATCATGGTTAGGTCTAGCACAAGCTGTTTTCAATACAATGTCATCTAGATGGGATGACGATCAATGTGGAGGAGGATTGAGATGGCAAATATTTCAATGGAATACAGGTTATGATTATAAAAACTCAGTTTCAAACGGTTGTTTATTTAACCTTGCAGCTAGATTAGCTAGATACACAGCAAATGATACTTACGTAGAATGGGCAGAAAGAGTATTTGATTGGATGTATGGTGTTGGATTATTAACTGAAAATGAATGGTGGTTTGTTTATGATGGGGTTAAAATAAATAACAATTGTTCAAATGTCACTAAAAATGTATGGAGTTATAATCAAGGTTTATTATTGAGTGGATGTGCTTATTTATATAATTATACAGAAGATGAAAAATGGTTAAATTATTCAATGAATTTTTTAAGATCTGCTCAAGTATTCTTTAAAAATATTAGTGGTAATATGGTAATATATGAAGCCGCTTGTCAACCATCAAAAAATTGTAATAATGATCAACGATCTTTTATAGCTAATTTTGCAAGATTCTTGGGATTGACTTCAAAATTGATTCCCCAAACGGAAGAGACTATTAATGGATGGATAAAGAGCTCTGCTAATGCTGCTGCTGGTTCTTGAAGTGGTGGGTATGATGGTGTGACTTGTGGTGAAGATTGGACAAATTGGAATTCAACAGATGATAATCCATATGGGGTTGGAAATCACTATGATAACGTATATGGTATGTTAACAATTCAGAAGACGAATAAAGAGGTATTGAAAAACAGACTCTGATTTTCATTTCACAATTGAAACACCGATTATACTAACAATTAACATGACTTGGTGAAGAACTATCGGCGCTTGAGGTGATGCAGAACGTTATGACACCTAAAAGACCAGCTCCATATACTGCAAATGATGGAGGTTCTTCAAAATCTCACCCTGGTAACGGATATCCAAAGATAAAGCAAAATACAAAGCCGTTAACACTAACAACTAAAGATAAAGCAGGAGCTGCAATAATTACTTCAATTATTGGATTATCGATTATCGGTACTTTAATATGGCTATTAATATAGTATTTATGAAAATTCGCTTTCTATTCTTTACTTTTTACAAGAAAAGCAATTACTCTGCAACAACTAAATGAATTACTGAATTACATTGCCAACTTGATTAAATAGCCATCATAACTACTTCCTTCACTTCAAAGTAAATATTGAGTAAAACATACCTTAAATACTCCTAAAGCAATCATGCTTAGATGACGAGCATCGAGCGCTTCTTTCAATTTCCTTCCATCTTGTTGATTCACCACAAAAGAATTCGGTTTTGCACAATATAAATCATTGACTACCTTATGTTTTGAAGTGACTAATTTTAAATAATCACTGGAATCACATCAATTAAAGTTTTTGATATGCTGTAGACAAACCTGTATCATTATCTACTGTTTTTTAAAAATCACGTAATACTTGAAAAAAGAAACTAGTTTCACTGATTCAACTATGATATTAATATAATAATTTCAGTCAATAAATCATTTGATAATGTAAAGTTTTTGCTGTCAGGTGTCATACAACTGTTTTACCCTCCGTCAAAATTCATGGTCATAATTTACTAGTGTGTTTCAGATGTCTCAATTAGGAAATTTTATTTTTTTCTCATAATTTTTCTCACATTGAAATTTTATTTGAATGAAGTAAACCTTCCCAAATCATTTATGGTTAAAATAATACTTATACAGGGTATGAATTACAATCTAATTATGTTAAGAAAAATATCAGAATTAAAATTCTTATCATTTAGATCAAAAAATAATGAAATATTGTAATTGATTTTGTTTATCACAAAATCTGATGAATTATCTTTTATGAGCTCATGTTTAATGACTATGCTTATTATTTAAATGGGTAATCGATCTTATTGAATTGCTGAGATCGCAGTGTCTATTTTTGACGTTTTCTAATACAATTTATATCGATTAAATAAGTCGAGAGTAGTATTTTGTCCTTAAGATCCTTAAGAACAAATACATATACTGAGAAACATGATAAACACACTTTTGTTTTTGATTCAGGTAGAATCGTAACGTTACTTTGCAAACTATACATTATTTGACGGTTAGGAGGCAAGGAAAATATGGCCAATAAGAGCCGGTTATGCTTCCAAAATTTTTAAGAAATTTCAACTGTCAGGCCGCCTATTTGATTGTAGATTTAAAACACCTTTCAATAAACACGCAAAATTGATGAATAAATCGTGCTATGGTAACTATATAGATTTCATTTTACCTAATTAACACTTAGTCTTATTAACCTCAAATATTCCCATACAATTTAACTTCTACGCACATTTTCAAATGAAGATTTTGATATTTGATTGTAAGTCAGTTTGAATCTAGTAAATATTAGGTATCTAAATGTCTTCCCTTACTTGATGTGTTGTAATTTGGGTATCAAATGAATACATTTGCTAGCAACAAATCTTTCATTTATGTAGTCTGTTCAACTTATAATTTAAATTCATGTTGATTCTTTATTATTAGTTAGTTTCTTTATCCTCTTGTCTATTAGATTTTTCGGATTTAAAGCATAAAAACATTTTCTATCAATTTCTTTACTTGCTTCACGATCAGCAACATGAGATTGCTTTGCAACTGATATACATTTTTGAATTGTTTCAATTAATGTAGTCAATTGAGTTCTCCCTACATCTTCAGTACTTTCAGGTTCTTCTTTTATGGTAGTTAATTTTTCATTTTTCAAAAATTTTCTTTTCAAATAGTTTTCGGTTATTTTTTGATCAATATCATACATTGAAGCTAATGCAATTTGAGGAGGAGTAAATAAAAAAGCAACATCACTAATCATATAATATTTATTTAACCATTCTCTTGCATGATTATATAAATCACCCAATTTATCAATATTTATATCTTGATTAATTTGTGGATGTAATAATTCAGCTTGCAGATCTAAAAAAATACCATATAAAGGTCGTATTGGATGATGAACCATTAATGTAAATTTCAAGCTTTGTAATACAATATATTCCAAATCTAAAATATGCTCTGAATCTATTTTACTCAATGGTTTAACAAATGATTCAATTGATATAAAATAATTTTCAGATTTAGCAGCTAAGAAAATACAAGTATATAATATATTTTTTGGATGATATTCCATTACTGAGTTATTTAAATAAAATTTTTTAAAAAATGACGAAGCTGTTAATCTAACTTGGGTTGGCATCTTGAAGAAATTACATGATGTGGTAATATTTTGAATATAAAAATCAAGAAATGTTAATTCTTCTTCATAGGAAATCAAATTTAATAAATTCTCTTCTTTTAATTCTTGTTGAAATTTATCAAATATTTCAGGATTTGACAATTTTGAATTTGTATATTCTTGTTGAAATTTATCTTTTGCAATTTTTTGACCTTTTAAATTTGTTTGTTTTCTTAAATTCACTAGTTGTTCTTCTGTAAATGACCAAAAATTATATTGAGATGAATGTCGATATAAATCATCATTTGATATCATTTTCTTTTTTAATGTTGGCTCTATCTTGTCATTATTTGTTCCAGCCATTGGTATATACAAATTGCTTGAAAAAAAAAAAAAAAAAAAAAATAAAAAAATAAAATAAAATAAAATAAAATAAAAATATACGAATCAACATTTTGCATCAATATAATAAAACAAATTCAATTTGTATTAAAATGTAAGAATAACCTATAAACCTAAACACTTGAAACCTGTTAATGCTTGTCGATGCAAATAACCTATGCTCATCCTTTAAACTTCCAAATCACCTGCAACTTCTTCATCGTCATCTTCTTCATCGTCATCGTCATCTTCTTCTTCATCATCATCTATATCATCATCACTAGATAAACTACCAACATCACTTAATTCATCATCTTCATCTTCATCCAATTTATCATCTACATTTCCATTTATTTCAGGTATATGTTTAGCATATTGTTGAACATATTTACGTACAGTATCATTATATTTTGATTCATCTTTAGTCATTAAATTTGAAGCTTCAGTATTTAATGGATCACTTGGATTTGCATATCTTAATAAATGCGGTAAGAAATTTTCAAATATATTTAATAATCCAAACATTGGAGACCAAGTTTGATTTATAACATCTAAACAAACAGATCCTGAACCTTCATCAATATTTGGATGATATATTTTATTTGTAAAACCAATTGATGGAGATTTTATAGGATATTGATCAGGTAATTCAACGCGAATTTTCCAAATTCCTCCCTCATAAGGAGTATCCATTGGACCTTTAAAAATGACAAAAAATTGTTGAATTGAATCATCAATTAGAGTAACATCATGATCTGACATCATTAGTTCCATTACATCTTTTTCAATACGTCTTTTAGGTGAACTCATGATAAAATGTTGTTTGTCAGAAATAAATATTATTGAAATCTTCTTTTTTTTTTTGAAATGTGTATTTTCGATTAATAAACAATTGTAATGATGAGATGAATATTAATATTAACCTTAATTGTAACCTATTCAAGTACTAAAAGTTTAAAAGTTTAAAAGTAATAAAATAAAAAAAGTAATGGAAATCAAAAAATAAAAAATGTATGGAATAAGAAACCTTTATATAATTTTTTGTGATCAAGTGACTTAATCTATCATTTTGAGTTATCAACCACTTATTATGTAAGTTTTGTTTTGAGTGTTATGTAATTATTACCAGTGCTACCAATTGAGTAAAATTTATATTTATTATGTAAGTTTGTGATACGTGTTATGTAATTAATACTAGTGCTACCAATTGAGGAATTTTATATTTAAGATGTCATCGATTATGATCAATTATAACGTTTATGATCAATTATAACGTTTATGATCAATTATAACGTTTATGATCAATTATAACGTTTATGATCAATTATAACGTTCAAATAAAAGAGACAGAGTAGTTCAGGTCCAGACTTTAAACTCTCATACACAATAAACTAAAAGTCTAAGTCTCCCCATTAATTGTTGTTATTGAAATTCTCACATTTATTTTTGATCACTACTCTAATTTACAAACTCTAATCTAATTAACAAACTCTAATGTAACTAACAAACTCTAATCAAATCCTCCAACAGCTGGTGTATCATGTTTTTTGGAAATTTGTAATGTCCATTTATAACTCCATATAGTTTCTCCATTTTCTTTTATTGTTGATTTTGCAGGATAATCTCCTCTTAAAAAAGTACCACCTGGAACTCCACCAGGTGGAAATGTGATTTCATGAAAATCACCATTATCTAAATGATTATTAATTTTAGCATCTTCAATCATATGTAAATCTCTCAGATCAACAATTATACCTGATTTTTTAACGGTTTGATGATAAGTTAAACTTCTTAAAGGTCTTTTTAATACTTTATACCTTATTGATAAGTGATATGTTGAATATTCAGGTATTATAAAATGTAATCTTTGTGGCATTGGTTCCATATCTCTTGAAAATATTAATGGTTCATCATATCCATCTATTTTTATAGCCATGGCTTCAAATCTTACCAATTCATTTTCAAAATCTGCTAATAATTCTTCTTTTGTTTTTTTTTGTTTAGTAGATGATGGCATTTCAATTGATATATATCTAATATTAACTAAACTAGTCTATGTTGTAGATTATATATGTTTTGTATAACTGTTGATTAAAACGTGAATATGAATATTTAACGGAGAAAAGTAAAATTTCACAGCTATCGATAAAAGAAAAAAAAAACCACCTTAAACTTATCACACTATTTACAAAATGTATCCAGCCAACAAATATTCTTTAGATTCGGAATAAGCATGTGAAGAACTATATTAGATACTCTTGTACCTTAGGGGGCTAATTAACTTTGAAAAGTTGCTAAATTGAGGAGAGTGGTTTCGAGATTTGAAACATTTTCATAGTTTATCATCATCATTTTCGAGAATAAGAAAGTAAACAGCTAAACTAAAACTTTTAAATATTGAAGCTGTACATTTATAGACCACGAGTGTTGTCTCTATTTACACAATCTGTATAGAATGAAGTTGCAAGATTCTCATAGTATTCTCATAGTATTCTCATAGTATTCTCATAGTATTCTCATAGTATTCTCATAGTATTCTCATAGTATTCTCATAGTATTCTCATAGTATTATATGTCTTATCTAACATATTCAATCAAAGCCTCGTTGCGTAAAGTTATAATTTATAATTTGACAACTATAATAAATTATATTACACTTCTAGTCCTTTCTCAGTTTCTTTAATCGACGACACTTCACCATACGAACCATTTTCAATCTCTTGTTGTATTTTTTTTATAATTTCTTGTTGATCTTCGTTTAAATCATTTATTTCATCTGATTTTAACTTCTCTATATTTTGTAGTAATTTTACATGTTCAAATGATAACGTCTTCAAATCCACATGCTTTTTATTCAATGTTAATTCTATAAGCTCTTGATTTGTCGTATTTGAAATCATACTTAATTCAACTAATGCCAAACTCAATTGTGGAAATCTTTCCAATAATAATTTTGTAGTTTTTGGATTCTCTATACTCATTGTTTTTATTTCTTTTAATATTTGTAACCTTGACTGAGGATCTATACTACTCAATATTGAAGATATAACTTGTGATGCATTTTGCGTCGGGTGAATTTGTATTCCTAAAGGTAATGGTGGTAATTTTATATCATCTTGTGTATTATTATTACTATTACCAATATCATAATCTGTTATAAATGAACATTTTAAAAATCTACCATTTGGTAAAGTCATATAATTTAAATTTCGTACTGCAGAAGCAGCAGTTTCATTATCACCATAATTTATAATAGCATAACCTTTTGATTTACCAGTTAAATCATCAAATAAAAGTTTAACATCTAAAACAGGACCAACCGATCTAGCAATATCCAATACTTGGTCTTCCGTATAATCAAATGGAAATTTCCCAAGGGAAACACAAGTACTTTTGGTATCCATATATATAATTTTCAGCTGGTATGAAAAAAAAAAATGTAGAATAAAAAAATATACAAAATGGATACAAAGGAAATTAAATCAATTGTATCAAATCTTGAAAAGACTCAAGATGATCAAACTATGTTAAAACTATTAAATATATTAAATGATGATGTTATACCTACAGAAAAATTATTAAGAGAAACTAAAGTTGGTGTTGCTGTAAATAAATTTAGAAGTCATGATAATTCAGAAATTAATCAATTGGTTAAAAAAATGATTAGAAATTGGAGAGATGCTGTTAAAAAGGATTCATTAAAGAAAAAACAAGAAGCTAATAAAGATAATTCATCAGATGGTAATAAATCACCAGATCAATCACAAGATAATACATCAAAACAACCAGAAGCACCAAAAAGACATTATACTGGACCAAGAACTTCTAAATCAGATGCTATAAATACTCAATTATATGAAAATCCAACTAGAAATGCATCTGTTGGTGCATTATATACTGCATTGGCTGTTGAACGAGATGATTCATCAAAATTAATATTATCAATAGCTGTTGAAATTGAATCAGAAGTTTTTAAAGCTCAATATGGTAAAGTAGATGATACATATCGTACAAAATTAAGAACTTTTACAATGAACCTCAAGAATAAAAAAAATCCAGAAATTAGAGAAAGATTATTAAGTAAATCAATAAAACCAAATGAATTTATTAATATGAAACCAACAGAAATGGCACCAGAAGCATTACGTAAAGAAATGGAACAATTACATAAACAAAATTTATTTGATGCTCAAGGTGCAACTGAAAAAAGAGCTGTTACTGATAGATTTACTTGTGGGAAATGTAAACATAAAAAAGTTAGTTATTATCAAATGCAAACTAGATCTGCAGATGAACCTTTAACAACTTTTTGTACTTGTGAAAATTGTGGTAATAGATGGAAATTCTCATAAATATATATAATAAAATCTATTATAAATTCTTTGATAAATAACTTAATAAATCAACTTTTGTAACAATTTGAACTGGTTTTAAATCTGAATCAGTTATAATTGCATTTGAATTGGTTTCGAAAAATTTATTTAATACATTTAATTTAGTATCTAAAGTAATTGGTTCATAATGTCTTTTTGTAAATCCAGAATTTTTATTAATTGTAAATGATTTTTCGAAATCTTTTAATTTTCTAAAATCAATTATAATTGATGAAATTGAATTTGTCATTTGTATCTTTCTAGTTGATAATGTTTTTAAAATTTTTGATAATGTAATTAACCCAATTAATTGACCAGATTTATTTAATACTGGTAATTGATCAAAACCATTATCTTTTAATAAATTAAAAGTTTTATTTACAGTATCTTGTAATTCAACAGTAACAACTGGAGATTTATTTGCAACTAAATCTGCAACTGTTTTATTAGCTAAAATATCATCAGCTCCATTTGTTTGTGAATTATCTTCAACTTCAAATCCATTTGAAATCATCCATTCGTCATCTGCAAATTTAGATAAATAAGATCTAATTGAATCTGGGAAAACAACAACGACAACATCATCTTCAGTTAAATTTTTAGAAATTTCAATAGCTGCTTGTAATGCACTTCCTGAAGAACCACCAACTAAAATACCTTCTTCTCTAATAATTCTTCTCGCTAATTTAAATGATTCTTTATCATCAGTTTTAATCCATTTATCAACATATTTTCTATTTAAAACATCAGGAATAAAGTCATAACCAATACCTTCAACCATATAACCTTCAGTTGAAGTATTTAAACTTTCGGGTTGTGCTAGTATAGAACCTTTTGGATCAGCACCAACAACAACAACTTTATCATTTTGTTCTTTTAAATATTTAGACATACCAGTTATAGTACCACCAGTACCTGCACCAGCAACTAAATGAGTAACTTTACCTTCAGTTTGTTGCCAAATTTCATAACCAGTTCCATAATAATGAGCATTTGGATTTGCAACATTACCATATTGATCTAAGATAACTGAATTTGGAATTTCTTTTTCTAATTTTCTTGCAACACCAATATGAGATTCTGGTGCATCCCAAGAAGCTTCAGTTGGAGTTCTAATAATTTCAGCACCTAAAGCTTTTAAAACTGAAACTTTTTCATTTGACATTTTTTCAGGTAATGTAATTATAGTTCTATAACCTCTAACAGCACCAACTAAAGCCAAACCAATACCTGTATTTCCTGAAGTAGGTTCAATCAAAGTATAACCAGAATTTGGTTCAATTTTACCTTGTTTTTCAGCTTCTAAAACCATATTTTTTGCAATTCTATCTTTGATGGAACCACCAGCATTAAATAATTCAACTTTAGCATAAATTTTAGCTTTAATACCTAAACTTTGAGGAATTTTGTTGAGTTTGACTAAAGGTGTATTACCTATTAACTCTAATATATCTTCTTTTAAAGCTGGGACGGAATTAGACATCGTAAATCGTATATGGGTTAATTTGAAATTTTTTTTTTCATTTTTTCGTTTTGTTGTGGCTACATCGTAAATTATTTTTTTTTTCAATCTAACAAATCTATGGAGCGACGTGGAACGAGAAAACGCCCTAGATTATTTCTCCCAAAGCGCGAGTGTGGAAAGAATTTCTCGCGTTAGCTTGGGGCGACTTCGCATCAAATGTATCTGCATATATGCTATGAATATAGCATAAAATCTTAGAATTATAGCAAGCTCTGATTTACCAAAATCAATTTTCCTCTCAGCGCTATACCCAAAAAGTGTTAGGTAAATCTTTGGAGGTGTGGAGACAGCGTTAGATGTATTTAAAAATTGAAGATGTCTAGAGTTATATCTTCAAGTTTGAAATTTTGAATAATGGCTCCAGTTTAATTTGATATCACGAACTTTTTGGTTGTTTAAATTGAGCTTGATTTGTCTGCCCATAGTATCTTAAGCTTAGTTATTAAACATGAGCTCATATCAAAATAATTTATTAGATCTCAGAATAGTTTAACAAAATCCATCAGAATATTTGATTATCTAATTTAATCAATCAATATTTCAATGATCCTTCTCTTGATATCAAGAATTTGTATTCTTATCTCATACAACCATTGACATGACGTTGAACTGCTTGGGAAGTAATCCGATACGAAACCAATTTTAACACGAGAAAAATTATTAAGAAAACATAAAATTTCCTAATTGGAACATCTGAAACGCACTAATAAATTATTACTGTAGATCTTTAAAACCCATGAACAGTCAAATTGGACTTGACAAAAGAGGTTGACTCTATTATCTATTATAATTAATATACTTGATCATAGTAGAATGAGCTCAAATAATTTATTTCTCTATTATCAGGCAATATTTAACAAACAATAGATTAATGATACAACTTTTCTTTGGCTTTTTCGAGAAAAAATCTCTCCTACTCATATATGGCAGTCATTTTAGATTATATTATATAATTTTAAGACTTTATAAGGCTGAACGAATAATAATTTATTGTTTGAACTACTATTAAGTTTAAAAGAAACTTTACTGGTCTTACATCAACTATGTGGTTGACTTTATGATAAATAAGTAAATCTCTAATCCCCCGGACTTGTTATACTTGTTATTTTGAGTTGGCTTATCTATAGAATTTTATTTTCTTGTTAAGCTTTTCAAAAATTGATCGTATTTAACTGTTTCAATTCCTTTGAATTTTAAATATTTTTCACTATAGATGGTTTTTTATTCAAATAAAGAAGATAATAATGAGAAAAGCACTTCCTCCGGTGTTGATCTAGCTGTCGATTCCAAACACATAATAGAATATAAATTATATGTTGCAATATAAAATCCCTCGGCGTCGAATCAACAAGATGGAAGGAAGTTAAGACAAGCCTCGATGTTCTTCATCTAAGCATGATTGCATTAGGTGTGCTCTTGGTTATGTATTCACTTGATGGTGAAAACGAAATTTAATTAGAGGAAACTAGAATCAGTTTAATGTCGGTCTAGTAAAGATTCAACGAAAAAAGTTTGACAACTACAGCTAGATTGTTGAGGGAGTTACTTACAATAAGTTTCACGATTAACTATGCAGAGACTGCATATAACCCAAATTCTTGTTTCAGATTTATACATTTATGATCTTACATTTAACTACATTTGGATCATCACCAGGAATACCTTTAGTAAAATCAAATACTTGAAAATTACATTTTCTATCAATTGTAAACACTTTACCACCATCAGGACTAAATATAACAGAAGCACTTTCTGAAAATCTTTCAGAATTTGCAACTTCACCAAGCAAGACTATAAACTTCTTTTGATATTTATTGAAATTTGGAGAGGAAATTAAATACAATTTCCCATCTTTATCTAAGAGTATTAATCCATCATTTCTTGGTGATATTGCAACTTTATGAATTAATGAACCAATTTCAGAAAATCGAGAAATTATTTCTGATGATTTAAGATGATAATCTTCATGATGATTTTCAATTGAATCGTTTTCATCTATTGATGCACCATCAAGTCTAATTATTATTGGTGGTGTTTTTTTCAATGAACATGATGTTATTATCACTGTATTTGAATATTGATTTCCAAATTGAACATCAGTTATACTTTCATTAGACATCATTAAATTTGTTTCATTATTATTTTCAAATTCTTTTGTATATACAATTTCAGACCATATTAATCTTGGTTTTCTATAATTATTATCTGTTTTTAGTTTTATTATAAGATATCTTGATTCCCATGTAGTTGCAATTATTAAATGTGAAGAAGTTGAATTAAAATTTATAATCTTAATTGGATCACGATATGGAATTGTTATAGTTATTGGATCAACATTTTCCAATTTATTATTAAATACTAATCTGTGAAGTATAACAAATGGTTGTTCTAAATTTGACATTCTTTCCTTTGCGGTTATTCCACAAGCTATTAATGATTCATTTGGTGAGATTGCAATACATCTAATTGGAAAATTAGTAAGATATGTATATATAGGTTGACCTAGTTTATATTCCGTTGATTCTGGATCAATATTAAATACTCTCATTACTCCTTTAGTACCTGATATTACTAAAAAATTTTTAGTTAATTTACAATACATTTGATCATAATTTGATAACACTTCTTTTAGGTCAATTTTTGAATCTTTGTCATTTTTATTAAAATCATTTCTTATTATTATTTCATTATCAATTGAAAATGTTAAATTATTCAAACTTTCTCCATATTCACCAGTCAGTTTACCACAACAAATTAATTTAGGTTTCACCAGAGATCTCGTATCTGAAGTAGGTACAGCATATTCATATAATTCCCATCTCTTCTCATTTATAATTACAAATCTAGTAACTTCTAATGCATTCTGTAAATTTAAAAATGAATAAATTGAAGAACATATAGCTTTCTTGATGGTATTGCCTGTAAATGGAATAGGAAAATTAAACTTCAATTGATTTGTGGGGAATGTTATTAGTTGACGATGGAATGGGTAGCATTTACTAAAATTATACTCCTTTTGTTCATTTAGACTTTCAAACAAATTTTTTTCAAACTGATTTTCAACTGACAGTGAATGTGGTTTGTTTTCCAATTTATAATTTGTAGGAGATAAAGATAAAGATTTAATTGACGGTGGTTCAGAAACTGGGTTCTTAATATCAGTTGGATCAATTTTTGAGCCGTGGTCTATTTGTTCCTCTTTTGCAAATTTATAAAATAATCCCATCAAATCTGTAGATTCATGATCATCTATATTACTTGACTTTATAGATCTTTTTGAAGACGAGCGACGTCGATTACTTTGACTTTGTTGTTGCAAAATTTGATATAAATCTCGCAAGGGTCCAATTTCCGATAAGATTGAAACATTTGTTTTTTGACAGATTTGACAAGTAGAAACACCATTCAATAAGAATTGTTGTTCTGATACAATACAACCACAAGTTAATATAGAAGCATCATTTGCCACTCTGTTACTACCTGGTAATCTTAATAAATTCTCCAAAGAAATGAATAATTTATTATCCATTTAATAAGAGAAAAAAAGATTGAAAAAAACGAAAAATTTATACGATACGTTAAAGCTTTGTATTGTTATATTGTGGTATATTGTACTTGCGTCGTAACAATATAGAGTTGTTGACATTGTAAATACATCCTTACTATATATTAATCATTTTCATCTCTTTCGTTTAAATTTATACTATTACCATTATATGTATCTATTCTTTCATCATCATGTAATGTTTGAACTCTACTTGACGATAATGGTCTTGGTGTTGGCGATCTACTTGTAAAATTTGATAAATGTAGTGAAGAGTCTTGTGAAAAATTTTCATTATGATAAATCTTCGGGGAATTATGTTGTTGTTGTTGTTGTTGTTCCACTTCTTCAGGATGTTGAATATTTAATAATGAAGATGAAACTGATCGATCACTTAATGAAACAAACCCAGGTGATTGAATAATTGGTTGTGTTAAATTTATTGGTTCTTCTGAAGTAGTAGTATTATTATTATTATAATTTGTATCTACACCATAATCGAAAAATGAAATTAAGGCAGAACTCAAGTTACAAATTACATTATAAACTCTTTTAAAATATCCTGAGCTCGATGTATCTGGTTTTGGAGATAATGAATCTTCATCGTCATAAGTTGGTTTTAAAATTAATATTGCTCTAGGAGTTAGTTGTAAATGTAAAAGATTCTTTGATTCTTGTTCTTCATTATACGTCATTCTTGGTAATATTGGCCTATGAAATAAATAACCAGTTGGATATGGATATGATCTAGTTGCAAACGATGGCATACTTTTATTTGAAGGTATTACTTCTATTTCATTATCTAGCCATTCTCTTACCTTTATTAGGGTATCTTCTTGATTAAATTCATGTTTTATAGTACTACCATCAAATAATTTAATAGCTAAGACACAGCATTTTTCATTGAAATTTGATGAATTTGTTGATGATTTGCTATTGGTATCATGATGTTTTATATATTCCTCTTGCCGTTGTATCAACCTTTCTTTCTTATCTGCATTTATCAACTGTCTTAATCTCTTTCGTTCTTCTGTTTGTCCATTCATCGTGAATAGTATAGTTTAATGTAAATCATAAATTTCAGTGCGTGACAATCAATTTTTCAAATACGGAAATAACAAACGACTATTGAAAAACAGCACCAAAGTAACCAAAGTAGAGGTTAAACATTATTCTAAGTATAGTCTAGTGTATATATGAATGTATCACAGCCAGTGTGATAAACTATGTAAAACTGTTTAGGTTAAATTTGGTTAAGTCTTCAATAATTGACTTATTCTTAAATTCAACTTCTTTAAGTAGTAGGTGCTTACTCGATTCAAGTAAGTCCATCTCCTTTTCAAATGATTCCTGACATAATTGATCATATTCCGCTTCTATAAAATCAATATGATTATTTAGCTCCATTATAAGATTATTTTTTTTCAACAACTGGTTCTTTAAATATTTATTCTCAAATTTAACTTTCTGACTTTCTTTATCTAGAAATTCAATTATATTAGTTACATTTGATGGAGTTGATTGTAGTAATTGTAAATTGCTTAGCTTTTCATTCAATAAATTAATTTCATTCTTCAATGAATCAATCATAGTTTGATCTTTATTTTGTAAATTTTGCCAATCTAAAGGTACATTTGACAATTTCACTTTATTCGCTTTAGCTTGAGTTTTGATCTTTTTAACTTCTTTAGCATAATTTAATGTCATATTTGTTTCTTCATAATCCATAGGTGAAACACAAAATATCATACATGTTTTTGAATTACCTGATAAATTCTCTTTTAGCAAATAAGTTAAAATTGAGTCTCTGTATGGTATTATATTTGTAGATTTTGATGATAACAAATTAATGCATCTACCTAAAACAGTCAAGGATTTATTAATTAATGAACCTTCTTTAACTCTATCATGCTGTCCATATAATTTTGTCTTTGTTAATCTTTCTGAACCAGCCAAATCAACTAACTTTATATTAGAAATCATTTCTTCTTCTGCATCTCCAATACTATCACTATCTGATTTTTCGAATTTTGTTTGTTTCAAAGTTAGCGTAATTATGGCATGGCTTCGTGAACTTTTATCATTCATTGATGTAGTAGCTGTAGATCTTTGGATATTACCTTTATTCAATAATTTCAAAAATTGTTGATAATTTTCAATCATATGTTCTTTGACATTTTCAACATATTGTCCAGTAATTGGATGTTCTCTAATTTTACATTTTTTACTATCTGAATCACTCAATAAATCTTTAACTTGTTCATTATAAATTTCAATGTATGAAAATTTCAACTCACTATTAATCTTTTCATTAACTGATATTTCCATCTGTTTCAAAATATCTTTAATTAAAAATGGAATTATACCTGGTTCGTGTTTATTTCCCATCATTGTAAATGTTTTACCCGAGGATGTTTGACCATATGCTAATAAACAAACATTGAAACCTTCAAACAAATGCGATAATAATTCTGGACCTACTTTGGAATAATATTTATAATTATCAACAAAATTTGAGTCCTGTTTATTGTACGACCAAATACATTCATCAAATTGAAATTCTTTTTTATCATCAGTTTTTGAGTTTTGTAAAATGACTGTGTTTGAGTCAGGCATAGATATTAATGAACCAGCATTGTTATTACTCTCAATCTCTCTTTTTAACAATGGCCTGACGCGAACGGTAACTTTTATATTATTCAGGTTCATTTTAAGATCTGATCTGAAAAAAAAAACGTAAACAAAAAATATCAACAAAAAAATTTCAATTTTGCAGCCAAAATATTGCTGCAAAAACTGCAGCACACTCATAAGTTAACGTCATTACTAGCTTATATAGACCATCAGAATCACAATTGTATTCAAGCTTATCCAATAATATTTTGAGATGGTATCACGTGACTTTTGATAAACCAGAATATAATTTTTCACTTTTATAAATTTATTATTCTAACCAAATGCAAGATAAACTGAAGTTTTTAATATTAAATCCTTCGATCGATGGGTTAATCAAGGTTTTAGAAAAATCTAATACTCAGTATACTAAAAATGGTCCATTTGAAGCTACTATTTTATTAGGTGATGTAATTCCAGAAGGTAAATCAATTCCAAAAGATATTGAATTACAAGCACAAACATATTTGTCAAAAGATAAACTAGATATATCAGAAGAAATTAAAGAGAAAATAGTCGATGATAGAAGTTTAATTGATGTTAAAGCAAATTTAACGTATCTGAGACCACCATATTGTATAATACGATTAAAATCAAATTTAGTATTTATGATTTTAAATGATATAAAAGAAGAACATTTATCAAATATACCCACTGATGTAAATATTGATGTTATAATAAGTAATAATAATTGGCCAAGTGCAATTGCCATGAAACAAAATGTAACTTGTGGAAATGAAATTATTGATAAATTAATAAAACAATTTACTCCAAGATATATATTCTCCCATTCAAAATCATTCTTTGAATTAGAACCATTTAAATGGGATAATGGTATAGTTACAAGATTTTTAAGTTTAGCAGAAGAAGGAAGTGGTGAGAAATGGTTTTATGCCTTTTCCATTGGAATTTTACAAGATAATGATTTAAATTTAAATCTTATAAATAATCCCTTTATGAAAAAACGACAAATTGAAGAAGATGAAAAAGAAACAGAAGCTAAGAAAATTAAAGTTGTCACTCCTGATAAATGTTTCTTTTGTTTAAGTAATGCAAGTACTGAAACTCATATGATTGTTTCAATTGGATCTTATAATTATTTAACAATTGCTAAAGGTCCATTAACTAGATCAAATAAAGATTTGTCATTTTCTGGTCATGGTATAATCATACCTATTGAACATATACCGTCAATTATAGCTACAAATTTATTAGCTCAAGATTCTCCTATATTTCAAGAACAATTAAAATATGAGAAATCATTAGTAGAAGCATTCAAACAGTCCAAATTTAAATTAGTATTTTTTGAAATTAGCAGGTTATCAAATATTCATAAACATGTACAATTTATCCCAATTGAAGAAGAATTACTAGAAAAATTTCAAAATTCTTTAGATTTACGAGTTAAAATAAACAACACAAAACATAAAAAGAATCAAAAACTAAAATTCAAAAAGTGTACAGAGGAAGATCTAGAATTGAAAAAAATACTAGACGAATCCGATTTCATAAGTTTTAAAATTTATCATAATGACAAAATTGAATTTCATATTGCTAAACTTGAAGAATCTGGGAATGTAGATTTACAATTTCCAAGAAGAGTATTAGCACATTTATTAAATTTACCTGATAGAATATATTGGGATAAATGCCAACAACCAAAATTAAAAGAAATGTCAGATTGTGAAGAATTTAAAAAATTTTATTCAAATTATGATTTTACTAAATAATTCATTAATACATTTATTACATTGACATTTGAAAAACCATTCTTGCAATTCTTTTTGTCTAATTTCAACAGATTCATTTGAATAATTTCCATAATTTATACATAATTCTTCACCAATTGAAATTTTTCGAGTTGTTTTGAATACTAATTTCTCTTTTATTCTAATTTTAATTAAATTTGGATCACATGAATGATTGAAAAATGAAGCTGATGGGTATACACCAAATCCTAAAAATTCTTTATCTTCATCTTTTGAATTTGATTCTGACCAAATTCCAAATGCATTTGATAAATTTTTACCAATTATAGATCGTATAGAATCCGGAGTGATGTATTTTTGTAACTCTTTTGAACATGTTAGTTTTACGAATTTGTAAATGTTGATATACGAATATAACAAATATGGATATCGATGATATTTTTCAATTTCGGAGGATTGTAATTCTTTAAATAATGATAACTCTCGATTCTCACTAGTCTCTCCTTCAAAGATTTGAAATAGCACTCCGATTACATATTTTATTTCTAAATATTCACTATCATCAATTCTCGGTATTAAATTTAATAATTTGGATGGTTTCATATTGGCGATTTTTTCATTCCATAGGTCGACTTTTGCCCATTCTTCATTAATAGTTTCATTTAAATCACCTTTTGGTTCCTTGGCTTCGATCTCAGGCTTCGATAAACCTAATAAGTAATATTTTTCACAATTTAATAAATTATTTATATAAATATCATTAACATCATGTTTTTTAAAATTATCCTCACATTCTTGACTACAAAACCATATTGAACAATGCTGATCTTTATTAACTTTTTGACTTACCTTAAATTTCATATACTTCCCAAATTCATACTTGAAACATAATTGACAAACCTCCTTTTTGAAAGGTTTTGAAATTGTGGAGCTCAAAGGTGATTCAGAAATGTGTATAATTGTATCATTTTCTATTTCTTCAATTGCAAAACATCCTCTACCTCCATATTTTGTATTACCAATTCTATAATATTGTGAGTTTGAATCAATAAATGATTCTTCTTTACTTATCATTTACGATGAGCTTCGGATTAATTTTCCTGCATAAAAACCTAAATAATAAATGGCTGCAAAATACGAAGTCTGTTTATTAATATTGAGAATTACAAAATTATGCTATTGCTTAGTCGATTAGCTGCTTTTGAGACCATTGCAAGAACTTTTTACGCTGGAAAGATCCAGGTTGATGTGGATATGGCAATATATTCATATTAGCCTTTAAATTCATAAGTACTATTTTATTCCAAAATATCATCTATCGACATTAACAATTCTTCAACATCCTTTAAAAAATTTTCTTGATTGTGATTGAATAATAAATCATCATCATAGTTTGTCTCAAAATTGTTATCAAAATTCAAAACCAATTCTGCATCATTTTCAATTGGGAATGAATCTAACTGATTATTCATTGGTTCAGTATTAAATTCCTCCTCTGTTATTTCATTAACTAGTTTATTCAACTTTTTGAAATTCTTTAACGATGATCTTGCGCTTGAGCTAATTATAGACATCATTGATAAAATTTTAAGACCTTTCTTTAGATATAATAATGTTGTTGGATCAGTCTTATTCATCTTTAAATATACTAGTATTGTAAATAATGAAATGTTGCAAAAATTTATATCTGAACATGAAAATAATCCCAATTTGTTATTCTTTTGTAATTCTGCTAATAATTCAATTGAACAAAATGCTGCATCTATACAAACTGAAGATAAATGATCAACTAATGCTGACTCAAAAGAATCAATTTTGTTTTGAATTTCATCATAATTCTCAACCTTGTATAATAAAAATGGTTTTCCAATATAAATCTTTGCAAGATAATAAGTTAAATTCAAATGCATATTACCACGATACAAATTCGATGATGGATCCAAATTTTCAATTTTGGAATATGTAGGAAAATTCAATTTAATCTCTTCAACTTGTTCCAATAAATTTCTTATCACTTTTGCTTCAATTGAATAACTTTCGTTATATTTTGATTGAATTTCTGTAATTTCTCTAAATATAAAATTTAATTCAATTATTGAAATTTGAGAAAGATTATTATTTTGACCTAGACTATTATTTAATTCTGGTACGTATTTTGGATATTCAACTGTGATATCTTTTGGTGAAATAATATCTTGTTTTCCTATATTTACACCATGTCTTCTCTCCATTGTATAAACAGTCCACCATAATCTTTTACAAACTTCTTGATTTTCTAATGACATATTTGGTGACTTCAAGTGTAATTTATTAGCTATCGCAATTTCTAAAGCTAAACTCATGAATAGGTAACCTCCATCCATTAATTGAAAATTTTCTAATTTATTAGTTGTTGAAAATATACCAAATAATAATAAACTTTGTACACTTTCAATTGATTTTAAATCTATTAAATGTCCAACAAATGGTAATGCAGCATAATAATATTTTATACCTGGTGGTGAATCTTCAAGTTGAGGTGGTTTTTCATTAGTTTGAACAAATTCAAATCCTGAAGATATAGCAATAGTTATTAACACTAAACATAAATGATCCCAATTGTTTAAAAAATAATCTAAATTGTTGATTCTTCGTTGTTCAATGATTTCTTCAACTTTAGCATACATTCGATTATGATGCATATAAAAATAGTTTGTTTCACAAATATTCAAATAGATAGAAACCAGGCTTCGTAATTTATGGTCCTCTGGTAAGATAATTATTGCTTGTGTGATCAATGGTAGTAGATTCTGTTTGAAAAAACCTTCATGAATATAAGAAAATGCTTTTGAACTGGATTCTTGATTTGTTAATTGGCTAATCGATTCTATAAAACTTTGATCAGTAGTTGAAATAAACCGCTTTTTAAAATTTGTCAATGGTTTTTCAACAGCTGTTGGTTTAATTTCATTGATACAAACTCGTTTTTCGAATTCATCGATATGATTTCTCAAAAAATCCAACGTAATATCCGAATATAAAAACTGAATGATTCTCTCTAATTTACAATTATACTTTCGTAATTTAGTATATTGATCTTTATAATTTAATGGATCCAACGGTTTATCTCTTGATGATATAATACATTCACTACTTGATTTTAGACATTTAGAGCATGGGAAACCACCTTCACATTTAGTTTTTCTTGATCTGCATCTATCACAAGCTGCTGCAGTTCTCTTTCTTTCATGTAATGGCTTGATTTTACGATTTCTAATATCAAGACTCATATTTTTTGAAATATTTTGCGCTTTTACAAAATTTGAAAGCGCGGCTTAATTACTTAAAACGGGAATACCAATCTTTTATAAAAGATGAATAATTACATTAAGAGATTTAAATAATAATTAATATGAGATTTGTCCCACAATAAATACATATATTAAAAGATCCATCCCAAAAATTTATCGTAAAACCATTTTCCATCATATTTGATACCTTCAGCTTCTCTAACTGCTTTTAACTCAGCATCTTCAGCTTCATATTTTTCGAATTCAGCATCAATTACATCTTTAAATGTATATAAATCAACATCTTCAGGTTTGATAATCTTTGTTTTATAAATGATTTTATAACCAAAGTAGATTATTAAAAATACCGGTAATACAATATAACCTGTTATAAATGTTTCGTAAGAAAATTCATCACCCAAGAATGCTGTAAAGTTTTTAATTAAAATGATTAAAATACAAACTGATAATGAAAACCATGAAGCATATGGTTGTAAAGGAGATTTATAGACTGCTTTCTTTCTGTCAAATCCTTGTGCTTTCAATGCTTTCATGAATCTTAAATGGAAAATCAAAACACATGTCCAAGCTAATAAACCAGTTAATGAAACAACGTTAACAAAGTATTGAAATACTTGAGCTGAACCTGATGAAACATTCATATAAGCTAACAAACAGAATAAAAAGGATAATGCAACTCCGTAATATGGAACACCTAATTTATTAGTTTTAGTGAAAAATTTAGGAGCATAACCATCAACAGCAAGTGAATAGATAGTTCTACTGCAAACGTACATATCTGAATTACTTGCGGACAACACAAACAAAAGGATAGCTGCATTGATAACATGATCTAATCCACCAATTTGTGCATTTTTTATAGCTATAACAAAAGGAGATGCTCCAGCATTTGTACCAGAAGCACCTAATAACGATGGATCTCTAGGTGACACACACATACCAACAAACAAAATAGCTAAGACGTAGAATACGATGATTCTGTAAAGTGTTAATTTAATAGCTTTTGGAATAGCTCTTCTAGGATCTATAGAATAGTTAGTATTTTCAAAATTAAACCCATTGTTATTTTTGCATCATCAAGAGCTATATCCGTAGTTGATTCAGTATCTATAGATGAATCAGAAGTTGCAATTGTTGTACTATTTTGGCTAAATGAATTGGACCAATATTGTACTGTGCTACCGAAAGTCCTAATCATGTAACCTATCTTGTATCCTGCATATAATCGAATTTCATTATCAACAGTATTGCAACCATTGTAAAACTTCTAAAAAGCTTAACAAATTCAACTGAAACTCTAGATGAACATGTCTCGAGGCAAATGGAAATCTTGTAGTTCCAATGTAAAAATACGTACTTCTAGCTTCACAAAAAGTAATGGCAACTAATTCACTTCCTGTATAAGCAAAAACAGCGGTAACTAAAACAGCAACAAATGCTACAAATCTACCTTTAGCTCCTTCAATTAATAAGTCCTTTGAGGAATCTGCATACTCCATAAATGCACCTGGATTTCTCCAGTAACGAAAGCCTATACGATCGCCTGTTGGACCACCTCCTAAAGCAATAACCCAAAGAACTAATATAACCCCTAAACAAGTGACGACTTTCACACCAGAGAGCCAGAATTCTACTTCTCCGAACAATTTAACTCCAAATAAGTTAACAAATGTAATAATTACCAACAAAACTGTGATCCAGACACCTGGATTTACTTGATCTCTTGGAATCCAATATTGAATTGTTAAAGCACCTGCAGTTAATTGATTTGGAGGCAAAATTAAGTATTTAATCAAATAATTATAACCAGCTGCAAATCCCAAAGCTGGATCAACATATCTTCTACAGTAATTGGCGAAACCATTCATTGGTACATGGGTAGCTACTTCACCGATTGCTGTTAAAACTGTATAAACAACAAAACCAATTAATGCATAAGTAATTAAAATACTTCCAGCACCAGCTGTTCTCAAGGCTGAACCTGTACCAATCAATAAACCAGTTCTACAACAATATGTTAGTATGCGGCTAATTTTCGTTGCAAAAAAAATTTATAGGGTAGTGTTGATGAGTGGAATTGTGCGACTCACATTGTGCGACTCACATCGTACGGCTTTCGCGCAATAATTTTAAATGCGCTTTTTATGAACATCAACTGCTTGATTAAACAACTACCATATCAATTTTTTTTCAATTTTTTTTTCAATTTTAAATCGATTGAATCGACTGAATCGACTGAATCGACTGAATTGAGCGAATCAAGTGAATACATAACCTAACGCACCACCCAATGCAATCATGCTTAGATGACGAGCATCGAGCGCTTGTCTCAACTTCCTTCCATCTTGTTGATTCAATGCCGAAGGATTGGATTTTGCAACATATAAATCATAATCTTCTGTATGTTTGGAAATAACTGATTCTAGATCGGCACCGGAAGAAGTGCTTTTCTCATTATTATCTTCTTTATTTGATTGAAAAATCATCTATAATGAAAAAAATTTAAGAATTCAAAGGAATTACAACATTTAAATACGATCAATTTTTGAAAACCTTAACAAGAAAATAAAATTCTATAGATAAGCCAACACAAAATAACAAGTATAACAAAACCCGCGAGAATAGAAATTTGCTTATTATTAATAAAGATAACCCCATAGTTGATGTATGACCAGTAAAATTTCTTTTAAACTTAATAGTAGATCAAACAAAAAAATTATTATTCGTTTAGCCTTACAAAAGTTTTAGATGCAAAAGATTTAAATTCGCAGAGAAAAAAAAAAATAAAAAATAAAAAATAAAAATAAAAAAAAATATATATATATAAATATAAATATATTTAGTCCGCGTTGCATTAAATCTGACACAAAGTTGAAATATATAAGTATATAAAAAAATTGCAAACCCAAAACTCGAGGAAAATGATTCTAAAGAATCCATCGAGATAATTTTGGCATTGTATGTTAATTTAAAAGAGCTTATTGGTCAAATAAAAGACCTATTCTAACCGGTCATTCATGTCTTACTCTTCTATGTTCCATTGGACGATTGTTGATTATTACATTAAAAATTTTACAACTAATCTATGCCAAGAATATTTTATTTTAAACGATAAATCCTTGCATTCCATCAGATTTAATATAAAATAATATTTTGTTGATAACGAATTGCCGCACGAACATTTTACAAAGCTGGGCAAATTCAATCACAAAATATCAACTTATTCAATTATGAAATCAGCTTAGGTTGTATTTAAAATTTTTGTAACTCTTGAGGGACATTAATTTCCAATTTGTCATTTGTGTTACTACAAAAGTTGCTAGATAATTTTATATGAGATGAATGAATTTTGTTAGAATAATCTGTCAATATAAGTACTTTTTCACATTAATTAATCTATTTACATGCTTTTTTGCCAAGTATTTCTCTGATGTCAAAGAACGAATTAATGAAGTCATTAGTAATAAATATAGATAGTAATAAATATAGATAAGAAATGTCTATCCAAATACATTGTATTGTAAGCAATACTGGTACGTTCAATGAAGCTAGTTTTTTCGTCATTAATAATATTTATTTTTTAACTTATATATTAATTGTATTTAAAATTAAACTTTAATTATGTCGCAAAAACTTAAAAAAGAAAAAACAATGTCAATTCTCGTTTTGACATTAATTCTCGTTTTGACATTGGCAATTCTCGTTTTGACATTTGGAGCGAAACAGAAAAATTTTAATGGAAGCAAAACCTAGTACTTATGATGTTTAAATTAGGAATAATGAACTTATTTATTGAGGTTTTTTGTAATTTTTTTTTTTTTTTTTTTTTTTAAGTAAGACATTTAAGATCTCGAATTGTGCATAAATTTTCGAAGTTGTATTGTGGGGTTCCTCAAAAAGCCTAATATCAATTGCCGTTTAAAAACTCTTAAAAGCTCTTAAAAACTCTTAAAAACTCTTAACCAAAAAACCCATGAGAAAAAGAAAAAAAAAAAAATTAAGTAAAAACTATAACGATCACCAACCAAAACAAATGATACGACAGATTTGTTTGTTTGTTTGTTTGTTAGTCAAGATTTCCCATTTTTTTGGGAACTGATTGAAACTTTATTAACTTCATTTTAATTAACTTCATTCTTATTAACTTCTTTTTTATTAACAATAAGGTTCTCAAATTATTTAGACTTCGACGTGGAACAATATAGAATTATAGAATTATAGAATTAGAGAATTATATACGCTCAGTACGTTGTTCTCAAGATTTATGGAATTGGAAGCTTTATAATTAGAAATAAAGTAGTGTTTTCTTCTTTTCAAGTAGCAGAAAAAAACAATTTTTGGCTGTAAAAAAAACCGCCTAATATTTGACAAAACAAAAGCCGCCTAATATTTGACTAAAAAAAAAAAATAAAGGATCTAATGCATTTTGATAATCATATATACCCGCGACAAAAATCTGCTAATAGGTAAATAGCTTAACTTCTGGCCTTGTTTTTGACAGAGCTAACAGCAAAGAAAATCTTTTGTCAAACTGTGTTTTAACCATCATTATACGGCAACAATCACTTATTATAATCGCTTGAATCTCAGACAAATTTTGGAGGAACTTAGTGATACTTATATTTGCAAAACTTCATCTAATCAAATTCATAATATTCATTGTATATACATTTTTAAAAATAATAATAAACTATTTACGAAACTTTACCAACCTCTTTTTTCCAATTTTTCATCTTCTTTAATTGAATTAATTGCAATACCACCCATTAAATCACCTAAATCAGTTGAATATTCTAATAATTTAACAGGATCATTATAATGAGTTGTTGCATTAACAATAGCTTTTGCTAATTTTTCAGGATTTTGTGATTTAAAAATTCCAGAACCAACAAAAACACCATCACAACCTAATTGCATTAATAAAGCAGCATCCGCTGGAGTAGCAACACCACCTGCAGCAAACATAACAACTGGTAATCTACCTAATTCAATAACTTGAATTAATAAATCAATTGGAATTCTATATGATTCAGCTAATTCAACAATTTCTTTTTCTCCTTTTAATTTTTGAGCATTTTCAATATCTTTTTTAATTGTTCTAATATGATCTACAGCTGATGAAACATCACCAGTACCTGCTTCACCTTTACATCTAATCATAGCAGCACCTTCATTAATTCTTCTTAAAGCTTCTCCTAAATTTTTAGCACCACAAACAAATGGAACTTTAAATTTTGATTTCTCTATATGATATTTTGTATCTGCTGGTGTTAAAACTTCACTTTCATCTATATAATCAACTCCTAAAGCTTCTAAAATTTGACTTTCAACAATATGACCAATTCTAACTTTTGCCATAACTGGTATTCTAACATTTTCCATAATTTCTTTAATCATTTTTGGATCTGACATTCTACAAACTTGATTTGATTTTCTCATTTCTGCTGGAATTCTTTCTAACGCCATAACCGAACATGCCCCAGCACGTTCAGCAATTTTTGCTTGATCGGAATTAACAACATCCATAATAACACCACCTTTTAGCATTTGAGCTAAACCTGTTTTAACTTTGAAATCTGACATAATTGTAATTAAAGAAGATAAAAACTTATAATTGTTGTTTCAATGTTAAAGGTTGAAAAATCTGAAAAAAAAAAAAAAAAGCGTTATGATCTTGTGAACGAAACCGAAGTCAAATTTTGTACTAACCGATCTAAAACGATTTGCGTATACGCATGCGCTAAGAATTCTCATGACTAAGTATAATAATAATAGGAGTTCGAATATCGTAATTACATAGTTAGTAATATATTGAGTCATAAATCAGAGTCAAATATTATTTTTCACTTTTTTTTTAGACAAGATGAAAAATACTTGATAAGGCACGGTGATAAAAATTTGATAGCAGTCAATGACTTCAGGTAAACCTATAGTATTAGGTGTATTAGCATTACAAGGAGCATTCAGAGAACATATAGCTTATTTCAATTGTATACTAGATTCTAATCCAGATGAGTATTCAAATTTTGATATTTCAATAATTGAAGTTAAAACAAAGGAACAATTGGAAAAATGCGATTCATTAGTTATACCGGGTGGTGAATCAAGTTCTATTTCATATATATCCGAAAGAACTCAATTACTACCACATTTATACGATTTTATTGCAAACGAACAGAAAAAAACTTGGGGAACTTGTGCTGGATTAATCTTTTTATCAAAAGAAATACAAAATGGTATTGAGAATCAAAAATGTTTAGGTGGTTTAAATATCCAAGTTAATAGAAATGCATTTGGTCGACAACTAAATTCATTTGAAATAGATTTGGATTTTAGTAAATTTATAAAGGGTTGCGACAAATTTCCAACTGTATTTATAAGAGCTCCGGTGGTTACTAAAATACTTGATGGAAATTGTAATGCAGTAGAAAAAGGTATAATCAAATCTGAAAATACTTATCACAATTCAGCACCAACTGAGATTTTATATGAATTGAAGAATTATAATAATTCAAATAATGACTTGATTGTTGCTGTAAAACAAGGTCATATACTAGGAACCTCATTTCATCCAGAATTGTCAGATAACTACAGTTTTCACAAGTGGTTCTTAGATGATTTTGTCTTGAAATCTTGTAAATAGATAATAATACGTACTGACAAAGAATAATTCTGAAACAACTTATATGCAGCCCCCTCTGCCCTCTCATGGTTTATCATGAAATTTAACTTGTGAATAAATCCATCCAGAATCAACTTTTCTTTCTCAAACAAACTTCAAAACCCATTTAGATTGAATTCATGTTAATATATGCTCGATAAACATAGAGCCGATGACTTTATTCATGGCTTAAACGATGGAAAAAATCGCTATATTGCAAGATAATTAATACTTAAACTTCATCTAACAGCTTCTAATATAGCTGATTTGGCTCATTCTGTCCCCGCGGTTATATCCATCTTATTTTCAGGATGCCATAATCATTTTGAACCTTTTTGCAAAAAGTTCGAACCATGTTTGAAAAAAATTTTGAAAATTGAAGCAAATTATCCAATCTTTATTATGTCTCGAATTTCATTTCCAGGGTTTGGAAATTAGTTATCTTGAAAATATATTCCTTAATGAAGATTTTACCGATTAGTTTTGAGTTTCAACTTGACATGAAAATAGTAAATACTGATTTGGGAGTCTGCTAATACATAGTTAACAAATTTACTTCTTAAAAGCTTTCTTCTCTTTTTTTGCAGCCATTTTTTTATCTGTTTATAATTTTTGAAAAAAAAAAAAAATAATATATGTTAGTCTACCAAATATGATGCAGCATGCTAGGATGTTCAATTCATCCAATAAACAAGAGAATACGACATTAATACCGAATCTGGACTCAATTAATAAACCACAAAGACAAATGTCTGCTAATCATTTAAGTTTAACAGTGGGAAATTCCAAGAATAATATCTCAACTAATAGCCAACAGTATTTAAACAAAAAAATTGGAAATACAATTACAATAGGTAAAAAGAAGGAGCAGATAGAACGTGAACCAGAAAACTTATCAAAAGTACTAAGTAATCAAGATGATGCGTCACGAGATCCTGTGCAATTGACTTTATGGTTTCATGATCTACGGACAAATCATCAAGATGTTATAATTGATTCAAATGCTATCCCTGGTGGAGTTCAAATTGGTCAAGTTTTTGAATTACAATCAATTGAAGCTGGTACTTCAAGTAAAAAATTTATATTCAAAGTCAATTCAGAGAATTTACGAGATAATCAAGAAGTTGATATTGACTCAAAATCAAAATTTCAAATTTCATTAAATTCCACACCATTACAAAAACTACTAGATATACCACCAAGAAGTCAAGTGCAAATCAAAAAGATTACCAAACTAGAGAGTATTGAACTTGATTCAGTTGAAATTTTCATCAAGGACGTAAATTTATCAAGAGATGGTATGTGGTGTTTTTCAAGTTCATTAGTTGGAACATGTGGTTATATAGATCAAAGAGTATCATATTTAAATTCTAGAATTGGTGTTATCAAATATATTTATAAGAATGGAAGAACAGTGTTCTCGGGTTATATAAGTAAAAAAACCAAGATAATTTATCGATCTGAAAGTGCTAAATTAACTGTATTAATACAATTATCAAGAGAAATGTGGCATTTTGAAGAAAATGGAGAAATAATTTTTCATAAATTAGTTAATAATTTATTCCCCAAAATTTTTAGAAGATGGAGAGATAAAGGTACTCATCATGCAATAACAATTGTACTATTTACAAGTATAGATTTAACTGATATACCTTGGATTACTTTAGCAGCTGGTGAAAGACCTCCCAAAAGAAAAGATTATTATAGAGTTGTTGTTGATCAAGTCAATATCATGCATTGGGATAGAATAATGGCAAATTTAAGATTAGAATTCGCAAATTTTAAAAGAGACATAATGCTAAATCCTGATTCAGATTCAAAATTTGTAATGCAAGGTCAATCATTACCTTCAATAAAGGGAAATAATCTTGAAGCAATAAATGTAGGCCTAGCATTATTAAATGATAGATTTAGAAATACAGATTTGAAACATTCATTGAGTCATTTTATGTTAATTACACCAGGTACTGGTTTATACGATGTAGATTATGATTTATTATTAGAAACTAGTAAAAAAATCTCAAGTATTGATACTAGTGTGGATATAATTTGTTTAAGTCAACCACCATTACATGTCACTCCATTATTTAGATTTATTAGAGAGGGTAAAGTTTGTCATTGTGTACCTAATTGGTGTGATATATCATTTTATAAAGAACATTCCACAGGTAATGCTATTGACAATCAATGGATACCCAGATGTAAAATTTATGAATTGCAAATGATGGGAGTTATGGAGAATGAAGTTAATGATGTAAAAATTTCAAGATTTCTTAATCCAAAATCTGAAAAGGCATATTTAGAAATTATGGATAGTTACGATGAAAATGTTTTTAAACCTGTAAAAAGAAATAAGGTAGATAATATCTCATTTGATATTAAAGTTGACGAACCTAAATTCAAGGCTCCATTAGTCAAAGATGCAACTGCAACATTATCGTTAATTTTAAATAAGAGGACTGTATTACCACCTGACAGTTCTGCAACCACTTCATCAGCTATTGGTACTGTTACTAATGCTGGAATTGAAACGTCAGCATTATCATCTTTATACAATATAAATAAAAATAGTGAGGATAAAAGATCAACTACTCATATTGCTACATCATCAATTGAAACTTATAGGAAAGGTGCTGGCTCACCTCGTATAATCAAAGGAGAAACCTTATTCACAAAGAAAGAATCACCTAAACAAAGCTCAAAAATTGTATCACCATTACCACTTCGCTCATACCCACTTGAAGAAAAACTACCACGTAACAATTCAAAAAAGAAATCATCATTAGTAAGTGAGCCTGAAGTTGAACCTGAAACTACTTTGTTTTGGACTGAAGTTGCAAATCCATCCAGAGAATTAAGTAACAATGTGCTACAAATGGTTTCAAGATGGAGTAATCTATTCCCGGATAAAGTTCAAAGACGAAATATCATCAAATGGAGATCATTTCAAGCACCAGCTGCATTACCTATCACAACAGGATTGTTTCCTAGTTATTCACAATTAGAAAGAGATTATACTTTTCAAAATTATACAGTGTCATTAAGTTGGGAAAATTATTATGAATTAAAAACAACAACTGATTTAATGAGAGAAATGATTCAATTAAGATTAATGTTGGGTTTTCAAATTTGTTATGGAGAAAAAGTTAAACGAGCAGAAGCTGATAGAAAACCATTTGGTAATGTTGAAAGTTTAATTAAATATTTCCCAAGTAATGCACTTGGTTCAACAATATATTTAACATTAGATGATGAGATTCATAGAATATTTTGTGATTACAATGGTAATGTCAGTGTTCAATTATATAGAAGAAGTGCAAAAGAAGATTTATTCAAAATTACCTTGGGACAAAATAAAATCAAACCATATTTCCCATTGATTAGAACAAGATACGCTGATGAATATACTCCTGCTCAAGTTGATGCCATTGCATCTCAACCACAAAAGTATAATTGGAATCAATTTGATCAAGTATTAGCTGGATTTGATGATGCAATGCCAGAAGATAAAAAGGAGTTTCATAAAATGAAGTTTGTTATAATGCCAGCAAATATTCCCAAAAATGCATATTTTTTAACTAATGAAAATTTAACACCAGAAGAAATTAGACTTGAAGGATTAAGTAAATTAATTACAGTTATAAAACGAGGTAAATATGGATTAGATAAAAAAAGAGCAAGCAAAGATTATGATGAACGATCAGAATTATTATTCTATACAGGGAATTTATATGATTTTTTAACTGAAGAAGCTCAAAATTATGATATTACTGGTACACACCCAAAATTAATGATTTCTGAAAATATGAGATTAAATAAATCTATTAAATTACCAGATTTGATTACTGAATTGACTAATGAACAAACAGGTTTAAATTTAATGGATAGAACTTGGCATTTCAAAAGGCATTTACAATGTTTTATTGGTGGAGAATTCACATCATGGTTGGTTGATAATTTTGAAGATATTGATACAAGAGAAGAAGGTGCCACTTATGCTCAAAATTTAATGAATAGAGGTTTATTTAGACATGTTGAATCAAGACATGCCTTTATTGATGGTCATTACTTTTATGAATTTTGCGAAGAATATTATAAAGCTCAAAGTAGATGGTTTAGTAAGAAAGAAGGATCAACGACTCCGAAATCTAATGCATCACCAAAAGTTCAAGATATTCCAGAGCTCCCCAAAATTACATCATCAATGAACTTACCTTCTGAAGTATCCTCAATGTCTGATTCATTAGGTAAAAAAAGAAAGAAATTTGTTCTTAGTAAAGCCATTAAATTTGATGTTGATCCATTGAAAAAATCTTATAGACCAGAATTAATGACTGTTCATTATGATAGAGTTCATAATCCTGAGCATTGTTACCATATACGATTACAATGGTTAAATACAACAAATAGATTTATTGAGGATGCAATTACTGCATGGTCAAGATTATGTGAAAGACATGGTTTAAAATTAGTTGAAACTCCATGGAAAGAATTATGTATGATTCCAAAATTGAGTCCATTTCATTCATTTGTTGAAATGAAACTTTCGTTAAGTCCATGGTTAGATGAAGAATTTGTTGATGATAAAATTTTATCATCAAATAAATATTATTATCATTTATATTTACTTAAAAAATTGGAATATTTACTTGATAATAGATCAACTTCATTTTTTTCAAAAGAAAACATTGATATTTCATATTCTTGGGGTAAACCATCTTTTCAATATGCACAGTTTATTCATAAAACTGGTTATTATATAGTTGAATTACGAGATAATGGTGATTTTTTTATGGCTCCAAATAATATGCATGTTACAAGATTATGTTCAAATTTATCAGCTGGATCTTCTGATTATGAATCTAATTCGAATGCTATACATGTTGATTCACAACAAATAATGTTAAATTTTAGTTTGGCATGTAAAAATCCTGAATTCTTAAGAGATATCTATAAAGAAGCAAAATCATTATGGAGAGAAGAATATTTTTCACAAATTATTTAATATATATTTAATTTGCAATTCTTTCAGCTATTTTAACAGTATCAGCTAAAACACCATGAGCAGTGACTTCAGCACCAGCACCAGCACCTTGAATAATTAAAGGATTTGGATATCTTTCAGATTTAATCGAAACGACATTATCACTTCCTTTTAGTGATGCAAATGGATGATCAAATGAATATTTACCAATTCCAACTGATGCTTTATTATTTTTTAAATCAACTTCACCAATAAATCTCAATACTTGTTGATTATTAAATGCTTCATCTTTAATTTTTTGAATTTCATTATCAAATTCAGGTAATTTTTCTAAAAATTCAGCTGATGATTCAACAGATTCCAATTGTTTTGGAATTAAACTTTCAACTGGGAAACTAGTTGGTGATTCGACCTCTAAACCTGAAATTCTAGCTAATATAGTAACTTTTCTAGCAACATCTAAACCATTTAAATCATCTCTTGGATCTGGTTCAGTATAACCTAAATCTTTAGCCTTTTTAACAATATCAGAAAATTTAATATCATTTTTTTCAATTGTTGAGAATTCATTGAAAATATATGATAATGTACCTGAAAAGATACCTTCAATTTTATCAATTTTATCACCAGTTAAAACTAAATCTTTTAATGGACCAATTATAGGTAAACCTGCACCAACAGTTGATTCATGATAAACTATACCTGAATTTGCTTGAGATTCTGAATCCCAAATTTCTTTCCAAATTTTTAAATTTGATGAAAATGCTTTCTTATTTGGTGTGGCAATTGAAATACCATTTTTAATAAAATTTGGATAATAATTTGCAATTGATTCATTTGAAGTATTATCAACTAATATAACTGGTTTATTAGCATTCTTTAAATAGTTAACTAAATCATCTAATGATAAAATAGGTTCAGCTTTTGCTGTTTTATAATTTGATAAATCGACAGGTTGATAATCTTTACTGTATAAAGCTTCTTTTGATGATCTAGCTAAATAAATAACATTAAATTTAATAGCACCTTTTAAATTCTTTAATTGATTTATATAAGCTGATCCAACAACTCCAGAGCCAATAATAGCCAAATCTACAGATCTAGTCATTTTGATAATTTTCAATGAATCAGATGACTCAGAAAAAAATTGTGGTGTGCATTTAACAAGTTGCAAAATGAATAACTTCTATTGTCTATAAAATGAATGTATATATGAGTATTTGTAGTACAACTAAGCTTGTCGTGATTCTTAAGATACTAGATTGATTAACCTTACCATTTTTATCAAGATATTTATATTTATCTAATGGTTGTGGAACCATATCATGTTTAACTAATCTTTGGAAATCCCATTCAGTATTATTTTGATCAATTTTCCAGCACCAAAAGATGTATCCTCTAGATTGATTTGAGTATTGATATAATTGCATTTCAATAAATGTTCTATAATCTTTCTTCATTTCTTTTGACCAATGTTCAGGTGCTTGGTTTACTTCTTTACAACTACCAGTTTTATTAAAGTCTGTATACGGTTTGGTAGCTTCATATCTATTACCTAATCCAATACCATTGACCCAATATGCACAATCAGTTAATGCAGCTGACCATTCTCCAATTATAGCACCAAAATTTTCTCTACCAATTGACTCAGCATAGTTCTTTACATTCTCTAGATGTGTGGATAAATTCTGGGTAACTGAACCTGCAAATACTTCATAATGATGATGATCAATAATTACATTCTCGAAATCTGCCAGTTTTGTCATATTTGTATTATTTAGAGTAATTGTCACATTTCCATATTCTAAAAAAACACCCCAATAATCAATTGGCTGAAATGCTTCTTGTAAAAAGATTGTATTATTTACCTGTTGCAAATTTCTAGCATCATTATAAGTTTCAATATAAAATTCTTTCAACTTATTCATGTTTAAGCTTGGACCAAAAGGTTCATTTAAAACTTCAATCCCTATGATTGTATCATTATATTCACTGGTACCATATCTTAAATATATCTGATTTAACACTTTGTACGTATGATCTATATATTTCGTATTATTTTGCCAACCAGGATACCCAATATTTCTTAAACCAGAATTGTCAAAACCATTTTGAGTGTTTGGAGCTCCATGCATGTCTATCAACACGTATAAACCATACTTCTTAGACCATTCAATGGCTCTATCTAAGTATTCAACTTGACCTTGTACATAAGGATCATCCTCTAGCTTTTCAAAAGCCCAATATCCAATTGGTATTCTAATCAAATTCAAACCTACCTCTTTGATATTCTTAAAATCTGTTTCATTATACCATGTTTCCCAATGTTCGGTCAATAACTCTTTTGCCTTTTCAAGACCCAATTTTTTACAAAAGTGAAATTCATCGACTGGCAAATCTTTTGCAGTTTCATTAGATTCTAATGATTTATTAAATAGTGCTGGCGTGATATAAGGCTCTAAAACTAGCCAACCTCCAATTGAAACACCTTTATATTGAAAATTTGTTAAATTTGGATTTTGTTGAATTGATGAAGATGAAGAATTTGTAATGAGTGATGAATTAGCAAGTTTAAACTGTATACTAAATACTCTTGAAATATAAAACGATAGTAGTAAGAATATTAATCTCATTCTTGGTTTTCATGAGATGATAAAAAATCGAAATGCAATTTCTATAAATCAAATACGCAGTAATAAGAAATGATGTAATAATAATTCATTACATGAATAAACCAATATATACAAATAAGTAAATAATCTATGTTATACACTCAGCATCCTCATCAACATTAATCTAAATCTTCTTCTGTAGGTTTTAAATCTGCTGGTGATGGACCACCTTTACTTAAAATACTTGAAACAGAAGCTGGTGGATAAACTGCAACCATCATAACAACTAATTCATAAACTTCTTCATGTACTGTTTTTTGATAAATACCTAAAATATCAGTTGGATTTGGATAAACAGCTAAAGCTTTATAAAAACAAATTGCTGCTTCAATTGAATTATCTTTTGCTTTTTGTTCACCAGTTGCAACTTGTTCCATGAAAAATTGTTCTCTTTCAGTTAAATCAGTTGGAATTGGATTATTTTTTAAATCTTCTAATAAAGCTTTTTTAACAGCATCTAATTTAGATTGTTTTGATTCTTTCTCTTCCTTTTCTTTTAATTTCCTTTGTTTAATTGATTTTTTCTTTAAAGATTTTCTAAAATCTGATGAGTTTCTTCTTTGATAATCAAAGTATACAGCATAACTAGCTAAAGCAGTAACAGCAACTGCAGTTATTGTTAATGCTTTATTCATAACTGACGGAATCTAATAATAAATTAATCTTTCATTTTTTTTGAAAATGGAAAATTTTGATATAAATTGTAGACTTCCTAATTCGGTAATAAACAGCACTATTTATGGTTTGGTATTTAGACTCCCTAATTGGGTAATATGTGAGTAAGTATGCTCCATCAGCACTTCTTAATTATTTTCAATCAAATTTTGATTGGTAGAAAAAAACATCTAAAAATATTGAAACTAAAGCTTTTGACAAAGTCAATATATATACCATGAGTACTGAACAAGTTGAAATATCTTTACCTAATTCAGTAGATAAATATCCAAATCCATTAGCTAATTTTACGAAAGGTATAGGTTATCCAAAATGGGAACCAATTGATACTAAAAAACAAGTTTCACAAATATTAAGATTTGGTTTTTATACAACTGTTGGTTCATATGCTTGGATATATCTTTGGAAAAGATCAACTTTTAAGATAGGAGTACCAATAGCTGCTGTTTCATTTTTTGCTATAGCAAAAGGTTTACAATCATCTTTGGCAAATTTGAGAGAAAAGAACGATTCATGGAATGTATTTTGGGCTTTAGGTGCTGCAAATACTATAGTTTTAACAGCTGGTTTTAAAAATTTACCTCCAAAACATAAATTATTATCAGGTATATTTGGTACTTGTTTAGTTACACTAATTGATAGAGCTTGGTGGGCTTCAGCAACTTCTTCAATTTCAAAAAATGCAAATTATGAATTAGGTCAAATTAATAAAGAATTGCCAAAACAAGGTTTTTGGGATGTTTGGTCAAGAAGACCAATAACTCAAACTGTTGAAGAATTAGGTATTGGTAGAGGTATTGTTAAAAATGAATGGGAAGAATCTAAATAAATAATATATACACGTTAATTATTTCTTTATTTCTTTATTTCTTTCCATGGATAGTCAATTTTCTTATTTGATTTTAATCTCCAAAATTTCTTCTTTGCACCAGTTGTTGCATGTTGTGCAAAATATTCTTCACAATTTCTAGTTTTAAAGCTTCTAATAAATGTTGGATCCCATAATTCACTTGCAATTCCTAAATCTTTACAACATCTCATTAATGCATTACTTTTACAACCTTCTAATGCAGTAGTAATTTTTTCTTCACCACCAAAGAAATCTTGTTCACCTCTTGCTATTGAAACTAATCTACCATGACATATTAAACCATATTCTCTACTAATTTGTGAATTTGTTATATAACTTTCTGTTCTTGGAACTAATCCCCAACCACCAGGACCAAATGCTTTATTTAATATTCTTCTATATTTAATTTCAGGTAAATATATTAAACCATCTGGTTTACATTCAACATCTTTTTCATCAATTTCATTTAATAAAACATCACAAATTTCTTTTGAAAATGGTTGTGAACCTAAACCATGAAATGAATCTGACCAATTTATCTGATTTGAGTTTGAATTATCAATAATTAAATCTTTTGGCGCGTCATGAAACGCATATTTTGGTGTGGTTGATGTTGCTTCTTCTTTTGATTCTTCAGTCTTGGGTATAACACTTGATTTAGTAGAGCTTGTTGATCTTCTAAAAGCTGTCGGCGTACGTGTTGTTGTTGAATAAGATCTTATAGCTAATCTTGTAGCTCTATTTATTGATAATTTAAACATTAAAGATGAAAATTAATTTTGCCTTGCGCATAAAAAAATTATGTATTACTATTTAATCATTAAGCGGTATTTCATCGTTACTATTTAGAAGTTGTTCTTTATCATCGACTAATTCTTCTACTGTTGGTTGATCTGCATTGGCTTGTTCTGGTCTAGTTTCTACCCAAGTTTCTTCAAATTCTTTATGTTGTTGTTCTAATTGTTGTCCTTGTTCCATTAAGAATTCTTCTTGTTTTAATCTTGCTTCTTCTGCTTGTTGTTTTAATAATTCAGCTTGGTTTTGTTTCTCTTCTTCTTCTAAGATCTCTATAATTTCAACTGGTTCATTATTTTCTTCTCCTTTTTCCATATATCTAAATCTACTATAATATTCAAAATCAAATAAAGATTTTCTAATTGGTTTACTCATTTTAAATTTTGATGTTAAATAATGATATTCTTCATTATAAGTTAAATTTAAAATCAGTTGTTGTAATGAGTGATCCAACATAAATTTTTTTTCAACTTCATGTAATGTAGTTAATTTATGAGTTAAATAATATTCAATTAATATATCTTCATTCATTTCTAATATTTTCAATTTCCCTTCATCATCCAATTCTTTAACTAAATCAACTAATTTTGATCTATTAACTTCACCTTTTTTATCTAAAATTTGTTCAGGTTTAAAAATTTTTGTCAATTTATCTTGTTGAATCCATAATCTTAAACTTGGAACATAATAATACCCATTAAAATAATACAGTTTTGTACCTCTTGAATATTCATGATTTAACATTGATAAAATATCATTAGGAACATAAACTGGAACTCCACCAATAAGTGAATATCTTAAAGGATCAATTTTTTCAAAATTTAACCAATGTTTTCTTCTATCCATATATAATTCAACTGATTCTCCTTTTTGTTTTTTACGTCTAATATATGCATCATATTCTGATGGAGGTCTTTCATTATTTATGCCAATACCTGTTATATCAATATATGTACCAGTATCTACATCAATAAATCTTGCATCTATATGATTATCTTTTGCAGCTAAATCTCTATGATGTAAAAATGCAGCACAATCAATTAAATATTTCCCAAAACCTTCATCTATATCTTCAACAATTAAAGTCATATTATAATTGGCTGATAACCTATTTAATTCACTCAGTGGCATTTGTATATCAATATCAATATCAAATGGGAACATTAATCCATCCCAATACCACGATAATAATGGACCATGAGCAATCCATGAAATTATACCTTTTTCTTCAGCAAATCTAAACCAATTTCTTAATAATCTATCCAATATAATTTGTTCTCTAACTTCCAATTGTTCAGTTGTCCAAGTCTCATCTTTAATATATCTTAAGGCACCATTGAAAAACCTCCATTCATAATGCCAACCAGCATCTTGGTTAAACTTATTTTTCTTTAAAGTTGCCAATTTATAGTAAGTTGGTTCTTTTGCAACAGGGAATTTATTTGCATATTTTAAACCTTCATAATGATTTAATTCGTGACGATTTAATCTATTTTCTGAAATCACGGCAGGATCATATTTTAATTCATTTGAAATAGATTCGTCAATTTTATTTAATCTTAATTCATAATCACTTAATTGTTCATCAACCTCTTCTTGTTTATAATGGAATGAATCTTTATCGAGGTAAAGTTCTCGTGAAACATTTGTATCAGTTTGTTTGGTAATTTGTCTCATTTTATGAATATCATCATCAGGATTTAATGGTCTGGGTTTGATAGCATTTAATAGTTCATTAAATTCAACTTGTGGATTCATATTGATTTTCATCATGTCTTCTATATTATTTGGATTTATACCTCTTCTAATTAAATATTTTTCAAATAAATCAGTATGAATCAATCTTTGTCGTTTATTAATCAATTGAGCTTCATAAGTACCATTTTTAGCCAAAAAAATTACTGAAATTGGATTTTCTTGACTTGTAAATAAATGTGCCTTACCTTGTAACATAACTTCTCTATGAGGTGCTTTATTCATTGGAGAATTTCTAACAATAAAACCAGGTAAATCTTCTCTTGCAATACCAATTTCTTCAATTTCTTCATCTGACAAATCCAATAAATTTTGACACCATTTTGAATATTTTGTTTTCTTATTTGCTTTTGCTTGTAACCACTTGCAATTTCTTTTTTCATCTATTGATTTTGAAATTTCTTCATTTAACATCGTTAAATCAACCCAATCAGACCATGAAAATGGTAACTTAATTAAATGATCATTTTCTTTTATATTTTTGGGGTTTAGGTTTAGTAGTTGATTTTTCAATTCATCTAATATAACAGATAATATAAATCTTGGTTCATAAAATAATTCTGATTTATAATACCAACTTCTTTCATTACTATTATTCACTGGTAAATATAATTTTGGATCTATATCAATTGAAGGATTTTCAACTTTTGTATTTGCTAACCAATAATTATTATCTTGATTTAATGAAACTTTATGTAATAGATATGCAATTTTTTCTTGTGTATTTAATAAATGATATGGTTTTTGATCATGAAATGGTACTTCATCATCTGTATGATAATTTATCGAGTTTTTATGTTTAATAGCTAGTTGTATTAATTTTTCTTCTTCAAGTTTATAAACTTTAACAAAATAAAAAATGTTGACAAACAACACCACTAGAAAAATGTTTTTTAATAGTTTGATCTCTATCATTATGGAATGTTATTGTTTAACTGTTGATTATTGGTTGTACTATATGTTTATCATGAATAGATTTTGTGATTATAATTTGACGGTTGTAATAAAATAAAAATCTTGAAATTGAAGCACTAAAATTTCTTTTTAATTTTTTATAATTTTTATAGTCGTGTGATGGTTAATTTTATTCGATTGTTATTATTGAGGCGAAGTGAATCGAAGTCGAAACGGCCAAAATCGTACTAAATTTTATTACGCGGGGTCGTGTCCCGGTGTAAATAAAAATTTTATATTTATTTTAAGGTACGCGCGATTTATGATTCGTATATTTAGATCGAGATTTCACAATCAAATCGAATTATAAATACCTTACAAATAAGTCACTTATTAATTAGAAAATTTGGCTAAGTTACTAGATAACTTAGCGACAGAATTAGTAAAATGTTTATTTTGTACCTTATACCTGGAGGATAATCAATTAAAGATTCAAACGAAAATAATGAATGATCCACGGGACAAGCTGATATAGGAGTTGGTTGTGCTGATTGTTACCAGAGTAGTTTTAACCACCATGATTGTTTTATATTAATTGGACAAGTTGGTTTATCTATATTATTATTATTCGACATTGTTTCATTGGTTATATTTCGTACGAAAAAATTGACTGCAAAAAATCCTCAGTATTTTTGAATGCGATATTTTGGAGCGACAATAATAATTTCTCGCATTGAAGTTACGGCGACGTCCGAGCGAAGTTATATATCTTTCGTGCAAAAATTTGGAGCGAGTAGAATATTAAATCGCGGTAGAGTTAAGGCGACTTTATACCAAATTTAGCTCCAATAGTCACTGACGTTTAATGCGATGATTTAAAGCTACAAAATTATTATATCGTATCAAAGCTAGGGTGATGTTTTAGTTTTTTTCTCGCTTAGTGATTCAATATTTCAATGAAGTTTTATATATTCAAGAGTTTTATAAGTTTTAATAGATCTTCTTCTTTTCATCGATTGAGAATTCACCAGCACCAGCATTAACAACCAATAATAAACCACCAACAATTGATAAAACTTGAAATTTATTTCATATAAGTAACAATTTTAGGCTAAATCAAGCCATCTTTATTGAAAGAATAACAAATCCATATCACCGCATTACCTTACGTTGATAACAAGAGGTTCGAACCTCACATCGCGCATTAACTGGAGAAAATTTCAAAATCAAGTTGGTTCGGTAAAAAAAGATGATGAACTAATTCCTGATTGTATATAGGTTACTTATTTGGAAGCAAATCTACTTTATTTTCAAGCTGTTAGTCAGTTTGGAAATAGATTACCAACTGAAAAAGTAAAGTTTATCATCAAATTTAACGCTATATGTTTTGCTAATTTGACACTACTAAATATGTTTCGGTTCGGTGAGCCATAGATTAATAATGAAACTGCTAAACTTGAATAAAATTATTCAACATAATGGAGATTTATTTTAAATAGAAATGGATGACGTGAGTTGTGCAAAATTATCAAATTACTTATCGTAAAAAAGGCAGTCAAATTGTTTTAAGAAATATTTGACTTCAAATCATATTTATTATCTTTTACAATGTTTAAATTGAAAGGACGAAAGCACGTTTAGGAGAACTTACAAGTTCATAACCATAGATTTTTAAATTTTTCAAGAAGACAATAGACTAAAGGGTTATGAAATGCTGAAAATTTTGAAATTTTGAGATTTTAACACCACTCCATTATGTTTCTAGCAACTATTGAATTAATTTCAAATCATAACCAGTGTTAAAACAAATAGGATGTCTGCAATCCGTCAACTGAAATTCACTGGAATTGTATAAATGGGAAGACGTTCCACAGTTCATTATATCAAAAGCTCAAAAGATGTTCTATCAATTATTATCACTAGTTGCATTATACTTAGTTTCATCAGAAGCTACAGCTATAAACGAACAATACAAAGTGGTATCACTTGGTTTAAAAGGTAATCCAAATCTTGAAAAGAGAGATGATTTTGTTGGAACTGCTGGTATTACTAAAGGATCTTATTATTCAGTTGAAGTTGAAGTTGGTTCAAATAAAGACAAGATTGGAATTGTCTTTGATACTGGTTCAAGTAATTTTCATGTACCAGATAAAAATATAATTTGCAATATGAATTGTAAACAATGGGGTACTTTCGATGCAAATGCATCAACTACATTGAATAGACTAGGTAGAAATGTCACAGATGCTTATGGTGGTGGAACATATAGTGCTAGAAGGGCTGGTGAATTAGTCAAAGATGACATTACATTTGGTGACATAACTTTGAAACAATTTCCCTTGGTTGATGACAACTATGCAAAAGGGATACCACAAGGTATATTAGGAATGGGACACTCAAGTCCAAAAGAAAGAAATGTTGCTTGGGGAGCTTATGAACAAGGTATTATCAGTAAACCAGCTTATTCATTTTATCTTGGAGACACTGATTTCCCAGGTCAATTTCATTTAGGTGGTTATGATGCTTCAAAATTAGATGGTGAATTTAGTTGGACATCAATTAAGAATATAAATGTAGCAGGTCATGCTGATTATATTATTGTCAATGGTAAAAACATTACCATAAATAAAAATTATACTGTTGATTCTGGTGGTAATCAAGCATGTATACCAGACCAAGCATATTCAGAATTATTAAGTGCATTTTCAAACAATGAATATTTTGGTCAACCTGGTAGATTAAATTGTACTGCTTTGGAAGGCAAAACGTTTTCATATTCAATAAATGGTAAAGAATTAACTTTACCTTTAAGATCATTTGTTCAACCTCATCAAAGTGGAGAGAATTGTTATGCTTCATTTAACAAATGTAGTGATGCACAACTTGGTGCTCATTTGTTCAGATACATGTATGTTGCTGTTGATTTTGAAAGAGATGTTATTGGTTTTGGTCAACTTAAAAATTCAACTGAAACAAATCTTGTTTCATTTTAGACTTGTAAGTCAACGTGTATCAGTTCTGTGATTTTTTATAATATATAAGAATAAATTGTTTATCAATAGAATTTGTGATCAGAATTAATAGAAGAACTTGAAACTAAAATACTAAATTTTTGAGGCGAAGAGAACGACCAAAAATAATACTCTTTCGTTCCAGAGTTTGGGCTAAAATTATTTTCTTGCATGAGGTAATTACGCGTAATTAAATTCGCGTAAATATATTAGAGATCGAGATTTTTGATCTAATTTAATTAATGAATGGCCTTTGGCTATTTAAATCATGAATTTAGTTACTTTACCAACTGAACTTATTGAAAATATATTTATATACTTAGATGAATGCTCAATGGAAGATTATATGTCAATCTAAAACAAATTTGAACAGAATTGCCTTGGCCATTTATATAAAGAAGTGTTTATTAAAAGTTATGAGGATCCAGATTACTTCATTGAACAAATCTAGACACAAGGGTAGTTTTATCTTCGAAGAATTATGGAAAAATTGCTCAAACTACAATTTCCTTCGTAAAATTGAAATAATTGATGGACGAGTATAGAATTATTCCACAGTAACTTTGGGATCATTTGAAGGGAATGGTGTATCATACTATTGATTGAGAAGATCACTATTATCAACTTGGTTTGGTGCAAAGGTGATGACGACAGTTCTGGTTATATATATATATCGCAAAAAAATTAGACAAATTAATTAATTTAAAAACAGTTTTGATTGATTTTGAAAATATAAAACCAATTAGTAGTAATGTGGAAAGATTATTCGATGATCGGATAAGAAACACCAGCAATTGACGGAGTTGTTTTTCCTTCATTCACTATGAGATACGCATCAGCTCGTTATGTCAATGGATTGATAAAAAAACTGCCAAACTTAGAAATATTGAAACTTAACTGCTGTGATGTTGATGATTTAGACGAAATTGAAATATCGTTACTGATTAAACATTTCGAATTAAATTTTGGCCTTGTAAATATATGGGATTGATGAAGTTCAACAATTTTGAAGTATTACAATTACATTATTCTAAGATGCCTATTGAGTACTATACACTTCTTCCTACATCATTAGGAAGTTTAAAAATTGATACAAGGAATCGTTTCAAGAAATTTGACATATATTTAGCAAAAAAATTGAAAGTACCCGAAAATTTACAAAGATTGGAATAAAAAGAAGGTATAATTAACTCAAGATTAATTCAGTATATTACGAAGGATAGAATTAAATACACATCTGCTTAAAATCTTTAAGTGATCTTTTTCACCGATCAATTTGGCCGCAAAAAAATAAACAAAGGACAACAACAACTCAAAAAAAAAGAAAAATGCAGCTTCTGTGGCTCGAACACAGTACCTCCAGATCTTCAGTCTGACGCTCTCCCAGGTGAGCTAAAGCTGCAAAATAAACAAGCAACCCACGCCGGGATTCGAACCCGGAATCCTTTGATTAGAAGTCAAAAGCGATAACCATTTCGCCACGCAGGCTTGTTGTTGAGAGTGAAGGCCATGAGCAGCCTGGAGAATTCTTTTTGAGCTCGCGATACGGTTTTTTATGCCGATCATGATTTTGCAGTAATTATACAAAAGGTTAATAAACGTTTAATGAGTCATTCTGTATATTCTAAAGGTTATAAATGTGATATAGGGTCTTTATTATGTAATTCCATTTTATTCGGGGATGGCTTTTTACCACAATTTATATTTCCTTGATTAATTAGAAAGACTTAAGTATTAATATACCATCTATCGTTATCCACTTAATCCCGTTAGTGTAATACAAAATGCTACCCTCCTTCTCTTAGCAGCTTCAGTCAATGCACTTGCAAAATCTTCAAGCAATAATTCATCCTTTGTATTTGTTCTACAATCTCCACTTGTAGATTTGCGAATTATTCCAAGTAAGACTCTAGATTGTTTATTTGTTTCAGGTGTGAGCTCTTCAAACTCTTCATTAGTGATAATGGATGAACTTTCACCATTATATTGTGCTTTTTTCGGTTTAAGATTAGATATGCTTTGAATAGTTTTTGACCACCTAATTATTTACATATGAGCTTTATCCATTCAGGTACTTTATTATCGAGTAGTAAAAGACTAATATTTAGGTCAGTTCTAATATCATGCGCGATACATTCTGAAATTTGGTAGCAATTTCAAATTTTGCAGCCAAAATCTTTCATAATTACTAGAAATAGAATTTACGCTGACCTTGTCAAAAAAATATTGCGTAGTTCAGTTGTATAAATCAATACAATAACTATTTAGAGGTTGTATTCATTGCCAGTTAGCTATTCAGACCAAATAAGTTTTGAAAACAGTATACATGGTTTATTAAAACTAAATGAGTCAGGACAGTAGCTAATCTTTCAGTACAAAAAAAGACATACCAAAAAATAAATATCAGCTAAAAATATATACATATATACTGAGTCATATTTTCCTACATTGAGGTGAATATGAAAGAAGAATTAGTCATATATTTACATGTTTATTATGACTACTCCTTAAAGAGATTTTTGTTTTGTTTTGTTTTTTTTTTTTTTTTTTTTTTCGTGCTGCAAAATGAAAACACAAAACCCACCATTTGTGATAATGTATGATTCGATCCACTGATAAGATAAGACAGCGAATGTTAAACAAAACTCAGTATAGATTCAGACTAGTACAACTAATACTAGCAGCAAAATGGATAAGACAAAACAAACAGAAACAATCTAAATTATCTACGGTAATCCATCTTTACAAAAGTTGTCACTCAATTTCAATTGCATGCGTCTTTTAATTCAGGAGCACGTTGTTGTGCAAATCGGTATATAATTTTGGTGACATATTGACATATTTTATTATTTTTGAGTTCTGGAGTCAAAAAACAAAGAAACAAACAAACAAACAAACAAACAAACAAATAAATAAACCCGATTCTTTATTACTCATTTGCTGCTAGTCATTTCCGTTAGTTTCTTATTTAATGATAACAAGGATATCATTTAATAAAATGAATTCATCAATGAAAGTTCATAAGCGAACAAATTCAAAACATTCATTATTAATACCATCACCGTTAAATGCATTATTACATTCAGATAAACATATAAAATATCATTTTTATAGCCTTGGCGGAGATTTTATTAGATTAGGCTCATATCGTAAAATTAAAACGTTATTTACATTTAATAATCATACATTTGGTAATGGATCATTAATTAAAGAAATTGTATATGATTTATCGACATTTTTAAAAAGAGAATTAAATGATGAAAAATCAACTAAGCATTTACAACTCAAGAATTTTTTAACTTCAAATCAAATTATTTTAAATAAAGAAAATTCCATGATTTTATGTGATCATCATTTTGGATTAAAAAATTGGTTGTATATTATATTTGGATATATGATACATAATTATAATGAAGATGATGTTTATTCATGTTTGGAATATGTTATTGAAATGTATTTGGAATCAAGAAAGACAAGATTAAGAATAAGTGAAATGAAATTGATTAGAGATAGTCGAGATTATTATACATTGGAAACATTTAATGAATATATTAAAAATGTAAAAATAAAAGAAGATCTACTATTTGAATCCAATGATTATGATCGATTTGTTTCATTTACTGAAGCTTTTAATAAGAAAATTTATTTACCAAAGTTACCAAAATTAAATAATAAAGAATTATTAGTTAAGGCATTAATGCATAAAGAATTTTATAGGTTATTACTTGATCCAAATCATTCATTTGCTAAAAAAATGAAAGCAGAACATTATGACCTTGATTTTAGTGAATATGGGATAATAAGGAGAGAAATTTCATTCCTTGATGGTTTAGGAGATTTATTCTTAGCTCAAGAAACATCAAAATTAATTTTTGATTTATGTAATGATGGAATTGATTTAAATTCAACTACTTATCAATTATTGAGAATGATTTTAGCTACAAATACCCTAATGTCAAAATTGGCTAAATGTTATAAACTATATGAAGCATTAGATGATTCAATTATAAATACAAGGATTTCAAACGAGTATTTACCATATACGATCCATAATAAAATTCCTTCTGATAAAGAAGAAGATGAAATGAGGATATATGAAGAAGAATTTTTAGGTGATTTTTTTGAATCTTATATGGCTGCTTTATTGATTGAACAACCAAAAATTGCAAAAGAATTTATAAGAGAAATTTATAAAAGAATATTATCTGTAATTACAGAAACATTACCTCCAGAAGTAACTTATCAAAGTTGGACAATTCAAATATTGGGAAGAAATATTTATAGTAAAAAAGCAACTATATAGTCTTATCTTTTCATTGAAACAAATAAATTCTTCTTCTTCTTATTTCTTCTTTGTATTGATTCTTTACTCATGAATTTTGAATCTTCATCATCACTATCATCGGAACTACTTTCACTAGAACTTTCCTCTAACGATTCTTCTTCTTTTATTCCTTTTAAATTTGGTTTAATTTCATTTTCATCACGAACATCTGGTACTCCTCTATTTGCTAAATCAAGTAATGAAGGTAATCCATTAATTTTATTTGGTATATATATATTTTCCTTTTTTGAATCTTTTGAAATATCATTTATTTCAATTTGTTCTTGTTCTTTTTTAATATTGGTTAATTGCGGTGGAATAATTTTTGGCGATGCTTTTTGACTTGGTGTTTGAGCAACTAATCTTGATTTCTTCTTTGGATTTTCCATTTCATCTATTGAATCGTCATCTGAAGATTCATCTGAAGAACAATCAGCAATTTTCTTCTTCTTTTCTGGTGATTTATCAATATTTTGTGATTCATCATCATCATCAAATAGTCTAGATGTATCATGATTTTTATTATTATTATAATTATTCTTAAATGAATCTCCTTTACAAAATGCTGATGAGTGAGTATTTGAAATTTGACTATTTTCTCCATAATCAAGTTTATTAAGCCGTCGTAAATCTCCATCTTCGTCTAATTCTCTATCAAAACCGAAATTTACAGTTGGCGGTTCTTCCTTATTATATTGATCTTTTAAAAATGTATTTTGATCTTTAAAATCATGATCCTGAGAACTCTTTATTTGATTCATATTTAAATTAGGGTCAGGTTGTTCAACATTCATTGTTGATTGTTTGATAATTGGAGATGGTGGTGCTGTAGCTGCAGTAACTAAATGTAATACACAATCAAATCCAATTTCATCTTTTTCCATAAAATCTTCCAATAATAATTTATCAAAATAATTAGATGGAGGTCGAGAATATACTGTTGATCTTGTATTTTCATCAATTTTTTTTAAATCATTAATTTTAGCTTGAAATGATTTAAATACTAATACAATTTCATTTAAAACATTTGAACCCTTTGGTAAATCCGATATAGATGGTTCAGATTTTTCAATTATTGGTGATTTTTGAGATTTTTGTTTTGATGGTGGTTGTGATTCTGAAGTTACTTTTAGTGGAGCAAATGCAGACGATGTTTTTGGAGATATACTTGATTTCTTTAGAGAAGTAGTTGTGCTAGTTTCTTTGGTAGTTGATTTTGGACTTGAAATTTCCTTTTTCGATGATGATGATTTAACAACTTTTGGTTTCTTTTTCAAATTTGCATTCCTGCTTTCATTAAATTTCAAATTTGCTTCTCTAGCAGCTACTCTATCACCTCTATCCAGCATTGGAGTATAATCTGACATTGTAAATTCCAAATCAAGATCCTCCAATGCTTTTTTATCAACTTTGCTCTTTTTACTTTTTTCATCAGCTTGTATAACTTTATCTCTAGATACTGTACTATCATTATTATCATAATCACCATCGTCATCATCATCAGAACTGTAAGTAGGATCAATAATTTCCAAATTTGAATTATTAGTTTCTTCAGTTGCTTCTTCTTCTTCTTTTTCTTCTACAACTTCTTGAATTTTTCGTTTCCTTCTACTTAGTATAATATCATCTTCGGAATCAGATTCAGAGTCTGTTTGTTGTGGATTACTAACAACACCGTTAGTGTTAGATTTTTTAGGAACTGCTTTTTCACTTTTTGCGGTGGTTGATTTTTGGGTTTTAGGTGACGATATTTTTGGAGCAGGAGGATTTGAAATAACTGGTGATGCAATTGGAGAGTTTATATTTGAAGTTGAATTTTGTAATGGTTGTGTTAAATCATGAAGTTTATTTTTAACAACTACTCTACATTTTGATCTATCATCAAAGCAATTCCCCACGATTAAATCACCATCAATATCACGTAAATGAATATCTTGAATACCATGAATCATTAATTTACCATATTTATTAGATAATTCTGAATTAAATTTTTCAGTCAATTCATCTTTTAAATCTTGAACTAATTGATTTGGATCTATAAAATGAAGCCATTTAATACAAAGTGATTTTTCTTCGTTTTCATCAACATCAGCTTTTTCATCATCTTTAGGAACAAATATGATTTGTAATCTTAATCTGTTCTTATTATCCATAAAGAAAGTAGATTATATACGAACAATGTATTCTTATTATTAATGGTTTATTATTATTAATATTTTTTTTTTTTTTTTTTTCTGTTAAAAAAATTTACGATTCAATTTCTCGTTTTGATTTTATTGATTAGACGATGAAAGAAGTATGGTAAGGAAGCAAGAAAGGTAAGGATGGTAAGGATGGTAAGGATGGTAAGGAAGGATGCAAGTATGATAAGGATGTATTAATAGATAGTAGTATACACAATTATACTTCATTATTCATTAAACTTTGTCCTTGTAATGCTAATTTATGCTTTCTTAATATTTGTTCTTCTATATCCATTTCTTCTTCTTCTTCTTCTATTAAATTTTCAATATTTGGTTGTTCATAATATGGTAACCAATTTATAATTTCTCCATCAATTGTACCACATATAATTTGAGTATTATTTGGTTTCCCAGATATCATTGAACATGTTCTACCTATATTTTTTGTACCTTTTCTTGTTAATCTAGTTTGTAATTTGCCATCATTTGTTCTAAAAATTAAAATATCACTTGAATCAGAAGGGAATATTAAATATCGTTGAGTTAATATTTCATTTTTTGGATTTAATAAAATTGGGATTGTTTGTGAATATTTATTTCTAGTTAATGGACCAAAGTTGATCAATTTATTTGTGGGTGGATAAGTTTTTGAAATCATATCCCAAACTCTTACTTTATCATCATTACCAGCAGTATATAAAATTGAACCCAATTCATCCCAAATTAAACCATTGACTGGACCCAGATGAGCTTTCACCGAAGTCTTCTTTAAATTGTAAACATCTTCAACTTGATCATTTGTTCTTAACATATCTAATCTACATAAACAACTTTTACTTCTTCGTATATCCCATATTTTAACTTCACCATCTAACCCACCAGAAGCTAGTAAATTAGAATTTATAGGATGCCATTTAACACTTAGTGTTTTACCTTTATGGCCAGATAAAGTATGAGAACTTGAAGTTGATTTTAGATCTAATAATCTTATAAATGGATGATCATTAGCAGTTGAAATTAATGAATTTTCACCATTGACATCAATTGAATAAATTCTTTGATTTAAATTGAAAGAATGAACTGGTTTTAATTCATTTGTATCCCATATTTTAATAGTATGATCAAATGATGAACTAACAAACATACCAGTATCATAAGGCCACCATTGTAAAGCAGATATACCAAATTTATGATGGGTTTTTCTTGGAATTGTAGCAATGTTTGTAAATGTTGAAATTGGATTATCATAATCAAAAGTATCATAATTTTTAGGATTTTTATTTAATTTTGAATCAATTTCGCTTGGTTTACCAGTAATTTCTTGTTGATTTAAATCCCATAATTTAATCGAAGAATCACCGCAACCACTTAACAAGAATTGATAATCAATTGAATCTAATGATAAACTATTAACCAGCGCATTTTTATGACAATTTAATGGGAATACATTGGAAATAGCAGATTGATAAATTGATGAATAATTGTTATCAATAATAACAGATTGCAAATGTAACGGAGTAACATTACCCAATAACCTTTCTAATAACAAAGATTGCATTCATTCGTACTATTGGTTCCTCTTCGTTCGTATTCGTTCGTATTAGTTAGCTGTTCTATTTTTTTTCAGTCATGCGACACGATTCATAATTTTTGTTGTGGTGGAAAATTATCAACTACTTTTTTTACAACCATTAGTTACAATTGAATATGGAGATCACTCCTGTTAACATAAGAGAATCTAGATCCAGATCTAGATCAAGATCAAGAACAAGAAACTCGACTGCTAATTCACGATCAACTAGCAGCACTCGAAGACCTAGTTTAGGCTCAAAAAAATCATTAAGTTCTTCATCAATTAATAAAATTACAATTATACCAACTCAAATAGATAATGAAAGATCAATACCATCGGTTCAAGTGTTTTTAGATAATACATTACCTACAGAATTCTTTAAACAAGATATTTTAGCATTAACAAAAACATTAAAAATTAGTAAATGGCATAAAAAACAATTGAATATTCAAAATTTAATAATTAATAGAATTAGTGGAGCATTAACAAATTCAATTTATAAAATTGAATATCATGATTCAGCTCAAAATTTATATTTACCTGCATTATTATTACGAGTTTATGGTAGAAATGTAGATGAATTAATTGATAGAGATAACGAATTACAGATTCTAGTTAAATTATCACAAAAAAGAATTGGACCTAGATTATTAGGAATTTTTACAAATGGTAGATTTGAACAGTTTTTAGATGGTTTTACAACTTTAAATAAATCGCAAATTAGAGATGAAATTATTTCTCAAATGTTAGGTAGAAGAATGAAAGATTTACATTATAAAATTGAATTAGATGCGAAAGATTATGAAAAATTACCTACTTGTTGGTATTTAATTGAAAAATGGTTAAAAATTATAGAAAATGAATATTTACCAGGATATGTGCAAGCTAAAATTGATCCAAAAACTATATTTTTTATGAATTTTCAAGATTATAAATCATTAATTTTTAAATATAAAGATTGGTTGTTCGACAAATATGATGAATTGGAATTTAGTTTAAATTATAAGTTTTGCCATAATGATACTCAATATGGGAATTTATTATTACATGAATCTTTTAAACCAGAAGATATAATAGTTAATCAAGGTGATTCTGACGAAGTTAACATTAAATCAACATCAAATAAAAAAGATTCAAATTTAGTAGTTATTGATTTTGAATATTCAGGACCAAATTTCCCTGCATTTGATATTGTAAATCATTTTAGCGAATGGATGGCTGATTATCATGATCCAATAAAATCATATTATATAAATGAAGAAAAATATCCAACAAAATTACAACAATTAAATTTGATAAAGTCGTATATTGAATATGATTTTCAATATCCATCATCAAATTTAAAAACTAATAAAAAACCACAAGAAATATTAAATGATACTTCTTCTGCATCAAGATTAATTCAACTGGAGATTGAAAAATTATATAATGAATGTATTTATTGGAGACCTTCAGTTCAAATATTTTGGAGTTTATGGGGATTAATTCAAAATGGCCCAATTAAATCAACCACCGAAATTGAAAATGGTACTATGGAACAAGGAATTGATAGTACTTATAATATTACAACTGCATTAGATTCAATTCATTTAGAAGATATTAAAGATTTACCAGTTATTGAAGATGGTGAAGCTATAACTTCAAGTGATGATGATTTCGATTATATAAAATATTCAAATCAAAAAATTGCATTAATACTAGGAGATTTAATACAATTTAGACTATTTGATAAAGAGTACATTAATGTATTAGACCGGGATCTTATTAAATATTTAAACACTGATTTATTTGAAATATAGACGAATTTGTATATAGAATAGAATAAAATAATCAATCTGTATACATTTTTTTTTTTTTTGTTCTCTCGTAATTTTTCATAAGTGGTTCTTCAATGTTATCATTTAGAACAAAAGGTTATAATGGTTATGGTATACAATATTCACCATTTTTTGATAATAAATTAGCAGTTGCAACAGCTGCAAATTATGGTTTAGTTGGGAATGGTAGATTATTCATACTTGATATTCAACCAAATGGTTCAATAATTAATGAAATTGCATGGGAAACTCAAGATGGTCTATTTGATTTATCATGGAATGAATTACATGAAAATCAAATAGTAACAGCAAATGGAGATGGTTCTATAAAATTATTTGATTCAAAAGTTTCACAATTTCCTATAATGAATTGGAAAGAACATCAAAGAGAAGTTTTTTCAATAAATTGGAATTTAGTAGATAAATCAAATTTTATAAGTGGTAGTTGGGATGGATCAATTAAAATATGGACACCACAACGACTGAATTCAATAATGACATTAAATCCAAGTATAGATTATACTACAATAGCAGCACCAATTCAATCAACATCAAAAATTCCATTATCTCATCAACAACAACATTTGAATCAAGCAAATACTTCAAATTGTATATATACAGCTGAATTTTCACCACACTCTCCATCTATGATTGCAAGCTGTAATGGATCATCAAAAATTCAGATTTGGGATATTAGATCTCCACATCCTTTACAAATTCAATATAATGCTCATGGTGGATTAGAATGTTTATCAGTTGATTGGAATAAATATAAAAATACAGTTTTGGTATCTGGTGGTACTGATAAATCAATTAGAATATGGGATTTAAGAATGATTTCAAAAATTGATCAACCTTCAAGTCAATCTCCATTACCTTCACAACATTTAAGAGGTCCAACTCCCTTAAATGAATTATTGGGACATGAATTTGCTGTTAGAAAAGTTCAATGGTCACCTCATGATCCAAAAGAATTAATTTCTACATCTTATGATATGACTTCAAGAATTTGGAGAGATGAAAGTGATGAAAGAGCAAGATTTTTAAATACTAAATTAGGTGGTTGTAAAGGAATTTTTAATAATCATAAAGAGTTTGTAATTGGTTGTGATTATAGTTTATGGGGTAAACCAGGTTGGGTTGCTACTACTGGATGGGATGAGATGATATATATATGGGATTCACACAGATTATGAATATACAATTATTTATTTATTTATTAATTTCTGTTTATTAAATTGGAGAATATGTAAAATCTGAGATGAGTTTATCTTACCGTTTTAAGTTAAGAAGAAAATTCAGAAAATTAAGAAAATTAAGAAAATGTGCAGATCTAAGGAGAAATTAGAAAAGATGATCGAACATTGATACAACTTTTACTTAAACAAAGATTAAAATCGAGGTATTAGTCATATTTTTTAATGTGCTTATATCTTTAATCAGATCTCAGATCTGTCCAAAAATGGCAAAATTTCAGATATGATATATGAGACCTGAGTTTTAAGATCTGAGTTTTCATGCACAATTACTTAAAATACGAGACATGTACTGCATATAGTTATGATGTCTATGTATTTACATTATTACCTAATTAGGTTAGTTTCGTCGGTTCTAATAGATCAATATATATATATATATATATATATTTGAATATATCCAGTTGATCCATTAATAGTTTTTTTCTTTTTCAACATTATGTTTACTACTTTTAACTTAGAATATACTTATTTAATAGATCCAAAATTATTAAATAATCAAATTATTACATATTTCGAAACGAATAAATTATGGACACTACAGTCATCAAATAAATTAAATTACAAAATTATAGACAACTTTGAAAAACTTCAGTCAATATTTAACGAAATTAACACAAATTATGCAAATTCAATTAAGTTGCAAATTACAAATAAATCAATCAATGTAAGAATAGAAGGTTCTTCATCTTTCATTAATAATTCAAAGTTGCAAATCTTAAAGCAGTTCAATGTTGTCAATTTTAAGACCTTATATATTTCAAATGCCGAGTTCATGAAAATAAATGAATTGTTCACTTCTGAATTAGCTAAATTAAGTTCAAGATTCAATGTTGATATAATTATAAACAATTCTAAAATGAATAGTAGTTCTATCTTAGATAATTTTTATGCTGTCCACATATTAGGAAATCAAGATAATATAAATAAATGTGAATTAGAGTTACGAATACTAATCGATTATTATTTAAATGATTTTTATATCGATTGTTTCAATGTTGAATTATCCATGATTCCAATATTAGGAGGTATTGATTTATTCAATTTTAATCAAATTTCAAAACAGACAAAATGTAACATTTACATACCTGATTTACTTTCAAATATATACAATTCGAGGATCGTGAAAAATACTAAATATTGTCAAATTTGGTTCACGCTGAAACATTTAACTGATATATTACTAATCAAACATATAATTAGTAAATTATTTGAAATTAAACATGAGCTAATTATAAAAGAAGTTACAGTAACGGAGAAATTAGAATTAATTATATTGAATAATCAAAAAGATATTATGAATTTAATGTTTAAATATGGTGTGTTTATACAATTGCCAAACTTAGGCGATACTGAGAGTAGTATTATTGTACAAGGTTGCTCACAAGATTTGATTGATGATTGTATAAATGAGTTAATTTTACTAACTACACAATATTATAAACTTGAAGGAATGGGAACAGTATGTGAGAATTCGATTGTTGGTAAATCATGTATTTTAAGTCAAGATGGAGATCGAGTTCAAATAATTGGTTCCCGAGAAGATATTAAATTTTTAATCAGTTCAAATTCAATCATCCTTTCTAATCCCAAATTAACTCTCGAATTAGGTCAAGATCAAAAGGATTTCATTAGTGGTAAAAAAAATGGTAAGATTATGAAAATATTAAATCAATTACATAATGTTCCTAGTATCAAATTCAAACCATTTAATGAATTTAATTTTAATATCATTCTTGAAAGTTGTTCAAATAATATTGTTCTTTATAATTTATTAGAATTGATTGAATTGGAATTACCTAGTGAATTAAAATTCAACATTCCAGAAGTATTTCATAAACTGATTATAGGTAATGGTGGATCTATAATTCAATCAATAATGAAGAAATATAATGTGTTTATAAAATTTGAAAGTGAGAGAAAACACAACAAAATTACAAATATTTCATTCAAAAGGAACAATAATGTCCTAATTAAATGTCCGATGAAAAATTCCAAGAATATAAACCTTGTAAAATGTGAAATAGATCAATTGGTTTATAAATGTTGTATGAGTCAAATTACAAATGGTATAACTACAATTTATAGCCTGATAAAGTTTCAGTTATTAAAGAGTCATTATTTGATGTTGATTAATAATAATAAATTGAATTTAATATATCGTATTGAAGATGATTATTCAACATTTATAAATTTCCCAACTAATTTAAACGAATTTAATGACAAGAATGATTTAATAATAGATATAAAAGGATCAGAATCAAAGATTAAATATTGTGCAAAGCAATTGAAAAATATATTGCCATTAAATTATGAATTTAAAATAACCATTAATCAATTGAAATTTAAACAATTATTTGAATTAAATAAGCAAAAGTTTATTGATACGATAATAATACCATTTAAGATCATATTCGGTATTGAAGTTTTAATTAACGAGGTTCCAATAAACCAAAATAATTCCAGTTCTCAAGATTTGAATTATCATCAGATTATAATTTCATATTTCAAAGAAGAAAATAATTATTTAAATATTGCTATTGATTCTTTAACTCATTTTCTTCGAGATAATGGTTTTTTAATTTATGAAAAGGGTGAAATTGAATTTAATCCATTAATTGAACCAACTATTAGTTCATCTCCAGTAAAAATTAACAACCAAACTTTTACATCACCAATGCCATTAAGATCAATTACAAATTTTGTTGAATTAAACAACTTGTCACCTAATAAGAATAAAATAATTCAACAAACCTCACCAGTTAAATTATCACCTATTAAAATGATGAATTTGATGCAAGGTCAAGCAACACCAAATAAACAACAACAACAACAACAACAAAGTTATAATATGTATCAACTGCCTACTAAACAACAATTATATATGTCATCACCTACTAAATATAATAATTTACAACTGCCAATTAAGAAGAAACAATTATTACTGCCGGTTAAATTAAATTTGTCTCAAGTATATAATATATAAAATAATATATATATATAATATTTTTTTTGCAGCAATTTAAATATTATGTAAACATTTGCAACCGTTAAAAGTTATATGCAAAATGGAGTAAATAATACTTGATTCTCCAGAGTAAGAATAAGCTTACATCTGGATGATCCGGGTTGTGAGTTTGAAAGTTTAATTTGATTAGATGAGATAACAACAAACCAATTAAAACTATCGAGTTGTAAATACAATGAAAAGTTTAATAGAATGCATGAAATGTTTCTACAAGTATAAAAATAAATGATATATATGGTATAGTGATTATTTATGCTGCAACTTACATAACAATTACTATTATAATTAGATAACAATTACTATTAAAATTACATAATAATTAGATAACAATTACATAACAATTACCATTATAATTACATAATAATCACATAATAATTACATAATAGAAGAAATTGTTGTCCTTAATTGGAAATTGATATTTAATATATATATATATTTTTTTTTTTTTTTTTTTTTCTTTTTTCTTTATTATATAAATAGATTTAGATTTCTATTATTGTCAGTTAACTACTACTACTACTATTACCATTATCAGTTTGGTTTCAATAAATCTTAAGATGTTAGTTAAATTTGGTTTACCAAATTCAAAAGTTTGGAAATCATTACCTAAATTTAATACTCCAATACCTCCAAGTCCATTTTCAAATGAAACTTTGACTAGTTTATATTATTTATCAATGGTTGTTACAACCCCATTAACTATTGCAATTATTTATTTTAGTTCAGTTCATTTTATTAATCCAATAATTAGAAAAAGACAAATTAAAAAATATAATAAAATTAACAATATTCACAAAAATCAAACAGAATTAGATTTTACTGATGCTCAATTGAAAAAATTACCTCCGGCTCCTTATGAAATTGCAACTACAAGTATTTTTAAAATATTTGTATTATTACATAATGTTTTCCTTTGTATTTATTCAATTTGGACTTTTATTGGTATGACTTCTTCTATAATTTCAACTATGGATTTATTTAAAGGTGAATTTTTACCAGATTTTTTTTCTTCTGTACAAATTGAAAATTATTCATTACAAAGATTAGATATTTTTTTTCAATCAATTTGTGATTCTCAAAGAGGTATATTTTCAAGAATTATAACAAATGAAGGTTATCATAATTTAGAAATTTTTGGATGGTGGTTTTATATCTCAAAATTTTATGAAGTTATAGATACTATTGTAATATTATTAAAAGGTAAACCTTCGAGTTTATTACAATCTTATCATCATGCAGGTGCAATGATGTGTATGTGGGCAGGTATAAGATATCAAAGTCCGCCAATTTGGATTTTTGTTGTTTTTAATTCATTTATTCATTCTTTAATGTATTTTTATTTTTCATTAAGTTGTTTAAAAATTAGAGTCCCCAATATTTTTAAAAGAATTTTAACTTCTTTACAAATTACTCAATTTGTAATTGGTGGTTCAATTGCTATTTTACATTCATTTGTGTGGATTATAGATACCTCAAATATTGTAAGTAAAGATAATTTGCAAATGATAAGTTGTATTTCAACATCTGATCAAGCATTACCGATTATAATAAATGTTGCTTATTTAGCTCCATTAACTGCTTTATTTGGAGCATTTTATATTGAAAGTTATTTAAAAAAGAATAAAAAAGTGAAAAAGTAAGGAGAATGGATACCTTTACTTTAATATACCATAATGTAAGGATGTCATTAAATACAAGGGACTTTGGTTATGGAGCCACTTATGATATAATCGTGAGTATCAATCATAATCATCATCATCATCATCATCATTTATATAGTCATTTAGAGATAAACTATTTGTAATAATTAATTAATTAATATATATATATATTTATTCATTGTAAATTGGTAGTGATAATTTTTTGCAACCAAATAAGCTTATGAGTTAATTTTTCCTAGTCATAGTAATAATGATCGCTGATGTAATCAATTTTCCTTGCTAAATAATCAACCTGCATATAAGAACGTATATATATCTCCAATAATTTATTCAAAGTGGTTTCGGTTTCTAGATTTAGAGAATCTTATTGTTTTTCGTAATACATGTTATTACTACTTTAAATTTTAAATATGTCATCTTATAAATCATTAATAAATAATTATCCCAAAGAAGACCAAGATCAAGATCAAAATCAAGATCCATTTGCTGATGACCATACATTAGTTGATAATAATCGACCTTTACTACTGAACTCCGATCATAAATCAAGCTCGAGTAATAATAGTGAAAATAATCATAATGAATTTATACAAAATGATGATAATAATGAAATAATAGATAATTCAGATGATGATGATCAATTTGATCCAATAGTGTTTAAACACGAAGATATTGAAAATTCATCATTAGCTTCTAATTCATTTACTGATAATTTTGGTAATTCATATACAAATATTGATTTTGATAATAAGAAATATACACTGAATTTAAAATTCAAAGGTAATAAATTGGTTTATTTCACTTCTGCCTTTGTTAGTTTATTTGTTAGTTTATTTGGGTATGAACAAGGGGTTTGTTCAGGAATATTAGCATATGATACGTTTAATTTATATTTTAATAATCCAAATGCTGCTATAATAGGTACTATTATTTCAATTTTAGAAATTGGTGCTATGATTAGTTCTTTATTAGTTGCAAAAATTTCTGATCAAATAGGTAGAAAAAGGACTATTTTATTAGGAACTTTTATTTTTATGATTGGTGGTTGTTTACAATCTTTTTGTCCTAATTTATTTATATTTGGAATCGGTAGAGTATTTTCTGGTATTGGTGTTGGTGTTTTATCAACTATTGTTGTTTCTTATCAAGCTGAAATTTCACCAGGTGAAGAAAGAGGTAAATTATTATGTGGAGAATTTACTGGGAATATATTTGGATATGCTTTAAGTGTTTGGGTTGATTATTTTTGTTATTTTATTCAAGATATTCAAAATGCAAGAAATCATCCAAATTCGTTTTATGCAAATTTAAGTTGGAGATTACCTTTATTTATACAAGTAATAATTGCATTTATATTATTTCTTGGTGGATTTTTCATTGTTGAAAGTCCTAGATGGTTATTAGATAATGATATGGATCAACAAGGATTTCATGTATTATCATTATTATATGATTCCCACAAGAATTCATCACAACCAAGAATTGAATTTTTTATGATTAAAAATTCTATATTAAGAGAAAAAAGAGATGTTCCAAAATCAGAAAGAACATGGAAATATTTATTTACAAAATATAAAATTAGATGTTTTGTTGCATGTTCAGCTTTAATTTTTGCACAATTTAATGGTATAAATATAATTTCATATTATGCACCATTAGTATTTGAGCAAGCTGGTTTTAATGATTCTGGTGCATTATTAATGACGGGTATAAATGGAACAATTTATTTATTATCTACAATTCCACCTTGGTTTCTTGTTGATAAATGGGGTAGAAGACCAATTTTAATTAGTTCTGGTTTAGCTATGGGAATTTGTTTATTTATGGTTGCATGTTTTATGAAATTGAATAAATCTTTTACTCCAACAATAGTTGCAATATTAGTTATTATTTTTAATGCTTCATTTGGGTTTGGATTTGGTCCTATTCCATTTTTATTAGCTGGTGAATCATTTCCATTAAGTGTTAGATCAAAAGGTGTAAGTTTGGCAGTTTCATGTAATTGGCTAAGTAATTTTATTGTTGGTTTATTAGCTCCAATTTTAAGACAATTGATACAATGGGCAATGTATTTATTTCCTGCTACTTCATGTATAATTAGTGTTGTCGTTGTTATTATATTTTATCCAGAAACTAAAGGAGTTGAATTGGAAGATATTGATCAAATTTTTGATGATTTTTATTCAATTAATCCATTAAATAGAATAACTGAGTCATTAAGAAGAAAAAATAGAATAAAGAGGAAATATGATAAAATTAATCATCAAATTAATGCTAATGATAATTATGAAATGCAACAATTGAATGAATTTGATTATGAAGATGAAAATGAAAATGAAAATGATAATGATAATGATAATGATGTAGAACGTAGAGAAATGTTATAATTAGATTGTTAATAAAATAATACACATTAAAAGTCGGATTTCACCATCAATAGTAGAAGATTATTATATTTAACATTCTCAAATGCACCTAAACGTAATAAATATCTTATATATGTAGTTAAGATGCAATAAATTTGCAACTATTTCTAAATTTAGCTTACGCGATCTCATTTCCCGTGACTTTCCTAAACTGGACAACTTGTTAAAAATTTGTAACAATAATTCCGTTTTAATACCCAACGTTTTTCTTCATAGATTTGCCTAACCGTATTGTTAACAAAGTTTCGTTCAAACATGTGGCCCAATATTTTATAAACCCAAGTAAACAATATTACATTGTTTTACACATTAACAATATGTTATACTATAGTAAGTACATTTGTTGATAACCGAACCTTTTTCACTTTTTGCAACCATAAATACCATTTTGTATGCGGCTTTTTAAGTGATGTTCCAGAACTCAACCTTTTTTTTTTTTATAATTCTCGGCAGTATAGAAAATATTCGTAGTAAAGATTTAGCAGATCTACACGACACCGGACTCCGGGGATAAGTAGAGGCGTATAAACTAATTGAAACCAAGAGTCAGATAAATAAGAAGTCATGGAAGGGATTATTTTTAGTTATTGATTTGATAGCTGGGAAAGCAACTGGTTCGATAGTGAAAATCATAACAGTAAATCGTTTCTAATCTAATATATATTTTAAGATTTCATACATATTGCAATAATATGTCATTTTATTGTTCGAATTTCAACACTTGATAAATTTAACCCATTCTGCATAATTAGTGTTTCTTTTTTTTTGATGCCTTTTATTTCAAAGGAATTTAAACAGAAAAGATAAAAAAGATAAAAAATTGGTTAAGTTAAAAGCCATAATTTATTAACTTGAAGTTTGGAAGTAATATAAGAATTGATAGGCGATTTTAATTTTAAATATTTGATTTAAAAAGAAACTAAATATCATCCCTGATAAGCTTATTCCAATTGCTTCGAAGCAATAATCATTAAAATAGAGATTGTAGTAGTCACTTGGTGTTGGTTGATAGTTTCTAGGTACTAGGCGAAATCTCAAAAATTCATAACAATATAGATAAGGGAAAGAGAAGTAGATAGCTTATTCTTATTATTAATATTATTAATAATAAAGCAATGTGGTGGTGACAATAGACTTCAAATTGTGTTATTTATTTATGTTTATTACTGCAAAAATGAGTTGCGGCCTTTTTTATTTTTTTTTTTTTTATTTTTTTTTCTTTCAATTAAACGACGGTACTGCATATAAAATTACCAAGTACACATTTCTTACTTTATATATAAATATCTTCTTCTTCTTCTTTAGATTTGTATTAATTTGCAACAGATTCATATTTCTTCGGATATCATTAACCAACTACCATTATTTATTTATTAACTGCCACTATTGATTAATTTTATTCCTCCCTCTACCAATTTAATTGCATCGGTTTCAATTTATTTAAATAATGCAAATATAACATAATTATGGCTGTTAATTCATTTCAACAACAGCAACAACAACCACAATATCAACCAACTATAATATCCAGATCTTCTTCAACTGAATCACAGAATACTACTTCATCTTCAAATATTCCAAGAAAATTAACATTGAAATCTAAATCAAGTTTGAAGAAATCATTTTCAATATCTAGTATAAAATCAAATCATTCAATTAATCATCATCCATTAAATGAAACAATAGAATATGAAAGTTCCGATTCCGATGAAGATAGTGAAGATAATTATTATGAAGATGAAAATTGTGATGATGTATCATTTAGTTCCAATTCATCATTAAATTCAAATAAACAAGGTTATTTAAATTCTCCTTTGAATTATACATATCATTCTACTTCGCCATATTCAACTAGTTCATTCTCATCATATAATTCATCATATAATTCATCATATAATTCATCTCAATCTTTAGTTAAATATCCATCAATTGCTTCAACTACTTCAACTACAACTTGTTGTACTCCAATAAATACTACTTCATGTAAATTTAAAAATTCATTAAATACTGAAGTTTTTATCGCTTCTAAATTTTTTGTACAGCCAAAAACATCAATTTATTCAATTTTCAAAAAGAAAGTACTTACTCATTTTAGTAATGATACAATAAGGCTAACAGATGAAAAAATACCGACATTTGAAGAAAAAGAATTATTCACATTTAATCAATCTCAACCCCAAATTACCTCCGAATTTCAAGGTAAATCTAATTTTAAAAATCGTGAAAATCGTATAAATTCTCAATTTTTAAGATTATATGCACACGATTATAATGCAAGATTAGTGTCATTCACTTTACCCAATTCATTTAATCAAGAAGATTTAGTAAAGATTATTCAGTTGAATCAAAACTTGAAAAAATTTCATTATCAACATAATATATATAAGATTTCAAATTTTTCAAGAGATAAATTATGGAATAGTGTGGTTTTATCACCTAGATTAGATGAACATCCAAAGGAGAATATAAATTGGGAAAATTATATTAAATTGGAAGAAGATTCAACAAGTAATAATAATAACAGTTTAATAAGAAAGAGTAATTATTTACCTTGGGATCTTAATAAACGGTCATTTAGACCTGCTGGTGTATTACCTAATGGTAAAAGTTTTTATAATAATAAGGCACCTAATTCTGGTATTACAAGAACTCAATTTACTGTTAAAGGTTGGTGTAATTCAAGATGGGTTGCAAAAGATGGAAATGATTTATGATTCTATAATGTTTTTTAGTTCTTTTTATATAGATTTTGGGTAATTAGGTTTGTTAAAAAATAAACGGTTTAGATTATTTAATGAATTCTTGAATCTCTGTCGCTGGTGACTTGATATCATCTTATAACTATCAGATCTCGATCTATTTAAGGCCCCCATTAAATTAATCTAGACGATGATTTCCACGCAAGATTAATATGGTTGAGCCCTATTTAGCACTTGACTATACTCTATTCATGCCGGGTAATATCCTGCATCTAAACTTTATTTGCATATATCTTTAAACATTCTTCACCACTTCGGTTAGAGTATCAAAGACTCGTTAGTATCAATTATTATAGCAATAGGATGTTGATTCAATTGCTTTGACTGAAATAGCTAGTAATTTAAATTAAATCACGATGTTTTATGCTTGTTCTCTTAGAATTTAGGCATCGGAAATTTTGGAAGGGCGTGCATAGCACCAATCCCACTAAATTGAAAAAATTTATTACGAGATTTTTTATTACTACAAGTCACAACCATGGGTAAAAAAGTTGCAACTGCTCCATTAGCTTCAAAGCAAACCAAATCAACTGGTTCATCAAATCCTTTGATCGAATCAACACCTCGTAACTTCGGAATAGGCCAATCCATTCAACCAAAGAGAAACTTATCAAGATTTGTCAAATGGCCAGAATATGTTAGATTACAAAGACAAAAGAAAATCTTATCATTAAGATTAAAAGTTCCCCCAGCAATTGCTCAATTTTCAAATACTTTAGATAAAAACACTGCTACTCAAACTTTTAAATTATTCAACAAATATAGACCAGAAACTACTCAAGAAAAAAAAGAAAGATTAACTAAAGAAGCTGCTGCTATTTCAGAAGGTAAAACTGCTAAAGATGTTTCATCAAAACCTTTAGTTGTCAAATATGGTTTAAATCACGTTGTTTCATTAATTGAAAACAAAAAAGCTAAATTAGTTTTAATTGCTAATGATGTTGATCCAATTGAATTAGTTGTCTTTTTACCAGCTTTATGTAAAAAAATGGGTGTTCCATACGCTGTTGTTAAAGGTAAAGCTAGATTAGGTACTTTAGTTCATAAAAAAACTTCTGCTGTTGCTGCTTTAACCGAAGTTTCACAAGCTGATGAAGCTGAATTATCAAAATTAATCTCAACCATTAATGCTAACTACTTGGAAAAATATGAAGAAAACAAAAAACATTGGGGTGGTGGTATCATGGGTTCAAAAGCTCAAGATAAAATCGCTAAAAAAGAAAAAATTGCTGCTCAAGCTGCTTCAACCACTGCTAAATAAGTGAATTTTAATTAAATAAGATATATAAATTTAATTGTAATCCTAAACATCTGTTATCACCTTACATCTAATTAATCTTGTTTATCTTGATTACGGTTCATTTGGCTTTAACCATTTTCGTAAAATTTTCGTTCTGAAAACGTGCAGCATAGTAAAATCAAATAGCTCAACATCTTTAAAAGCATTTTTAATGATAGTAGATTCAAAGTCACAATCAATGTCTTTGGATTTTTGGTGTTTTTGTGCAAATATTCACGAAACTGATCAAACTAAGTTAAAAGAGAAAACAATCGATCAAAATGGTTCCAGCGAATATAGGGAAACAGTGATTACACTATACGGCAGCACGAAGACAGTAATGACATTTTAATTTTTGTAATATCAACATATGTTTAAAAGCGCAAAATATAAGTAACAAAATACAATCGCATAGATCTAGATCTTACAAGATACGAGATCTGATGCAAAACAAAAAGATACAAAGAACGCCCAATAAAAAATATTAACAAACCCCCTGTTTTTTGAAAATTTCAATTGACCGCTATAAACCGAAATTTTATTTAAAATAGTACTTTCATGTATTAATTGGAAAGAGAAACTCCAGCTCCGTTCGAATTTGACATTACCAGAGTCACATCTTTGAATTGTTTTTGAACATAGTCTAATTTTTAAGCGATTTAAATGTACTTTTCATGCCTTTTTACATAGAAAAAATTATCTTGAGGTATATTTTGATTAATTAGACAGGAGTTTAACTATATAAGACAGCCATGGTCATTGATATAAGCACCACGGTAAATTTCGTGAACAATATAAGCGCACAATATTAACACACTCAAATACCTAATTCTGCGACACTTTCGCTTATATGAAGCCTTGTATTAGTTAAACTTGAAATTTAAGTTGTGAATAACTCCTTCAAAATTTAGGTTTTACTTCTCAAACTAACTTTATTTTAAAGGTATGATTAGTTAGAATATATCAGTTCACAATATACAAAATAAACATAATTCTCATGACGTAATTCGTCATTTAAAAAACGCAAAAAAAACGGTATTTTGCATGATAATGAACATTTAGACTTCATTCAGCAACTTCTAATATAGCTGATTCGGTTTACTCAACAATTAAAACTATGCATATTGAGTCTTTAAGATGCCACAACCTGTTTGAAAATTTTAAAAATTTCGAAAGACTTTTGAAAAATTACTTTTCCAATTTTGATTGCCTTAGTACAAGAATACTGAAGATTTATCAAAGTGGGGGACTACAAAATTTTGATTATTTTATCATGCTCTAATCACGATTTGAATTGTGGAGTTAAAATTTTTCGTTAGGTCAATTTTTTCAAATTCACCATACTTGGAAAAAATTTCTAAATTTCTCAATTTTGACTGAGAGCAGCTAGAATCAAGCCAAACATCTTTGATTGAGTCTTAATATATACAATTCCTTGTTTATTTGAAAATTTTGGCGCTAGATAAAAAGTTATACAGATTTACATTTTTCAGAAAAATTTTTGTATGATGAAAAAGGGCCATAATGACAACTCACAAAAATAAGAAACTAGAGACTTGAAGTATCAGAATTTGTAGTTCCCCATTTTGATAATCGTTGGATTGTTTTGTGTTAAGGCATTCACAATTGGAAAAGTATTTTTTCAAAGGTGTTTCGAAATTTTTGCAAAATTTTCTAACCGGTTGAGGAGTCTTGAGAACATTATATCTATGATATACGCAGCTAAATCAACAGGATCAGTTATTTTAAAAGTTAATAAATGAGGTCTAAGTGTTAATTATCCTGCAAAATAGCGTTCTTCTTCGATTTTTTAAATAATGCATAACTTAAATGTCCATCTAAGAGGAATTGAAAGCAATTCATTCCAAAATAGTTTAAGTTTTTAATAAATTAGGTTTGAAAACTATAACTTGAACATTGCCTGAGTTATATCCAAATTAAGTTTTAAGATTAGCTATGGTTTGACTGCATGTAAGCTAAAAACGATATTGTAAAATTTTAATTTGTAATAAGCTTGCGACCAACATGGAGCGACAGCAAGGCCTCAAAGTTTTTCATCCATGGCGGGAGTTGGTGCTACTGGTCGTACAAGATTCAAAGCTATTAAATAGGACCAAAAAAAGGCCACAAGCGTTAGATCAAATTAACTGGCTCTTATATTTGAATTTTAAATATAAAGAATGAAAGTGGTTGTATTAAATTGATCGTTTTCTTTTATCTCATTAATTTGGTTGCAAAAACACGATTGGTAGCAGTGGTCAAATTTACGATAAAATTCTGAGATGAGTACTGCATTTTGAAACAAAATTTAAGGTATATTTAATCTAATGTCAATGTCAGATGATGAAGATATAAATATCGCAGGACAATTAATATCTAAAAATGAAGACTCAGATATAAGCTCTTCATCAGAAGAAGAACCTGATATGGAATTACAAGATGAAATAATATCCCTGGACGAAGAAGAAAAAGATGAACCCCAACCCAAAAAGAAAGTAAAATTGAATAATCAACAATCTTTTCCTAAATTAGAATTATCAGATGATGAAGAAGAACAAGATATAAACTCATTTAATACAACCCAAAATCCTACAGTTAAGAAAGCCAAGGCTGGATCATTTGCATCATTTGGATTATCAAAATTTATACTTACAAATATTGCCAAAAAAGGTTTTAAACAACCTACACCAATTCAAAGAAAAACTATACCGTTAATTATTGAAGGTAGAGATGTTGTTGGTATGGCAAGAACCGGTAGTGGTAAAACTGCAGCTTTTGTGTTACCATTAATTGAAAAATTAAAAACTAGAAGTCCTTCAGGTGTTAGATCAATTATAATATCACCATCAAGAGAATTAGCTATTCAAACTTATAAGCAAGTTAAAGAATTCAGTCGTGGTACAAATTTACAATCAACTGTTATAATTGGTGGTGATTCCTTGGAAGAAGATTTTGGGAAAATGATGACAAAACCAGATATAATCGTTTGTACACCAGGTAGGTTTTTACATTTAAAAGTTGAAATGGATTATGATTTATCATCTGTTCAATACATTGTTTTCGATGAAGCTGATAGATTATTTGAAATGGGATTTTCTGAACAATTAAATGAATTAATTTTTGCATTACCTTCAAATAGACAATCATTATTATTTTCAGCAACATTACCTAGTTCATTAGTTGAATTTGCAAAAGCAGGATTGACACAACCAATTTTAGTAAGATTAGATGCAGAAACTAAAATTTCAGAAAATTTACAGATGGCATTTTTCTCAACAAAGAAGAATGAAAGAGAAGCTAATCTATTATATATTTTACAAGAAGTTATAAAGTTACCATTAGGTACACAAGAACAATTGAAGAATTTAAAAGATATAGATAAAAGGCAAATTGAAAGTGATGACGAAGAAGAAGATGGAAAGAAGAAAAAGTATAAATTTAAAAAGGAAAGACTTCCATCAGCTAATCAATTACCTTCTCAACATTCAACTATTATTTTTGTACCTACAAAACATCATGTTGAATACATTACAAAATTATTAAGAGATGCAGGTTATTTAGTTTCGTACATTTATGGTACTTTGGATCAACATGCAAGAAAGAATCAATTATATCAATTTAGAATTAATTTAACCAACATTTTAGTGGTTACAGATGTTGCAGCAAGAGGTATCGATATACCAATTTTAGCAAATGTTATAAATTTTACATTGCCTGGTTCATCGAAAATTTTCATTCATAGAGTTGGTAGAACTGCAAGAGCAGGAAATAAAGGTTGGGCATATTCGATAGTTAATGAAAAAGAATTACCGTATTTATTGGACCTAGAGTTGTTTTTAGGAAGGAAAGTTTTATTAACTTCAATGTATGAAACAAAATGTAAATTATTAAAACAAAAGCAAGGTGATGCATATATACCACCAAAAATCAATTATACTGAAAGATTAATAGTTGGATCAATACCTAGATTAGAATTGGAAACATTTCAAGAATTATATGACAATTTACTTAGGAATAATTATGAAATTCAAACATTAAAAGATGTTTCAACAAAGGGTGAGAAATTATATCATAGAACAAGACAATCTGCATCACAAGAATCTCTTAAAAGATCAAAAGAAATTATGGAAACTGGTTCATGGGATGATCAACATTTATTATTTGGTGAAAATTTAGAAAAACAAAAGAATGAATTTCTTGAAATATTACAAAATAGAAATGTTAAAGAAACTGTATTTGAGTTTAGAAAAAATGATCCAAAAAAGGAAAGTGATAATTCAATGATTGACTTTATGAATAGAAGAAGAAAACAATTGGCTCCAATTCAAAGGAAAGCAAAAGAAAGAAAAGAATTATTACAAATGGAACGATTACAAGGATTAACACATGGTATAGAGGATGAAATATTAAAAAATGATGATGAATATGGTTATCAAGTAAATGAAAATGAATTAGATAAAATATTTGAAACAGAACCAAAATCATTTAAAGATCCAAATTTTTACTTGTCTCATTATGCTCCAAAATCAGATATACAAGATAAACAATTATCTATAGGTTCTTCATTTGTAAATGATGCACAACAAGCTACATTTGATTTAGATAATGATGATAAAATACAAAAAAATTCTCAAGTTATGAAATGGGATAAAAAGAAAGGTAAGTATATAAATTCAAAATCAACTGATAAGAAATATATTATAAGTGAATCAGGAGTTAAAATTCCTGCAACTTATAAATCTGGTAAATTTGATGAATGGAAGAAACAAAGAAATTTAAAATCTTCGAATAGTGTAATAGAACAAGATAATAATGGTCAACGATTTAAACATAAACAAGACAAAGCTCCAAAATTACCTGATAAATTCAGAGATGATTATCATAAACAAAAGAAGAAGGTTGAAAAAGCTTTGGAATCAGGTAAACAAGTTAAAGGATATAATAAACATGGTTCAAAACAAGAATTAAAATCAACTGAACAAATTAAAAAAGAAAGAAATTTGAAAGAAAAGAGAAGAGCCAAAAATGCAAGACCAAGTAGAAAAAGGAAATAGTCAAGGACGCCATTAAATAAAGAACAATATAAGTATTAGAATTATCAAATTCGTATATTAATGCAAACTTTTGATCATCTTCTACCACCTCTTCCATAAGGATGAAATCCACGAGATCTGAAACCACCTCTACCTCTTCCTCTGAAACCTCCACGTCCTCTATAACCACCATAACTTGATGGACCCGATGGTGGTAATCTTTTTGGACCAGTCGGAATATTTGGTTTTGATGAGTCAATTCCATTTTGTGGTTGGGGAATTGCTCCTGGTTGTTGTGGATCACCACTTTCTTCATCAGCCTGTTGTTGAGGATTTAATGGTTGTTGTGGTTGTTGTGAATTATCTCCACCTTGTTGTTGTTGTTGTTGATACATATACCATTGATAATATCTCATATATTCTGGAGTCATTTGGGCACCAGCCATTGGATTCATTTGAGCCATCATTTGATAATTCGCTCCATATGGATACATTGCTTGTTGCTGAGCTTGTTGTTGAGCTTGTTGTTGCATCAAAACTTGTTGATTATGTTGACCTCTTGGAGCAGCACGTTTAACTTCCATTGCTTTACCTTTTAATGATAAATATTTATTTACACAAACTTTATCAACAGCATCTGGTGAATCAAAAGTTATAAAACCAAAACCTCTTGATCTACCAGTATCTTTATCAATCATTAATTGACAATCAATTATAGTACCAAATTGGGAAAAAAATTGATTAAATTCAGCTTCAGTAACCATTGGATCAATACCTCCTATAAATATTTTACCAACTCTATCTTGATCTTCCTTTGAAATAGCTCTTTTAGGATCAATTAATTTGCCGTCCAAAATATGATCTTGTCTTATAACTTCATCAACAGCTTTTGAATCTTTAAATGTTAAGAAGCCAAAACCTCTAGATCTACCAGTGGCATTATCTTTCATAATTGTATAATCAACAATTTCACCAAATTTTGAAAAATAATTAACTAAACCTTCTTCTGTTGTATCCCAATTCAATCCTCCTATAAACATTTTACCTGAATCTCTACCTAAATCTGAAAATGAAGGAGGTTCATCGTATCGAAAAGTTGGTTGTGGTATGGATGGCAATACTTCAGGCATTTCAGATTGAACTGACTGAACTGATTGAACTGATTGAACTGGTTCAGGTTGAACTGGTTCGGGTTTTGATTCCTCAGGTTTAGATTCTTCAGGTTTTGATTCTTCAGGTTTAGAATCTTCTTTTACTTCTTCAGTCTTTAAAGTAGTTTCTTTTTCATCATCCCCGTATAAATCTTCAAAAAGAGCTTCATCATCATCAATTTGTGACATGATTATTAATTACAAGTGATTATAATAAAAAAATATAAAATATAATTTATTGAATGTAAACAAACTATGTAAAAACTATATGTATGTAAACTATCCAATTGTATATACAATAGTATTTATCAATCAATTAATAAACTGTTGTTGATTAAACTGACAAACCGTGTGAGAAAAATTTTGGTTGGCAAATTTTAATTTATACTGCAAAATTTGAGAATGGTACACGCAAGGGCAAGAAGACATAGACCATGTATAACTACATAACTAGGAGTAATATATGGTAGTTAGTTTATATCATTACTGTGTGTTCACAATTATTGTAATTTTGTTTGTTTTTGTTGTAAAAAAATTTGAGATGAGTTGAAAATCATATCACTCGATGAAACAGTATCTTATATACTTTGCACAATCTTTTCCAAATTTTAGAAGAGCAGAATTAGAATCATTAGCTGATTTGTATAATATTCCATTACATGTTTCTCATTGTTCTGAAGATTCTCCCTTTTTAATTGTAGACTTGGAAAATGATGATCAGGCAAAGAAATTAATTCATCGCTCAATTTTAACAAGAAGTATTTATGAATTATGGGGTTATGGTAAAAATTATAATGAATTACATTCAAGTGTAAAAACTAAATGTAATGAATTTGATAAATATAAAAATGTTAGTTTTAAATTTGATTTTGAAAGTTTTAAAGGTGGTGTTAAATCAAATAACGCAAAAGCCGAATTAATTGAATCTTTTAGTTATTTAGCATTTGAAGGTAAAATAGATTTGAAAAATCCACAAGAAATATTTACTGTGTTAGAGGAATATCGACCTCATGGTATGGAAATTGCCGAAATTCCAATTAATTTATGGTTTGGTAGATTAATCCAAACAAGTGCAAGGCAAAATAAAATTGTTGAAAAATATGATTTAAAAAAGAGGAAATATATTGGAACTACTTCATTTGAAAGTGAATTATCTTTAATAACATGTAATTTAGGTCAAGTTCAACCGGGGAAATTGACTTACGATCCATTTACTGGTACTGGTTCATTTTTAGTAACAGCTGCTTATTTTGGCGCATTAGTTATTGGTTCAGATATTGATGTTCGAATGTTACAAGGTAAAAAAAATTGTAATATAATATCAAATTTTAAACAATATAATACTTTGGACAAATTTATTGATGTTTTAACTATGGATTTTACCCATAATGCTTTGAGATGTAATTTTTCAATAGATAATATAATTTGTGATCCACCTTATGGTGTAAGAGAAGGTTTAAGAGTTTTAGGTGCAAAAAATCCCGAAAAGGCTGAAGGTAGAAAAAATAATGTTATAAATGGAGAAATCGCTTATTTAAGAAGAGATTTTATACCTCCAAAAAAGCCTTATCAATTATCAAGTTTATTAGATGATTTATTAAATTTTGCAAATAATAGGTTACCAATTGGTGGTAGATTAGCATTTTGGATGCCAACTGCTAATGATGATTTTCAAGAACATTTAATACCACAACATGAAAAATTGGAATTATTGTATTGTTTAGAACAAGAATTCCAAAAGTGGTCAAGAAGATTATTAGTTTATGTTAAACGTAATGAGAATTATATAGGTATAACAAGTAATGGTTTGAAAACCGAAAATATTAAACAATTCAGGGATAGATATTTTAAAGGTTTTAGTGAAAGAAGTAGATAGGGGATATAATATAGATAATCTTTCGTTATTGCTTTTGACTTTTATATGCGTTTAAAATTCTGTTGGCTGCGAAATTTAAGTTGTTGCAAAATAATTTATAAGGCATGCGCTAAAACTGAAACGTTATGTCACTCGGTGAATAAATTAGGATATACTCATATGCACTTAGATGAATGGTGATTACGGTCAAGAACAATCTGTTTTGAAAAGTATAAATATCAGTGGAATCCAATCAACTCAAAATAAGTTTTAATTTTCAATTTTCAATTTCAAACGAATCAAGTTATATTTTAAGAATTATTTACAATGACTCCTCCTACTATGATTCAAACTGCTCCAGTTGTTGCTGAATTCTCTATTGATGGTAAGAAGAATCCAAATAAAGTTAATCTCAAACCAGATGTCAAAGAAAATGTTAAATTTGCTGATTGGGAAAACTTTAAATTTGCTCCAATGAGAGAATCCACTGTTGCAAGAGCTATGACTAGAAGATACTTTGAAGACTTGGATAACTATGCTGAATCTGATGTTGTTATAATTGGTGGTGGTTCTGCTGGTTTATCAGCTGCTTTTGTACTTGCAAGTACTAGACCTGATCTCAAGATTGCCATATGTGAAGCTGCAACTGCTTTTGGGGGCGGTTGTATGATTGGGGGCCAGCTTATGTCTGCTATGGTTGCCCGTAAGCCAGCTGATTTATTTTTAGATGCTGTTGGTGTTCCATATGAAGATGAAGGACATTATGTTGTTGTAAAACATGCGGCTTTATTCATCTCCACAATTGCATCGAAGGTATTACAATTTCCAAATGTCAAGTTATTTAATGCTACAGCTGTTGAAGATTTTGTCACAAGAAAGGATGAAGTTACTGGAGAATTACGTGTCACCGGTGTTGTTACTAATTACACATTAGTTACTCAAAATCATTCCAACCAATCATGTATGGATCCACAAACTATCAATTGTAATGTTGTTTTATCGGCAACTGGCCACGATGGTCCATTTGGAGCTTTTGGTGTAAAAAGATTGGAAGAAATTTACAAAGGTGCAAACAGCAAATTAAACGTTGAAGTCTTAGGTATGAGAGGATTAGACATCTCAACTGCAGAAGAAAATATTGTTAAACATTCCAAAGAAATTGTTCCAGGTGTTGTTTTACTGGGTATGGAAGCTGCAACTGGTTATGGTTTATCCAGAACTGGTGCTTGTTTCTCAGCAATGATGTACTCAGGTGTTAAAGCAGCTGAAGAAGTCTTGAATGTTTATGAATTAAGAAAGAAACAAAACGAATTACAGCAATAAATGGGATAATTGATCAAGTTGATTAAAAAATTTTCTTCAATATACATTCCTTTGAGATCATTGATTTACAATATGATTCTTTAGCTTCTTAAGAGTATTTGAACCCATTTTCATAGCTCTAGCTCTTAAATTACTCTAATTTTGCAATTTTCAATTTTTATCTAAATTCCCAACATGATATTTCAAAATTTCCATAACTCGATGAATATACATTATCCCGAGCTCGATGTTTTGTATTACAGATCGTAGAGCATTACATAGTATCTATGCACATTTTCATAGGTTCAGTTTCTATACTGATCCATTTCTACACTCTTTATTTTTCAATCAAGTTCCCATAATAATGTTTCAGAATTTTTCAAAAAAAAAAAAATTACCCAAATCAGACATCATGGCTGAAATATTAAAGTAAGTAATTACCAAACATAATTAACCATTACTAACTATTTAAAGACCTAAAAAATCAAATCCACGTGGAATCCCAGAAGCTCCATTCATTGATAAAGTAGAAAATATAATTAAAGACCCAGAAAATGAATTTGAATCAATAATGTCAATGTTTCAACAAAGATTACAACAATATAAATATATGGAATTATCTAAAAAACAACAATTGGCAGATTTAAATATAAAAATACCAGATATTGAGAAAAATTTAGATGTTATAAATTATATTAAAGAATCTAAAGATGAAGATGAAATAACTATAAATTATGAATTAAATGATACATTATATAATAAAGCTACATTAGATTCTAAAAATTTAAATTCTGTTTATTTATGGTTAGGTGCTGAAGTAATGTTGGAGTACTCATTAGATGATGCTATTGAATTATTAAATGATAGATTAATGAAAAATGAACAACAATTAACTATTATAAAAGAAGATTTAGAATTTTTAAGAGAAAATATAACTACAATGGAAGTTAATACTGCTAGATTATATAATTGGGATGTTGAAAGACGAAAAAGGGAAAGAAAGTAGTATATTATGTTCTAAATGTATCAAGAAATTGACTACCTAATGGTCTAACTGGAGTTTCTGCACGTATTCTGTTTTCTTCTTGTCTTGATTCATCTAAATCATCTTCAGGTTCTTCACTTGCTCTTGATTCCGGAAGTGTTTGATTTGAAAATTTTTGTCGTATGAAAACATACCAATTTGTAAATTTCTTTATTGGATTTATGAATAAATGATAAATTGTACTTGATAATAACCATGAGACACCTGGTAATAAATCATAACAATATAATTTACCAATGAATAACCCAATTAAACTAGGGATTATTGATTTAAACCCATTATTTAACAATAATAATGTGTACATTATATGTATTGGGAATCGATTTGTAAGGTTTAAAACCTTACTTGACTCATCATTTGTTGGTTTTTTCAATAGTATTTGAAAATAATATGAAATTGGAATATTTTGGCCAAAACAAATGTATAAAGATGATAAAATACCAATTGGCCCTGGGATAATTTCATTCAAGATTGTAGTTTGATAATGTACAGTTGTTGGATCATATTTGAATAACCAAACTTTAATAACAAATGATAAATAATACACAAGTAATTGTCCTACACTCATTATAATTAATGAAGTAATCGAATTGTAAATAGCAAATAATGTTACAATCGATAAATATTTTCTTGAACCATAAAATCTTTCCAATACTTTAAATTGAAACCATAGTAGTATAATTAATAAATAATCTGACTCATTAATTACTGCAAATTGATATGTAATGACTCTCCAAAATTGATGATACTCTATTATAAATGGATCTATTATTAGTTGCACAAGATATTTAATTGATAAGATTGATAATAACAAAGGTGTAATTGTTGATATAATACATATAGATTTAGTAACAGGTGTATTAGCGAAACCTCGTATTGGTGTTGACTGTACCATGGTTCAAAGTGGCGATAAAAATTAAAAGTTCGTGCGGCGTTTTATATATTAATCTAACGTAAGAGACTTTTACGTTCACGAAGCGAATACTGCTCAAAATCACATAATGATGCCTCGCTAGACCAGAACGAATTTGAGTTTGATTGATCTGTTGTTGTAAAAATAGGTTTATCTATTTCTTCATTGAATGTTCCAATAAAATAACCAGAATTATCAGTTATTGAAACACCTCTGGATTTAACATAGGAAACATTATAGGCATCCCTTGATTTATATCTTGGTGAATTAAAAGGTGTTGTACTCCAAACATACATTGAATTTAATTTCTTATCGTTCTGTTTAAGTAAATTTAAAATATATTCACGAAGAATGGAATCATCGGTGATTGACCATGTTTTTTCAAGTGAAATGGAATTCAAACCTAAATAATGTGCTTCATTTGAGTTACTTATCCATTGAACTAAATCAGTGACTAGTTTTAACATATGAATATGACTTTCATCTAGATTCTCTCCATAATGAAAATTTAAGCTTGAAAAACCAGATTTAATTATTATCCCAATAAATTCTTTAATGTTGGTCGATAATTGAGGACCAATAGCAGCTCTGTCAACTAATGTTAATTGCCTATTATTTGGAAGTGACACTTGAGTGTAAGTACTTGGACGAAAGTTTAATTGTTCTATAATTTCAATGTCTAAAGTTACCTCAGTAACATTTTCAATAATTGTTAATAACTTGTCACCTATATAATCTGAATATAACCTCCATTTAGATTGGTTTTGAGTTGACAAACTGTTCCTTCGTTTCGTTCTTATGACCAATTTATCCAATTTAGTAAAAGATTCAAGTAATATAATAGTATCCTCATATCTAATTGAATAAGGAGCATTTAAAAATAAATTAACTTCTTTTAATTTGTTATTTTCTAGGTATTCATTAATATTAAAACCTGTCAGCTCTCCATAATCCAAATATAAATCCAACCTGTCAAGATTCTTTAATAATTTCAACAATCCACTAGAATTTTTCAATGTTTCAGCATTAACTTGTAAAAATCGGAGTTTGGGCAATTTATAATCTCTATCAATAATATCAAAACAACCTTGATCTAATATTTTCAACGTCTTTAAATTCAAAAAGAAGTCTAAATCATTACCTTTCAAAATCGAGTTATCTCCTTCCAAATAAGTATAATAATTCGGTATCATCAACATACTATGATACTCACTTTTATACAATTCATCTCCAACAATATGTTTTCGAGTAATTGCTTCCACTTTATCGCAATTTGAAATATTTTCATAAATCAATTCTTTAAAAAATTCTCTGTTGTATCTAAATTTATCACTACATTTCTCTTGTGATTTAGGACTATTAAGTATCGAATCAATTTGATTTAACCTTATTAAACTTATAGTTCTATATAGTATCGGATTTAGCAACATTCTAAAATATTTACAAGTGGACGATAACGATAATAAATCATGATATGATGCATCAATTCTAACATTATTCAAAACAAATGTCTCATCAGGGAACTGATAATCACTACTAAAGTATTCAATTATCTTATAAAGTATATCTAATGGAAAATCTTCCAAATGTATTCCATTTTGCAGCATTTCGTGTAGTATAAAAAAAATCATAAATCGTGAATTAAAATACTTCTTATATTTTTCATCTATACAAGTATTAGAATTAAACTTTGAAACCTCTTGATCTTCTTCTACCTCTAGCTCTTTCAAATTTTCTACCTTTTGATAAAATTCTTGGAGCTTTACCTTTATGTGGACCAAAACCAAAATGTCTAACAGCTTCTCTTGCATTTCTTGGACCTCTAACAATTAATGTATTTTGACCTTTTGGAGCTCTTAAAGCTAATTGATCTAAAGTAATAGCTTCACCACCATTCTTTAAGATTCTAGCTTTTGCACCAGCAGTGAATCTTAAAGCAGCAACAGTAACTTTTGGAAATTCTAATAATCTGTTATCATCAGTAACGGTACCAACAACAACAACAGTTTTTTCTGAAGCACCTTCATTTTTGAAAGCTCTTGAGATTCTTGAAACTGAAACTGGTGGTCTGTTAATTTTTGATAAAAATAATTGTTTTAAAATGATTTTGTTGAATGGAGCATCAGTACGACCTAGTAAATAGTTAGTATTTGTAATTCCATACATCTGCTCAGAAGACGCACTTGTAAAAAGTACTCGCAGGATGGTTCTAGTTCTAGTTCTAAACTAATCCAATCATACTTGTAGTGATGAGCTACCCGAAATCATTCAATTTCAATTTGATAGTCTCTTTACTATCTGAAATTTCAAATTATTCTTTTCTGATGGATTTAAACCATTAATAACATATAAATTTTATATGGAATTTCCTTTTTAAATGTATTTTACATCTTCTTGAACTCAAAATTTTTCACATACGAGCTAAAAATGAATATAATTTAACTAATAATTTCAAGTAAACGTTATCTGATTTTGGAGCGTCTCTGTGTCCGTTTCTAACGTGCTGTTTTTCTAAATCCTTCCCCATTGTGTAAAATAAACTTTTATATCAAATAAAGGTTAGTTGATATTATATAATATAAAATGAAAGTTGGTGATAACTGATATGAAACAAATTTATAAAACCGTAGTTGAAAAATTTTTGAAATGGTAGTTGTTAGAATAACTTATATACAGGAACAATTTAAGAGTATATATGCAGGATATAATTGTGTGAGAATCAAAAAAGAGAATACATCACGTGTTATAGATGTGGGCGCCCGCTCGGTTAGAGTTTGAACACTGGACGCGACCTCCTGTAAGTCTTATGCAGAACTGAAAAATTCTAATGTACCAACTTGAAACAAAATAAAATTTTAGAAATACTCCTTACCAAACCTTTCAATTAAGAAACCAACACGTACAAACCGCAGATAACAAAATGGCCGGAGTTAGTGTTAAGTAAGTAGGACCATTGGAATCGTGGTACGCGGTTTCCTTGTATTGTCTGTCGTGGTGGATAGGATTCAAAGAGAACTCTTTGAACGTCAACGAAATATTAAATTATGGTTTCACCTATTTGAGATTTTCAAGACACCAATCACACTTGGGCAAGTTAAGTTTTTTTGACTAAAATACTAACCTTTATTACAGAGACGTTCCAGCGCAAGAATTTATAAATGCATATGCACAATTTTTACAAAGACAAGGTAAATTGGAAGTTCCAGGTTATGTTGATATTGTCAAAACTTCAGCTGGTAATGATTTACCACCTCAAGAAGCTGAAACTTGGTTTTACAAAAGAGCTGCATCAATTGCTAGACATATCTACTTAAGAAAACAAGTTGGTATTGGTGCTTTAAACAAATTATATGGTGGTGCTAAAAACAGAGGTTTCAGACCACATAAACACGTTGATGCTTCAGGTTCAGTTAACAGAAAAGCTGTTCAAGCTTTACAAAAAATTGGTGTCTTGGAAATCTCACCAAAAGGTGGTAGAAGAATTTCAGAAAATGGTCAAAGAGATTTAGATCGTATTGCTGCTCAAACCTTAGAAGAAGATGACGAATAGATTTATGTAATGACTTAATATATAATATTATTATGGGATATTTACATTTACTATATTTCTATTAAATTTATAAATTTATTTCGAATTTGTTTAACTAATTGATTTTCTAATTGATCATTTGCATCAGGTTCTAAGTTTAACCATGATAAGGGTGTTTCAATTGGTAATTGATCAATCCAGTCTATTAATGAACCATCAGGAATGTTCAAATCATCAAAGACAAACTCTTCTTTAAATATGGTATTTGCAAATTCATCAATATATTTCAAATCATAAACATCATCAATTTTACTTCCATAAATGACATGAACAATTAGATATTTTATCTCATCCCATGACATTTTATTGTTGATAATTTTCAATGCAAATGTAAAATCACTATCATTAATATCGTGTCTCTTTTTAAATGATACTGGTGTATATCTCAATCTTTCAACAATTAAAGAATGGAACCAAGTTATTAAAAATACTAAATATTTAAGCTTGACATTTTCCACAATATATTCTGGAATTAATTTAACAGTTTCATTAAAAATAGCTTTAATTCCAACTTGACCTTCAAAATTTAATACTTTAGTTTGTGATATTAACCCTAAAGGTAATTTTGTACTTGTTGAACAAGTTATAAATATTCGTGATTGTTCATGTATTGGATTCTTCAATTTATTTTCCAACTGTGTAAACCATAATGGTGACATTTGAACATTTTGAATTATTACCCACTGAGGTTTAGCAATTGATTTATCAAGTTCTTTATTTGCATTTTCAATTCCTTCTTTTGAACCCATTGATATAACAACTAATTTTTTATTTAAAGATGTAGCCAATTGTGAAATTTTATAACTTGCATCAACTTCAATAGGTGAGGTGAATAATAAACATTGAAAATGTTCAATCCAATGTATTAAATCGTATTTGGATTCAAATGGTGTATCATAAAATATTGAACCCAATTTAGCAAATGCATTAAGCTTAGAATTTAAAAGTAGATCAGATAATACTTGAATAGTTGGATTATCATTATTTTTGATATTAGTTGCAACATCCCATTCTGGTTCTCGTTTAGCTAAACAAATATCAAATACCAAATTGTAATCCTTGTCTGAAATCAATGAAACAAAAGCTTGTTTAAACACATCACCAATATCTTCAGTATAAAATGCCATTGAAAATAACAACGTCAACACCACCTTGTCTTCATATTGCAATGATCCAACAACTATTGAATAAAACTCTTTGTACGATTGTATAATCAATTCAGTGGGCTTAATATGACTATTTCTCCTGAAAGTCTCAATAAATTCTGAAATAAATCTTGTCAATGGGAAGGTATAAAAACTACTTAATTTGGTCAACAACTCAATCATTGAATAAATTACAGATGTTTGCTTTGCCAATTGTCTATAATAATCTCTTGTTTGTTCAATAATTGCAATCACAGTATCTGAATTTGATAATTTCTCATTTATTGAATCTGATTCTGATTTAATAATTTCCAACCTTTTCAAAACCTCTTCATTATCTAATATCTGTATAGAATCATTTAATGAATCTAATAAATCAATTTCTAAACCTTGTAAACGTGTTCTATATTCACTATTTAACAAATTTAATTCAACTCTTTGCTTTTCCACATCTGGTTTCAATTCTTTCAAAATTATATTCAATGTTTGATTTTCTAATGATCCACTAGTTGTTGTAAAATTGATTATAGTGGTTCTGGACATAACAAATGATGATAATTGAATTTGAGCTTCTTTGGTGAATAAAATTAATTTAAACTTTGGTGAATAATCAATCAATTCTTTACCTAATTTGATCATCGTTCTTCCACCATTTCTTTGGATCTCATTTCTTAAAAGACTATCGAGTATAGGGTTATAATATTCACAATCTTGTATAATTATTGCACCTCCAAATCTAATTGAATTTTCAAGTTGATTCAACAATCCATCATTTAAAAAACTAGAAATAGTAAATTGATTAAAACATTTAGTTAAAGCATTGATCACATCTGAAGATGGGTCTATAATCAATGGGAATTTGGATCTTTTGATCAATGCAAAATTATCAAGGTATAATTCGTCATTTTGTAAACCATTACTTAAGCAATTCATAATTTGTTTTTCCAAATAATTAGCAACAACCAATGTTGAATCAAATTTAACATTTGCATTTATTAATTTATGTTTCCAAGCTTCAACAATTATTTCTCTTCCTCGTTGATCAAATGGTCCACAATAAGCAATAAATGCTGCTACTAATAACAGATTACCGACCAATTTATCTCTTTCACCACTAAAACTATCAACAGATTCTTTCCATCGTGTTCTTTCATTTTCAAGATTTGAAATTAATGTCATACTTCTCTCAACTTCATCATGAACTACTCTCATTTCAGATTTAATATTTTCAGTTTCTCTGATGACTTGGCTATAACTTTCTTTATAATTCTCAATACTTTCTTCAAGTTCATTTATCATTTGATCAATTGCAATTAGTTGAGCTTTTGTTTTAATAGTTTGTTGTTCCAATTTTTGAACTTCATGACGTAAAGGACCTATACTATCCAAGATCTTCGAATATGCTAGTTGTGCTCTTACCCATTGTAATAATGGACCACAAGCTTTACTTGCTCTATGAACAACTTCAAATGTATAATCTTCTCTAGCAAGATAATTTGTTTCCATATAATTTCTTAATTCTAATGATATTTGTGCTTCACCATCAAATGATACAATATTTGGGATAAAATCATCTTTTCTGATAACTAATTGAACATCCCTCCATGAAGAAACATCATAACCGAGTAAAATACAAACTGATTCCATAGTCATTTTAACTGCAGCTGGTGGATTTGACATACTTCTAATTTCAGTTAAATGTTGCTTTTTAATATTTTGAACTCCACGTTGAGCTTCAAGAACAGCAGGTTCTGCAAATTCAAGATCTTTCATAACAACTTCTCTTCTTTTTCTAATTTCAATTTCTTGTTTTTCCAATTCTGCTTGTGTTACAATTGAAAATTCTTGCTTTCTTTCAGCTTCATTTTGATCAACAATCATTTTATCCAATACTTTTCTAGCTTCTTCATCTTTCAATTTAAGTTCTTGCTCTTTAACAGCCAATTTTTTCTTCAATTTATCAACTTGAACCACTGTATCACGAATTTTATCTAGACCAACACTTATATGTCTTTGACTTTTATCTAATTCCAATTGTTTCTCCATATATAATGATGTAAAAGTTTCAATTAAAGTTAAAAAATCATTTGGTGTACGATTTATTGAAATTGTAGATTTGTAATTTGGAATAAAACGATGAATAAATGAAATAATATCGATGATAACATCTCGAAAATTTGTTGCTGGAAAATCCAGATAAGTTTCATAATTAGGTGGAATATTATAACTTGATGTATCAAATGGAATTTCATTAATTTTGGACATGGCAATTTCACATAAACAAGTGTCTGACCAATCACCCATCCAGCTCAATACACATCTGTTAAATAATGCAGGTGAAGTAAGAACTGATTGGCCAGTATTAGTTTCATCAATATTGAAAATAACATGCAAATTACGTGAAATTTGTTGTGTAAACCAAATGTATAATTCGGCATTTGTATCAAGCAATAAACCTTGTGAATGAGAATTCTCAGAACATTTAGTCATTAATGCAGTATATTCTTCATCATTAAATAAACCTGGAATTTCTGCATTGGCCAATAATGTATTCATTCTTTCAATAAATGATGATTCAAGAATAGTAGATTCATCAATAATAAAACAAATCTTTTCTCCATCACAACATCTCAATAAAATCTTTTTCAATGTTTCGTCAAAATTAATTAATCTATAATCAGATTGAACTGATAATTGTTCAATTTTCAAACCATTCATCCATGCAACAAATTTAGCTAAAGTTGATCTACCACTGGAACTTGGTCCTACCAATATCATATGACCTTGTGGTTGTTTTAAAACTCTATCAATTCTTAAAACATGATCTAACATTTCATCATGTAGAATCAAATCTACATCCATAACTTCTTCACTAAATACCCTTAATCTTGCTTGGACAAAATTTCGTAAATCAACTTCATTTACTGATTTGTATTCAGAATCCATCCAATCACTGAAGAAAATTGGAGATTTAAAGCATTCATTTAAATCAACATTTGGAAAATATATAGTTGTTAGTTCTCTAAATGTTGCAATTACCCATAATCTTTCATCAATTGAAACTAACCTATCATAAAACAATCTTAAACCTTCATGATACCACAATCGTAATAAATCAATCAATTGATAATATTCTTTTGATTTTAATGCTTCTAATAAACCTTTACTCCATCTTGTCAATTCACGAGGTGAATATACATAATGTGGTTGCATATGTGAAAACTTGTTCTTGTTTCTTTCATAAATTTCAATACTTGCATTTGTCAATTCTCTGGCAAAACCTCTTAAATCTGGAGCACATTTTAAAATAGCCTTCATAAATGTTTGATAAATTTGTTGCATTGATAAAGTACCAGGATAGTCAACCATAATTACTGAAACGTGTCTTAAAAATCTATCAGATAATAAACTTCTACCAGGATCATTTGGAGGATTACAAGCACCAACAAATTGAACATTCTCAAGTGTTATCCATCGCATATCTTTTGTTCTCCAAAAACCGTTTTGTTCGACCATTTGTCTCATTAATGAAATTATATTTTGTGAACCATACTCATCAATCATTGGCAAATTAATTTCATCACAGAAAACAACTACCCATTTACCAGTCACTATTGGAGTTAAAATGAATCCCCTGCTAGTTTGTTTATATTCACAAAATTGTTCTAATGCTTTTAATAATGATACTGGAGATGTATCTTTGGAAAAGTTTAATGAAATTAAATCAAGTTGAGGTGATTTTCTCAAAGCTTCTAATAAAGTCATAGTTTTACCTGAACCTGGCGGACCACATAAAATCAAAGGCCTATGTTCATTGATGATTGAATAAACTAAACTTTCATGTCTAACTGTATCTAAAGTAGGCACTATTATATTTGGATTAGAAACTTCATGAGGCTCTAAATCTGTTGATACTACTCTGTTATTCCAATTAATCCATTGACCATCCTCTATTGATACATCATAATCAATTAGGTCTTCAACAATATCAACGTGTGCAAATGAACCCTTTTGACTGATCATTTTTGCAAATGTATTTCGTGATTCTAACGGAGCATCTCCAGCAAATGACCAAATGATTGATAAAATAGTTGATTTAGCAGTGTATAATCTCAAGTCAACATCATAATCAACCAGTAATCTACGTAAATAAATTTTCAACATAGTTTCAAATGATGTAATAGCTCTATCAAAAGTATAAGTCATAACATGATCAATACCTTGTGCAACATTGTTCATTTCTGATAAAAATTCGACAGTCACCAATTGTTTTAATTCGTCAACAAATTTAGTCTGTAATGCTTTATTCATATCCTCATCATAATAAGTTGATAAATTATAAATTAATTTAATGAAACTACTCTCAATTGAAACTAATGATTCATCAAACCAAACAATACCACATCTACTTATAGTTGCTGGTGTAGTGTATTTCAAACTATCAACTTCAAACACAATCCTAACATTCATCGGTAATTCAATTCTTTCACCATTTGGTAAAGTTAGAATTTTATTATCATCCAAGACACTATTTAAATTCTCTGCCCATTGAGGATCTACATCACCATCAAATACAATCCAAATTTGTTTTGACGATTCATTTCTCAAATTTTCATTAACTTTTCTTAATATACTAGTAAATAATCCATCTGTCCATTCTCTTGTAATTGAATCTAATTTTCCAAATAACTCTGAGGTTGAAAGAAGTTTGGCGTCAATTCTGATTAATTTGTGTTCTTCAGATAAGACATTAGCGACCAAGTGTAAAATTGTAGATTTACCTGAACCTGGAGCCCCGATTAACATAATTCCATGAGCCGATTTCTGAATTTCAATCAATTGTAATGCTTTGGTAATTACTTTATCATTACATAAAAGTCCTGCTGATACACAATAAATTTCAATCTTTTCAATTATATCAGCACTATCATTTGAAACTTCTGTACTTGGGAAATACTCTTCTTTTAACTTGTGAAAAAGTTTTTCATCTGCATTGACTAGTTTAGGTGCAATTGTTGCATTTATGCTTTCTAAAACTAACTCGTACTCATTTGATACTTTGTTTCTTCTTTTCAAACTTCCACATCTATTTAGCATACTTTTTAAAGCTCTCAATCCAAAATCGTAATGACGTTGAGTAGATAATTCTGAATCTAATTTAAGGTAAAATGCAACAATCTTTCTTGATAAATCATTTGCCGTCTTGAAGCCTTGTGAAGTTAACAATATTTCAACAATTATTTCGCTATCTGGTTTACTCATTGAAAAACTTCTAAATAATTTCTTTAAATTCTCCGGTAATTCTGATCTACCAGCATAACCTGGATTCATGGTTACAAATAAACCTGTTTCGGGATTAACATAAATTTCACGATTTGATATTGAGACAGGCTTATTAAAATCTCTCAATCCATATTCAATAGATTCAATTTGAGATGAAATTGCACTTAAACTTTTTTCATCTAATCGATTAAATTCATCAAAACAACCCCAATTACCTACTTTACATAAACCTAAAAAGATTCTACTCATGGATTGGAAATCAAATGATTTATCACAATTGAAAACAATAACCATTTTTCCTAAATTGTGACCTAGAGCTTTAATAGTTTCGGTTTTACCAGTACCAGCTGGACCAAAAGGGGATCCACCTAATTTCATAGCTAACGCTTGACACATTGTTAAATAACAATCATCTGTTAATGGTGTATACGCTAATTTTTCAGGTAATCCTAAATACTCCCAACCATAAATAAATTCAACATTAACTTGTTTTATTTTTAATCTTTTTAACGGGTCTTTCATTGATGTATCATAATAAAATTTTTGCTGAAGATTCCATAAATATTCTTTTTCTGTCAATTGTTTGGCTATTTCTCTTTGATGTATAATTTCAATTAACAAATATTGAATTTTTTTCCTAGTCAAACTGGAAATATCTGATTCGATCAAATTGACAAGTTTTATAACCAATTCACATAATTGTTGGTAATTTGATATATTCGGGTCAACATTATTTGTGAAGCTAATTTGTGATAATAATGTCAGGACTTGAGCGGGTAATTTTTGTAGCACGTTTAACAATTCATCACTCTTGATAGTTTTACCCCAACTTTCAATATTCTGATTAACTAAATTTGATAATGATAATTTAGTTTCAAGTTCCATCATTTTCAACCATTCATGAACTTTGGGATATTTAATCATTGACACAGAACTAACAAACTCAAGATATTCTCCTTCAGCACTAATCACACCAACAATTAATGATGCATCTCTATCAAATTCGATTTCATCAATACCACTAAACATCTTCTTTACATGTTTATTGATTGTGCTATAATCATGCGATCTTCCTATGAGTTCCAACAAATCTTCATCACCAATGAAATAAAATCTTGGAAAGAATTCTCTTTGCTTTTCTAAATATTCAGATAATGATTTTCTAACTTTAATTAACGACTCCACGTACCTTGACATGATATTTTGAAGATCTTGGAAAACAACAATATCAATAACTAAATTAAATTTATAAAGTCTCTTAAATAAACTAAGTAACTCGTAACTTATATTATTGAATCTAGAACTTTCAACTGGCAATAATTGTTTTAAATCATTATTCTTGCTACCAAATACACCGTTTAAATATACCCACTGACGTTGAACTTCAATCCAAGCATCTAAAATTAGAAACAATGTATTAATATTATTTTCAAGATCACTTATTTCTTTTTCAAATGTTGCAAAATACGGAGAATTTCTCATACTTGATAAAGCATTTAAATCAGTATTACATTGATCAAATAATAGATCCCAATTTTTTATTAATCTGCATTTATTCTCATAATTGAATAATTCAAATGTAATTTCTGACCATGCAGTATTAATGGCATTCAAGCTATCTTCCAAGGTTCTCTCATTTCGAGCTTGCTCCAACATTGCATCAACTGTTTGTACATTTAACAAAATGTTAAGATTCCATACATCAACAACTTTTAAATTCTCATGATCAACTTTAGTAAATCCAAGTTGATTTAACAATACTTTCCAATGACGTGGTTTCATATAATCACTTTTTAATTCAGAAATTTTCAGTTGATTTTTTAACTGAGCCTTTACATAATCTTGAATATCACAAATTGCCGGATACTGTCTTATATTTGAAGGCAAAGATCTTGAGGTTGTTAATAAATCATTTAATTGATGATATAATTCTCTCGACTCTAAATCTACCCATTTCAATTGTTTTAAAGATTCAAGATCCTCCCATAAATGATTCACCGATGACCAAACTTTAGTCAATTCCCTAATTTCCTCTAGAATATATGACAAATCTTCAAATGATATTGAAACATCTAATGATTCAGCAGTATTAATTATGAAATTGGAAAAATTATGACTTTCACCAAATTTAGTTTGAAATGTTTTTAATATAAGCAAAGCAGTAGATGGTATAATATTTCCAGCAATTGGTTTTTTCACTTCCCAATCTTTTGATAGTGATCGTATAGTTTCATTCAATTTTTTAGATTCTGAAAGAACTTTTGAAATCAAAAATTCTTTATTCTCTTCAATTAATTTACACTTTCGATCTATAAGGCTTGTAATCATACTTAAATTATTTTGCAATTGCTCTGTGAACAACCAATCCATAGGAAATTTGACTCTTTGATTTGATAAATACTTTTGTATATCATGAAATTGATTAGTTCGAACGAGCCAAATACTTAGGTTATTTTTACTTGATAAATAATTGTCAATATTTTCAAACAATTTTTCTGCGTCCCCATGAAATTGTAATGGTTCCTCAAGATTCTCTTTTGTTTTCATCAATTGTTGATTAAATTGTTTCAACTCTAAAGATAATTTGGTTTGAAAATAATGTAATAAATTTTTCTTCAACAAATCAAAGTTAACAGCTACTCTATTTTGAATCTTTGAAAATTCAATAATTATCAATTGCCCAAATGTTTTAAATGATTCTGTTTGATCAAATAAGTTTCTTAATGATAATATCTCCTTGATTTTGTCATACCAATCATATACAGATGTCTTTTCAAATATTTTAGATATATCATTCGAATCTGTTAAATCCAATTCCCATAGATTTTGTAAATACTCCCACTTATTTAAATAAATTTCACATTCATCATATAATTTGTCTATGTTTACCATTAATGAACTTAGCTCGTCTTGTATTGTTTCGGAGTTAATTTGAATTATTCTGGATTTGGCAGCTAAATTACTAATTGCTTGTTGTTCAACTATTGAAATTACACTATTCAAAAAATCAAACAATTCAACTTTTCCATCAATGAAATTAGGTAACAAACCAAAAGATTCTTCTTGGAAAAATAATTCATGTCGTACTACTGGAATATTAATATTATATTTATCTAGTTCCAAAACTTCAACATTGGCATTAGTGTTAGCTGCTTTTTGATTTATTATAAACAACTGAGCCCTTAACCTTGTACTAAATATAGTGGCAATTTCATTATTTATTAACTCTGCTAATTGATCAGTATTATCAATGTTTTCCAAACAAATTTCATTGAATTCCTTTTGAATTTCCTTAACTATATCTTTGAATGAATCAAAATTAAAAAATGAAGTTTTCAATCTATGATAATGATTGTCTATGATATTGTAAAATTTTTCCAATTTAGTCAACTGATTAGCCAAAGCGGTTGTGTTCTGCTCAAATTGTATAACTTTGTTCAAGGATTGTATTTCAACTAAATTTTCACTTAAAGCTGCTTCACTTTGTAAATCATCCGCGTGAAGTAAATGTATCCATTCAATTGTAATTAACTCTTTTAATAAAACTCCAATAGAATTGAACTGATTTGCTAATAAAAAACCCATTGCTTTGCCAAAGTTGTGTTGAAAGGTATTGTTAAATAGATTTGTTATTATTTTGATTTGATCATTTAGACTCGTGGCAAATTTGGATAATTGATCAATTTTATTATATTCTATGATATATGTACCAGGGACCTGAAATCCAAGCTCTTTTAGCAGATACAACTGTTTGCAAATATTAAGTGATTTAAGATCAAAATTCAACACCAACTCATACTTTGAAGGATTTGACAGAATCTTTATTAAAGGTCCAAATGATTCAATTGATTGTAACCTTAATTCGTTGATAAATTTATGAAACGAAGGACGAGGATCCAAAGTTGAATATAACTTTGAAGTTGTTGATTTAATTTTATCACCTATGAAATAACCAAACCAATCATTGCCAATTAAATTTACCAAGAGAGTTGTAAAACGTTCTATTTTTGCTGTCAAACTCATATTCCAAATAATTTCCTCATATTTATTTAATGATTGATTAGAATTTGCATCCATTAAATTTTGAACTTCAATGTACACAATCTTGAGCACTTTAAGTTTATGATCATCTGTAATCAGTAGCTTCAATGATTCATTAAACTTGAAAAATGATTCGTAAATTGCACAAATATCATTAAAATTTTTAGCCTGATCAAAAAAATGATTAACTTTCTTCATTATCATGGTATTGATATGATTGTATGTTTGTAAATAGGCTAGTTCATTCATTTTCCAAATTAAATTCCCTTGGTGAGATATATCAGTGGCATTTATTGACAAAATGTTTTTGTTATATGCATCATTTAATTTACTTAAAAGCTCCGATTGATGTTCTTTCAAAATGGTTTCAATATTTAGTTTTAAATTTTCGTGATTCTCTCTAAAAGTCTTTAAGTCATCAATTTTAAGCTTGAATTTATTAAACAACTCATGATTTATCTCAATTAGTCTAAATTTCTCTTGATTTTTTCGAAGTAACTCTCTTAGCAAGTTAATTAGATATTTTATATTATCCTCAATGGTTGTGAAAATCTCTTGACACGAATTATATATAGTTATAAACTCATTCCATAGTAATGACATCAATTCGTAGCTGGTAACCAATGTTTGAAATTTGATCACAATATCATTAATTATTACTTCGGTTGTACCAATTGCTCTTGTTAATGGAAGTATAGTTAATTTATTCTTCAAATGTGAAAAGAGTCTTATCGCAGTATCATTGAATTTCTCAAAATTAGTATTGGTCATGAATAAATCATCTACCGGCAACTCTTTCATGAATGCATTTATTTGCTTTGTATGATTCATTTTATCCACTAATTCTGTGTCATTTTGAAACCTCATTGTTATATGAAATCTTTTAGCTCGATTCAATAAATCAATTGATAATTTAATCTCCTCTGAATTCATTTGTTGTTGTAAACTCAATAATGCTGATTCCATAGAATTCCAAAATTGAATATCTTCCAAAATTGAAATACCATTACTCGCTTTGTGATCTAATCTAGTAATTGATTGAATTTGTTGAATCCATTGATTTGTAATGGTAGATATTTCATTTAAAGTGTCACTGTCTTCTTCAAGATCATCAATGTCGATCAGTTTTTCTATTACTTTTTTTATTTTTGGATGAGTGGAAATTATTAAATCAGGTATCTGAATTCTTTGTTGTAAATGTTGTAAAGATAATGATAATTCAGTGAATTTCTTCTTTATTGAAACTAGTGCAGAATCTTCATTTAATCCGGATAGGAAATCAAAATATGGTGATAAACCAGAATTTATAGTTAATCTTAATTGTTCAAATTGTTCAAATTGATCATCAGTTTGGTTTAAACTGGGGACCGGTACATTTACTATATTAATTTGCTGACTAATTGGAGCTTGTGATGTAATTGGTCCTTTGGGTTTAATTAATATTACTATGGTAGATATATTATGTGGTAGCTCATTGATACTAGGAAGATTGTTGTAAAGCTCTAGAGTATTATTATCAAATCTAATTATGTAAATTGATTGAGAATTATGATGGGAAATAAATTGAGTTAAAATTTTCTCATTCTGATCAAGACTTAAAATTTGCTTTTCTTCTGTTGAAATGAAAATATTGATAAATCGACATAATTGTTCTTGTGTTGTATGTTCCAAAACTTCATCCATTCGATATTTTGCCCTGGTGAATATTTTTTTCTTTGTTTATTTACTTTGATCTATAAACTGCTACCAACTACGCGTCGTAAGTACTTTATCAGCGAATGTCATTTTGAACGGTATCTACAGTGTGAATTAAGCAAACTAGGATTTTTCACAATAGCTCAGTGAATTTAAGGTGTGTCAACTTCTACGGGCATTAAGAAATCCGTAAGTCTAATAAGAAAAACGTATCATGTTGACATTCTAAATCGACAGTCACTCTTATAACTTAGCAAATACCATTTGTTTGTCTTCTGTATTATAAAATTGGCAAATACAAGCTTATTTAAAACTACTCATAGTCAATCAATTTTTGTGAATTATGTTGTTCGATATTTTGAAATGAATCCGTACTGTCAGCTCTGAGCGACCTTAAATTTCGCATATGATGACATAAGCCCTATAAACAGAAATAGGTAATGGGAAAGTTGCATTTTGCCATCAAAAATTACTTCCCATTTTTTTGCAATTTTTTGCCAACTCTATAAAAAAATCATTCAAAACTTAGACGATGCATGAGTTGAAACTTGTAGCAAATACTCAAGAGTCAATTGTTGGTATTTAATTGCATTTGAACAACAGTAGTAACATATCTACTCACCAGTGAACAATACAATAATATTATGTCAAAGCGCAAAAAAGATCTGATCTCACATAAACGCGCAAAATAATTGTTTCAGATCTTAATCGCGAAATCTCAAATTGCCTAATACAAAATGCGGCGTGTTTTTTTTTTTTAATTACTCGATGCAAATTTGGTGATATTGTAAACGCAGAGGAGTACGTAGACTATCTTTGAAGCTATAGTACCTTTCTGTCTATAGTCAAGTATCAGGTCTTATTCCAAACGAATAATTGCTTGATTCTGATTGGTTAAAACAGTTCAGCATCCATTGCAGAAATTATGCCGTGTGCAAATCAGTTTTTCGTAGCCATTAACCGTTCAAAACTTAAGAATAATTATATGAAGACAAAACCTAGTTTTCTAGTGTTAATGGAACTTATATTTGAAATACAACAAGTAAGTAAATAAAATAGAAGCTTTTTTGTTAACTGAGAACTTTCATACTTGAGACTAGATTTAAAATCTCTACTTTTTTCTTGCTTATTTAACATGAGCTAAATTAGTTAATCGGAAAGAATATAATCAGCGGCAATCGGATGTTTAAAAATTTCATGAACAAGAATTCACAGGGCGGCTTTAGTTCCTTTATTCGCCTTAATTATATCCGTGACCTCATTTCGCACCGGAGTTAATATTCTGGAATATTTACTGAACAATAACAATAACAAAGCCACAAAATTACTTTTGGTCAAAATACCCAGATCCGTGTACATACTTTATTTTAGTACTTCACCAAATAACTTTATATTATGACATACTTCCATGTTCATGTAATTTGGATTGCTAAATGTAAAATAAGAGAAGATTTGATCGGATATCAAAGATATTTAAGATGAGACGAAAATTTTGCGCTGTCAAAAATAATTTTTTATTCATCGACTTGATAACACCATTTGGCTGCAAAATTTTAAAAAGTATCGACGAGATATGCTTCGAACTTGGGCCTTTTCGTTTTGGTCATCGGAAATTGATTAATTACCAAAATAGACAATATATTTATCATGCACGGCGTTGTAAATCTTTCTTCTATTCGGATATAATGAACCTTAAAATTTAGCTATGAGTCCTAACCGAATAAAGACACAAATCAAATAAATATTGCATCTTTCGTTTGAAATTTCTTTCATTAAACTATTTCAGGTTTATCATGTCATCTTCATTCAAAGAAGATTCATCTACCAAACTCGAAAAACTGAATACTGTTGATTCTTCATCAGATCAACATTCGATCAATGAATACAATGGGTTTGATGAACAAACAAACAAGGATATACAAAATTTAGCAAGAAGTTACACCCATGATTCAATCGGTGATTCTTCATCAGTTGGTTTAATTAAATATTTATCAAATATGTCGGAAGTTCCTGGTATTAGTCCATATGAAAATGAAACTGAAATTGATAAATTAAATCCAGATTCTGACAGTTTCAATGCTAAATTTTGGGTTAAAAATTTGAAAAAATTGTATGATTCAAACCCTGATTATTATAAACCTTCTAAATTAGGTGTTGCTTATAAGAATGTAAGAGCTTATGGGGTTGCTAATTCTTCAGATTATCAGCCAACTGTTACAAATGCTCTTTGGAAGTTAGCAGTTGAAGGTTTTAGACATTTAAAAAAAACAGATGAAAGTAGATATTTTGACATTTTGAAAAAGATGGATGCTATAATGAGACCTGGTGAATTAACCGTTGTATTAGGTAGACCAGGGGCTGGTTGTTCCACTTTATTGAAAACAATTGCTTGTAATACTTATGGTTTCAATCTTGATAAAGAATCTACAATCACTTATGATGGATTAACTCAACATGACATTGAGAAACATTATAGAGGATCTACGGTGTATCTGGCTGAGCTGGATGTACATTTTCCTCATTTATCAGTTGGCGATACCTTGGAATTTGCTGCTAGATTGAGAACTCCTCAAAATAGAGGTGAAAATGTTGATAGAGAAACTTTTGCAAAACATATGGCTAGTGTGTACATGGCAACTTATGGTTTATCACATACGAGAAACACCAATGTTGGTAATGATTTTGTAAGGGGTGTTTCAGGTGGTGAAAGGAAAAGAGTCTCAATTGCTGAAGTTTCATTAAATGGTGCAAATATACAATGTTGGGATAATGCAACAAGAGGTTTAGATGCAGCTACAGCATTGGAATTTATTAGAGCTTTAAAAACATCAGCTACAATTTTAGACACAACACCATTAATTGCTATTTATCAGTGTTCACAGGATGCTTATGATTTATTTGATAAAGTAGTTGTCTTATATGAAGGTTATCAAATCTTCTTTGGTAAAGCTGATAAAGCTAAAGAATTTTTCATTAATATGGGTTATGAATGTCCTCAAAGACAAACTACAGCAGATTATTTAACTTCATTAACAAATCCAGCAGAAAGAGTGGTTATACCTGGTTATGACAATAAAGTTCCAAGAACTCCACAAGAATTTGAAGCATATTGGAAGAAATCACCAGAATATGCAGAATTAATTAAGGAAATTGATCAACATTTGATAGATTGTGAACAGTTAAATACAAAACATGTTTATCATGATGCTCATGTTGCTAGACAAAGTAGCAAATTAAGACCAGAATCTCCATACACTGTTAACTTCTTTATGCAAACTAAATATATAATGCATAGAAATTGGTTAAGAATGAAAGGTGATCCTTCAATTACAATTTTTTCAATTTTCGGTCAATTAGTCATGGGTTTGATTTTATCTTCAGTTTTTTATAATTTAGATCAAACCACTGGTTCATTTTATTATAGAGGTGCTTCATTGTTTTTTGCTGTTTTATTTAATGCTTTTGCATCATTATTAGAAATTATGGCATTATTTGAAGCTAGACCAATTGTTGAAAAACACAAGAAATATGCTTTATATCGACCTTCAGCTGATGCATTGGCAAGTATTGTTACTGAATTACCAGTTAAGTTTCTAATGTCAATGTCATTCAATTTTGTCTTTTACTTTATGGTCAACTTCAGAAGAGAGCCAGGAAGATTCTTTTTTTACTGGTTAATGTGTGGTTGGTGTACTTTGGTCATGTCACATTTGTTTAGATCACTTGGTGCTGTTTCAACATCAATTGCTGGCGCTATGACCCCGGCAACTGTTCTATTATTAGCAATGGTTATCTATACTGGGTTCGTCATTCCTGTTCCATATTTGTTGGGCTGGCTGAGATGGATTAACTATATAAACCCCGTTGGTTATGTTTTTGAGTCGCTAATGGATAATGAGTTTTATGATCGTGAGTTTCAGTGTGCAAGCTTTATCCCTTCCGGTCCAGGGTTTGAAAATGTGTCAGTCGATAATAGGGTGTGTCTGGTCGTCGGCGCGGTGCCGGGATCTAACGTAGTTAAAGGTACTGATTACCTTCGACTTTCTTTTGATTATTATAATTCACATAAATGGAGAAATTTAGGGATTACAATTGCATTTGCTGTTTTCTTTTTGATAATTTACATATCTTTAACTGAATTTAATAAAGGTGCAATGCAAAAAGGTGAAATTGTTTTATTCCTTAGAGGTTCATTAAAGAAACAAAAGAAAGCCGAAAAAAATAGAGATGAAGAAACAGGTATTGAAACTGAAAAGATAACCATCAAAGATGAAACAGAAGCTGATAAATATGATTCACCAAAGGAAAAAATTGAATTACCAAGTAATAAAGAGATATTCTTTTGGAAGGATTTAACTTATCAAGTTAAAATTAAAAAGGAAGATAGAGTTATTTTAGATCATGTTGATGGTTGGGTTAAACCAGGTCAAGTTACTGCATTAATGGGAGCTTCAGGTGCTGGTAAAACTACATTATTAAATTGTTTATCAGAAAGAGTTACAACTGGTGTTATAACTGATGGTGTTAGAATGGTCAATGGACATTCATTAGATTCATCATTTCAAAGATCAATTGGTTATGTTCAACAACAAGATTTACATTTACCTACTTCAACAGTTAAAGAAGCTTTAAGATTTTCTGCATACCTTAGACAATCAAATAAAATTCCAAAGAAAGAAAAAGATGCATATGTTGATTACGTTATTGACTTATTAGAAATGACAGAGTATGCAGATGCATTAGTTGGTGTCGCTGGTGAAGGTTTGAATGTCGAACAAAGAAAAAGATTAACAATTGGTGTTGAATTAGTTGCTAAACCAAAATTATTATTATTCCTTGATGAACCAACTTCAGGTTTAGATTCACAAACTGCTTGGTCAATTTGTAAATTAATGAGAAAATTAGCAGATCATGGTCAAGCTATTTTATGTACTATTCATCAACCATCAGCTATTTTATTAAAAGAATTTGATAGATTATTATTTTTGCAAAAAGGTGGTAAAACTGTTTATTTTGGAGATTTAGGTGAAAATTGTTCTGAATTAATTAGTTATTTTGAATCATATGGTGCACATCCATGTCCAAAAGAAGCAAATCCAGCTGAATGGATGTTAGAAGTTGTTGGTGCAGCCCCTGGTTCTCATGCAAAACAAGATTATTTTGAAGTTTGGAGAAATTCAAAAGAATTTAAACAAGTACAACAAGAGATTGCAACAATGGAAACTGAATTGAGTAAATTACCAAGGGATGAAGATCCAGAAGCTAAATTAAAATATGCAGCACCAGTTTGGAAACAATATTTATTAGTTAGTTGGAGAACTATAGTTCAAGATTGGAGATCACCTGGTTATATTTATTCAAAATTATTTTTAGTTTTATCATCAGCATTGTTTAATGGGTTTTCCTTTTTCAAAGCTAATAATTCTATGCAAGGTTTACAAAATCAAATGTTTGCAATTTTCATGTTTTTCATTCCATTCAATACTATTGTTCAACAAATGTTACCATTTTTTGTAAGACAAAGAGATGTTTATGAAGTTAGAGAAGCTCCATCAAGAACTTTTAGTTGGTTTGCATTTATAACTGGTCAAATTACATCTGAAATTCCATATCAAATTGCAGTTGGTACATTATCATTCTTTTGTTGGTATTATCCAGTTGGATTATATAGAAATGCAGAACCAACAGATCAAGTAAATCAAAGAGGTGTATTAATGTGGTTATTATTAACTTCATTTTTTGTTTATTCAAGTACAATGGGTCAATTATGTATGTCATTCAATGAATTGGCGGATAATGCAGCAAATTTGGCAACTTTATTATTTACAATGTGTTTGAACTTTTGTGGTGTACTTGCTGGTCCAGATTTTTTACCTGGATTTTGGATATTCATGTACAGATGTAATCCATTCACATATTTAATACAAGCAATTATGGCCACAGGATTAGCAAATACCAATGTACATTGCTCAAAATATGAATTATTAAGTATCCAACCACCCTCAGGTACAAGTTGTGAGGATTATTTAGGACAATATATCAAAACTGCTGGTGGTTATTTCGAAAATGGTGTTAATGGTTCTTGTCAATTTTGTCAGATGTCCGGTACCAATGCCTTTTTGGATTCAGTTAATGCTGTATATTCAGAGAGATGGAGAAATTGGGGCATCTTTATAGCATTTATTGCGATAAATATAGTAGGTACCGTGATTCTTTATTGGTTAGCTAGGGTTCCAAAAGGTAATAGAGAAAAGAAACATAAATAATATAAAATTAATTAATATACGTGATAATAAGTAACACTTTATTTTATCTTATTGAGATTTTTCGTTTGTTGCAAAATGGTACAAAATGCGCTACCAATTATTTGTTGCAGCCAATATATAATTAGCAAAATCGAAATCACAAAAAGATCGAACTTAACGTCGATGTAGTCTGGTTTGCACTATAATTAGATAGATGAAAACGTTTTTTTATGGCATCAAGACTATACATTCCTTACTAAAATTGCTCGATGACCCTACTTCCATAATTAATCATTTGAACATTGATATTAATTTCTTACTGCTTTGAATTTAATAAATGGAATTAGAGGGATTCAATCAGAGCAAGAGTCTAATATTACAACCCTGATATTTACCTGAGTTTGACAATTAATTATTGAATTATGAAACATTAACAACAAGCTTTTTAACATGCAAATCAATTATGCAACAACCACATTAATTCGAGAAGTTGTACTTGCCGACTTCTTACCGTCATATGTAACTGAAATTGAGATAATGTAAACATGGTAATAGAAAATTCAAGATACAGCAGATCCAATGATCGACAAAAGTGGAATAAGCGACAGGAAATCAGTGATTGACAGGGATCGACGTAAGTAGTTCTTCCGAATTTCACTCCAAAGAAATAATATAAATTAGCCTCCTAACCATAAAAATAATCAAGATAAGATAACCCAAACAACTTCTAAGATCAATGATTAGGTTGACCTGTCACCTAAAGAGAACATGAAAACCTACTTTTTAAAATGTTATAAAATGAATAGAATACTAAAAATTAAATTCAACCACATAATTTGCCTCATCGAGAGAATTATTATATTATCAATGACCAAAAAGTCTACGAACCAAACGTTCCGCCACCATCAAATAATCTATTCTACGATCACCTAGCACTTCCTGCATCCTAGTTGACCGAAAATCCTCAACCAATAGAATAGAATACAATACGTGTAAATCATATAATTCGGTTGTTGAAGCATTTAGGATTATCCAGATCCGTTTCGTTCGTCAACTAACCATGAAATTTCGTAGTGTCTTGCATTTACAATTTATTTTTCTATTGTTAATCAATTTTAAACAGACTTCTAAGAAACAAAACAAGTAAAAAATAAAATAGATTGATATGTATAACATCTTAAAAATATATTAAGCGAAACTTACAGAAAGTTATAGATAAAATTGAGATTTAGAGATATTATCAAAGAACCCCCACGCTAAAATTTTTAAGAATTAGAATCCTGCGCCTGCAACTAAATTAGTAGATGAAAGTGAGTTAGTTTACTGATGTAATTTCGATCTTGATGATGCATGAATATGCCTCTTTTTGTTTTTCTCATGTTATGTATTCCTTTTTTATTTTCTTAACAATCTCGGATCTATTGTGTAAATGTAGTTTACTTTACGTAGCCAACTTTAATAAATCATTAATAAATCATTAATAAATCATTAATAAATCATTAATAAATCATTAATAAATCTTTAATAAATCATTAATATAAATTATCACTCATTGTACAAGCAATTAAAGTTTAAACTTTCTTTAGAGCCTTACTGTAAATGCAGAAGCATTTAAATATACTGGAGGAGAATAATCTCTAATCAAATATAATAATTACTATTTTTCTTTTAAATCTCGATCTTCGATGATTCAAATCTTTTTTTTTTTTTTAAATAATATACAAAGAAATCTGAAATCTACAATCACAGAGTTTCATTAAGTCTAATAAGAACTTGATTTTGTGATAAAATTTAGCCTTATTATTGTAATTTCACTTACATATGAAAACTTTTTTCTTTTATTAATTCTGAAATTACTAAAAAAGTAAGAAACTATACTAAATTGAGTAATTTTTAAAAACAAGGATGTAAGAGAGCAGATCAAATAGATTAGTAAACTTGAAATTGAATGATTCATGTGGTTTGTAGTTTGTAATTTGTAATATGAGACTTTCAGAGATTATGATATTAAGGTTTAATCAAATTTTAAACTTGAAAGTATAGAGATATTCGAAATAGAAAGAATCAAACGTTTTCTATACATTGGATATCGCATAATAAATCGATCTACATATAACCCTTGATATTATTAGCCTATACATAATAATGTAAGTAAACGACGACCCCCTTGTGTCAAAAAAAAAAATATAAAATAAAAAAATTGCAACATGAAAATTAAGCGGGTGTAAAAAAAAAAAAAAATTGAATCACTTCTTACCAGTGAAAAAGAGTTTAAAGAGTTTAAAGAGTTTAAAGAGTTTAAAGAGTTTAAAGTTATACAGCTAATACATAGTTTTCTTATCTAATTAGTAGAAAACTACTGTAAAAAAACTCTAAAATATCTAATTGAAACGCACTTTAATTTATAAACCTACAACAAATATGAAAGGAGAATTAGAAGAGAATTAGAGATCAACAACATTCACTTCTGAAACATATTTATTTGATACATTAATCAAAAACTAACTTATTTATAGAAAAAAAAATAAAAAAATTACCTTCGATTGAATTAAAACAATTACAAGTCAACAACATTATTGATTGTTTTTATTTCCATTTTATTGTTTGTTTGTCTTTAAGTGGTTATTATTATTATAGTGATTTATAGTGATTGGTTGTAAGGTGTTACTACTAATGCATAGTCTAAAATTTTATTTTTAGTTTCATAACCAGTAATGCAATTTTTTATTTTTTTTTTTTTTTCTTTTCTCAAATTGTTTTATTTAAACTTTTATTATCAAAAGAATGCTAGGAAAATATCAAATTATTATTATTATTATTCAAATCGATGATTTGTTTACAATTATAATAGAAAACTAAAAACCAAAATTACGGAGTAAATAATTAAACAAATTTGCTTGGAAAATTAGATAATTTTTCAATTAATTAATTAATTAATTAAGACAAAGACAATCTAGTTTACTAAATTTGATTTATTAATTGTATTATAACATAAAATAAAATACATTATCGCATAAAATACATTATAACATAAAATACATTATAACATTCCATCTTGATACAAATAATAATACTAGTAATAGGGAAAATGAAAGATATAGTATATCATTTCTATTAACTTTTCCATATATGGTTTTATATATAAATGTATATTTTATTGTTGAAGAATATTCAAAATGTTGCTTCATAACAATATAAATTTAAAACAATTAAACTTTTCTGGTTACTTTACAACTTATTCATTAGACTAATCTAAACTACACGTATAATACTTTTAACATCTATTCATTTACTGTATATGCACAATTCATTAAAATTTGAAAAATAAAATAAAAAAAAAAAAAATAAAAAATAAAAAAAAAATAAATAAAAAAATAAAAAAATAAAAAATAAAAATAATAATTATAATTACATATATAATTCATTATATATTCAATTTTAAATATTTATACCAACAAACTATTCAATTCATTATATATATATTATAGGAATCATTTAATTCATCAACTACAGTTTATTTGTTTATTTATTTATTTATTTATTAATTGATTAATTATATATTCATTGCTAGTGTAATCTTAATTTTTATGGATACCTTAGATTAAATATTCAAGAATTTTCTTTCATGAATTATTACATACCATATAATGACTCAATTACCTTCAGTATCTGAATTATTAACTGCAACTTCAATATCCAATCTATTGCAGGAAGCAAAATCATTGAATGGAAAACAACAACCCCAACCCCAACCTCAATCTCAATCTCAATGTCAATCTCAATCTAACGATCTTTCACCACGGCAACACCAACATAGAAATTCAAATTCGTCTATATTAATATATCGAAGTCAGTCTAATAATTCATTAAATTATAGTACTGCTCCGGCAAGAAGATTGACTGATTCATCAATATATTCCAACATACCACCACAACAACAAAATAATTTAATCCCTACAAGTAGAACTGAATTAATTAGATCACAATCAACGGATTATTTTCCACATCAACTTTATAATAATAATAATGGTACATTGGCAGGTCCAATGCACAATTATCAATATACAAATCAAAACAGAACACCACCAAATTTGTCACCACAATCTAGTTATAATTATCATCAACAATATATACAACAACAGCAACAGCAGCAGCAACAGCAGCAGCAACAGCAACAGCAGCAGCAACAGCAACAGCAACAGCAACATCAACAAATCTCCTTTCCACGCCCTGTTCAACAACAACAACCACCATATAACAATCAGCAATACTATTATACTCAACAACAACCACCCCAAGCAATTCCACCACCACCTCAACAACAACAAAACTATATTCCTCCACAACAAGTATCATCATTACCGTCTCAGCCAAATCACAATATCCAACAATCAATGGCTCCTCAAAATTTTTATATCCGACAACCACAACAAGCTCATTTAAATTCTCATTCTCATCCACATCATCATGCTAATATTCAACAACCTTCTCAACATCCTCATCCAGATTTGATGTATGATGAAAATAATGCATTAATAAATAAGAGGAGAATTATCAAACGTCGAACACGAACTGGATGTTTAACATGTAGAAAACGAAGAATCAAATGTGATGAAAGAAAACCAAATTGTTTTAATTGTGAAAGAAGTAAAAAAGTTTGTTTGGGATATGAAAATTTATCAAATTTACAACCAAGAAAAAGAACCCGAGATACAAGTTTGGATTTACCAAAAGCTAAAAGTTCGTCCGACTCACCAAACACATCTCCAAAGAGTAACCAAACAACATTACCTTCAATATCAACGTATTATAATGACAACAAAATAGCAGTAAGTAATTTAATGAATACATGAGCTAAAAAGGTTACACAAATTACAAAGTACCTAACTCCGTATTAGCAAATTTTGAATTGTTCTGTTTTCTTTTTATTTATGTTGCAATTCACTTTTTAAGTGTAAAACCAGTTAAATTTACAAAAATGCATAATTTATAAAATGAATATAATTACTTCAATTGTAATTATAACTTTGCATTATTCTGTTTCAAATCGAGAACTAAAATATTATTGTTAGGATAAAGTAATTGGCAAAGCCATTATTTATTTTGAGTCAAAAATATTTCGGTTTATCACATTTTATTGTTTCACCCCCAGGTGTTAATGTCGTAAAATTAAATTTATCGAAACATCTAAGATTTAGATATCGCTAAATTTAATATTTTTTATTTTTATTTTTTATTTTTTATTTTTTTATTTTTTATTTTTTTATTTTTTATTTTTTTATTTTTTATTTTTTTTTTTTTTAATTTTTATTTTTTATTTTTTTTTGACAAAAGATTTCAGATCTTATGACACTTCCCTGCATAGAACACTAGTTTAATTATTTAACGTTTATATAATTCCATTACATTGCATTTCCGTAGAATAACTTTAAATTGATAATATAAGGTCACAATTTTATAATCTTCATGTTTCAAATGTTCGTTATCATTTGTAATTGCGCAATTTCCAACATTTGAAATAAATCACCTTATGTTATGTAGAAAAACTAATGATACTACACCCCATTTTGTATAATTTATATTTATTTTTGCCCAACAGATCGTTAGAAACGTTTGATTTATTAAACAATAGAACAGATTTCTATGCGAAACGCAAAGGTGATCACTTTTATTTATGCTTTGTTATATCTTCTTTTCTCGAAACCAATACGGATGTTCATATATATCTCAGTTGATGATTTCGATTCCATTTGCTTGCTGAAGCTTCTAGATGTTCTTGAACGTTTTTTATAACCTAGGTTAGCGATTTCGGATTGAACTCGCAAAAACCTCCTTTTGTTCCGTTTGCCTTAGATTAAAAATTACCAATATGGCATTATTCGCCAAATTTTTAGTCGTACTAAACCGAGAAAAAATTGATAAACCCGATTACACGTACTTGGTCTTTGGGCGAAATGTGTGTGATTAAATTCAAACTTCCATTTGTCATCGACAAAGAAATTTCGTTGACATTAAAGCCACGACCATCTCATGAGAGAGTTATAAACGAGCCAAATTCTAATTATGAACGCTAAAACTTTTTCTTTAAATCTCGATGCCTTTTTAAAGTTTTATAATTGCACAAATGCACAATATTATAATTAAGTTTTTAATTACTTTGATTAGAGGTATTCGCGGTCAACACAAAGCATGAATAAGCGCAAAAAAGCATTCGATTCTATTACTAACCTTCAAATCAAGAAAATCAATGTTGCTTTGTTAAAATTTCAGTTAGTACCTTCCTCGTACAATTCTGGGCTTCAATAAAATTATTTTGCAAAATTCTGTGCCTTGACTTACAACGAAACAGGCGTTGTGCTGAATGAAAAAAAAAAAAGTTCGAGGTTTGATAAGTCACCCGATATTCTACAACTTGTTAGCTAGTTAAACATTGAGCACTTGATACTCTAATTAAATACAATAGATACCATCTTTTATTGGTTCAATTGCTAATCGTGCAATTTTTTTCAGTAGCTCAAAAGTTAATCGAAAATAAGATTAGTAGATGAAAGTTTGCATGGAAGTATTCTCAATTATCAGTATGGTTTAAGAATTAAAGATCGTTAATTGTGTCACTTTTGTTTGAATTGCGTTTAATGTGTTACAGTTGTTTGTCAAAGCAAATTAATATCTGTTAATTGCTGAATATTCAGATTTAAAAAATACTGACCACAACTAACTTCATATTATAATACTTGAAGACATTGTGCTTAATCTAAAAAGTGAAATGTGCTAAGACACGACAAGGTCAACGGTTTTTCATCTCTTTATAAAATTTGTCATAATTTTGTCGAAAGTAATTTAATCAGAGTCCACTCACATATATTTCTTTTGACGTCCACATGTAATTGTAAACCGTTAACATATTCTTGAACTTTGAAGTATTTTGATGTTTCTCTACGATCGAATTATGGAAGACTAAGTATTAAATAGCAGTGAGATCTTCAGCTAAACACTCTAATCGTAATGGACTTGAAAGAAGCTCGAATCCTGGTACTAACTTTCGCCTTGAAACAAAACTTCTGGACGCGATCTCGTTCTGCATGGGGTTGAGAGCTTATTCAAAAAAACGTTCTCAATAATTTTACTTGTATGCAGTACTATAATAGGAAATCTCAAAACTTAGTTTGTCAATAAGTCTCTCAATATTCGAGCTTTCGCTGTCAAAAATAATCAATCAAAGAGTCAAATAAGCTGGAGTATACTGGGTTAGTATTATTTGATATTTTGGACTGTATTACTCTTCATTTAAAAAATCGAAAAAAACATTTAATTGCAACATGATCAGTACTTAGACCTCATTTAGCAACTTCTAAGATATCTGATTTAGTGAATTTGATCTCAAAGAGTCTTCCTGCAATAGTTTTCAAGCGCCAAAAGTGGTTTGAAATTTTTGCCATTTTTTTGCCACATTAAATGTTCATATGGTGGTTTTTAATTATATCATGCAATACATACTATGTCGATAAAGTTCTATACACCGTCCTACAATTATACAAAAATTAATATTCCGGTTTTGAATACCTCCACACAAAAAAGTCAGGGTTTATCTGCTTGCAAGAACTAAAAAACTATATGGTTTTCTCGAACTCTTTTCACGTTTTTTGTTATGGAGCTAGATTTTTCATAAGGTCGAATTATTCAAATTTTCACATACTTAAGCAAAAATTTCGGAATTTCTCAATTTTGATTCAAATCCGCTAGAATTAAGTTCAGCATTTTTGATCAATGTATAGTATACACAAATTGTTGTTTAATTGAAAGTTATGACCCGAAATTTAAAGACACATGGGTTCACATTTTTAGCAAATTTTTTGTATAATGAAAAAAGACCAAAATGACAACTCAAAAAATAAATTTTTGAAATTGAATATTTCAATTATGTATAGGGTATAATTCAAGGCTCTTGATTTCATCAGAATAATACTTATCTCAAAAAATTGAGTTGTTCATACTATATAAGACAATAAGTTTAGTACGAGTCGCCTTAAAGCTAGGGCAAGAAAAATACTCATTTGGCGCTAAATTTGAGCGAGAATTACAAGGTAAAAAAATAATTCTGAAACAAATTTGACTTATATGCAGTATGGTAGTTCATCTTAAAACTTGTTTTGCAAGTAACTCCCACAGTTTAAAAGGTTGAAATCTTAAACTTAAACATTAAGGTAAATTGATTTTACGATCTTTCAATAGAACAAAATTTTCATGACTTTATTCTCAGTTTTAAAATTGGCAGGAAATCGATAAATTACAAGAAAATTAACAGTCACACTTCGTCTACAACTTCCAAAATCGCTAATTTGGTTTATTCAACCCCATGGAATTCTTGCGCACCGCTTTTTTATATTTTAAATAACTCAAATTTGACGTATATTAAATATACGATTTTATATTTATAATGATTCTTCGTCTGTTAACAATAAGTCAATCAAAAGTTATTATTACTAGATTTTTCACCTGGTTAAATCGATCAGAGTTATTGATGCACTTATCCAATATTTACTGCAGCTACCAAGTTAAATTAATTCATATTGCAACACCTTTAAAATAGCAGATGTTGAATTTAGATAAGACCAACAGATCTATAACATTCTGAGACTTTCAAGATTTGTCTGATCCGTAAATAAAACCCTCGAATGGAACCTAAATTAAAAAGCTTGAAATTCTTTGATAGAATTACCCATGCAACCTAAAATTTGAGGTAGAAACAACAACAGTTACAATCCAACATCATAAAGCTCAAAAGCATAGTAGCGTTTTGTAGCCGTAAATTGATCAAATGAGCTTTTTGGTTAATTGTTGCGAATCGGAATAATAACGGTCAAATACACTAGGGTTGCATTTTACTTTATATCTCTAAATTAAAAACAAAGAAGTCTAATTTTAAGGCTTAATTAACACTTTGACTTAATGATTGTGTAAACAGAGTTTTGACTGTTCACAGGTTTGTGTATTAAAAAATACGAATTCGCAATTTCAAATGTATATTAAAACTGACCTCTTACGCATGAGGCCAATGGGCTTTTCAAAGTCCTTTAAATTAGTTACTCCTATCATTCAAATTTCCACCATTCCGCATTATTCTGTCAACATTTTGCAACCAAAATTGATCATTTTTTGTTTTCTCTTATCAACGATTTTACAAGTATTTTTTTTTTTTTTTAATTTTTATCAAATCTCTCTTCATATAACACATCTTGTTCATTTCATTCAATGTCAGTTAAAACTAGAAAAATAGCAATAGTTGGTTCAAGAGCAGTTGGAAAATCATCAATGACAGTAAGATTTGTTGAAGATCATTTTGTTGAGTCATATTATCCAACTATTGAAAATCAATTTTCAAAAAATGTCAAAATAAATAACCAATTATATACAATTGAAATTTTAGATACTGCTGGTCAAGATGAATTTAGTTTAATGAATGAAAAACATTTAATTGGAATACATGGATATTTATTAATTTATTCAGTTACTTCAAGACAATCATTTGAATTAATTGAAATTATAAGAGATAAAATTTTAAACTCGATTGGTAATGATTTGGTTCCTATGATTTTAATTGGAAATAAATATGATTTAAATTATCAAAGACAAATATCAAAAGAAGAAGGAGAAGAACTAGCTAAAAAATTCAATTGTAAATTTATGGAAACAAGTGTAAGAGAAAATATAAATATAAATAATTCGTTTGAAACTTTAATTAATGATATTGAAAAAATACAGAATCCTCCAATTCAGAAGAATAATGATAAATGTATAATTGTATAGTATAAACACATGTTAATAATCTCAGGTATTGATATTTCATAAGTTCTACTTTCGCAGTTGTGCGAATGCCATAGCGAATGTTCAAAATTCATCCAATAAACAGTTAATAAGTATATTTCAAAAGCACTATACAACTAGATTTAATAGATTTGTCTCATAATATAAATTGTAAATTACAATCAATTGGATGTGATGATGTTAATTGAGGTTTTTGAGAATATTTTGCTTGTAATATACCTCGCATATTTTGTAATAATGATAAATATGATTGATTAGGATTTTGCAGCATTACAGCAAGGAATGCATACGACATTGCACCAACAGCACCACCATTTTCTTGAGTATCAGCTGAAGTTTGTGAATCTTTGCAACCACTAAAACTGATAGCATCACAGGGAGCAGTTTTAGTTTGTTTTGAATATTCTTGAGCTTTTTGAGCTTTACCTTGATTCATAAAAGTTTTGACAATACCACCAACACCTTGAATCATACCCATCGTATTACCCCTTGCATATGACATCGCACTTTGTAATAAACCTTGACCAGCTTCAGCCATAACATTTGGTTCTTTCAAAACCCCCTTTGTAGAATACATATAAGGTAAGTCTAAGACTGAACCTGAATGACATGAATCAAATAATGCAGTTAATCTACAACCTTGTGGTAATGTTTTAACCATTAAATCATGTAATAAATCATCAATTATAAAACCATTAGTTTCAAAATCAACAGGATAAATAACTTCATCATATCCGTCATCTTCATCATAATTACCGTATTGATCTGGTTGATCTTCAGTTTGACCTCCATGACCTGAATAATGGAAAAACAATGAATCATTAGGTTGAGCACCTTTGATCAACCATTGGATTGCATCTAATATATTTTGTCTTGTTGGAATAGCACGTTGTACACGTTGATCATCAGTTAATTTTACAATATTATCGTTTGAGAAACCTTGGGTTAATAAAAATCTTTCAACGTTATTAACATCATTAATTGGACCTCTTAATTCATTACGTGAGCCAAAATAATTTATACCAACTAGTAATGCTTTTTTACGACCTGAACAATTAGAATACAGATAGTTATAGTTTTCTACACCAAAAGATTGTACTTGAGTAGGTGGCCTAGAATATTGTCCTCTACTATCATATTGTTGATAACTTGATTGATTATTATAACTTTGTGGTGGTGGTGGTTGATCTGGTCTTTGATAACCATAACCTGACGAAGGAGGAGGTTGATTTGGTCTTTGATATTCTTGATAATTATAACCAGACGGAGGAGCAGGTGGATTATAGCCACTAAAATTTGGTGGTGGTGCAGCTGGAGGAGGTGCATATTCATTCAGTTGTTGACCTCCATAAGTATGTCTACCTTGGCCTGGAAACATTATAATAATTTAATTGGTTTATTGTGATGAAATTTCAAGTAAGGCTTTTTTGATCTAAAAATAAAATAAAATTATTTAATCGTGTAAAATTAAACAGAGTGCTACCAATTACTTAACAATACGCTAAACTATATACCATAGTGATACAGTTTAGATAAATAGTACCATTAAACAATAGTTATGAAATATATTAGTTATAAAATCACAGTACTACTCAAAATATAAAAAATTTGCAACAATTTTTATAAATTTGCAGCACACTTTCCTATTTGGGAATTTATTGCGCGCGCGCATTTTTTCAATTTTGTTTCATTTTTTATTTATTTTTATTAAAAATATTTTAATTGTTTGCAACGCAATTGATTTAAATGAAAGATAAGAAACAAAAATTAAAACCTGGTCCCATATATTCTGATGATGGTGTTCCGTACGATTATATCGTAATCATAGATGCTGGTTCAAAAGGTTCACGGGTATATATATATAATTGGTTGAATCCAAAAATTGCATTACAAAAAGGGGTTAATCTTGAAATATTTAAACCATTATCAAAAAGAATAGATAAGGAAGATGAAATTGATTCAGATCCAGAATCAGAAACTGAAGTTGATACTAAAAGAAAAACATTGTTCCCCAAAATACAAGCTAAAAGGAGATGGCATAAGAAAATCACTCCCGGTATTTCATCATTTAACAAGTCACCTCATAAAATTGGCAAACATCATTTAAGTAAATTATTATCAAAAGCAAGTAAAGTCGTACCCAAATCCCAGCATTATAGAACTCCAATTTTTCTACATTCAACTGGAGGAATGAGATTGTTACAACCCCCCGAACAACAACAAATATTAGATAATATATGTAAATATTTCCAATCAAATTCTGATTTTTTTATACCTGATTGTGCAAGTCACGTAAATGTTATAGATGGAGATTTTGAAGGATTATATGGATGGCTTGCAATAAATTCATTAATCGGATCATTTGATGATCCAGATTCTCATAAGCACGGTAAAAATCATACAACTTATGGATTATTAGATATGGGTGGTGCTTCTACACAGGTTGTATTTCAACCTAATCAAACCGAAATTAAAGAACATCAAAACAATTTATATCATATAATACTAAATCAAGTGCCTATAAAGAATGAAAAGTCTTATGATAAACCTGAAACTATAAATTTTAATGTGTACTCAGACTCATTTTTAGGCTTTGGTATGTTTCAAGCTAGAACCAAATATTTTACGTCATTAGTTTCGTCAAATCAAGAAAATCCAGTTACCAGTTATTGGGGTAAAACAAGATCACCAATTAACGATCCATGTTTACCAAAAGGAGTCACAACATCACAGTATATAAATGATTATTCATATGATTTTATTGGTGAGTCAAAATTTGAAGAGTGTTTAACCAATATATTTCCAGTGTTACAAAATTCAACTCATGGTGGTGTTAAGAGTAATTGTAAGCAATCCAATGAATATGATGAAGTAAGTCAATGTTTATTAAACGATTTAATACCAAGTTTTGATTTTGATATAAATCATTTTATTGGTGTTAGTGGTTATTGGAATGCTATAAATAATTTATTATCACAAAATGTTGAAAAACGAAATGATCAGAAAAATACTTATGATTATAAAATCATCTTTGATAAAACACAGAAAGTATGCTCAAAATCATATCAAGAATTATTAGAATTAAATTCTCAAAAAGAAACCAAACATCAATTGAGTGAGGATGAACTATCAGAATTATGCTTCAAATCTTCTTGGATACTAAATTTCTTACATCTTGGTTTAGGATTTCCTAGATTTGGTATTGATAAACCATCAAATAACTTTAAAACATTACAATTAGTTGAAGAATTGGGTGGATCATCATTTTCTTGGACTTTAGGTAGAGCATTATTATATGCTAATGATGAATATATTCAAGCTTTTAATAATTTAACGAATGCAAAGTTACCAAGACCAGGCTTTTATCATTCACCAAGTGAAAATTTATATCATTATGGAGCTGAAAATTTTGATGTTCAAACAAGATATGATTTCGAAGTACCAAATGAAGATATTAAATATCATTACTTTGATTATGAACAAAATCAAGTATCTGATCATGAGTCAAAATGGAATATTGAACCACATAGATGGTATGGAATTATAATATTTGTAATTTTAATGATTTTCGTAGGCTGGTTAATGGTGGGAAGTAGAATTAGATCTTTAGCATTAACAAAGATTAAAAGTGCATTTAAAAAATTGATCAGAAAAACTCCAGGTTATAATGAAGCAAAATATGAAGTTGTAAGTCAAAATCAAGACTTGGAATTGAATGAGCTAGATAAATTTTCAATAGATGACGAAGAATCAAATGATTAATAAATATCCCCAATCTATATTCACACTATACTAACTACATACTTTTCACCATTTGCACCCTTAACTTCTAAATCTTTCAAAGCATCATCTATTATGCGTAGGCCACCTTTATATTGTTTGTATCTTGCTGGTTTTATTTTCTCGGATTCCAAAAATGAAGATGTGACATCTATAAATTTCTTACCAAATGATATATCTTCATGAAATTTCTTTATAACAACTTCTCTTATGGTAACCGTCTCCGGTGTATTTTCTTTTGGAACTCCAACAATACCTGAGAATTGAGGTTTCAAGCTCTCATTTAACTTCTTTGAATTTAAAGCTAATAATTTTAGTACTATAGATGATGTTTGCTTTGACACACAATCAATACCATAATTTATACCATTCGGAGCTACTTCTTTGACTTTATCAACTATTTCATCTTCTGTTAGATGTCTATTAATTAAATGATCAACACCAATTTTTTGTAAATATTCAGCATGAGTTGTACTTGCTATACTTATAACTGTCAATCCATAGATTTTTGCAAGTTGAGTTATGTAGATTCCTACAATAGTTGAACCACCCCAAATTACAATGGTTCCATCTATAGTCTTTGGTTTCTTCGATAATTCAAAATTAAAAGAATTATAAAATAAAATACCAGCAGTAACTAAACCTACACCAATGGTGGCACCATCTTCATATGAAAATTTCTTTGGTAATTTCCAAACTAGCCTTGAATCAATAGCTGTATACTGTTGAAATGTTGATGTTCTATTATCTCTATAGCTAGTCGAACTTATAATTACATCATCATCAATTTTGAAATTTTTAACCTTCGAACCAATTTTGACAACTCTACCACTTGATTCTCTACCATTTATCCATGGAAAATGATATATCCCAAATCCATATTTCTTACCTTTCCAATCAATAGGATTTAAGCCAATTGCTTTATTAAATACTAAAATTTCATTTTCATTAATTTCAGGTATTGGGAATTCATCTTGAATAGTCAATGGTTTTTCAAGATGTATAACGGATAAGATACTCTGATTTCTCTTATTAAAACCAACTATGGTAGTTTCCTCTGACACCTCAGTTTCAATTGTTGGCTTTGTTTTCTCCACTTTTTCATCTTCATATTTTGATGTAAATTTAATCTCTCTTCTGATTCTTTGTCTTTTACGTGGTGGTTCAACTTCAGTTTCTGACATTAGTTATGTAAATTTTTCGAAGTGCTGATTCTGTCTTTGACATCAGATCCTGTTTATATATTCTTTCCTCCTGCCACATATTCGTCGTACGAACCTACCCGAAATAATCAAATTGTGGCGTGAAAAAAAATTTTTTAACCGAAAAATTGTGGTATTAAAAAATAAATAATACGTGAAATTAAATCAGCTAAACTTTTTAAACAAGATTGAACTATTTACACCACCAAACCCAAATGAATTACATAACGCATAATTTATATCCATAATTTTCGATTTATTAGGAACATAATCAAATCTAGTAAATTGATTAAAATCATCATCTTCATGTTGACCCAAGTTATCTAAATTTAATGTCGGTGGTATTTCTCTGGTTTTAACTGACATTATAGTGAAGATTGATTCAATTGCACCAGCTGCACCTAATAAATGTCCAGTTGATGATTTTGTAGCTGATACAGTTATCGATTTGTCAAATAATCTCATCATTGCATTGTTTTCGGCACGATCTCCAACTACTGTAGATGTTGCATGGGCGTTGACATAATCAACGTCATTTGAATTTATCTTACCTCGTTTTATAGCTTGATCCATTGCATTATATGCCCCATCTCCATCTTCTCTCGGTGCTGTTATATGATATGCATCTCCTGATAACCCATAACCAACAATTTCTCCATAAATATTTTGCTCGTTAAGCCCTCTCTTTATTGCATTTTCCAACTTTTCTAAAATTAATATACCACAGCCTTCAGACATGACAAATCCTGATCGATTACCATCGAAAGGTCTACTTGCCTTTTCTGGTTCGTCGTTAAAATTTGTTGTCACACTTCTTGCTCTTGCAAATGCACCTAATGCTAATGGATGTACTGAGGATTCTGTTCCACCACATATCATAACATCACAATAATCATTTTTCAAAAAATTATAAGCATCTCCAATACTTTGAACGCCAGTAGCACAAGCAGTTGAAACGGAATGTAATGGACCTTTTAAACCATATTTAATTGAAATGTTGCCAGCAGCCATATTGTTTAACAATTTAGGTATGAACAATGGTTGAATTTTTTTATAACCAAATGTGTGAAATGCAGTTGAATTATCATATATATCTTGAAATGAACCCATACCAGAGCCAACAGCAACTCCAATTTTTAATGGATCACTAATTATGTGTTGATCTTCATTTAAAAATTTTGCATCTTGTAATGCTTCATTTGTACAAGCTAAAGCATATTGACTAAAAGTAGCTAATCTTCTGGCTTCACCTTTTTCTAGGTGATCCTCAATTGACCACTTACCTTGTTTCAATGAACCCTCAGGTACTTTACCAAAAACTTTTGACGGAATATTTTCATACCCACGGTCATTCAATTCTTTTGTTGATATTATTCCTGATTTTCCTGATATTAACAGTTGCCAATTTTGTTTAATTCCAACCCCTAGAGGACTAATTATACCAACACCAGTAACAACTATACGTGACATGAAACATTAATTGTTATATGTTTCCAAATATGTATTTAATCTTTTCTCATCACCAAGCAAAAAATTATTTTTCGATTCCGCGATATCTGGAGAAATTTTGAAAATGTTTAATAATTTAATCCAATTATCAAATGATGAAATAGTCGAAGTACAAACATACTTTTCATTTGGAGTCACTTCCTGCTTGGTCTCTAGTAAGAATTCTTTCAATTTCATTACCTTGATATTTTCTTTCTTGTTTGGATTTTGCTTTTTATAAGACTTTTCAAAATTGGAAAATTCAATTAGGTAATTTTTGTATTCTCGATAAATTTCTTCCTTCTCTATGCTTGCTAATTCTATGTTGTTAATATCTGTATAATGGGAATTGTAAAATATCTGATAATAGGAGGACTTGATTTCATTTTTGAATTCTTGTAGTAATTTATAATATAGTATTTTCGGAGATGGATATAAATTTGGTTGTTGTAAAGTTTGATCGCGTTTACCATCCCAATTTTTATATAATTCTTCTTTTTCTATAGTTGTTAAATGTTGAAATTGCTTATTCTGAGCTAATTCTTCTTTTAAATCATCTTCTATTAAATCCCACGGCTGATATGTTGAAATTTTCGACGAATGTGAGTTTAAGAATGATATAAAATCTGATTTGATTTCATCTCTACTGATTTTTTTGCTTTGTCCTTCTTCTTCGTCTACTACTTCTTCTTCATCTGAACTTGATGAATATCCCTCAAATCCATTTCCAGTAGGCTTGATATTTTCTTGTTTTTTTTCTTCACCTAGATTCTGTTCCTTTCGTATAATGATCTCAGGTTTCTCTTCTTTGTCTTCCACTTCTTGCTTAGGTTCTTTTTCCAGTGTTTTTAATCCCCTTGATTTTGCAACCAACAACGCAATTTCATCAAAATCTACATCTTGCATAAATTGATCAATGTTAATATTAGCATGCTTCTCCTTTATATCTGACAATTGCCAGTATGAACTGTTATTCTCATTATTGAAATAGAAATGTTTTGAAGTATTTGTGATAACTATATACCATGTTTTATGGTTGGGTATTTGATAAATGAATAAAGGTTTCATAATTGGAACAACTGTTTATTATTCAAATCAATTTACCTATGTCAGGACTGCATATAGTACAAGTAGCCTCAGAAATATTCTGAAAAGAATTTATATTTTAGTCCGGAAGTTTGGCCCGATGAAAATATATTGTCGCGCTAAACGTAGGGCGACTCGTAATAAACACATCGGCTCACATGCTATGAATAACGCATTCTCCGGTGATAAATACCATTCATATGATATCGAAAGATTTGAACCATTTATTCCACATAAGTCAAAGCTAAAATTTTAAACATTTTTTTGTTGAGTTTCCATTTTGGCATTTTTTCACCATACAAAATTTTGATGAAAAATAAGAATTCACTTTGCGTTCTATTTAGGGCCAAAACTTTCAATCAAATAACGGAATACATAATTGTATCATTACTTAATGTGTAGTACCTTTTTGAAATTGATCTGAATTAAAGTTGAGAAATTTCAAAATTTTCTCTTAAGCATGGGAAAAATCGAATAAATTGACTTTACGAAAAATCTAACTCCACAATTAAATTCTTGATGAATGTACGATTAAACTATCCAGTTTTTTAGTTCCTTCACCTAGATAAACCTTAAGATTTTTTGTGGGATGATGATCTAAATTGGAAATGTAATTTTTCAAAAGTGGTTCGAAATTTTTGAAAAAAATTAAAAATAAATATGGCGCCTTCAAATTATCATGAAATGTATTTATGGGTTCGAATGAACTGTATCAAGTGTATTAGAAGTTGCAAAACGAGGTTTAAGTGTTGATTATCTCGCAAATGAGCGTTTTTTTGCATTTTTCGATCGGTGAATAAAATGACCAGAAACGAAGCAGTCTCGTAGGTTATAACTTCAAACCAATCTGACGTATTAGTTACTTTGGTCTAAAAGTTTTGACAGCAAAAGCTTGAATATTCAAGAAGTTATTTACAATTCAAGTTTCGAAAATTAACTATAGTGATACTACATATAAGTGAAATTAGTTTCAAAAATATGTTAGTATCATTCTCTAGGGCGAAAATATGGCGAGAAAAAGAATTTATCGTACTAGACTTAAGTCGGCATCGTGTTATCATCGTCCAATCGTCGAATCGCATCATAAAGACGAATGTCTGAATTTTGATTAAAACTGGTCAATCAAAATATTTTGCTTGAATGATTACCCCTTAAGTTTAAGCTCCTTTGAAAACATCCATTAGCAAAATGAAGCAGATAATTATTATGCTTACATTAAACTTTTGACCGTGTTTTTGATCCCTAGTGAGCTTACAAGCTTTTATTTGTTCTATACTATAAAAATCACTATTACCCCCTAAATAAAATTTGTGAAGTACAAAGTGAAAGTACAGATGTACAACTTACCATAGAATCTCTGAGGCTGCATTTTAAAATTCCAATGCCAGCAGATTATTTTTAGCTTTCTATTGTGTGATGGATGTTATTTGTTGTCAGTGGTCCAATTAATTCAAAATTGTGATTATCAAAATTACAATATGCAGTATGAATAGTTCCTCACCTAAATTCTCAGTCAGTACAATTGATGAAAAATAAATAAGATGTTGAAAAAGGAAACCCATAAATATTCAATACTTTTTTCACCAATGCATCTGCAAGACCTGCCAAATTAGTGATAGCACCACCGAAAGTTGCAATTCAGTTTCAATAATAATTGTTCCAACAGTTCGTTCTTCCCCAATTAGCTCGTGCAGGCTAAGTTAAAACCGTCGCATGTCGTCATTTCATTATTTCTGAGCTATTTGAGGTAGTGAATTTTAAGAATTCATTGATTAAAGTTTGGTTCCACGCTCAAGAATCGGTTACAAATCGGAAGAAAAAAATAGTATTTCCGGGATTTCGCCGGATTTAAGGAAGCTACAATCTCGTAATTGATAAAAGTTAAAGTGGGGAGTAGAAAGTAAAAAGAAATTTCAAACAGCTGAAGCTTGAAGCCAATGTATACTTACTTACATTGTTGCTTCTTTGCATAGTCTTTGATCTGGGGTCAATATAAAAGTTATGCACATGATTAATAATACGTATATTAACTTACTAACATGTTAACTGACATTTTTAATCTTTTTTTTTCTGGTGTTTCATAATCGTCATCATCAACTACAACACTTGTAACATTAACATTTTTGTTACCATTAGGTGAAGTAGTATTTGTATTAATAGCAGGTTCTGTTTTATAATTACTACCACTTGAGTTTGTTTTATAATCTTCTATACTCGAGTCACTATCATCTGATTCACTTTGTTTCTGTTTCTCCTTTTGATGTTTATAGCTTTTCCTTATCCTATTTACTGCTAACTCACTTCCATTATGTAAATTCTTTGCATGTCTTAATAACAAATCTCTTCTTGAAAATGGTCGATTACATATTCCACATTTGAATGGTTTCAATTTATTATGAGTTGATAATGTGTGTCTAGTTAGATGTTCTTCTCTCGTAAATGCACGTTCACAAAGTGTACACTTATATATTCTTGGATTTCCGCCGGGTGTTTTAGTACCTAATTTTGTATTAGCTGACTCAATTGATGAAGATGAAGATATTGAAGTGGCTATATTATCTGAGTCATTTGTTGAAGTAGTATTAATTTGCAATATTGGATTTCTAGGACTTTCATTCATTTAATAATATAATATATATTAAAAGTTAAATTTATAGTTGTTATGGGTGTTAATTGATAAGCGTTGTAGATTAAACAAAATTGGTTGTGAAAAAATAAAATTCTCGTGGTAATCCTAACTATATATATAAATTAATTTTAGGTAGCAGTAAAACAAAATATGCATACGGGATTGAGGGGAGTAAAGATTATAATAATTTGGTACGAAAGGAATGAATTAAAATTTATTATTTGGTGCTAGAATTTTATAAAGTGGGCCTAGTTTCAAAATTTGAGTGAAATAGATAAAGTATGGGGTAGTGAAAAAAATCAGATCGTTTATGTAACGGATTACGTAATTTTATGTATAGTATTTCATCAAGAAACATATGAATTTCATCAATCTTTCATCCGATGGTCCATTGACCATTCATGTAATTTTATATTATTTGAGGGGGGAGAGATAGCAAATATTTAGAAGAATGCTACAATAAACAAGAGAAATTACTTTCTTAAATAAGAACGTTTGATATCGAATAGAAGAGAAGGAGAAAATATTTGAATATTATAAACATGATTCAATAGTCATATCAAATATTTGTTACAATTTTTAATGGAAACTTTTAATTAGTGAACACAAAAACAAATTTGTATTTAAACGATTTTTGATAAATTTAAATATAGAACTAAACTAAATACCGACTTTAAAGTAATAGTAATATAACACAAAATTGGTATACGTTATTGTAGCTTAATTGACAGAACAATCAATCTATTACAATTTGCAACTTTGAAAAGTGATTATTTTTCTTAGTATATCATGTAAGTTATTTTTTTATTAAACGTTGTCTTTGATTTCTGTTAAAGTTTAATTAATAGTTAATTGCCATATTTAACCTTCATCGTAACTATAAATTTCATTCTATCACCATTATAGTCTACCCCACAAAATTTCAGAGATCATCTTATTAAAATATGCAAATAAATAAATCGCTACCACATGCATACAAATAAGTTGATATTTTATAAACGCGGACTTTTAAATTCAAAGTCCTTCAATTTTTGCCTATTTTAGAGTTAATTTGGATTCAATGGTCGACTTGGAGATTTAATTTAGATGTGGTTTAGATGTACACAAATATATACTTAACCCGTTTATAAAATGTTTATAAAATGTTTTTGAATTTTCTAGTATCAGTTGATATAGATTTCTGAACGTCAAGTACCCAATACTTGAGTGAGAGTACCTTTTATTCTAAAAAGCTGATATTTGACCTTTTATGTACCATTTGATTAATATTGAGAAAAGACAAATTATCAACAAATCAGTCTAAAAATATATAATAGCATTTCAAACTAAACATTTGACCTAATTTACTGCAGCTTGAGCTTTTCTTAATGTTTTTAGACCAATGGAAGTCATTGTCTGTTCCCAATATCATTAAAATTTCATCGTAAGGCTTTATCTTAAACGCAAGCGCAAAAACGCGAATGTTTTAGATTTTGAAATTCCGCGTTGAATTCCTAAGATCTCGCTTAAAAAATCAAATATAATATTATTTCATGTCATCCGAAACTCACAGATCATTAAAACAACCATTATACTTCAGATCACAGAGGAAAACATTAAGTATATTCTTCTGCTCTGAAAGTTATCTTTAAATTATGCATCTTCATCAATATAATATCATAGAACATTTTCCAATTTCGCGTCCACAGTTTGTAGCAATTATTTTTTTTTCTTTTTTCGGGCGAAATATCAAAGCTTCTTATCAATCAGAAGTATACTTTTTAGTTTTCTTCATCAACATGGTTAAACAAGAACATCAAAAGACAAGAAAACTACTAATGACCATTTTAGTTTTGATACCAACATTCATACTCATAGCAATTTCCTTATACAATTACAATCAACATTCATTTTTTAGAGTTAACATTTCCAATTTATCCAGATCAGATCCATACCTTTCAATACAAATAGATGATCCACTTTCAGATAAAATAGGCCAACCGACTCTCAAACCAAACAAGGATCATCTTCACATAGGTTCGACTGCTATGGTATCATCAGATGTTCCAATTTGTTCCACCATGGGAAAGAATATATTGCTCAATGGTGGTAATGCAGCAGATGCTGCTGTTACAGTAGCCTTATGCATTGGATCAATTAATTCTCACTCATCTGGTATAGGAGGAGGTGCTTTCATATTATCAAAACATGGAGATGATATCATATCAATAGATGCTAGAGAAATGGCACCTATCAATTCAGATAAGGAAATGTACGACAACGCAATATATTCAAAGATTGGAGGGTTAGCAATTGCTGTACCTGGTGAGTTAAAAGGATTATATGAGCTATTCCAACTACATGGAAGTGGGAACTTAAGTTGGAAGGAACTTATTCAACCAGTAATTGAATTGAATGAAAAAGGTTGGAAATGTTCAAGAATATTTGAGGCTGTAACTGCAAAAGAGCACGATTTAGTTCTTTCAAAAGTTCCACTTCTCAAGTCATTATGGGACGACTTTTTATATTCAAAAAATGGGCAACCAGTTCAAGAAGGTGACTGGTTGAATAGAAAAAATTATGCAAACACACTTATGATGATTGCAAATAATGGATCGAGTGACATATTTTATGATCCAGAAGGTCCTATAGTGAGATCTTTAATTCAAACAGTTAGAAATTGGGGTGGAGTAATAGTTCCGAAGGATTTTGAAAATTATCATACTGTCATAGAGAAGGCACTAAGTTTGGATATTGGAAACTACACAATCTACACTTCAAACGGAGTGAGTTCTGGTCTCAGTTTACTTGGTGGTTTGAAATTTTTTAGTCGTATTTTCAATAAGTCAGATTCTGATTATTTATATTCACATAAACTTATTGAGAGTTTCAAATGGTTATCATCAATACGAACAAGATTAGGTGATTCATCAGACCAATCTAAAAATATAGATCATTACTTATCTGATCAATGGATTGATGATATATTCGAACAAGGCAATTATTCCGATTCACATACTTTTGAATATCCAAATTATAATCCATTGTACTGCTTTAAAAACATTACAGGTACATCTCATTTTTCCATTGTTGATAAAGATAACAATGCAGTTTCATTAACAACCACTATCAATCTTCTTTTTGGATCATTAATTATTGATAAAACAACTGGCATAATTTTAAATGATCAAATGGATGATTTTGCAACTAACTTTTCAAATGCTTTCAATTTAACACCAAGTATGTATAATGGAATAATACCTGGTAAGAGACCATTGAGTTCTACAGCTCCAACAATAATACTAAAAGACGGAATTGTTGATTTCGTGATTGGAGCTGCTGGTGGAAGTAGAATCACAACAGCTATTCTTCAAGCCATAATCAGAATTTATTATATAGGGTTTAATTTATTGGATGCTATAGCTTTCCCTAGATTACATCATCAATTGATTCCTCAAGGTATTATGTGTGAGAATTTAACTGTATATAATGAAGAGATCAAGGGGATAGAAAAAGAGTTGAGTAGTATGGGACATGATTTTATTGAGACTGGTAGTTTAACAGCTATGAATGGTATCAAAAGAGCAAAAGATGGGTCGTTACATGGTGTTGCTGATTATTGGAGAAAAAGAGGTGAAGCTGATGGCTATTGATTATGACAAATTTTTATGCACACATCTTAGTTCATAGAGAACAGACTAATACATAAATTTCACTCATTGGAATGACATTACATTGTTCCGGAAATTGTTTTCAAGCTTGATGTTCACTCATTGGAAGACATAACACTGTTCCGGATATTGTTTTCAAGCTTGATGTTCACTCATTGGAAGACATTACATTGTTCCGGATATTGTTTTCAAGCTTGATGTTTGACTTAAATTTTTTTTGATGAATTCCAATTTTATCAACTACAGTGATTCCGGAAAAACAAAAGTAATTTCAACTATTTCATTTTATAAGTTTCTACCGGATACTTAAATACGAGATAGAAAGAAATAATACGGTTATTACATCTATGTATTTTTACGATATTATAATTCAGGATAATTCATTATTTACTTCAACAATCGACTTTTCCTAGGTTATCTTATCACTATTTTATAAGTTAACGTTTTTCTTGGTCAAAACTCCGAGATCTTTTTTCGAAAATGAATTTTAGTTACCTGGATATTGTAGACGATGATGTAATAGCAGAATATTTGCATGAATTTTCTGCCCCACAACACATAACTTAATCACGACAAGAAATAACGATGTAGACGGAAGGGATCAATTAAAATGACAGATTTTATTTACAAACAAACAAAACTGGATAGTAACTGATGAATATGGATATTTGAGTTTTTTTATTGATTCGCAGATGATCTATAAAAATATTTGTTACACTATTGTTTTAAAACAAGATTGTTATTGTTAAATTCAAAGCCAAAGTAATCAAGGGATGACGGATAGTCAACACAATAGCGTAGATATAATATATCAGCTTATAGGATAATATATCAGCTTATAGGATAATTTATTATCTTTCAATGGAATAAAATTAATTGGTTGATCAAAATATCAATTATCCAGTGAATTATAATAATATAGAATATTTTCTTAGTAGTTTTCAAGTCGTATTATAACACCGACGTAAATCGTACTATTCTCGTCCAAAGGAACAAAATTCATTGGTAATTGGTACCAAGTATTACGACTATTTTTTGGTAATCGTACGTCCAAATATATTTTTTTTTTTTTTTTTTTTGACGATTTCCCACCCCCACAAAAAAAATATTTAAATAGAAGTAAAGAAGATCTCAATAAATTTATTACAAACAATTTATTGCAATCATATTTATGACTTTTGAAGTACAAGATAAATTAGAGAAATTACCAATACCTGATTTAAATCAAACTTGTGCTCAATATTTGAACATTTTAAAACCATTACAAACTGAACAAGAACATTTAAATACTATATCTTCAGTTGAGACTTTTCTTAAATCAGGAATTGGTTCGTACTTAGATTCAGAATTAAGACAATATTCTAAAACTAGACCTTCATATATTGAACAATTTTGGTATGATTCTTATTTGAATTATGATTCACCGGTTGTTTTAAATTTAAATCCTTTTTTTTTGTTAGAAGATGATCCATTCACAAATGAATCAAGTTCAATAAATCCACAAATCAAAAGAGCAACAAAATTGACGTTATCTAGTTTAAAATTTATTCAAGCTTTAAAAAATGAGACATTGTCAATCGATAAATTAAAAAATGGTCAGCCATTATGCATGTATCAATATACTAAATTATTTGGTGCTTCTCGTATTCCAACAAATGATGGATGTATGATGCAAACTGACGCAAATTCGAATCACATTGTTGTAATGTCAAAATCTCAATTTTATTGGTTTGATGTTCTTGATTCCAATAATAATCTCATATTATCAGAATCGGAATTAAATATAAATTTTCAATCTATAATAAAGGATTCGTTAAATACACCAAGCTCAGAAATTGCAAAAAGCTCATTTGGTGTTTTAACTACAGAAAATAGAAGAATTTGGTCAAATGTCAGAAATAATTTAATTTATCAAAATAATACAAATAATGAAATATTGACAATTATTGATTCAGCTTTGTTTATCTTATGCTTAGATGATATTGTTATAAATGATTTATCAGAATTGAGTAAAAACATGTTATGTGGTTTGAGTATATTGGACAAAGGTATACAAATTGGTACATGTACAAATAGATGGTACGATAAATTACAAATTATAATCACGAGGAATGGTAAAGCTGGTATAAATTTTGAACATACTGGTGTTGATGGTCATACAGTTCTTAGATTTGTTTCTGATATTTATACAGACTCCATTTTATCATTTGCTCAACTGATCAATCAAAACTCACCTTCATTATGGACAAATAACGCAAACACAACTACAGCTTCAGATATAGAAGAAAATTTGATTACTATTCCACGTAAGTTAGAATGGGATTTAACTCCTGATTTATCATTAGCTTTGAGATTTGGTGAAACAAGATTATCGGATTTAATAAATCAAAATGAATTTAGACATTTAGAATTCAAGAATTATGGTTCAAATCAAATTAAAAAAATGAAGTTTAGTCCCGATGCTTTTATTCAAATGGCTTTTCAGGTCACTTACTATGCTTTATATGGAAAAGTCGAGTGTACTTACGAACCAGCAATGACTAAACAGTTTTATCATGGTAGGACAGAAGCTATAAGAACTGTTTCACAAGAATCCAATCTATTTGTACGTAAGTTCTTTGATTCAAATACTTCAAGTAAGGAAAAATTACAATTTTTAAGTCAAGCATGTTCAAAACATTCAAAACAAACAAAAATGAGCTCAATGGGACAAGGAGTAGATCGTCATTTATATGCTTTGTTTTGCATTTGGAAGAGATATTTACAAGAAGAAGAAGAACATAAAGAAGAATTGGTATCAACAGAAATGTCAAATGAAGATACTATAGTTTCAGCAAACGATCATTCATATGCAGATATACTCAAGGAGTTACCCTCAATCTTTGCTGATCCAGGTTGGGATAAGTTGAATAATACAATCATTTCGACTTCAAATTGTGGTAACCCTGCTCTTAGGTTATTTGGATTTGGTCCGGTAAGTGCAAATGGTTTTGGTATTGGTTATATCATAAAGGATGATTCTATATCAATATGTGCTTCTTCAAAACATAGACAAACTCAAAGATTTTTGGTCACATTAAACAGTTATTTACAAGAGATTTTAAGTATTTGGAAACAAATTCAAATTGAAGAAATCAAATCAAAGCAAGAGATCAAAGAACCAGAAGTTTCTGAAGCCAAACCAAAAAAATCTCATTTATCTACTTTATTAGGAGGATATGGTTATTTTGATATGGGTGATGATTTGATTAAATCGAGGGGTCAATCTCCTGAGCCTCCATTTCTAAATAGAGGAAATTCGACATTTAGCATTAGGGAAATTGGAAAAAAATTAAGATTAAGTGAATACTAAGATCTTAGCTATTATTTATTTGTTGCAACATTTATTTACTTATAATTTATTCATTATTTATTATTTATTTATTCATTATTTATTATTTATTTATTCATTATTTATTTATTCATTATTAATTATTTATTTATTCATTATTTAGTATTTATTTGTTCATTATTTATTATTTATTTATTCATTATTTATTGTTTATTTATTCATTATTTATTATTTATTGATATCTTTAGTTGCTTGTTTGATTTTTAGGATTTACTGAATATTTATTTTACATTTATATTTATTTGTTGAGTTGTTTGTCTAAATTGTTTTACTTATCTTTTTTGCGTTATTCTGTGAGATTGATCTGACAGATCTAATAAATCGCGCTTTAGATCCAAATTTATGAGATCTGCAAAATTGGGCGTTTACGATTTGAAAAAATGGCGTTTACGATTTGAAAAAAATCAACACGAAAAAGATACTTTAAACACTCTTATATTATTTACTTCGTTCTATATACCATAATTACCCAGTATAAACGCATTTCTTAGATTTGCCTTATTCGTAGTTTGATTTTTGTTGTGTCTTTGACCCATTGGAACCATATTCATCATTGCATTGTTTGATGCTGAATTAGTCATTCCTGGTTTTTTCATAGGTGGCATTCCATACATTTGCAATGGTTGTTGTTGTGGTAGTTGCACTTGTGATGTCATGAACGGTTGCATTTGAGGCGATACTATTTGAGGAGCATATTGTTGTTGTTGCATAGGTAGTTGCGGAGCTAACATCTGCATCTGCATTTGTGGATATTGCTGATATGGATGATGATGAGTTGGTGGCTGCTGCATTGGTTGTTGAGTCATCATTGGCTGTTGCATCATCATTGGTTGTTGATATTGAGACATAGGTTGTTGTTGATAAAGTCCTTGATTATGAGTTGGATGCAAATATTGATGCTGTTGTTGTTGGTGATAAAATCCATTCATTTTTGGATTTTGGAACAGTTGTGAATAATCTTGTTGATGAATTGGCGATTGTGATTTGGCTCTAGGCAGTTGCTGTGTGAATTGCGGTGATGGTTGTTGTGTATTATTCGGTAACGATTTTGCACTAACTTGTGACACTTCAGATGGTGGTTGACTATTCTCTGGTGAGCTGAAAACCTTGCTCATATCATGTTGTTCTTGTTGATTCTTGTTATATGATTCTACCAAAGTTGCTTCTTCTTGAATTTTTGGCTCAAATTTTATAGGCTCTTCAGGATGTATATCGGGCAATGGTTTATTTTCATCTACATCAATTGGCTTGACCTTTTTTGGTGATTTTCTCTTCTTTACTGGAGATTTAGTTGATGCTGTGACTGTTTTGTTATTCTCAGGAATCAAAAATGGTGAAACTGAGGTAAAATTAGATTTTGATGAGTCTGAGGATATCAAATTTGGATCAGGTGGTGGTGGTGGTGGTATACCATTTGGTAAAAATGGGAAAGGAAATCCAGCTGCTTGAGCAGCTGCTAATTGTGCAGCTTGAGCTTGTTTCTCTAATTTTTTCTTTTCTTTTCGTTTGCTTCTTCTTTCTTCTTTAAGTTCTTTTTCTTCTACGTCTAGTGGTTCTTGTTTATTTTGATCTTCATTTCTAGGTTGTACACCTTGTTCTCGTAAAGTGGCCGGTTGAGCCGTACTATCATTCAGCTCCCTCGAAACACTAGCAAAATTAGCATTATTGTTATGTGGTTGTATTTCTTTATTGTTAAACGAATTTTTCTCCATTGAAATTTTAGGTTGGACTATTGTTGGTATATGATAGTTATCATAACGTTCCTCGTTTGCATTATTTTGTTTTTTGTCCAATTCTGGTTGATATACGTCAAATGGTTCATAATATTCATTATGTTGGACTATTTCGCTGTCCTTTTCTATTGGTTTTGGTTTCAAATCCCTGGATTGTATTGGTGCCAGTTTTATTTCTGTGGATTCTATTGGTGGTGGTGCTTTTCTAACATTATGCTTTGTCTTAGGTAGTATATCCTCGTGAACGGAAGTTTTGGAAAATTTTGATGTCAAATTTTCAATCTCCTTTAATGATGTTGAATTTAAATAATCTTCAAATTCCTGATAATCTTGAGTAGGATAAACAATAAAGCTACTATCTTCTTCATCTTCTTTAAATGATACCTCTTCTTTCTCAACTGATACGTCATTCTCCAATTTTCCATCTTCAACAGGTGGTGGTGGTAAATCTTTATTTATATTTTCCTTGATTGGAGACTTTTTTGAATATGGTTTTGGTAATTCTTTTTCTTTATCCAATTTAAAATGTTTCAAATATTCATCACTCGTCATTGTTTTCTCTGTCAATACAATCCATTTTTGAAATCCGCTTATATCAGCCTCAACAACTATTGATCTCCCAAATAAGCTTTTTTTAGTATTTGGTTGATCTGAAGCTAGTGATGTTAACCATGTCCATATATAATAATCTTGTATACTTACATTATTTATTTCAATTTGAGAATATAGTGGAATATCATGATCAATTTCAAATTGACAGTCACACCAACCTGGATTCAAGTCGAACTTGGAATTATCGATTGGTTCAGCAGTAATTCTATTTACAATTCTTCTTGATTCTTCAGTTAATGAATTTATTATATCACTTGTGGCTTTTTGTGAAAATAAATTTTTCAAAATTGTATAGTTTTCAATTGATAAAAAGTCATTTTTATTTGTAAACGATAAGCTATGTCTTATTTTACTTATTAATTCATATGCATTCATTGATGGTCTTGTTGTTTTAATACATACACAAGGTATAGTTATGAAGTTTTTTATAGTATTCTCATTTTCATCATTTGGAGGATAACTAGTTGTAATTAATAAAGATTGTAAAGTCTTTGGAATCTTAATAGTTTCACCATCTGACTCGGGTAGCATCGATCTTAAAAATGATAGCACCAAATGAAATAAAGCATTAGTCTGATTTTTCCATACATTTATTCCCTTGATAAAATTAAATTCATTTTCAATTGTTGCATTTAAAAACCCTACATCTTTTTTAATGTTATTAAATGCATAAAAGCTTGCCATTTTACTCACTTTCCTACCTGATAAATAGTTAAATTGTGAATTTGATATTATATTAATTAATAAGTCAAGAAAATCATAAACTATTGATGCATGAGAAGATGAAGATAAACATTTTGGCATTATTGTTAAAAATCCATTTTTAGGATATCCTAATTCTTGTTCTTTTCTTTTAAATTCCAAATATACATCATATCCTATAATTTCATTATTTGGTAATCTTGACCAAAAAAACTTAAGTGCTGAAACTAATGTAAAGTCATCTATAGTTGAACAAATCTCTTCAATTAAAGCTTCATTTGTAATTAATTTCCCATTGGGACTCAATAAACCTAAGAAATGTTCTAAATTCTCATCTTTGATTTTTGATCTAAATGGTAAAAAAATATGGGGAGTCTTAGTACCCTTCGCTTTTAAAATTCGAGTTATAACATGAAGTATTGATTTCAATTTTTTTCTAGTAAATTGATCTTGTGTTAATAAACCAGCATTTGTCAAATAAGTTGTTGAAGTTAATCTTTTTAGTGAAGCAGTTGGTAATTTAGGTAGTTTTAACTCAGTTGTCATTAAACTTTTTGTTTACCAACAGTAATAAAATTAAGAATATTTTTTATTCTTTTGATTGATCCAAAAAAATAAATAAAATCAAAAAAAATAAAGCGGTTGGTATGCGAAACGGCTTAAAAAACAAATTATCGTGTACCTGGTGTGCTACCAACTGGCCCTAGCTCATTATTTTAGTGCGAGTTGATTAGTTATACTAAACACGTATGAAATATTACGTATTAGTCGGGGGGTCAATTTTTAATCTTAAACGGTTATTCAGATGATTTGTAAAGTATTCAATATCTGATTATTTTTATTTGAGAAAAGCAGTTGGCATTATGACAAATTTTATTATTAATCTTATTGATAATTTATAAAATTTGGAATAAAATTTGATGGCTGCCACAATCCTATCAAAGAGCTTTAGAGCAACTATTATCAACTCATAAAGTTAATCGAGTCTAAATATATATCTTATCTATTCAAATTGCCTTTGATTCATTGCTGATAAATTTGACATACTATTTATAACTCTTAAATCATTATGATTACAGTGAGTGAAATTTCCATTATTGTTATTCAAAATTATGGCATCATTAGCTGCTTGAGGCAAATCACTCAAACTATGATGTGATGAAATATTCGTTGGAACTTGTTGATAAAGGTTTGGTGTCGTAACATGTGAATTGGAGCTAGTATTTTGTTGTTGATTCATTGGCGGTATAGTACCAGTTCCAGGACGAACTATTGGTTGTTGGTTATTGTTGCTATCTAGATTATTATTCAACGGAGTTGGGATTGTCGATGGTATTGATGTTACATTATTTTGAGCGTCTTGAGTTAAATCTATAGCTGAACTAGCTCTCTGTATGATTTGATTTATTGCCTCTAGTCCTCCAACTTGTTGTAATAATAAATTACATCCTTTATGATTAATTAAAACATTCTGAACATTCATCAATTGCTTTCTTAATTCACCCACTTGAGCTGATAATTCTCTATATCCAGAAGAGTAAAAATTCAATTCATCTTCCATTTTTTGAACCAATTGTTTTTTACGTTGACGACATTTTGAAGCTGCAACTCTATTACGTTCAAGAAAATTTCGTCTCTTTTCCTCATCTGAAACTGAATTTTTCTTACTTTTCTTACCAGTTGAAGAAGTAGTAGCTGTTGAAATAGATGAATTCGTGCTATTATTGGAATTCTTTGACTTCGTTGAATCTAATAATGGCTGCGTCTCTTCTTTGACCTTACTCTTTTTTGCCTTTTTAGTTCCTGAGCTAGAAATAGATCTTTTTCTTTTACCTAGCAAACCTGAATTCGGTATATCATTAGTTAATGGTGATTCATGTTTGATTATAGGTATATTTTCAGTACTTGATGTCGACGTTGTATTTGATGAATGTGATAATTGTTGTTGTAATTGGTGTGGTTGTTGCGTTGGCTGTACTTGAGATGGTTGAACTTGACCGTTCATTTGATGTAAAGACAGTGGTAACTGATTTATTATAGGTTGAGATTGTACTGGAGGTATTTGTTGTTGTTGAAGCTGATGTTGTTGTTGTTGTGGTTGTTGTTGTGGTTGTTGTTGTGGTTGTGGTTGTTGAGATGGTAGATGATTAGTAGGCTTTAAATTATTCAAATTCAAATTATTACTACCAGTAGGTAAACCTAATAAGCTTGATAAACCAGGTGTTATAGCTCCTAGATTGAAAAAACCGCCAGGTGTGAGACCACTTCTAATATTTGATTCATTGGGTGTCAAACCTGTTTTCTTAAGCTGATTAGCATGATTTAACCACATGATAGGAGGTGTTCCATTTTCTCCTAATGGAGGTAATCTTCTTCCGCCAGGCGAAAATACAGGTGGAGTAATTCCCTTTTGTAAAAATGGCGTAGTAGTTGAATTTTGACTAGTATGACTAGAAGAATCACCATTTGCAAAACTTCTTTCAAAAGGATTTAACTCTAATTCAAAATTATTCTGTGATTTATGATTTAACTAAAAGACAAATCGTTAGTATACGAATAATGTCATGAAAATTTTTAAACTAAAAAAAAGACATACTTCATTTGACATTTTTGATGGTTTGAAATCTTGATATGTTTGAATATATGTTTATGAAAATTCTCGAGGTATACTAATTTGATTTCTGATTACTCTTTTGATAATTTGTGGATTAATAAAAGAGAATGCTTTTCTCGTTTGAATTTCCTCAAATAAAAATGGAACGTATGATTTAAAATATAGATTATTGGATATCCAGTTGATCGGTATGTTAATACAAATGTGTATATACTTGTGTCTTCTATAGTGATAAGATGAAAATATGATTACTTATATATGAATTGTTTGTTTTAATCTAAAGTTGAATAACTTAAAAAAAAAATCTATGATATAATTAATAATAAAAAAAAAAAAAAATGGAAAAAAAAAAAAAAAAATTATGTAATACGACCAAACCTCGTTATGTAATAATTTTAAGGGCCTGAGTAAAAGTTTAATCTTATTAAAAATCATCTCAATAATTATATCCTTTGCAAGTTTAAAGAATTGAATTTGCTATTGATATTTTGGCGATTCATATTGGCTCAACAAGTTTTGATTATATATTTTGTTTGTCCACATGTAAGTTTGTTAAAAGTTTTTAAACGGACTTTAATTTAATTGACCTTAAATATATAAAATATTCAGGTTTTTCATGTTACAAATAATATTTATTATTTAATTTGTGATTTTTTGTCATATTTCCTATTGAAAACCCAGATCTTGTTCACAAATACACGAAGCCCGACTATTGCAACTATATTCTAACATATTCAAGTCTACAAGTTTTTAAATTTTAGGTTTTATGAATTCTATGGAGTTTAGAACCAAAATCAACCATCCAACTTGGGTAAGTGTATGGTTTCACTACGTCAATAATACATATTTGGTATTAAATTTTCTTTTTATTTCTTGAATTGATTTTTCCATATTTTTCCATCTCATCAGTCGTCTAAATAATTATTGATAACATATTTAAGCTTGACTACAGCTTATTCAGTCCACAGTTTTAGTCACATATAGACGTTTTTATGTTGTCAAAAGAATTATCAGTATTCAAAACGTGGGGGAAAGTTGTTCTAAAACCTTACTATATTTAGACTAAAGCAAACTATCGAACAAATCTTCAATTTAAAAAGCTACAATTAAGCAACACAATCTCTTTGCCTTTATACAGTCTAGTTGCTCGGGGTTTGGACATTCTATTTTGGGAAGTTTTTGGTAAGACCAATTACTAAAATTTTAGATTTTTTATGGGAACTAATTCCAGACCAAATGGTTGCAAAATAAAAAAAAAAAAAAAAAAAAACTAAAAAATAGAAGTTTCAAAAGAAAGGTGAATAAGAACTTTTACGATGATGTTGTGTAAATAGTCTCGAAATATCAAAGTTTATTGTAATATTATTTTGTTCAATTAGGATTTATTAACCGATTAATCTGGAGATAACAACAACCCCAGTAAAAATTGTATATAAAAATGTAACATCAACGTCAAACTTAAAAAAATAAAACTCATACTATTATGTTTGACATCACCAATTGACCATAACTTGAAATTATTAGTACTTGTATAATAATCTTGTGAGAACACCCTTAAAAAGAAATTTATTAAGAATCTCTTAAAAATGTTACCCCAACGTCAATCCAAAATATATCTTGAATTCTTAGTACTCTTACAAATAAAGAATAAGTCTGTTAATCATAATTTAGAAGTGAACTAATACGTGCCAATAAACTTCAGTATGAATTTGAGATCACGGTAGCACCAAAAAAGAAATATTTGACGGTTTTAAAATACCAATAACTACCAAGTTGAAAAATAAAACGTTGATATTGTTCCTCAAGCTAGAATCAACGAGAACTACCATGCCATTCTATGTTATTTTTATTCAGTGAAACTAGAACAAAGAAGACGGGTGGGTAGAATACCCAAGATAAAATATGAAATCTTGACTGAATCATCTAGCTCTAAAGCTACGTCACCATGTAAGTGAGCTGCTAAAGTTGTAAGATTATCTTTGTACTATCTCCAGATTATGTTTGATCTAATTTTAATTTTTATGTTATTCTGTATCGCTACTTCTTTTTTGTAAATATAAAAATGGTTGCAAAATTTTTTGTGTTTCGCACCCAATTTTTTAGTAATCTAACAGCCTCATTTAGAATTTGCCTAGACAAGTAAAAGCAAATTGACCTAATTTTTTAAAATTCGTCAAATACTTATAATGAATGTACAGCCATATGAAGAGAAATTAAAAGATGCAAGCTTAATGGAATCAATGTCTGATTCAACAGAAGCTAAAGAAGTACCCAGTCAAACAATTCAAGAAACCAATAAGCAAATAGAATCAAATTCTAATGATGAAAAAGAAATACCCAATAACTTTGATAAGAAACAAATTGATGAAATGAAAAAATTGAGGCAAAATGAACAACCCAATATACTAAATGATTTACAAAGTGAAACAAGTGTTGCTCACTTTAAGTGCTGAAGAAAAAGAAAAACGTAAAAAAGAACAAAAAACTTGAATCAAGATTGGATTATTAGCCTTTTTGTATATTTATTTATTTATTTATTTATTTGTTTATTTATTTATTTATTCGTTTTCAATATCCTTCAATATTTTATTTAATTTTTCCTTTTGCTCCAATTTTATATCTTCATCGTTTTTCAGATTCTTTGGTAAATTTTTTAATATATCTTTAGCTTCTTCTTCAATTGATTTATCAACAGGTTGGGCATTCGGAATGTTTTTATTTCGATCAATTTTTTCATCCTTTTGTCTCATTTTTGGCTCTTCATTACTAGGTAAAGTGGGTTGTCTCTTCCATCCAGTTTTAAAATAATCACCCATTTCAAATATTGGAAGCGGATGTGCTTCGGTATTGAATACATATTCACGTAAACTTATTTTATCTGAATCATCAAATAATAAATACAAGTATTTCAAAGTTTCAGCCCACCAGAATGACTCAACACTGTCCTTAAATTTAGGTGTTCCATCTTGATTCAAACTTGTAACATCTTTTAAACTTGAATAACTTACATCTCCATCTTTATTAACAACTTTAGTATACTTAATAAAATTTTTGAAAATTTCATAACCCCATTTTCTATATTTTTCTTCTCCTGTTAGTCTATACAAGTAAAATAAAGATTCAACTGTTTCTGGTCTTTGTAAATTATGGCGATCTAAAGGCTTTATTATAAAATCTTTGTTTGATTCTCCAGTTTCGGTGTTGAAATGTACGATTTCAGGACTAAGTCCTGTCTTTTCTACTTCGTTATACATTTTATAACAGGTATAAGTTAAACTCTCACCTAGTTCGAAATCATCTTCGTTATTTTTATTCCAATTTGGCGAATTTCTTGCTTCTTTCAAGGGTAAACCTTTTGTTGCACCTAATGCTAATAAACCACCATAGAAACAAACCAAATGATCCATTTTATTTGAAAGTTCACCTTTAATACCTTGATTTAATTCTCCAACAAAAGTTAATTTATTTGGCTCCGATTTACCAAGTAAATGTTTCTTTACACCATTTACGGATTCTTTATACATTTGCCAATATATTGATTCTTGTTCATTGGTTTGTAAATATTGTTTCAACAAATATTCATAGTAAGAATCACCTCTAGAACCTAATCTAATTAAATTACCTTGATATATACCAGTATCGGGATTAACATAGATTGGTACTAATCCATCTTGGGGTTTATTTGAGTCTAAAACTTCCATAATCTTTTCACTTAATCTCCACCAATCTAATTCACCAGTCAATTTACTTAAATATTTAAATTCCAATTGCAATGTAGCTACTTCAGCTGTTGATGAAGCACCGTTATCAACATGATTAGGAATACCTTTACCAGTTGCTAGATTTACACTTGAATATGGTATACCAGTCTTTGAATCAAATGCACCATGTAAACTATTGGCTAATGAAACAGCTTTATCGAGATATAAATCATCTTTACTTAAATGATAAGCCGATAATAAACCACCCAACATACGTATGGTAGTTTCAAATGTATTAACTTCATAATTAAAATTGTAATCTAAATCATTTTTAATCCAATCTTTTGCTCTAGATACTTCTTCGTCTAAATTCATAATCATTAATGTATCGATTGAATCAACAATCATCCACCCCAAAGGTTTTGGACCCATATTTTCACCTACTTTAGAAATCGGATGATAAACATCTTTTCCCCAAGCATATTTTTCATAGTCATGCCAACTTTCTGCCATTGCTTGTTTAACTTCAAGTTGAGCTCTTTGCCAATTGGTTTTATTACTAACACCTCCATCTATTGCATTAGATATAAAAATGTACACTATATATAATAATATTGAATATAAGAACCCTTTAAATAACATTAAAATTTTCTTATTTCGATTATGTTTTGGTGCAAATGGATTTGAATTTTTAGAATTATAGTATAAAGGTAATGATGATGATGTTGGTTTATCTTTATATGAATTATTGCCTCTTGATATATTACTTATACCAAAATTGAATGACATATGAAATAATTTTAAGATCAATTGGCTAAATTATGAAAAGATACTTTAAATTGTTGCAAAATTGTATATTTGATCTTTTAATATTTTTAGGTAGTCGTTGAAAAATATACTAACTTTTGATCTATTACATCAATATTAAATATTTTTTTCATCATGTGACTAACCATGTGACCAACCATGTGACCGTGAGGCTGGCTAAATGACAAATGTCAAGGAAATGTCAAAAAAATGTCAAGACCAAAAAAATAATTCAAATCAAAACGTAAAATGCGACATTGAAAAATAAAAAAAAAAATTAACCCGATTTAACCGTATTGTCTATATCGATGAAATTGATCATGGTTTATAATATTGAAATAAGCTTTACGTGGTTATGAACAAAGTAGCAAAATTTAAAACGATTAGACAAAGCTTTAGCCTTATTAAACTGTGTACAATTAGAAAACTAATACAAGGAGGTAATTCATGTATGTTATATAATTTATTGAAATGTCAAATGTAATATCGGTGTTAATCTTAGGAACCAAAAATATCAGAAGAAGAAGATCAACATTGAAACTAAAAATACTATTAAATTATTTTAAGCACTCTATAATATTATAAGTACAGCATGTTTTAAAGAGTAAATCTTTAAAAACTAGTCATGAGTTTTAAGTATACAACAAAAGATGATTGGATATTATATTATAATTTATTCTAGTATTGTGAATAAGTTTACGGCTGACACATGACAAAAGTAAATTATTAGTAGTATTTATACATACATAATACATAATACATTATAAAACACCAACAACTATACACATAGCTATCTAGTCTCTTTCACTTTCCATTTCTTCATTTATTAGTGTATGGTTATAGCGTATAATAATAATAAATGGTGGTAGTTTTTAGCCAGACAGAAGAAAAAAAAAAAAAAAAAAAAAAAAAAATCTAAGAAATTTATATACAGAGAAGAAACCAAACCAAATTTGTAACTTCTTTTCCTTTACAAAGAATAATCATAAATTACAACCATTTAATTCATTATTTATTTATTCAGTTTATAGATACTAATACTATTAGTTAAATTTTCATAGTTAATCATTCCTTGTTGGTTTTATCATTAGTAGTAGCTTAATCCATTAATATATTATTATACATTACAAAAACCCACTTCCTCTTTATAGATACTATTATTAGTTAAATATTCATACTTAATCATCAGTTGTCGGTTTTATCATTAGTACTATCATAATTCATTAGTATTAAATATTATATTATACTTCAAAAAACTCACTTCCCAATTTTTTTTTTTTAATTGATGTTTAATATCATTGGACTTTACATACATTTATTAAAACTGTATTTATAAAAATATTTTAGAAATTACAACATCAATTTTAAATACCTATCTAGTAATTATTTTTAAATTTCATTAAGTTTTCAATTATTTAGTCAATCAATAATCAAGAATTATAATTTGAGAATGTCAACCGTCAAAACTGAATCATCAGATGAATATACAACACCTAAACATCTTCAAGATCATAATAACAATCATACTAGTACGGATGAAGAAAGTGGTAAGAAAAAAGTAACAAGAAGATCAGTCGCATGTAAAAGTTGTCATTCTTTAAAAGTTAAATGTACACCATCAGATCCAAAGAATCCGGCTGCCCCATGTATGAGATGTTTGAACGCAAATAGAAAGTGTGAAATTGATTTAAATCAAACTAGAAAAAGAAGAAAAAAGGCTGAAATTTTAGAAGCTAAAAGATTAGCTGAAGAAGAAAAGTTAAAACAAGATGGTCAACAATCACAGCCAGGTCTTATTGAAAATAAAATTATTAATAATCACAATAATACTGGTCAAAATCATTATTTACAAGAGCAGGAGAATAATAATGGTAATCCTCCAATTATACCTCCAATTTCATATCCATCTGTAATTTCAACACCACCTTCTGCTACCACAACTCAACCATCAATACCTCCAATGCAGCAACATATAAATACTCAGCAAATTCAACCACCTTCTCAAATACCTTCAGCTCCACCATCGGCTCATCCACAATTTTCACAATTTCAGGCCCCCCTCAATGTTCCATCTCCAAATAATATCGATAATAATAATAATAATAACAATAATGTTAATTCTCCTTACGCTAAAGATCAAGAAATATTTCAGTTAAAAAATAAAATTAAACAATTGGAATCACAATTACAATCAATATCTAAATTTAAAGGCATCGAATCAACAGCTGAATTTCTAAATTCACCACCATTTATATCCAAATTTGATTTGGAACATGAAATTAATATACTTGCTGAAAGCTCAGCTAAGTTGACCGATTTAACGAATGATTTAAATAATGTTGCAGATCGTAGAACTAAACTATTAAGAGACAGATTAAATAAAATAGATGTTGTTAGTAAAGGTATTATAACAACAGAAGAAGCTCAAGTTAGATTTGATTTATACCAAAATCAAATCTATAAGAACATAAGACTTGTTGAGGTCAATGGGACATGTGAGGAATTACGTCAAAATCAACCTTTTTTGTTTAACTGTATAATGTCGGCAACAAATATTGTATCAAAGAGTTTTAATATCGACCAATCTTTATATCTTGACAATGAAGCTATTAGAAGTGTTGCTGATGAAGTGCTAGTGATTGGTACAAAATCAATTGAATTAGTTAAAAGTTTTTTAGTTTTATGTTTATATTATAATTCACCAGAATTATTTAGACAAAGAAGGTACCATTTATTAAATACAATTTGTGTTAGTTTATTACATGACTTAGGAATAGTAGCAAGACCAACTTATAGTTATAATCCAACAGAAGGTTCTGTTAGACAGACTACTGATAAATCAACAGACGAATATCGATCTTTGATATTGATAATATATTTTAGTACTGTCAGTATTTGTTTGGTTTTAAGAAGATCAATTTATGTTAAATGGACGACATATGTTGAACAATGTTGTTCTATTTTGGAATCTTCTAATGAGATTAGGTACAAAAAATTGGCACTATTTGCTAGAATGAATCATGTTTTAGAAAAAATCCACCACATTATACATGCCCCCGAAATTACTACCACTCACAGAACTACATCATATTTTATCATCGAAGAGATTCAGAAGAATTTAACGATTTTAAAGTCGAAAATTGATCCAAGAGACCATTCATTTTTATCATATTATTACTCAATTGAAGGTTATTTACATGAACCATGCCTTACCTCGGTTTTCAAAAATGACAATGAATTAGATGCATTAGCAATTAGATCAATATCCAACTGTACAAATTCATGTCTTAATGCATTAGATGAGTTTAATCAATTAACTTGTGAGCAAGTTACGCATTTACCATTTACATTTAGTTCAAGAATTATGTATACTGCTGGTATGTTGTTAAGATTAAGATATTTAATATTACTGTTGCCATCACATATTGAGAAAGATTTGGTACCCAGACATGCAGTAATAGCAATACAAAAGGTTTCTGAATTAGTTGAACAGTCTAATTTACAATATCCAACAAATCATTTGTTGAAAAAAACAAGATTGGTGTTACAATTGTTTATTCAGACTTATGCTACTCAAATTAATGGTTTATTGAGAAAGAATGGTGAAACTCCACAAAATTTCAAACCTACTGAGAAAGAAGTTCATGAATTGGAGAAATTGGCAGCTATATATAGTGAAGCTAGAATGAATAATAAGAGATCATTGGTAACTGATGAAACAGCTGATAATAATTTACCGTTGGATATCTTATCTTATGCTGCAAGTTATAGAAGGGAAAAACCACCAAATAAACAAAAGGTTCAATCACCAAAAACGTCAGTTTCTTTGACTGAGACAAATGATCAAAAACATTATGTTCCAAATTTTACATCTGCAGGAAATACACCTACTTCACATAGTCCAATACCGACAAATGGGAATAATAATAATAATAATAATAATAATAATAATAATAATAATAATAATAGTGCTTTTCAAAAACCAACAACTCAAATACAACAGCCTCAACCAGATCAATTTGCAAGTTTAAATAACGATTATAGACAATTTAGATTGCCTTCAATATCAAACTCGATTTTAAATAACACTAATAATAATGGTCAAAACGTAAATTTAGCAAATCAAGAACAGTTGGAGAATCTGTATATGGTTTTAAATGATGAATTTTGGTCGAATTTATTAAGTACTGATTCAAGCGATAAAATTAATTTTTCAAATAATAATACCAATTTGAATCAATTTAATGATGAAGTATTTTTTATGAATTAGAAGAATATTATTGTATTAATTAGAAAGTGTAGAAGATGTATAATTCAATGTTGTAACAACTATATTTTTTTCTTTTTTCTTTATGAATCGTTTCACATTTTTTGATGCTTTACGAATATTTGGTGGTATTTTATTATTAAATTGTTTATGTTCTTATTGGTTTACGTCATCAACTACATGGAACTATGATGGGAAGTATCTTAATATTAAATATTTCATGAATCTATTTCAATCAAGAATCAATTTGACTATGGAAGAATTATCAAAATATAATGGTTCAAATTCAAAATTACCTATATATTTAGCCATTAATGGTTCGGTTTTCGACGTTAGTTCCTCACCTGAAATATATGGACCTGGAAAATCATATAATAAACTTACTGGAAAAGATTGCGCAAGAATCTTTGTAACTGGATGTTTCATGAAACCTGACGAGTATACTTATGATTTACGAGGGTTGGATGAAAAAGAGGTAGAAGCAGATTTACCAGCATGGATAGAGTATTTCCAACAGCATAGAAAGTATTGGTACGTTGGTACTGTTCAGCATGATGATTCATCATTACCTAGATATCCTCCATCACCTTGTGAACACCTAAAATTTCCAGGAATGAATGTACATTGAATCTATACTAATGAATCTTTTAAAACTTTTAATAATTCTTCTGGCTCTTCTAATCCTATACTTATTCTAATTAAGTTTCTATCTACGTCCCATTGTTCAATTTCATCCAATTCTTGATAATGCGCTAATATGGCATAAGGACAAGCTAATGTAAAATTTGTACCTAAGCTTGGCCCCTTATGTAAATTAACTTGATTGAAGAAGTTGATACCATCTTGAGGATCCTTAAATAAGAACGAAATTAAACCACCATATCCACCATCTTCTGATTTTATTTCATCATAATATTTCTTAGTTGAACTTATACTTGGATAATATATTTTATCAATTTTAGGATTTGATTTTAACAACTCAACAACTTTTAATGATGTTTCATCTATTTTCTTGACTCTTTCAACAAAGTCTCTTGAATTTCTTTCTAGCCATAATGCATCTTCTGCCCAAAATAAATCTTCATAATCTTGGTTGAAAAATTCTTTTAATTTAGGATAATATTTAGAATCCGGGTTTAAAATCAATGAACCAGCTAATACATTTGAATCTCCACTAAATACCTTCGTCAATGAAGAACATATTATATCAGCAAATGGTAAAACATGAATATTTAAAAAATTACCAACCGTTTCATCAACAACAACAGCAAAATTGTATTTATCACCCAATTCTTTGATCTTTTTCAAATTGGGGGTTTTTAATAAAGGATTTGAAGGACATTCACAAAACAAAGCAATTATTTCTAAACCGTGTTCTAATTCCTTTTGTAAATTTTTCAAAGATTCATCATCACCAAGTCCTAAAAATTCAACACCAGGACCAAATTTTCTTAAAATATTTAAAGTATCAACATATGGAAATCCAAAACAAACTGATTTTTTATTTGGTAAAATTTTCAACAACGCATAATGTGCATAGAATATTGTTGACATACCACTAGGGAATAAATATACATCATCTTCATCTAGTATTTTACCTCTCGAATTTTTCTCAAACTCTGATAGTAAATTTGTAGATTTATCAATTTTACCACATATTCTTCTTCTTAAAATTTCTTTTGCATCTTTTGCAAATTTAAAATCCAAAACACGTCCATATTTTTGTTCAATAAACGTATTAAATTCTCTCTCGACTTCTTCATTTCCACCATGTTGGGATGACGATGAGTTAGATCTTATTGACGGAGATTTACTTTGAATTTTTCTGACTTGCAATTCCTGTTTTAAATTACCCAATTTTCGACTTGAAACTTCTTCGTTTTGAACTAATTCTTTTAATAAATATTCACTCATTCTTGAACTAATACCTTCACCAGAATGTTGCCAATAATTTTTAGCCAACGGAAAATCATTACTTGGGAAGAATACAACACCAATTGAAGTTTCAATTCTAGTTGATTTTTCAGTTTCTGTAATTGGCGGTGGGGTACATAATTTTAGCACTCGAATTATGGATGATTTATTATCACTATACTTTTGAATAAATTCTCTACATCTTTTAGCTACTTTATAACTTGGAAACACTAAGCATCTTTCATTTGGTCTACCATATTTTTTGGTTAAGTTATTACATAATTGTTGTATTGATGAATGAATGAAAAATCGTGGATAACCAGAATTCATTTTAGATGTCACCCATTCTTCACCTTCTTCATAACCTATAGTAGCCTCCCAAGTTGGCAATGTAACTGAAACAGCATGTGGAATATTTGGGATTGGAACTCCGATCTCTTGTGAAGGCATAACTGAATTAATTGTTGTATGGATATATTTTTTTCGTTCGTTGACTCAAAATCATCATGATAAATTTATGAATATAATTATATATTTTACTATTACAAAGAATAAATGCAAATAAATATTATGACTTTATACAATTTACTGAACCTTCTTTAAGGCGTTTTACATCTATTGAGCCATTCGTAGTTGTTGATGGTGTTGCTGATTCAGCTGTTGATGGAGCTTTTCTATTATGTTGCATATGAGATTGAACTAAATGACCAGCAGCTAATGCAGAACATAATGATAACTCAGCAGCTAATACAGCTGATGCAACAATTTTGGCTAATTGTCTTGCATTTTCACCTGGATTAGTTGGATGTGGACCTCTTACTCCTAATAAATCTAACATAGCACCTTGTGGTTCTAAAATTGTACCTCCACCAATTGTACCTACTTCAATTGAAGGCATCGAAACTGAAATTTGTAAATCGCCAGTCTTTTTATTTTTTTCCATTAATGTGATACAATTTGAACTTTCAACATTTTGTGCTGGATCTTGTCCACATGCTAAAAATACTGCTGTAACTAAATTTGCTGCATGAGCATTAAATCCACCAACTGAACCTGCCATTGCTGAACCAACCAAGTTTTTGCTGACATTTAATTCAACTAAAGCATCAACATCTGATTTTAAAACTTTTTGAACAACTTCTTTGGGGATTGAAGCAGCTGCAACAACTGATTTACCTCTACCTTCAATCCAGTTTATAGCTGCAGGTTTTTTATCAGTACAGTAATTACCTGAAACTGAAACAATTTCCATATCATCATAACCTAATTCCTCAACCATATAATTTAAAGAATGTTCAACACCTTTTGAAATCATATTCATACCCATTGCGTCACCAGTAGTAGTTCTAAATCTAATAAATAATAAAGTACCAGCTAAAGCAGTTTGAATATGTTGTAATCTTGCAAATCTTGATGTGGAATTGAATGCTTTTTTAATAGTTTTTTGACCCTCTTCTGAATCAATCCATAATTTAGCTTGACCTGCTCTTTTTAAAGTTGGAAACCTAACACAGGGACCTCTTGTCATACCATCTCTTGTTAAAACAGTTTCAACACCACCTCCGGCATTGATTGCTTTACAACCTCTCATGGTAGATGCAACTAAACAACCTTCAGTTGTAGCCATAGGTATATGATATGGTTTACCATCAATTACTAAAGGACCCGCAACACCAACGGGTAAAGGCATAAAACCAATAACATTTTCACAACATGCTCCAAATACTCTATCATAATCATAACCACCCAATGGTAAACGTATACTTTCTAAAACTGGTGCGTTAGCTAATTTTGCAATAGCTTTTCTACGTACAACAACAGCTCTTTTGTTATCTTGTAATTGTTTTTCTAATGCATATAATGGCAATTTTCCTGATACAACTAATGAAGTGACTTCTGTATTGTTTAAAGTTTTCACTTGACCCTCTTTAAGTATTTTGATACATTCATCTAATGGTTTTTGTTTAGAAGTAACTTTTATTTCTAATTCTCCACTACTTGAAGATTCTTCTTCATCATCAATTGTTTTAACCGGTTCACTAATGCTTTTTCGTTTTGGTCTTGATATTTCTTGTTCAATCAATTTATGTGTTGCACTAATTTGATATCTAGCAGCATTAAGGAAATAAATATTTGTAACAAGTGAAATTGCAAATCCAAAGACTAAAACTTTTGATATTAAACTATCTCTTATGGCATTATTGAATTTTGTAATGAGCAAATAAATAAAGTCTTCAAATTGTATGAAAAAACCAGTTGGTACTAGATATCTAGTTGGGAATATTGTCAATACAGTACCTTTGTTACTAATGTTAATCTTACTAACCACCTCAGAGTTTAATTTTGGCAACTTTTTGAAAAAAATACTTTTAGTAGAATCACTTGATTCATATAACCATGAACTACCAAGCCAAAATGCATGAAATGCAAAAAAACCTAAACTCATGGCAACTTTAAATGATAAAATTGAAGTATCTTTCGAAGTGAAAAAATTTGTTTCGTTTGGATGTTCAATTGTTGATGATTGTTCTGCAACTCTTGCAGCAACTAAGGAACTGACTCCTTCTTCTTCCAACACTCCTTTCAAATCTTCAGTTCTTCTTGCTCTGTTAATTTCAATTTTCAACCCTAGTATAGCTGAATAAAATGTGTAAACCAAAATTAAATCAAAAGATAATATTAAAGAACTTAATATACAGAAATTTCTTAAACCGGTTAAATGATTTGCATAAGCAGCACATGACAACAATGCACCAATTACGACAACATGATCTCTTAATAAACTTAATGAATGTGATGACACAGCTTTGGCAACTATATGAGGAACATCTTCTGGTGAAGCTGTTGATGATTTGGAAACAAATGCTGCAATAGATACCTTATGCTTAAATCCAATAATTGCAACTAAAAATGGTATTCCTTCAGATAAACTTATTAAACTAACTCCACAATTTAAAAATTTATTTGATACAGCTAATGCAAACAAAAATGCAAAGGTTGAGGAAGTTAACGTGGAAAATGCTAACCAAAATTTTGATCCAATTTGTTTCATATCGAAAAATACTTTAATTAGAGTATACCACATGGCTAAATAAGCAACAAAAATCAAAATGATATCAAAATTGTCAGCATTTTGTATAGCTTCTTGAATTTTGGAATATCCTGATTTTATGAAATTGTAATATTTTTTAAAATGAATATTATTTCTAACTTTCCAATTTTCAATAGTATTCAATTGCTCAAAAGTTTGATCCAATTTATCAGAATCTACAATCAAAACTTGTTCACTATCCATATGTAAAGAATTTTCTAATTGTGGTATTTTTTGAAAATTTTGTGATTTGAATTTTATTGGTATTAAATTTAAATGCTGAGCTTTTGAATATTCTTCTGGAAAATCAACTTGTATCCATTTATTTATGTCATTATTACCTTTTGGATGATAATAACTTACAGCACCTTCATAATTGCTATTGATTGATGAAGTTTGCAAATTTGGAACATAATCATCAACAATAGATAAATAAGCTATTGATGCTAATAATGCAGGGATGATTATGAAATGAATTGGTTTATGCGCAGCTATTCTAGCCACATTACCAGTTGCTTGAGTAATTAAACTAAGCATTTGGATATTATTGTTGAAATAATTTTAATTTATATAACAAATTTTTACTAATTTGAATTAAGCGTTGAAAAATGAAAATCTCTCGATGGATTGGGTTCCACAAAAAAAAAAAATCAATTTAACGTGTTGCAAAATTATAATTGCAATTAAAACACGTCGAAAGGTTATATATACCTCACGTATAGAACCCTGTTTAATGGTAGTATAAAAGCAAGCTCACCGGAATATAATACAAATAAATAAAATTACTAATAAAAGAAATTTGAGCAAATTAGGAATCAATGATTTTGTATTTATACGAGATAGTTGGTCGTATAAAATTTCTTGCAAACATCCAAATTTTTTAAAGTCGATTACTGTCTCCGACAATCTGAAACAAGAAAATAATTTTTCGCGCTAACTTGAAGCCGATCTTGTATTACATGTATTAGCTTATATCTCGTAAGAATCGCACTTTCTCGGGATAATAACTACTGTAATGGAGTCAGGAACCTTTGTTTCCGTACCGTTATCTATGTCAAATATCAAAATTTGAACATTTTTTTTTCATCTTGTATTTTTGGCATTTTCCACCATACAAAAATTTTTCAAAAGATGTAAATCTAAGTATCTTTTTATTTAGGCCCAAAACTCTGAGAGAAATAACAAATTATATATATCATGCCTCAATTAAAGATGCTGAACATGAAGTTAGCTGCTCTAAATTAAAATTGAGAAACTCTGAAATCTTCTCTTAAGTGTGGAATAATACGAATAAATTGATCTAACAAAAAATTTAGTTCCGCTTTTAATACTCAAATTTAATCATGATGAAACTATCGAAATTTGGAGATCTAAATATGAATTTGACTTAGATTTTTTTGAGTTTAGGTATTCAAAATTAAAAAAGTAATTTTTCAAATATAGAATAAAATCATCAAAGTTATGTTTATCAACTTTGAAGTAATACCAATTTATTCGAAACAAACTAAGGTTTATAATGAAGTTAGTATGAGACAAAACCATGATATTTGATGGAGTTATTCAACTAAATTAACTACAAGACTGCATATAAGAAAATTGTTTCATATTTATCCGGTAAAGTTTGAGCGATAAACCCGCCGCGACAAAATAACGTCTCGCGCTATCTTTAGGGCAACTCATATCAAATCATTTTGATCGCGTTGGAACTATTATTTTGCGTTTTATATCAGAACTACTGTTAAACTACTGTTAAAATAAACTCGAGTTGATTATAATTTTACGTTTAGATTTTGTTACAACAGTTAGTTTACCTGGAGATCGTTGATCTTTTAAAATAAGTGAAGTAAAAAACAATATATACATGGACATTGAAATTCCAAGTTCAATATAGCCTTCATAGCAACTAAACTCTTTTGAATCGCCCTAAAGTTAATGCGAGAAAATTATTTTCCTGGCGCAAAATTTGGGCGAGAATAGTAGACTTGAAGAGTTAATTCTTACACCAAATTGCTTATATGTAGTCCTGTTGTAGTAAATCTTGAGATTTAAATTGTGAATAACTCTGTCAATATTCAAGCTTTCTTTCTCAAACTAGCTTGATATAAATGTCATGACACTCAGATTAAAATAATGTTAAACTACATTGAATAAACTTAAATTTCATGACATAATTCGTCATTAAAAAAATGCATAAAAACGCTATTTTGCAAGATAATTAACACTTAGACATCATTTATCAAGTTCTAATATAGCTGATTCGGCTTATTTAACTCGAAACAGATTAATTACAGTATTTTTAAGACGCCACGATTAGTTTCTAAATTTTAGTCAGGACAACTGCGATCAAGCTCGATATGTTTGATCTAATTATAATATATTTAATTCGTTATTTAGTTGAAAAAATTGATCATAAATTAAAAAATACTTCGATTTGTATTTTTTCAAAAACTTTTGTATGGTGAAAAAGGGTCAAAATGACAACTCAAAAAAATAACTTTCAAAGTCATAGTCTAACGTATGTATACATATAACTTAAAGCTTTTAATTTGAAATAATTGGTTCTTACATCGCGACGGTAAGGCGCTCCTAAAATATACACTTGGTACGGATCGCCCTAAAACCAATGCGAAGACATAATTTTGTAGTACCATATACGCGCGATCAAAAATGCATACTGGGAAAAATAATTTTGACTTGACATTGACTTATAAAAAGCAGTCCGATTGAAGCTAATATTCCAATACTGACAATAAACTGAAATTTCGAACCGTGTAAATAAACATGTGCCTATAGACCATGATTATTAGCAGCTAAAAGACAGCTTTGATTGTATCTGGAGGACTTATAGTTGAAAAAACGATCAAAATATTCATTTGAAATTCGCTTTGCAATATTTTAAGACTGCATATAAGTCAAATTTGTATCAGAATTATAGTGCAAAGTATGTACTATTCAAGGCGATTAATGTGTATTATAATTATATGTATCTATTTATGTTTATTTTAATAAAACTAATTTAATATCAAAAGTCAATTCTGAATTAGATGGAATACCTGGTAAAGCTTGTGATCCATAACCCATTTTTGGTGGAATAATAACTCTTCTTTCACCACCAACAGCCATCCCAGTGACACCTAAATCAAAACCTTTGATGCATTCACCTTTACCTAATTTAAATGTAAATGGTTTACCACTTGTATTTTTATCAAATTGTTTACCATTTTTTAATTTACCAATGTATCTTATACCAACTTTGTTACCTGATTTGGCTTGTGGACCAGAACCAACTTTTCTATCTTCAGTTATAACACCACCTAATAATGTTTTAGTTGGGAATTTTTTACCATCTTTTTTATCATCTTTTGTAGCTTGTTTTTTTGATTCTTTTAATGCTTCTTTTTCATCTTTTTTATCAGCTAAAGTTGAACCAGTTGGACCTTGTTCTAAATTTTTTGAAAATTGAACAGATTTTTTATCTTCTTTCTTGACTTTTTTAGATTTCTTTGATTCTTTTGGAGCTTCTTCAATTGCAACTCTTTTTTTGGTAGGCTTTTCATTGACTTCTTCTTCTTCATCTTCTTCAATTTCTTCAATTCTTGGAGCAGCTTCTTCGTCTTCTTCGTCTTCTTCATCTTCTGGATCTACACCGTAAATAATTTCGTCTTCATCTGGAGTTAAATCATATTCATCATCGTATTCGTCGTCATACTCGTCATCTTCACTCTCTTCATCAGCTGGATGTTCAACATAATTACCAGATAAATGAATCGGATATGAACCAGTAACAACAAAGTAAACTTCCTCATCTGGAGTTATAGTTAAATCTAAAGTTTGTTGATATTGATGTTTTGGTGATAAAGTACAGACTACGTATTCTTCAACTTCACCATCCTCGTCGTCTTCGTCTTCTTCATCTTCATCTTCTTCATCTTCTTCATCTTCTTCATCTTCTTCATCTTCTTCTTCTTCATCATTCTTTTGCTTTATGCCGTTCGATTTTGGTTTTTCTTCATCATCATCATCATCATCATCATCATCCTCCTCCTCATCTCCTTCGTCTTCATCTAATTCGTCATCTTCATCATCATTAGCTTCTTCAGCTTCATCATCTTCATAATCATCAATAAAATCGCTAGATTTTTTTAAAATTCTTAAAGTTGATGGTTCATTTTTATCATCTACGGATTCTGGATCTATAGCAGCTAATGAAATTCTAATTGTAACTGGAAAATCATCTTCAATTGCAGGAGCTGGTTGAAATGGTTGTAAAGCCAAATTATAAGTAGCTAATGGTAATAATCCTGACATAATTTAACTAATTGATAAAGTATTAAATTAAAAGAGATTTTTTGATGAGATGAGTTTTTTCAAGATCTTTTGAGGGGTGTTGATTGCAAAAAAAAAAAAAAAAATAGTATAATATAGAACACGGAAGAATTATCAACAATAAGCAAGTAACTGACTGAGCAGTAATGTAAAAATATCACTTTATTACGTTAAATTTATTTATGTATTAAATACAAATGAAAAAGAAAAAACTATACATCGAATTTTGATATAATTAGATTAAATATAAAATTGTATAAAATTGAAAAATATTGAAAATATGAGGAGATATTGATATCTATGTATGTGGTTTTTTATCTCTAATATTATCATGAGTATATTTTCATTTTATACATATATATCATCTTATATATCCTCCCCCTTTTTTTAATTATTTATTTGTATGATTTGTAGTTATTTTTAGTTGATTTGATTAATTTAAAATTTTAATAAGTGTGGTCTGTCACCAGATTTTAATGAGAATGAGGCTGATAAGTATTGTTTTAATAATGGAGTTTTTTTGATTTCATTTAATAAAGCACCATCAACTTGTTTTTGATCTGAAACTCTTTCAGCTTTAATTTCTTTTTTGGTATTTGATTCATCAAAGAATTCTTGTTCTGATTTTTTACCTTTTGATGATTTTTCTCTTGCAAAGTATTCAACATTGAATTTTGAAACATCAACTGAATCAATTGAGACTTTAGTTGAAGTAGCAATAACATATCTAGCATTAACTCTTCTTAATGGAACACCGTTAATTTTGAATGGACCTGAAACTAATAAAGTGTTATCTTCTAAGTTTTTTAAGTAAACAACTCTTTTACCTCTGAATCTACCAGCTAATAAAATTAAAACAGTACCTGGAACTAATGAAGCTCTTAATTTTTGTGGTTTAGCGGTTTTTCTTGCTTGTTTTGGGACTGGAACGTCTTCTGATTGGTACCACTTTTGATTCTAAAATATTATGTTAGTATATAGTCCAACAAATGTAGATATAACCAATTTAATAGGATTTTAAAATATTTTGCATTCATTTAACTTTGTTGTTTTATATCCCCAAGCTTGTTATTTTTCTCATTGTTTATTATGTTTCATGATACATTGGTTACATCTTGATATATATATTGTCTTATCACGGTTTTAAACATACAACTGAACTCATTATATTATAGTTATGTGATTTAATAATATGGAAAACTTTGAAAAGTAAGTTTTTTCAATTTGGTTAATTTTTTTTTCCTCGCTAACAAACTGACACACACACTGTATTGAAAATTTATGCGTAGAAATATGATGCTACCATATGAGTAACAAAAAATTGTTGCACGTGTATTTCAAGTTGTAGCCCTAATATTTGCAACTTTCTCTAATTTTAATCAATTCTTACGATAAGAAAATTAAATAGTATAATAAATTAAATGATAAGAAAAAGAATACTTAAAATCAAACATACCTATGAATATTATACATCATATAAATTTAAGTTCTGAATTCTTTTAAATTTATAATTAAGATACCTTCACCAACATTTATTGGTATGTTTTCACTAACATTTATATAATCAGCTAAATTCAAAACTTGTTCACCCAAGGATACACTCTTACCAAATGTATGATGTTCTCTTAAATTTATAATCAATTGACCGGTTTGCGAACTTCTAAATGGAACACTTTCACTCCATCTATATGACTGGTAATGTTTATCAAATTTAGTTGGTCTTGTCTTTATCAACAGTTTATCTTTTGTTGAGGATCTCAATGTAACTTTAACTTCAAGATTTTTTGATGGTTGGAAATTTTTAGCTTCAATAATTGTTAATCTACCAGGTACTGAATCTGGACCTGTTGAAAAACTAGTTGCATCAGTTGCTGTACTTGTATTACGTGAATGTCCAATTACACCTGGTGGTTTCAAAGTTGGCATTTGAGGAGCTGGTAAGCCTTTTTCTCTAACATTTGGTAATGCATTAATACTTGCAATTTCAGCATCTTGTGTTTTTCTAAATTCTTTTTCTTCTTCTGGAATATCATCTCCATCTTGTTGTTCTTCTTCTTTTGATTCTTCATGTTTTTCTTGATTATCCTTATGTTCATTATCAGTATCATTTGAATATTGAGATTTAATAGGACTAAATTCACTTGCTGCATCATTATTATTATTATTATGTTTATCTTTACCACGTTTTCTTTTACTTTTGAAACTACTCAAAAATCCATGTCCTTTAGTTAATGAATCTGAAACAGTACCAATACCAGTACCAACTGCATTGTGAGCAATTTCTCCAACACTACCAACCATTTTCATTGGTGCATCTGTAACCATATTCAAATCAATCGGTAATAATGAATTAGGATTCAATGGTGGTCTAATATATTCGGGGAAGAATGTTGCTCTTAAATTTAATTTACCTTGAGTATTTAAATTGACAGTAAATGGTGTTGTTGTTAATGCAGGAATTTCTGAGATATCCAAATTAGCAATACCTAATAACTCATCATCATGAGTCAAATCCCAGTCATAGACTTCCAATAATAATAATTGTCTAGATCTTGAAATCATTGGGAACTCAACAGCTTCGTTCCATAATGGGTCTAAAGTCTTTCTTCTCTTTTGAGTTCTAAAAATTTCAACTCCATCTAATTTAACAACACATATTGGATCGGATTTACCATTTGAATCGACAGATTTTAAAGATTCTGCACCAATGATTTCCAATTTAACTTTACCAACATCCAAAATAGTATCTAATGGAGCTAATTTAGCAATGGAAGGAGTGAACTCTAATTGAACTTCAACTGAATTCTTTCCTCCTAGGTTCAATTTTATTGCGTTTTTATACGATTTCTCATATATATCAATAGTGCTAAATATTTTTTCAGCAACTATATCTTTTTCATTTGTAACATCAGCGGTTTTAGTCACTCTGAAAACAATAATTGAATTTGGTAGATCTCTAATGAAACATTCAGCATTGGTTTTAGTTGACAAACTTTTCGTTTCAATTTTTGAAGTAATACCCGATGGATGTACTTGCTCATCAAATAATATTTGTACGTAAACTTCGTTTCTTTCAAAATGACCTTCAAATAAATGACAAGTCATTGCACCAGCTCTATATTTAATCGCATCTTCTAATTTAACTTCAATCTTCGGTGGTTCTTTACTATTGTCTTCTTGAATTTCAACCCATTGAAATTCTTCTGGATTATCTCTATATAATTTTTTGTCTCTTTGATATTGTTCTTCTTCTTGTTTTTGTTTTTCTTCAAGTTGTTTTTGATAAGCTTGCTCGTTATGTAATTGTGACAATGAATATGTTGGAATTGTGGGGAAAAATGAAACTGAATAATAAATAGAGCCTGTTGGTTCTGAGTTAAATAATACAGCTTGTTCAATAACTTCATTTCCTCCGTCGTATCCTAAGAAATAACCTTCATCATTTTTTCTGATAAAATCAGCAATATTGATTGCCGCAGTACCTAATGATCTATCTTTACCTTCAGGTTCAGCGTCCATAATTTCCAATAAATAATGTTGATGTTCATTTGTAACTGGCAAAAAATAAACTGAATTCCATTGTGGATTAATTGTCTCTTCAAATGTAACTGTTTTAGCTCTTAATTTACCATTTAATATAACTTTAACATAAGGATCAACATATCCAACTGATTCTAAATTCTTTAAATTCTTGGCTCCTCTTAAATGTAATCTCATACCACCAATTGGTGCTGGAGTTATAACTTTTGCACTTGTATCTTCATCAAGAGCTAATGGTTTCCAACTAGCACTAATTCTTATTTTTGGTGCTGGTCCTTTTGGTCCAATTGGTGGACATTCAAACCATTCTTGACCTCTCCCACTTTCAAAAACTATATCTTGTAAATTAACTTGTAAATTACCAACAATGTTATTTTCAACTGAATCTCTAACTAAAATTTGAATAGTAGTTTCTGATTGATTTGTAATAATACTTTCAAAACTTTGCTCCCACGAAGGTTCATTCGTCTGTCTATTTCTACGACATTTCTTAACCAATTCATTATTGACAAAAATTTCAGCATAAGGATTTAATAAACCAATAACAGATTGTGAAATATCTAAATCTTTAGCTTCATGAAGGGTAATTTTCATAATACCAACTTCTGCATCAGTCACAATCTCTTTTGAGCCATCCTCCAACGTAATTGGTTTAATTGTTGGAAACCATTTAATATCTAAATTTAATTTACCAACAACTTTACCACCTTCCATAATATTCTTCGTGATGTCTTGTATATTTTCTTCTTGTAATAATTCACTTAATGGAAATTCACAATTACCTATTAATTTATCATCAGGTTTATCTTTAACTAAATCAAAAACATTGAAATTCAAGAAATTTCCTTCCAATTGATTAATCAAAATATATTTCGTCTCCATAAATATCGGATCATTTATTGATTTTTTGGTGTTTGTTCTTTCATCAATTTCTCCATTATTTGAAACTTGAATTTGAACATATGGATTAATACTATTTGGCTTTGTATTGCTACCCGTTTTTAATTTTTTTGCTTGTTTGACCGTGACTGCTACAACACCAATAGAGTCATTTGATTGACCAGACATCAATTCTTCAACATCAACATCTAAAGAATTTGGAGCATACAACATTGGTCTTAAAGTAGAATGTATTATACCATTAATAAATTTAGATAAACCAGGAATAAATGACATAATATCTAATCCTAAAGTATCACCCCCAACGGGTTTTAAAGCATAATCAATAGTTGGAGCTTCTAAAAATTGAATTGAAACCATTTTGACATGTGGAAAATTATTATTTAATCTTAATTTGACCTTCATTCTACCAATAAAAGTCATATCTTCAACTAAAATAGGTAATGATTTTGTGATAATACCTTTACCAACAGTAACACCTAGAGCAACTTTTGGATCAATTTTCTTTTTAATCTCATTTTTAGTCATATCATCAGTATCATTTGGAGCAAATGAAAAGGCCCAATCCATTTCAATTATATTTTTACCCTTTTGAGTATAAGATTTAATTGAATCAACTCTTGGAGCTTTAGAGCCTAGTGTAAATTCATTTAAACTTAAAGCTTCAATACCCATACCTGGTGCTTGATCTTTTAAGATTTCATTTGTTTGAAACATAACAGTCTCAGATAATGCTGGCATATATATTACCCAAAATTTATCCAAAAATGAATTCATCCATTCCATAGTTTCTAATTCATCAACTAATCTATTATTGGCTTTAACTCTTGTTAAATCATCTCTGATATTACGATTAAATCTTCTAAATTCAGATCTATAAACTGAATTTGTGAACAACAAGACAAAACCTAATGATAAAATACTACCACCTAACCTGGCCACCAACCAAGCAAAAAAACAAGTACCTAAAATTAATGAACAATTCCAAAACCAATCACCATAAAAATGGTCAATTATATAACTTTCTACAATTTTGGCATTTTTTAATAAAGCCTTTTTATCGACATTTCCTTCAGAACCAGCATCCCAAGAACCAACATTTTGCCATGAGAAAGTAGTTCTATCTCTAATTCTGACTTTTTGTGGTTGATTTTTTAAATCTTCGGAGTCTGGGTTTCTTGGTTGATTTTTTGAGGCAACCAATGGGTTTTGATTATTCAATTGTTGTTCTTTGTTATATTCTCTGACTTCTTCTTTTGAAACTAATTTTTTATCCTTTGAAATTGATTTATCTTCATGAACTTTATGATTTCTGCCAATGTCGTGCACTGTTTTATTATTTAAATACTCTTTTTCTTTTTCGATTTCTTTTTCGTTTCTTGACTTACTTTTAGATAATGGATTTAAAGTAATGTGACCACCTGAACTTTCATTTTTTTCACCATTTTCACCTTTTTCACCTTTTTCTGAAATATCTGATGATTTGGTTTCTGATGATGATAAATTAGATGGTAAATTATTTAACACCTGAGTACCATTTTGGTATATTTCATCTCTTTGTTCTTGTGTGATATTTTTATTTTTTTCCAATTCTAGTTCATTTATCCCAGGTCGTTTTTCGAGATCTGGTATCTAAAAACAATAGTTTGTTAGTATTAATGAGGTAATTGAAGCTTTTAATTAATTTAGTCAGCTATCAGTTGAGTCTCTTCAAATTCGATGAATAAAATTACGAACACTTGAACATGATTGACTAAATGAAAATTTCAATTGTAATAAACCCCCCCCCTGGTGGATTAAATTACATACTTGACTAACAGTCATAATTCAATTGATACTAATACTTATTATTTATTAATTAATGATTGATTCAAATCTACTGAAATGTAATGTCAATATCTGATAAAGTATTAAAGAATTGTATTGTATACAATTTTAATTTTTGTTGATCTGTAATTTGAAATTATTTATACTTTTAAATTTGCTGTTTCATTTTTATAATATTTTAATTTTGTGTAATATTTATAATTTATATGGTGCTTTCACATTAGTATCAACTATTTGAGATGCAAAAGGCTAGTTTTATATATACTGTTCAATAATCAATTGTCAAGAGGCCCGATTTAGACTTAATAGACTAGGTATACCCTTTTGAATGCTTCAATTATTACCTACTATTCATCTAGGAAATCGTAGTATTATTTTTTTTTCTTATTGTTCTATTATTTAATCAATTTTGATAACAAGGATTTATAATGTAATTAAACTCAATACTTTTCTCCATAATTGTAACATTTTCATGTCTTTATGAAGGATCTCTTCTATTTTCAAACGTCTAAATCGTATTATTTTCGATGATGTGGACAACATTTAAAGGGGTCGCAAAATTTTGCTCTTTTTTGCAGCAATTTGGTAAAGTTAAATAATTATCATCAAGGTAAGGATCTGACACTTCAAATATAGAAATACTGATATAAAAGAAATATCTTCAAGATATTTACGTACCAGAATGCTTAAGCTAAGCACAATTGAGCTCGAGTTTGCATAGATTCAAAATTAGCGCAATGAATCAATATCGTTTAATTCGATTAATATCACTTGTAAATGTCTTTAACGAGGACAGTGTATCTTAAGCACTTAAACAAGTATGATCAACGATACTGCAAGGAGTTGTTAGGATATAGATTCACAAAATTGGTTTACTTGGTTTACTTGGTTTACTTGGTGTTACTTGGTGTTACTTGGTGTTACTTCCATTTAATATGATATTTAATACCAATGGTGCCCAAGCATTGAACCGCGCGCTACCATTTGTTAGGTTTCAAATTTCAAAAGAACAAGCCAGAATCTCGCGAGTCTTGATACCTATGGTATCAATTTTTGCAGAATGGTCATTGATAAATACCTTTCGCAATGAATTCAAATTACTTTTAAAATCCATGATACAAACTTATTATTATTTTTTTTATTTTAATATACAAATGCTATTTACTTTCTTATACTGATTCTAAAATAACATCTTTGAAACCAGATGAAACTTTTTTACCTTTTTCTTCTGATGAACCTTCACCGTGTAAAGATAATAAAGCACCTAAATCAAATTTTGGTTGTTTTAATAATTTAACTTTTCTAATATGAACATTTTGTAATGGGAAAATAGTTTGAGTTGATTTTTCAATTTCTCTACCAATAACTTCTGGAATTAATTTTGAAGTTAATTGAGCTAAAGTACAGTTTGAAACTTCTCTTTGCATAATTTCAATCATTTTTTTTCTAACTTCTCTTAATTTTGATGATTGAGCATATGTAGTTTTTTTAATTTGATTTTGTTGTCTTTTAGTGAAAGCAATAGCAAAAACTCTTAAAACATAGTCATCAGCAGTTTTAACAGTAACATTAGCTTCAACTAATGATTGCCATTTTCTAACTAATGATCTTAATTTATCTGATGTGAAATCTAAACCATGGAAATTGGTTAATAAATTTTTACCTTGAACTTCATCGACTCTTAATTTAATTTTTCTATAAGCATGATCTTCTGAACCTTGTAAATCAGCTAAACAAACTTCAACAACTCTACCTTTTAAACCATCTGCAGCATTTTTTAAACCTGTTGATCTATTAATTAAAGTTTTACCAACATTTCTATTTTCAAAAGTAGTTGGAGCTTTGATATCAAACCAATCTTTTCTGGTAAATGGATCAACGACCTTCTTTTTTAAACCTTTTTTACCTTTAGATAATCTTTTATTTTTACCAACTGCCATATTGATTCAATTAGTTGTTGTAATCAAAAATTAATTTAGTAAAGAAAACAAGTAAAATTTCAGAAAAGATTTAAAATTTTTTTCAATACTATCAAAAAATTGTGTATAGTATTTTAGTGCGACAGTAACTATGGGTGCGATAGTACTAGTGTTAATTTAATATGTATGCACTATAGTCATTAAGCTTAACTATGGGTGATTACATAATTAAATATGAAAATTGGAGTGAAATACACAATACTTATACAAAGCACTACCAGTCACATTATACTTATGGAAGACTAGGGCTACAACAATTATTTGTATTACATAACTACTTTTAGTTGCATTACATAACTGATTTAAAAGGGTAAGCAGATCAAAATCATTTGATTTGAAACGCGAATATAAACAAATAGAATTAGAATCGAGAGAATAGATTATGGAAGAAGAAAATTATGAGCAAAATAATCAGTATGTATGGGTAATAAATTGCAATTGAATCTCGAGTACTAACTCAAAATTTGTCAGAGTTGCTTTAAAAATTGGACTAATTGGAGACTCACAAATTGGTAAAACATCATTAATGGTTAAATATGTTGAAGGTTCATTTGATGAAGATTATATACAAACATTGGGAGTAAACTTTATGGATAAGAAAATACAAATTAGAAATACAATTATAACTTTTTCAATTTGGGATTTAGGTGGTCAAAAAGAATTTATTAATATGCTACCCTTGGTTTCAAATGATGCAGTCGCAATATTATTTATGTTTGATTTAACAAGAAAATCTACATTAAATTCAATAAAAGAATGGTATAGACAAGTTAGAGGTTTCAATAAAACTGCTATACCATTTTTAGTTGGTACAAAATATGATCATTTTATTGATTTATCATTTCAAGATCAAATTGAAATAACTCAACAAGCTAAAAAATTTGGAAATGCAATGAAAGCTCCAATAATATTTTGTTCAACAAGTCATTCCATAAATGTTCAAAAAATATTTAAAATAATTTTATCAAAAGCATTTGATTTGAAATTAAATTTAGATGAAATTATAAATGTCGGAGAACCTATACTAATATTTAAATGAGATGATTATAGTTTAAGCTCAATTTCTTTTCAATTCTTCTTTTATACAGTTTTATAATTTTATAAACATTTACGCTAATAATCAAAATTACCGTTTTAGTCAAATTTGATCACGATGTACGCAAAATCTGAAACACATAATAAAAATTCGAATGCGAAAAATAATATGAATATTCAACCACACGTCTTAATAAATTTATATATTGCAATTATACACCAAACATTGAAATATATATATACAAATATTATATTCAATGTCATCTTATTCTAGAAAATTTAAAGGTTGGAATTGTAGTGTGGAGTCACCAGATAATGATGATAAAAGTGATGTTATTACACCGAGAAGATCAAGAAGAACTAGACAACAACAAGATTCAAATTCAAATACATCTGCATTAACTGATAAAATTACATTAGAAAGAATAAATGATGGTTTAATTTTACAAATTGGTGATTGTATTTCAGTTATTCAAGATGGTGCTCAAGAAAAATTAGTTACCGTACATTGTATAATTACTGATATTAGAATTGGTATAAGTGATCCAGTTGAAATCATTGGTTTGTGGTTTACTTCAATTGATGATATTAAAAATGTTCCAGATTATATAAAAGCAAAGGAAAATGAAATTTATTTGACTCCAGCATCTGATAAAATCAATTTTGGTGATATTTTGGATAAAATTAATGTTTATTCGAAAGGTGAATTTGAAGACATTACAATTGATGAATCAAATTGTAAAGATACTTTTATGTGCAGAAGAGCAACTGATGAATCTACAAAATTTAGTGAAGAATTTGATTATAGAGAATATGAAACAATTTGTAAAATGACTGGACCAAATTTTAGAAAATTTATAGAATCTAAATTATTCGAAAAACAAGAGAAAGAACAAACTACTGAAAAAACAAGAGAAGGTGCTAAAAGCAGACAACAAGAAAGGAAAATGAAAGAAAATAAAACATTAGAAAGAGCTTCAGATTTTGAATTAAGTACTAGTTCAAGTCCACAACCTCGTAATGGTGTTAATAAACCAAAATTTGATAGATCAAAAGCATCTACGGAAGAGAAAAGATTAAGATTAGAGGCTATAATGGCAAAATCAAATAAAGGTCAAGAACGGAAAGAAAGAGGATCAGCAAATGTTATAAATATTGACGACGACGATGATATCATTGAAAAGCATGTTGAAGATAATGCTGCAAGTAGTGATGTAAGTGACCAACAGCAACAACAATCAGACCATGAACCAGATGTTGAAGAGATTGGTTATTCTACAGGGAGGCGACGAACCAGAGCTGGATCAAGATAATTACCCAGAGAGCTCGGGTGATGATGAAGATGATGAATTTGAGAGTGACTATGATGAAAAACCAAAAAGAAGATCAGTTTCAAGAAAATCTCCATCCAAATCTATACCAACAACACCAAAAAAATCAAAGAATCATAATTTATATGCTGCATTAACACCAACTAAAAGATTTAAAATTATACAAGAAGATGATGATTCTAAATTACATCAGAAATTATCACCAACCAAAAAGAGAAAAATAGTTGCATTAACTGACCCAACTTCAGAAGCCTTTAAAGAAATGAGAGCAAAATTACATACATCACAAAAATTAAATGCATTACCAGGTAGAGAAAAAGAATTCGATTTTATATTCATGAATATTCAAGATTCAATTCGATATCAAACTGGTTGTTGTATATATGCAAGTGGTGTACCTGGAATGGGGAAAACAGCAACCATTAAAGATGCAATCGAACAATTACAAGAATTTGAAAAATTCGAATTTCTAGAATTGAATGGCTTACGTTTATTGACTCCAACAATTGCTTATGAAATATTATGGAAAAAAATTAGTGGTGGTGATAAAGTTTCTTCAACAAATGCTGCAATTTTATTAGAAGAGTATTTCAAAAATGAAGATAAGAAAAGAAAACCATTAGTCATATTAATGGATGAATTAGATCAAATTGCTCATGCACAAAAGAAACAAGATGTAATGTATAATTTTTTCAATTGGCCAACTTATGAACATTCAAAATTGATTGTTATTGCTGTTGCAAATACTATGGATTTACCAGAAAGAAATTTATCAAATAAAATATCATCAAGACTAGGATTAAGAAGAATTCAATTTAAAGGGTACACATTTGATCAATTGGCAAAAATAATTGAACATAGATTAGAAATGATTTCAAGAACTCATAAGAAGAAAGTCATAATTAAGAAAGATGCAATTGGATTTGCAGCTAGAAAAGTTGCAAGTGTTTCTGGTGATGCAAGAAGAGCATTAAATATTTGTCGAAAAGCAGTTGAGATAGCAGAAATTGAGCATAGTAATAAAGATTCAAATGATGATTTGAAACCTTGTGAAGTTTTAATTTCACATATTGCTAAAGCTATTAAAGAAACTATAAATTCACCATTATCTAAGTTTGTATCTGGTTTACCATATGCTTCCAAATTATTTTTAGCTTCTGCTTTATTAAGAATTAGAAGAAGTGGATTAGCTATAAACGAATTGGGAGATATAATTGATGAGATGAAAAACAACCTTACATTATCAAATGAAAAAGATACATTTGATTTATTATTCAAGAATTCAAACGGGTTTAGAATTTTACATTTTCAACAGATTGTAAAGTCATTAGTAGAATCGGGAATAATTTTGACAAATAATGCTCAATTTGAAAGATCAAAATTGATAGATCTCAACGGTAATGACGAGGAAATAAGTTCAGTTCTTAAGAATGATAATGAATTATGTAAATCAATAGAATTATAATGAATATAAATAAATTCTGAAGCGCGATGAGTGAAAAAAGTTGTATTCTATAGATCTTCAACAATGACATCCATTGATCCTACTGACTTCATTGAAGTCCCCGAAGGTACATTAACATTCCAAAATGAAAAACAACAAGCCAAATTTGAATTGGGTGTCTGTATGGCAGTTTATAAATGGGATGAATTAAATATTGCAGTTGAAAATCAATGGGGTGGTACAAAATCAAATGAGAAAAGAGATTGGATATCTGGTATAGTTATAGAGTTATTTAATGATTCTAAAGTTGTGGATAATCAATTAATTGAAGAAACTTTATTATATGCAATGTACGATGAGTTTGAAACTCAAATCGATAATGATTCAGCATTAGAAATTGCTGCATTAATATTGAAAATTTATAGACAAGTACAAGTTGAAAATTACAATTTGATAGATGAATCATATAATAAATGGTTGGAGAAAGAAAGTAAAAAAAAGGAGATTCAAAAAGTTCATATTGAGAAAGATCCAAATAATCCAGATATAAGTGATAGTGAGGATGATGAAGATGAAGATGATGAAAAAGAGCTGGAAGATGTCGATATGGATGTGGATAAACCAGAACCGCAAGGTCCAATAATATATGATGACGGGTTCGAATTGGTACAAAAGGGAAGAAGAAGATAGACAATGTCTAGATTTATATTTATTGACTTAATGAATTTCTAGGAGTATTACTCCTTGTTCTATTTAATGTATTTAATGAATGTAAACTCGTTACTGAATTTCTACCAGCTCTTCTATTATAATATAAACTATCTGTATCTGAAGAATTATTTTCATCAATTGGTGTTATAACAGGTGAGGGTTTCCCATTAAATCTAAAATCATTAATCCTTTTGGTCATGACATTTATATTTGGTGTTGATGGGACGGCTTGATTATTGACGTTGTTGTTTACCTTATTGAAATTGAAAAAGCCTTCTGATTTTTTTTCAATATTAAACAATTTAATATTTGTAGATTCATAAATATTGACATTAACTAATGAATTATTTACCCGCTCATTTATCCTATTTTGATCTGCTTCATTATTCTTCATAAACCAATTTGAAATAGTAGTTAAATTCTTAACTGCTTTATTCTGTTTTATATTATTCGAATTATAGATTTGTCCATATAATAAAGAAGTGTACCAACCTAAAGATAATGAGCTCCAATTAAACTTCAACATTTCAAAAGGTGTATCTGGCAAATAATCATGCTTAATTTGTGATTTGCTAGTCTGTATTAGTTCTTTGAAATCAGCTTGCTCGATTTTTTGTATCAATTCAAAACTATCAACGGAGGTGCCTTGTATACCTGACCATACTTCATTAAGGACTAACTTTAAATGTGGCATGATGATAGTTAGGATAATAGTTAATGACTCGTTTCCCATCCACGACTTTTGTAACGGTAAATCTTTTTTATATTTCTCTCGAGCTTTGATTGAAAAACCAGATGGTGGTGTGGGTTTTAAGGATGATTCAATCGATTCTGTATCTGTTAATGGTTGTGGACCTTCATGCAAATTTGATGGTACTTCTATTTCTATATTATCTTCTATTCTAGCTAACTTATTCCCTCTAAAACAAATTGAATTAAAACTAAATATAGTATTCCATAACTCATCAAATATCTTTTCATTTTTTAGTATGCAAAATAATAACATTCTTGAAGGTTTAGGATTTTTAAGCGCAGTAGTACATATTGCTCTAATTAATAATGCAATAAGGTCTAAATGAATTGGATGCTCTAATAAAAATTGATTTGACGAAAATTTTGATATTAATTGTATAAGTAAAGATGATGATTGATAAGATAAACCCCCGTTTGGATTAAAATTTTGTAATTTTTTAGATTTATCTGATTTATACTTGATGATTTCTGTGGAAACTGGTGGTAAAATGTTATAAAGTATATTCACCATCGTAGTCAATAGCAAATTAGATATCGGTTTGCTTAAATAGTTGTTTTGTCCTGCTGTTGTTGAATTAATTAGTAATCTGGTGATATGACATATTATAAAATCTCTAGTTGTAATTGGTGTAATTGATAATTTCAAATTATTGGGTAATGATTCATAAAATTCCAAATCTATTGGATTAAAAATTATGTCTATGTTGATGGTAGTCAAATACAATAAAAAGTATGAACATATTCGAATCAAATTCTTGAATTCATTACTGTTATAATAGTTAATTATGTAAAATATTAGTATCATCATTAACTCATCTAAATCCTTTGTCTCGATTAATGCTCTGAAATTCTTATTACATTGTATTAATTCCCATATTAATATTGTAGATTCTAATGACCATGAATCAGGCATGTTTTTGCTTGTAATCATTGACATAAATCCATCTTCTGACCATATTGGAGCTCTTAAAATGTCAATCAATGAACTACTTAAAAACTTCAACTCATGATCTTTGTGAATTTTACCAATATATAGTCTAATCATATTTTTTGGCTTTTCATGTAGTAAAAAGTTTATTTCATCATTTATAGGAATTGGATAAACAATCATTGCAGTCAATAATTGAAATGAACTTGTCTTCAACGTGTTTCTTACTTGATTTGACTCTTCTTTTTTACAAACTGTATTTATCAATGAACTGAAAAAGGTTAATAACTCGACTTTTGGAATGTTTGAAACTAAAATTGATAAAAATTTTGAACCTTGTGATACGACATTTGTAGGTTTGACATAAAATGAAGGTGAACAACATAAAGTAATAACTAATCTTAATACTTCTATTCTATTGCAATCGATTATAGTATTTGATTTAGTGGATTTTCCCGAAGAACCAATTCCTGGCTCCCAAACACTCAATTGCTTGCCACCAACTTGTTTTGACTCAACAGTAAATCCTTTTGTAAAAGATAAATTTATCAAACTGTTTAAGAACCTAATAGCTAACTTTTCATCAGTTATAATTTTAATCTCTTCTTGATTTTTTGTAAACTCGACAGGGTCAAAATCACCACTCCAGAATATTTCATATTCAATACAATTAAAATAATTATCCAACTCATAAATTAAAGGTAATATTCTGTTGATAAATCTAATACAGTTAAGCAAGTGAAAGATATCTATACTTGACAATTTTTCAAACTCCGAAATTTCAATAATTTTGAATATTAAAATACGTATGAGATTAATTAAATTAGGTAGGTTTTGATTTCGTATCGTTTTAATATCATTATTTGTAATTAATTCATATACTTCATTTGAGTTCTCTGGTAATGTATAAAATTTTGACCAAAATTGTAAATCATCGACCAAAATAATTCTACCCTGGCCTAATTTAAAAAAATGATTTTTAAATTGTATTTTCTCTTCATTTGTTTTCATAGAGAAAGATTAAGTTTCATATAAAGAATGGATCTCTTATAATGTTCTGTGAAGAATTTTGTATTTGAAGAAATTGGTAGTAAAATTGGTTGTTTAGATTGATGATTTTTGTTAATTTTGATAGCAAAAAATTATGAAAATTATGAAAATTATGAAAATTGAAATTCATATGTAAGATTCAGTAAAATCGTGAAAAATAAGGAATTTAAGTATTATTTATATATTCATTGAATTCTATGTCGTTTTCTATTAATTTCATCATTATTATAATCATTTCTTTTAATTCCTAATATGGAAGCATAACCTATATCAACATCCATTCCTGCTTCACCTATTACTTCGTGATCTTCATCTTCTAGATCATCTGCATTGCCTTGATTTCTAAACATTTTATCCTCTATAGATGGGAGTGCCAACATTGGTTCCATTTGTATACCTTCAAACTTTTCATCTTCATCATCGTCCTCTGAATCTAAATAAAATGACGAACATTTGTTCAAAGATTTATAAATTTGTAATAAATTATCATTGGTCGAGATTAATGAATTGTCATTCATAACGCCATCTATACCTTGCTCTATTATCAACGTTATATCATAAGCATCACTAAAGATTACCTCATTATTTAATATTTGTATAATTAATTTATCATCATTTATACCACTTAACAAAATATAATTATAAGGTAGCTCTAATCCTCTTGATTCCTCATTGAACCATATTATGAGATTTGTATTTAGCACAAATAAAGATATACTTGTATTTTGTATCTTTGGAATTTCATTTGATTGATTATATTGTTGTTGTAAATTTAATTTATAATTTGAGCCACCGCCATAAATTACATATTTATCATCAAATTCTGTAATTGAAAATTTCTCAGGTGATGAAGATTGATATATTGTTGAAGGTATTGTATTTTCTACATTTGGTTGTTCTTGTATAACTACTGGTTTTGGACTCATAGTTAATAAATTTACTACGTCTAAATAAACGTGTAACACAAACGGTTCGTAAATTTTCTGATGCGAAAATTAGAGCGAAAGTGGTTATCAAAATAAATATACAGAATTAGAGCGAAAGTGGTTACCAAAATAAATATACTATAAACTATTTCATTAACTATTAACTATGTGATAATTTTCGAATTAACCTTTGAAATACAGGACTTGAATGTTCATCATCATCAATTTGTTTTTTAATACGTTCATTTCTCTCATGTTCTAATTTTTTTATTTCTTCATATGATGGAGGTAATGCTTCATTTATACGATCAGCTTCTTTTGCTTCTTCAAATGAATTTATTGTTGTTTGTAATGAATCTTTACCATGTAATAATGAACCTTTTGGTAATTGACCATGATTTAATTGTTTTAAATGAGCAACAGATTCTTGTTCTTGTCTTAAAACTTGAAACATTCTTGACATTTTACCAATTGCAATTATTTTATTTCTTAATGCCAATTTCTTTTCTTCTAAACTTTCTTCCAGTTCGTCAATAACTTCATCTTCTGCTACAAATTTGTTATGTATTGATGATGGTGGTTGAGATTTTGGTGAAAATCTAGGTGAAGTTGGAGTTGAACCTCTTTTTTCTATATTTATTTGTGATTCACTAAATGGTAAATCTTCATCCAATTCTTCTTCAGTACAAACATTTAAAATAGAAACCAACATATCAGTAACTTTTTCACCAACAAATGGTAATGACCAAGTAAAAACATCCATAAAATGTGGTAACCAATAAGGATGAGGAGTTGAATTAAATTGTCTAATATTCATAACATTATGTTCATATTTTAAAACAGCAGCTTTATTATTATAAGAATCCAAGTAGTTTGGAGCTGAAAACATTGTCAATAAGCTTGGAAAACCCATTGTCTTTGTTCTTTTGTACATCCTATAACCAGCATTTTGAGCTTCATGAGCTCTTATTACTGATAATAATTTAGTTTTATCTAAAAATTTACATGCAGCTTTATATGTAAATGCATAACTACAACCTCTAACATTATTAGTTAAAAATTCGTGATCTACATTGTCATCATCATATTCTTCAATTGGATCAGCCCATAATAAGTCACACATTAAACCTTTTGTAGGTGGTTCTTTGAATCTATTCAACCTTCTTATACTCTCCAAATCAGTCAATTGTGGAGATAAGCCACCATGAACACAAAAAAATTGTTCATTCATTATAGCAGCCAAAGGTAAAGCATTAAAGGAAAGTAAACTTTCTTCATATAAATCTTGAGAATATTTATGTAAACACTCATTTTTATAAGTAAAATATTCCGTTAAATGACGACATTCATGATTACCTCTTAACATCCAAAATGAATTTGGATAAGTCAATTTTAATGAATATAAATATATTAAACATTCGATTGAAAAAGAACCTCTATCGACATAATCACCTAAAAATAAATAAGTTGTACTTTTCGGATCACCACCAACTTCAAATAATTTCATTAAATCATAATATTGTCCATGAATATCTCCACAAATTGTAACTGGTGCCGGTACACTTAATAAATTTGGTTCTTTAGATAACAATTTTGTTGCATCTCTTATGATTTTAATTGCTTGATGTTCTTGTAATCTACCTTCTTTAATAAAATGTTGTTTAATAAATTCATGATTAGGTAACCCATTTGGTAAAAAAACTTGTTCATCTTTTGGTTTAAAAGTTGCGGGTGGGTCAATTGTTTTAATAGCTCTGTCAATAGTCGAAAATTTATTACCGCCTTCGTCTATATAAATTGTTAAATCTCTCTTTGATGATTGATGAGTAGACTGGCTCGTATTTTTTGAAATTGGAATTGATGATTTTTTATGATGAATAGCATTTAAAGCATTATTGATTTGCTTAGTATTATGTTGTACATTCCTGGACATAATGAGAATGTAAATTAATAATCACCAATGATTTTTTAATAGGTATAAGGTCGTATGAATCGTTAAATAACTTGATAATTAGATTTATATTTGATTTATTGTTTGCTTCTAAATATAAAATGTTTAGTTATTTGATAATTTTCTTGGTGCAGTTTTTTATTAGGAACACAACAACTATAAAACTTTATATGACCTATTATACCATTCAAGGCATTTCTGAGGCTCAATTTTGGACTAAATCGAACATTGGTGCTCAAAGAGGAAAATCTCTAACTCTAGATTTGAAACAGTCACGTGTTGGGAAACAAGATTTATACGCTAAACGTAATCTCAATTTATATACTTCACTTCTATTCAAAAACATAAATAATCTTACTATCTTGTTTAAAGCCATTAAATTGTGTTTTTGCACAACTTGAATAAGCACCTAAATTTGGAAAATATAACCAATCTCCAATATCAACATCATAATTTAATATTGTATTTTTTGAAATACAATCTAAACCATCACAAGTGGGACCCCAAATAGAATAATTAAAATCATCATTTGGTAAATCATTTCTATCATAATAAACTTTATTTTTATGTTTTAATAGTTTAATTTCTGGAATTTGATGATCAAATAAAATACAATTTAAATTACCATATAATCCATCATTTAAATATAACATTGATTTTCTTTTTGCAATTACATTACAACATAAAAGAAATGCATTTGAAACCATAAATCTACCTGGTTCTGCAATAAATTCGATGTCATGTTGTCTAATAAATTTTTGGGGGAAATATTTTGAAATTGCAAAATTAACCATTGATGATGATTCTTTAAAAGTTTCAACTTCAAATCCACCACCAATATCTAAAATTGACATGTTAAAACCTAAATCAATTGCTTCATCAAATATAATTCTTGAATCTCTAATTGCTTCATAAATCGAGTTAAAATCTTTTGCACCTGAACCTACGTGAAATGCAACACCAACAATATTTAAATTTAATTTTTTAGCAATTGGTAAGATTTCATCTTTAACCTCTTCAATTGAAGCACCAAATTTGGTACTTAATCTACATTGAGATGTTTCATCGTTGGTTAAAATTCTAACTAAAATATTACAGTTTGGATGAAATTTTGATAATTTATATAATTCATCAACATTATCAACTGTAGTTAAATTGATATTTTCATCCTTAGCAAATCTAATATAAGATGAAGTCTTGCATGGATTTGCATAAACTATTCTATCTGGTGAAATACCCAATTGTAAAATTGTTTCAATTTCTGATTTTGACGCACAGTCAAAATTACAACCTAAATCACTTAATAATTTAATAACTCTTACGTCAGTATTACATTTAATAGCATAATGCGGTTTAATATAAGGTAATTCTTGATACCAATAATTATAAGATTTAATAACTTGATTTAAATTACAAATGAAAAATGAATTTTCGTCGTCTGGTTCACAATTTGAATAATCAATTTTAGATAAAATATCAATTAAAGTATTTTTAATAACATTTGTAGTAAACTCTTTATCAATAGTTTGAAATTTACTAATTTTTTCAATTTGAAAATCAATGGAAGGTGTCATCTACTAAACTTTTTCCGTACGTTCTTTTCTCTAACTTGTGATGTTTTTGATGTTGATAGGTGTTATATTTTCTTCTTCTTCTACTTTCACTCACGTTTGAAAATGTGAGTAATTAATGTAATTAGACTTCAATCGGCAGCTCTCGTATCTGTTTAAATTAAAACAGACTTTGGTTATATTTATCAATAAATTTGGGGAAGGAAACTTAATAAAAAAATTAATAAAATAATAAAATGAATAAAATTAAATTAATTTAAAGTTAGTTAACCAATGAAACAAGATACTATGTCTTTTATTTATATAAATACTCTTTCTAACGAAGAAAAGTTATGGGTAAATATAAAAAATTTTGCAAACGTGAAAATATTTGAAAAATATCGCAAAATTGAAATTTTTTTTTAATTGGTAGCAAAGTTAAGAATTTGAAAAATTGGTATAAAGTGAAAGGGCTATACACCAGATGACATTGAAGGTAGTACGAAGTACCTCCATGTCTAGAGAATATCCAATAAAAAATAAATAGTTATAAGCATTTAAAAACAACCAATAAGCTCGATTAATATCTATGCATTAAGATGAAGATAGCCTATCAGCCAATCTGGAAACTAAAACGTGGTGGGGCTAAAAAGCAACATAGATATAGATAGATACTCTGAGCAACAAGATAACATAATAATATCATAACTCTTGTCTATTAACTGATCACTCTTAAACACTATAGTTAGATCTTCTTAATTATACAAACTATGACTAATGAGTCTTCTTTTCGAGACCACCAAACAGAGTCGAAAGCGAATTTACGATGCAGAGTCATATTATATACAGTACTTGCATAATCTATCAAAATTGCATAGTTACTTAAATTATATAAGTAAAATAATTAAATATAAATATATATTTACGTGTGATTTATAAATCTATTAATGGTTCAGGCTCGGGTTCTTTTCTTTCTGGTTCATCATGTTCAAATTGTTGTAAATTGTTTGGTAATCGAGGCAAATCACTCAAATGCTTATTTTTATTTCTTTCATAGTCTTGTTCTACATCATTCAAAGTTGGAAACTTTAAGGAAGCATTTTCAACGGCGTTGGGAGGTAATGTAGAGCTTACTCTTCTTACCATTTCAGGATTGTTAAATGGAACATTTGATAATTGTTCTGAAGATTGATAATTATTATTGTTTTGTTCTTCCACTTCATCTTCGAAATCTGGTTCTGAAGGTTGTAAGTTAATTGGATACGGATTTGATTGTTGCTTTAGTGGGGAGCTTTGATATTGATATCCAGTGTGTTGTTGTGAGGTTGGAGGATAATCATTATTATATTCATTTGGTTGTGTTGTTGATATGCCTGTTGATTGTTGACTCAATGATGTCGGATACGTAGGTTGTTGCTGCAATTGCTGCAATTTCTCTTGTTTAGGATATCCTGTACCTTGACCAGAAATATAACCAGTTGGTAATCTAGCAATGTGTTGTGGTGAAGAAGCAGATTCATAATTTTGTTCATATCCTGTTGATTGTTGACTTAATGGATAATTGGTACTCATTTCCTGTTGTTGGTAACTGTTACTTTGATACTGATTAGCAGCCTGTCTTTTATACCCAGTTGATTGTTGACTTATTGGTGGATAACTAGTAGACAGTTGCTGGTAACCTGTCGATTGTTGACTTATTGCATTATTATTATAGTTATAGCTATTATATCCATAATCATATTCTTGTTGTTGTTGTAAAATGGTATTATCCAAAAATTTATTGTATAAATTATTAATTAAATTCATTTTATTATTTAATTGTATAAATGATTGATATTTTTCAATTGAATTTTTCAATGACTTGTTTAATTTTGGTTTTAATTTTATAATCTTAAGGTACAATTCGTTCAAATTTTTATCATACATTATACCATCTGATTTCTTGGGATCAGATTTGACATTATTCATTAATGTGATAAATAAATTAATTTGCTCTTCTTCTGATTGTGATAAATCTTCAACTTGTGTAGGTGATTGAAATCTAGATATTGATTCTTGAACTCTTTCTTGCTCGAACGGATTTTGTTGTTGTTGTTGTTGCTGTTGTTGTTGGAACTGCTGAGGATACGAATCTTGTTGTTGATTAAAAATTGGAAATTTGATATTATAAGCATCTGAGTCTTCTTCATCTTGAGGTTCTTCTTGTACTGGTTGTTGTTGTTGCTTTTGTGATTCGTATTCTCTTAAACTTGCAGCCAAAGCAGCTTTCATTTCCTCATCTTCCTCATCTTCATTTGCTTGTTTTGGTTGTGGTGGGGGAGGTGGTGGTGTTACTTCTCTTTTTGGTACACTATTACTACCTGAGTCTTTTAAACTCAATTCAATTGCTCTTTTTAATTGTTCATCCTCATCCTCAACATTTACATGACTTCTAGATGTAGTAGATTTTCTAGCTTCACTCTTTTTATTATATTTTTGTTTTGCAAAACATGTATCACAAACTCTAACAGGTTCCATAATACCCAAATTCACCAATGGAATATTATTATTTGAATGGGTTTGACAATATACTCCACCACAAGCTCTACAATGATGTTTTCGGTTTAACATTGAAAAAGGATTATAACAAATCATACAACTATCTGAATCAATCCAATCTGGAGCAACCTCAGAATCAATAAATTTTGAGTCGGATATATCCAAATTTGCTATTTCATCCTCAAAACTATCAAACTCATATCCTTCATTTCGTAATTCATTATATTTTTTTTCAACATAAATTAATTGTACTTGATTTTTAAATAATTTAGACCAATTTTTGATAAGGCTTAATATTAAAACTCCGACTTTATTTCCTTCTTCGTCTTTTGTATTATAATGTAATTTGAATATAAAATCAACTAAATAATCAATAAATTCTTTACTCGAAATTTCAACAAGGAAAGCATAACCAGAATTTTTAATACATAAATCAGTCAATTTTAAAGATGAAGTTAATAAATTTGGATTTGAATAAATTAAAGAAACTCTTTTCTTTAATGCTTTCATACATTGTTTTGGTTGATATTTCTTTGATCTTATTAAATCAGTAATTTCTAATGATAAACCTAAATCTATTTCTCCATTAGGTATAGATTCTGAAGTAGCTTCTGATATTTTATTATCTAATTCAACTGTAGAATTTGAAGATCCAAACCAAGATGACATTATTGTAAAAATGTATATTATAACTTTGCCCTTGGGATTATTTAATTCGTGATTTTTAGTTTTTTCCTTTGATGGAGAGAATGAATTTATTTATAAGATTTTTACGTTACATGGTTAAATTTATAACACAAATAGGTCAAACATAGATACTTGAAGATCTGAGACTGAGCTTAAATGGACTCTTTGTAAAGATATAACATATATATAAACAGCATTAAAAAGAAGTGAATTTATCAAGTTGGTAATAGATCAATTTTTCAAAACGTTATGGTCTTACGCTTGACATTGATTGTTAGATCTACACCCGATTAAGCTAGTTAATAGATTCTCACTTAAAGCTTCCTAAGGTATGTACGATCTATTCTATTCGTTAGCTTTTTAAAGATTTTACTGTGCATTTTTTTCTAATCAAAATGTATTTTAGTAGATGTCATATGAGTCTAAACTAGTTCAAAAATTACATATTGTACATTGAAAATACAAAGCTAGCTATACTTGAAATTTTGTCTATTCTCTCATTTCATGAATATAAAAAAATATGTAGATGCTAACCCTAAACATCCAACCAGAATCCACCAATATTTATCAAAATTTTCATTATAAACTTGTTTTACCGCATTTGTCCTATATTGATTTTCCAAACTTCTTTTAATTCTTTGTCTTTTTTCATTTAAACTTGAATCAGTTTCGGAATTTTGATCAGTTGGATTTAATGCAGTAGTAGGTAACATTAATGGAGGCTTATATGCTAAATATAAAGGTTGCATTTTTGAACCATCAAATTGATAAATTTCTAAAGCATATCTACCATGATAATTATTAACATAGACTCGATAGGCTTTAAAATATGTTGGTTGAACATATCTTGTATATTTTGATTTTGTAGGATCATCTGAATTACAAGGATCACTTAATAATTGTCTACCATCAACAGCAATAGGAGTTAAAACAACTGAACCGTTTGACAAAATTTCATAAGTTCCATGTTGATAAGTAATCGAAGCTACTGGACATGAATGATTTTTTGGATTACCTTCAACTCTATATAAAGCTTCTTCATAATGACCGTCTTTAGTAAAAGAATATGAAATACCAGGTAAATCTGGTTCTATAAGTAATTCATCAACTGGATCATAGAAACCAGGTCCTGTGAAAACTGTATTTGACTTTGATGACCATGTACCTTCCAATTCTTCCATATTTGGATCTGAAATTACTTCGCGAATCAATAATGTTATAAATAGTATCAAACTAGGAAACAACATTTTATTTTGTGAGTAAGTATTGTCTTGTGTAAAAACGAGTGTCTATATTTCAATGTTTGAGTCTTATAAATAATTTGTAAATGTTCAATAGTAGTATAAAAGAAGAAGTTTGGTTATATTGTACTTCTATTTTCTATCTCAATATTTTTTTTTACTGCTTGCTAAAAATTTTATCGTGATTTTGTTACCACTTATTGTAGATTATGTAATAAGGAGGCTGTTAATAAGAAATTGGCTAAGATTAAATTGGAAATAACAGAGTTAGAACTTAATCATAAGTATATGGTATAAAGTTAAAATATTGACTTAACAATACTGTCAAAATATGACATTGTTGGTACAAATGTAAGATTAAGTATGTGAATAAATGATTGCAAAAATGCAACCATAAAAATCAGTGCTACCAAAGAGTGGTTGCAAAAAAAGACGTGTATCAATTGTTGTACACTAAAAAGATATTACCACGATCAGATTAGTACTCTTTTAAAATCCACAAGTTAGAGCTTCATTGATTTAGAGCTTCATTGATTTATCTTTATAAAATTTGTTTATTATATATTTAATGCAAAGTTTATTTAATGTACAAGTTCAAAATCTTTTTTAACTTTTATAGTATCTTACATGATTGTTCAAAATCTTTTTTTAACTTTTATAGTATCTTACACGATTGATGATTTGTTTTTCTTATTCAAGAATATTGGACTTTCATTTTCACTCAATGGAGTTGAAGCATTATTGTTTATATTCAGTCCACAAAGATTAAAATGATTAACATTTGGATTTTCAAAAATATCATTATAATTATTAATATTATTATTATTATAACTTGATGATTGTGATGAAATAGTGGATGTTGAACCATTAAAACTTGTTAATATTGATAATTTATTATCATTATTTGTTATTGATCTAGTTGGTGGTGATGAAGTTGTAGTTATATTTTGAAAATTTGGATTATTTAAAAATTGATAATTTTGAATATTGGAACTATTTGGTAATTGTATGGAACTAATTGAGTTAGCTGAGTTTGGTGGAGTTATTAATTGAAAATCTGAAGATGAACAATTTGAATGACTATTCGTATGTAATTTCTTTGGTGATGATTTATAATTTTGATAAATTTTGTTTCTCTTCTTTGGTGTTAGTTGTAAAAATGTTGTTTTAGTCAGTGATACATAATCATTGCATTCATATGTATTATTAATTGGAGTAGTTATGGTATTGGAATTGTTATCCGTCGGTATATTGACTTTGTACTGATTGATAATTTGCTTGATTAAATAATTTGTATAATTATAAATAATAAATAAACTTTTTAAATAATCAGATGCATTAAAAATCGATTTAATTAAATTCTTCTTTATGAATTTATAATTTTCAAAACTTATTGAAACTGGAGGACAGTTTAATATTTGCCTTTCAATAGCTGGATCTGTTGAAATTACTATTTCATTAGTTAAATTTAATATAACTTGACTTAATTCTATCGTATTAACATCGAATAATTCTGATGAATATAATGATACATATGATAAATATTCTTTTAATTTGAAAATTTCAATTTTACTTTGATCAATAATGTTGAATTCATTACTTTGAATGATAAATTCTTCTATCCCCATTTCATTAATTGACCAATTTAAAGTATTTAAAATATGTAATTCCATTTGCTTAAACATTCCAACGTCATATTTACATTTGTTACCACATAATTTAACCAATTCATTTAATTTAGGTAATCTAAATCTTTCAGTTGGACCAATGTATTTACCACCATTTCCATAACCTAAATCATTTACAATTTTAAAATGTTTATTACCACCAATTTTATCTAAATTATTTAAATTTACAAAATGATTATTACCTCCTGTTATTTTAGAAGCTAACCATAAACAAGTAGTAATAATTAATTGTGATTGATCTAATAAAACTATTCTTTTACTGCAATATCTATCAAATATTTTAACAGCTTTGAAAAATACAAATGGTAATATTTTAAGTCTAACTGACATCTTCAAAAGAAAGTCTATTAATTTTGATCTGATTTCAAATGTAACGTATGGTTGTTGTTTATACAATTGTAATTTTGGTTTATATTTTATACTTGACTCATACATTATTTGTCGAATTTCATAATTATATTCTTGTAAATTTTGATTATGAGTTGAGATTTCAGATTGGTAAAGATCAGATGAATATAATTCTTGTTTAAACTCTTTTGGTTCTGAAGAACTAGCAGAAGCAACACTACTGAATGAATTGTCAGGATTTAAAGTTTGTTGTTGCATCCTTGATTGTTTAATTGATTTAGGAGTCATCATTGGTTTATCTAGACTTATCATAATGAATATTTTTATGTAATTAATGCAAAGTTTGGTTGTATAAAAAGAATTGAAAAAAAAACAATGTGAATTAGTTCCTTTTTGCAACAAGATTAAAGGATGAAATGAATTGAAAATAAAACTTGTACGAAATAAATGCAACTAACAAAAGTAAACAAGCAAAATTAAAAATGAAAGTAATTAATGAATGAACAGAATTGAAAAAGAAGGTAGTGAATTTAATACTTGGTTGTTAACCTATAAATTGAATTTACAACCCTGTGTGATGGTACAAAACAAAAGTTAATATACAATACTAATAAACTAAAAAATGAACTGAAATGAGTGAATGAAAAGTGAAAGGTAATTTTCTAAATGAAATGGTGGATATATCTTACTTTATAAATAATATTTTCATAATTATAATCGAAGAAGTGATCGACATAATTTGGTATTCTAGAAAGTATCATCAGTTCTTCTTTTTTTCTTTTTTCAGTTTTAGGTTTTATTTTTTTTTTATGCGTTAGGGGGTATTTTTAGGTTTGGTTACACAAAACTTAAATTTTTCACATCTACAAATTTAAATCTAATTTTTAACATGGGTTGGAGTTTTTGTAGCATGTAAGTATTTGTTTATTAACATTTTCTGACTCTGAAGTTGTTTATGTTTTACGTTCTTTTCGTTATTTGAGAAGAAAATTTTCAACCATTACAATATGACTGTTTGAGATCATTCGTGTGAAATTTTTCACTTTCATTTGTTCAGTGGAGATAAGAATCACGGATTAATAGTTTGACGCTTATGGCATTTGAATGCTAAATATAATAATTATCTTAACGCTGGTCATCTATCATCTTCTATCGTAATTTAGTCTTACTAGATATTACCCAATAGGTAACTAAACTCCGCTTAATACGTAAGAAAAAAAAAAAGAACGGTTGAACACAAAAATAAGCTATATATTCCATCTTATTATGAGTTTTGTGATTATTGAAAACTGTTGGTTGTATGTTATTGTCTTAATAAGGTTTTAGTATTATTGTTCTTTATTAATTTTACCACACTTGTATAATTGTTATTACTCTGTTATAATTAATATTTCGTAAGTAAAAATATCTATCTATGTGGCTGGTTGGGATACGATATACATATGCATATTATGAGTGTACATTTCAACAGAGAATGATGGTGATGAATTAAAATAAAATAAAATAAAAACTAGGTGTCGAAATGAATTTACTACAATAATGAGGTACAGAATTGAATTAGAAATATTGTAAAATCTAATTAGTTTATAATTTTAGAACCAATTAAATAAAAAACATCATCTTAAATAGATTACAATGAATAATGTAAAAACCAACACGGTAATAAAACAGTTAAATAATTGGTTTTCTGTCTCTATTTTGTCTGTTTGATTTCAACTGTGCTCAATTCAAACATTGTAATCGTCTAATATCTCTTCAAATACAAACCGGAAATATCGTGATAATCACAATAATAAAAGTAAACTAACATAATGGGTGAAAATTTTTTAAATACTTAACAAGTTTAAACATTCTCGTCTAAAAATAAAAAGCACACAAAACTAAAAATAATGTCCCTGGTACCTAAAAAATAATCAAAGTTAGGGCTAAAAATTAACATGAATGGACATGTGACACAAGGCAAATTAAACTTTTGCCACTATGCAGTATTCACCCCCATAAAATATTTGTCACCCCCTAAATCTTGCTTCTGCCCTCGGCTATCTTCAATAGTTTTACGTTTATAACTCCCCTTAAAATAGTTGTGGGTTAAAACTTTCAAGACCCTTTAATGAAGGGTTTGAATAGAGCTGAATTGATAATCATTAATAGTTATCTTTATCACTTTTTGTCCAAATGATTTTCAAAGCTATAAGATGCCTTATTCAATCGTTTAATTTTTCAATTGTATTGTTCAGAGATTTAAATTAAAAACATTAATTATTGTCTATTGTTTAATGTTTAATAATAATTTAAATTTTTCGTGTAACTTAAATTTATTACTAAATCTGGATTGTCTGTTAAATCTTATTTTCGTATTGTGTTTTTGAATGGAGATTAAAAATATTCTGACCAGGTTTTGTTTAAAATACAGATTGAGCCTTTTTAAGGAATAATCAAAACAAACATTTCATCAACCAATCTACCGACAAACTAATTTATAACTTAGTTAAGATTTTGACAGATTCCGCGTTAATGTAAATCCTTTACTAATCAATAACTAACTACAATTAAAACAGTTATGATGTTGATCAAAAAATGTAAGAGTTGTTGTAGTTTGTTTATCTTTCAATGATAATTTTTACAATAACAATTTTTTTTCTTATTTCTTGTTTGAACAAAGTTTAAGTTCAAATTTGTGATTAATTGTAAACTTTTCGTATCCAGCTCGTGTTATAAAGTCAAAAAATGGTTTACAATTGAGACACTAAACGATAAAATAATGTATATTATAAGTCGATTTAACACGGAGTTTGTAAAAGACAATCGAAAGATATTTCATTCTCATGACACAGAGTTTAAAAATATAGACATTGAAAAACTCTTTGTTTAGATTTACATAATGTTTCCGACATTGAAAAAAAATAATTAGACGATAAAATATAATTAGACGATAAAAAATAATATGCACGACGACTAAATCGACTAGATCTTTACAATGCAACGGCATTTTGTTATCTACAAATCTCTTCATAAACTCGTCTAGCTTCTGTAAATCATGAAAACAAATTAGTTTGTTTGGTTTTTGGCCCAGTGTTTAAAAAAGTAAATCCGTGTTGTAGTTTATAAGGACCAAATAAACAAATTACTTAAACAATTCAATTTATAAACACAAGTTATTGTCGTATAATGTTTAATTTTTCTAGCTTAAGTGTTTAATAAGTAGCAATGGATTTGAATTGGTTCTGATTTGGATCTCCAAATTATAATTAAGGTTGGTATTATTCTTGCTCCATGCCATATGAAATGTAATTGAAATAAAGCCGATCTAGAAATGATTTGATTTTAGTTTAGTTTAGTATTTTTAGTTTTTGAGATTTTGTGCCTTTTTCATTAGTAATAAAGTCTTATTTTCGTGCCACGGACTTAAAGTTTGAACATTAATTCGTTCAAGTGAAGGTGTTGAGTCTAAGCTTCAACTGACTCCTGTTGTTGCGTATTTTTGCCTGTTTAATTTAGATACCTTAATTTCCGCTGTAGAAAAAATCAAATTTGATACATTTTTCAACGTGTATAAGTAGTTGAAAATTCTCCAACCATTCTGACGCAGAGAAAGGGTGAGACATAGAATTACTTTGGGGAAAAGTAAGCTGTGTCAAATACTTTAGAAGCTTATCAAATGACGCCTAAGTGTTAATCATCTCGCTATCAAACGTTTTTTGTCCATTTTTTTTGATGAAAAATATAGTCATCAAATTTATGTGAATCCAGTGACTTATTGAGATCAATTCATTCTAAATTTATGTGAATATCCAGTGCCTATTGACGTCAACTCATTCTAATTGGATCGAAATTTTTAAAAAAAATAAGTTAGAGAAAGAAAACTTGACTTGACTACTGATGGAGTTATCCACAAATTCAAGATGAGCTATGATACGATTGCATATAAGCAAATTTGTTTCAGAATTATACCAGAAAGCATTTAATATCCAACTCGATAAAGCAGCGGCTATAAAATAATTTCTCGCGCTAGCTGTAGAGCGACGCGTACTAAACTCATTAAATTATATGTCATTAACAACACATTCTCTCGAGATAAGAACCAATTATATCAAATTAGAATCTCTAAATTATATATCTTAAATACTTTAAATATTAAATTTCAAGCATATTTTCTTTGAGTTGAATTTTCGGGCTTTTTTCCCCATACAAAAATTTTTCAAAAAAATGGAAATCTAAGTATCTTTTTTATTAACATCTATAACTCTCAATTAATCAACGGTTTATATCTATTAAGCCTCCAAATAAAGTGGTATACCTGTTTGTGCTAGCTCTAATTCAAATTTGAAAATTTTCAAAATTTACTCTAAAGTATGGAATAATTCGAATAAATTGACTTAACAATAACAATTAGTTCCATTTTTAATTTTCAAATTTTAACATGATGAAACTATCCATATTTTTAATTCTGTATATTGGTTTGACTTGGATATTTTTGAGCTAAGATATTCAAAATTACAAAAGTAATTTTTTGGGGGTGTTTCGAAATTTTTACAAAAAGTTCAAACCGATTTTTACTTCCTCAAAATATCATACAAGCCATCTTTGGGCTCAAATAAACTAGACCGGATATACTAGAAGTTATTAATTGAGGTCTAAGTTTTAATTATTTTGCAAAATAGTGAATTTTTCAATTTTTTCAATAATTCTTAAAATCATCAAAATCAAGTTTTTCCAGCGCATAAAGTCATCAATCTACTCTAGAACAATCAAAGTATTTAAGAAAGTTCGTTTTAGAGAATTAGCTTGAGTATTAATGAAGTTATTCACAATTCAAATTTCAAGATTAGTTATGAAGATCCTGCATATAATTCGGAGACGCGTTTACATAATTGTCATATTTGATTTACGCGACATTGAATTAAAATAAACAAACTACAAATTGATATAAATTTATGTTTAAATATTTATTAGGAGATAGTGAATCATATTCAAATTTAATCAATGCACCAACTATAAACTTCAATCATACGGAAACCCAAAAACATACGTACGGCACAGTAATTGATTATTCCGATGATGAACAGGAATATAAATTCAAAAGGTCAAATTATATAGATGATTCATTATTCAAAAAAGAAAATGATGAATTTGACAATGAATTTAGTTATGATATTCCAGGTCAATTACCAAAAAGCTCAATTGAAGATCCAATAGTCAAACTAGATCAATCAAAGGAAATAAATTATGAGTCAATAGATAAAGTTTATGAAGCAGGTTCAGATCTACTACTTCATTCATTGAAAAATTTAAATATTAAAATCAAATCAAAGAATAAAATACTTCAACAAATTTCAAATATTATAAATTTTTACAATGATGACTTTAATATTATAGAAGAATATGAAAAATTGAAAATAATATACCATGAAGAACTACAAACTAAAAATAAATTACTAAGTTCATATCATGAATTATTTCAAAAATATCTAGATTTGAAACAGTCAATTACAACCAAGAAAGGTAACGTTGTAAAGACTGAGTTTTCAATTAAGGAGAAACTCAAATTGATCAAATCAAAAACTGGTGATGTTTCAATAAAGAATATATGTGGGAATATTATACATGAATTTGAAAAATTGCAAGTTAATCATAAAGAAGAAATTCAAAATTATAAAGATGAAATTGAGAAATTAAATGCAAAGATTAAATCACTTGAGGCACTTACTACTTCTTAAAATATATAACAAAAATAGATGATTTTAAAGGAATGTAAACATTCTATGTCAACATTTATGTCAACACATGTTTGGATACATGGGTTTACTGCCATGATCCTTGATGTCTGAAATCATTAAGGTCAAAATCACGACACTTTTAATGATGTACTTTTGAAGCCTCAAATTGAAAAATTTTAAATTGTTGTGTGGAATTTTTCACGTAGTGTTTCTCCTACTTCTTTATTTACATTCCAATGTAAGAAACTACCTTGATGCATCTATTTCTCGCCAATCTTTGAATTCTCTTGATTTGATGTTTTGATATGCATTTTTTTTTCAATTTCGATTATTCCTTAAGGCTCCATTTGCAATTGGAATAACTTAAAGCTAAAGAATATTCATACATTAATAAAACAATTTTCATCTCTCCCTTTGGTTGTGAGTGATCATTCATAACTTATAATGTTTAGTTGTATAATAACGTAATCACTCAAATATAGAAACTCTTCACGAAATACTGTTTTCTTATTGATTCACAGTTTCAATTCGGAGAGTAATTTGTGAGTGATTCTACTACTCAGTAATCAAATTTATCATTTGTTATAGTGTATATAATTTTTGGTGTTCATAGTTAAACTACAGATGGATGGATGCATTTGAAACACACAATATTATTATTCAATATCAAACTTTTAATAAAAACAAATATACTACCAATACGTCACCATTCTTTTCATCAGCTCAAATTATGAATAATGATAAACTTCCACCAATAAATAACATCAATCCAATTAGGAATAATCATAATAACGTCACTTCATCTCATCAACGAAATCCACATCCTTTATCATTACCTCCAATTGAATCATTAATATCAAAACAAGAAGAAGAAAAAAATATAGATTCACACCCTCGGTCCATAACTAATGAAATATACGGTAGTATAAATATCATGAATGAAAATATTTTTAAATTTAAATTAACTAATAATGGTATTGATAATGATAAAGAAAGATTTCTTAAGCTTTGTGAAGCATGCTTTGATGATTTTATAAAAGATAATGGAAATCAAATTAAGAAACTACGGTCAAGAAAATAAATAATGGTAAGGATGTGGTAAGGATACAACAGTTGTAGTAAGGATGCCATAATATTAATGATAGTAGTTTAGCACCCTTCCTTACATTGACATCCAGACTAATGTTTGTCTATTAAATTTTATTCTATTTTATACAATTATTGAATTACTCATACTTGGTAATAATGAATGTGCATCAATATTTAAACCATCTTCAATTATACCTTCTTCAATACATTCATCAATTATTTTATCCCAATTACTAGACAACACAAAATATAATTGTAATAAACTAACAAAAATTAATGCAAAAATCATACCAAACCAAAGACCTAATAATTGTAAATCATATAAAAAAGCTAATATATAAGCTAATGGTAATGCAATTAAATAATAACCAATTAAATTTAAAATGCCTCCTATCCATTGTCTACCTTGACCTCTTAAAATACCACCAGTAGAACAAGAAATAAAATCATTAATTTGATAAACAGCTCCAACTGTTAAAACTTTTGAGGCTAATTTTATTACATCTTTATTTTTTGTATATAATGAAGCTAAATTATTTTTAAAAATATATAAAAATGTACAATTTAAAATTCCAAAAACTAATGAAGTATATAATGATGAATAAGTTGTAATTTTTGCAGATTTTTTACTTGCTGCTCCAATAAACCATGCGATTCTAGTTGAAGATGCAATTGATAAAGCAAATGGAATTTGATAAAATATAACACAAGTTGTTGAAATAATTGATTGAGCAGCCAATGTAGTAGTACCGAATTTTGCAGCTTGAAAAGTTATAATTTCAAAAGCTAACCATTCTGCTTCAACCATCAATACACATGGGATTGATAAATTTAACATTTTATTCCAATTAATCCAAAATATTTTATTAAGGATTGATTCTTTTGGCCAACATTGATAACCATTAATTAAAAAAATATAACAATATAATAAAATACACATTATCCAATTTGTTATAACTACAGATAATGGCGCACCTATAAAACCCAACCCGATTGTTTTATTCCATACTAATACATAATTTAAAAAAGCATTTAATGGAGCACATATTATTAAAACATAAGTAGATGCATGAAATATTGATTGACATTGTAAAAAATGTTTTGCATTTTCAAAAAGGATAAACCCAGGTAATCCAAATGATAAAATTTGTAAATATTTACTTGAAAGTACACATATATCAAATTGATCTGATCCAATTAAAAAAATTAACAAAGGTTCACTTAGAAAAAACCAAAGTATAAATATTGGAATATAACAAATCAATAAAAATAAATTACATCTTTGAAAATGAATACCAACTAAATTATATTGCAGTCTACCAAAAGATTGAGCACATAAAGTATCTAAACAAGTACTAACACCTTGTATAATTGCGTATCCACTAATATTAGCCGTCATTGAACTTAAACTGACAGCAGCTAATTCTGAGGAACCTAATCTACCAACAGAAAATACAGAAGCAACAGTTAATGAATATTGTAAAAGAAAAGTAATAATTAAGGGGAATGAATATTTTAATAATATTTTAGTTTCATTTTTAATTGTTGTTTTTGGTTCTTTGATTAATTCAGATTCATGTAAATTTAAAACTTGATTAACTGATAAATTTGAAATTGAATTTTTTGAACTTGTTGGATGTAAAGGAGATGTTAAAGTTTGATTTGACTGTTTTTTATTTAAATTTTTATTATTATTATTAAAATCGCATCTTGATATTTTATCATTACCTATTGAAATTATAGATTGCCTTCGTTGTTGAACATAAGATATGATATCATCTTCATCGATTTCCGAAATATGACTTAATTTTCTACTATTATTATTATTATTATTATCATTACTATTATTATTATTATTATTATTATTTATATTACTTATATTATTACCATTATTTATATTATTACCATTATCATTATTTTTATTATTATTAGATTCATGATGACTAGTACTGAGTAAAGGAGTAGTCTCTTCTAAACTCATATCTTTTTAAAAATCTTTGTTAAAACCAGTTGGTTGCCAATCCAATAAAAAATATAATAAATTTTATATATGATGTAAAACAAATCAATTTTTGTTGCTGATAACACGACGTACATTAATTGATAAGTAGTGAACCAACCAGATATAAACCGCGACAGTACATTGATGATTTAATCATTCAATAGACAGACAGACCAACAATAAAATATCTAAATTGGCAGTTTGAACAGAATATGGGGTTGCAAATTAATTAATTCATTAATCAATCTCTCTATTGTTCAATTAGGCTGCAAAAAAAGGAGCTACCACAATAGAAAAAGTTCAACACAATTATCAACACAATTAGCTTTCAAGCCACAAATGAAGATGGATTATAAAGTGAAGTTCATACATTACATCACATTACAAGTTTGATACTTAGTTGTGAGTAAAAATCAACTAAATATCTCCTTGTAATTATAAATATAAATTTGTTGTTGATTAATAATTCGCAATTATAAATTTCGTTATTCATTAGTAATTAATTTTGTATATAAATAGAATAGTTTCGCACTTTTTATATTTTTCTATGCCACACTATTGTAGATTTTTGCAACAAATATTCAATACAATAGATATTCAATCAATAGACAGACAGCACAGGTATTTAATTTATAATGTCATTAGTTGGTAAAGAATTTAAATTACATAATGGTAATACTATTCCTGCAATTGGTTTTGGTACTGGTACAAAATGGTTTAAATTAGGTAGGAATGAAATTGATTCGAATTTAATTAATATTATTTCTGTTGCTATAAAATTAGGTTTTACTCATATTGATGGTGCGGAAATTTATAATACAAATAAAGAGATCGGTAAAGCTATTAAAAAATCCGGTATTGATAGGTCAAAATTATTTATTACAAATAAATTTCAAGCTGGTGATTTTACATTTGATAAATCCAAAATTTCAAAATTTGGTTATCCTTATGATGCTTTAAAAAATGATTTAAAAGAATTGGAAGTAGATTATGTTGATTTATATCTTTTACATTTCCCATATATATCAAAAGAATCTCACGGTTATGATTTAATTGAAGCTTGGAAACAATTGGAAAAACTAGTTGATGAAGGTTTAGTTAAAAATATTGGTGTTTCAAATTTTACAATTGAAGATTTAACAAAGATATTAAAATCCAATCCAAAATATAAACCACAAGTTAATCAAATTGAATATTCTGCATATTTACAAAATCAAACTCCAGGGATAGTTAAATTTTGTCAAGAACAAGATATTTTAATTGAAACTTATGGTGGATTAAGTCCAATTACAAAAGCAAGTCCAGGTCCGTTGGATGAAATTTTGCAAAAATTATCAAAGAAATATAATAAAACAAATTCTCAAATTTTATTAAAGTGGGCTTTACAAAAGGGAACTTTACCAATTACAACATCCTCTAATGAAGATAGAATTAAATCATATTTGGAAATATTTGATTTTGATTTAAATGAAGATGAAGTTGAAGAAATTACAAATAGAGGTAAAGAAAAAACACATAGAAGTTTTTCAAAAGAATATTCAAGATATGATTGATTATTTGGAACAAATTATACCTGAAGTTTAATAATATATGATTAAGACTTCAAGATTAACAGATTTATTGTGTAAGCTTTACTAATTATTATTAAACATTGACGATAATAAAATGGACGCAGGTTCGATTACATTACTCAACAATTTAATCCTTATATTATCGGACTTTAAGCCCCTTTTTAATAAAACTTTTAGTCTATAAATACAACTAAATTCTCTATCAATCTCTCATCAAAGTCAATTGACTTTAATATAAAACTTCAACTTATATAATAATACATACACGAAATGGAACTTTTTTTACGGTAAAGATTTAAAATATAAAAGTGGCGGCGGTATTGGACTCTTTGGTAATGTTATTTTTGGATGTACAGAACCAAATGATACTGCTGATGCTGCTGCCGCCGCCACCGCCAAATCAAAACAAAACAAAACAAAAATAAATATCACCAATTATTATTATATATGTTAATTTTTTATATATTTACATAAATTTCATTAACTAATTTCCCAATCTTCTTTACATGATTATTCAAACTATTATTACTTTTATTTTCAAATTCATCACCAAATATTAATATTTTATTAATTTGATCAATTTTTGAACCATTACTCAACTTCTGTTCAATAATTAATTTAAATAATAGTGATTCAATATTAAAATCTGTATCAATATTTAATAACTTATAAATTGTCTCAATTTTAATTGACTTGTAGTAGTTATTCAAATTCACAATATTATTCTCAATCCAATTTGAAATTAAAATATCTGAATGAAAAATCTGAAAAAAACTACCATAACCAAATTGATCTGTACAATAGCTTTGAAAAAGTTCAAAAGTTACAAATGGGGAAGAATCTGTCAAATATTCATTATATTCTTCTGATAGGTTCTCAATTAAATAATTTTTGATTTGTTTTTTCCTGAAATCAAAGTTTGAAAGTAAATATAATTGTAAAATTTTAATTTGTATACTTGAAATAATTGATAATGATAACGATTTATCAGTAATTGAATTAATAATTACAATTTTTTTATTAATTAAATTTATTAAATTTGGTTGTTCTTGTGTATATAAAAATTGATAATCAGTTAATAAATCTGATGATTTTAATTTTATAAACGTATCTAAATAATCTCCTGTTGATGTTGATGTTGTATTATTTGTAGTAGTTAATTCTATATTTAATTTATCTATTAATTGACTTTCATCTGGATAATTAGTTAATAAGAATTCAAATTTAATAATTATTAGTAAATATTGAAATTTTCGGTCATTTGTATATGAAGATGGATCTAATTGAACTAAGTCTAATTTGTTAAACTGCTTAATTGTATTGTATAATTGTGATATTCTAGTGTCATTATTAATTGTTGTATTATTTAATATATTGTTAATTGTCATTTGGTGTTTATGATTAGAGATATTTATTTGGTCGTGTATGGGGGGAGGATAATAATTATTTGGTAGTTTTTCAAAAATAAAATCAACGGATTTAACTCTAAATTTAGTAGTGTGGCGTATTTCTAAATTAGGAAATTCAACCGTAATTAAACCGATTTCTTAACCAAATAGTGAATTATAAATTGACATCAAATCTCGTTAATTTTTTATTCCTTTTTGTTCTTTCTTTTTTAATCAATCGATAAGGTATCTTGGTTTTGAGTAGGATTGTAAAATGGGAAATGATGGAAATCAGGTTGTTATTCAAGAGACGCGATGAATTGAGAAAATGACACAACATGAACAATGAATTCTTCATTATTGGTGATGCTTTCAACTAACGTCGAGATAGTTGGAATCAAGCAATCAATCGTGAAGATCAAAAAGCTAAAGGTATATCGTCTAACAATGTATTATTATGTTTTAAATTTGACTTCGCCCTTTATTAATGGATTCTCCCAACTCAGCTTGGCTCTCGTCAGATTAGTTTGATCAGATTATTATCTGATGATTACGAGTATCAATTTCATATTTCTAAGAATCAATTGTTTTAGTTCATTTTGAAATTTAAATACTTGATAGTAAAAATATTTAGAGCATGAAATGAATTAATATATTCATATTCTATTTTATTTACCTAATTCTTCAAGTATAATTGATTTCAAAATCACACCATCAGATTCATGAAATTGTTTATATTTAATCTTATCATTTAATAATTTATCCATATCTTCAAAAAACTCTTTTGTTTTTAATTGTATAATTTCATATTTCTTACAATATTGTAATATTTCAAATTCATTTGCAATTTCATATTGATGATTATCCATTAATTGATCATTTATAACTACAATTAATTTTTTTTGTAATTTTAAACAATCAAGTATAGATCCAGTACCACCATGACTAATAATTAAATCCGATTCTTTAATATATGAATTTATATTAGATGAGAATGGAAATGCAATAATTTCAATTTTAGAATTTAAATAATGGTAATTTTCAATTTGATTTAATTGTAAAATCTTAACTAGTTGTTTTGATTCAATTAAATTATCAAAATATTGTTTACTTTTATTTTTACCATTGTTTATTTCATTTCCATATTGAATATATAATTTTGAAACTTGTAATTTAATTAAATTTTCTATGAAATCTACATCTGTAATTATATCAATTAATAATTTGAATGTAATCGTAGCACCAGTAGTTATTAAAATTGTAAACATTGACTAACTAATTATCACCCATTGATGGTATTAAGGTGTAATATTATTGAACCGGTGGTTATATTAATTAATATTATTTCATACGACGGTCGCATAAAATTCGCATCTCTCGTATAAATGAAAAAATTAAGTAGTATAAAAATTTTCAATATTATAACCAAACAACTTTTATTTATTCATTCATTTATTCATTCATTCAATCGTTCTTTAATTCATTTCAGTTCAATATTCTAGTTCAATATTCTAGTTTATTCATTATGAAGTTTCTTTCATCATTAATCCTAATTCCAATTTTAACTTTTACTATATTAGATAAATTGTTTTATACTTGGTTACCTTCAAATTATATATTTGATCCAAAAACTTTACAATTATTAGTTAATGAAACACTCGAGCAATTTCCAAATAATAATTCAACTGAAATTATGATTCAATTAACTTCTAAATTACAAAATCAATATTCTAAAAATTTAATTAATGATTTATCATTTGATCAAGGTTGGGTATATAATAATGCTGGAGGTGCAATGGGTACCATGTTTATATTACACGCTTCAATTTCTGAATATTTAATCTTTTTTGGTACTGCAATTGGTACTGAAGGTCATACTGGAGTTCATTTTGCTGATGATTATTTTACAATTTTAACTGGTCAACAAAATGCTGCTTATTCAGGTGCATTAAAACCAGAAATTTATTATCCAGGTGATCAACATCATTTAAAAAAAGGTCATGTTAAACAATATTCTATGCCTAGTGAATCATTTGCTTTAGAATTAGCTCAAGGTTGGATTCCTGCAATGTTACCTTTTGGATTTTTAGATACAATTAGTTCTACTTTAGATTTTCAAACTTTTTATTATACTGCATTTTATACTGGGAAAGATATGATTAAAAACTTATTAAATGGTAAATTTTAAAAAAAAAAATGGTATGTTTTTATAAATTTATGATGAGTTATAAAAATAAAATTCGATTAGTCTTGAAGACAATATTAAATGGTTAGAAAATTTTTATAAAACTGAAAGCAAAAAACATACTAACTGTTTAGGAAAATAACATATTGTTCTGTTTAAACTAATTTCATCTTATCATGTAAGGAGGCAGTCAACGGTAAAGATGCAATAAACTAAATTGGTAAGTTGATTATGTTGATAGTATTTACTACTTTTAAATATATTAGATCTGATATAGAATGAATTATGTTGACAAACAAGTTGCGGCATAGGATTTAAGCCAAATTTTGACCAAACTCTTCATTCGAATCATTTATAAATATATTCTACACTCTACATTTTGACCAAACATAGAGTATGTATTTTTTAGTGCAATTATTTGGTGCGACCTTTATAATTTCTCGCGCTAGCTTTAGGGCGACTCGTACTAAAACTTTTGACGTATATATCATGAACAACGCATTCTCTCGAAATAAGAACCAATCATATCAAATCAGAAGCTCTAAATTATATATCTCATATAAATCATATTTGAATATTTTAAAATATTTTTTTGGAGTTGTCATTTTGGCATTTTTGGTATTTTTCTCCATACAGAAATTTTTCGAAAAATGTAAATTTGAGTATCCTTTAATTTAGGGCCATAACCTTCAAATAAATACCGAAATTTATATACTATAATTTCATCAAAGATGATGGACTTGATAGAATTTGTTCTGCTTTAAAATTGAGTAAGTATGGGAAAAATCGAATAAATTGACCTAATCAAATTTAGTTCCACTTTTAATATTCCAATTTAAATATTATGAAGCTATTGAAATTTGTAGTTCCACGTAGATATTTTTAAGTTAAGGTACTCAAAGTTGGAAAGTTATTTTTGGAACATGCTTTGAAATTTTTACAAACTTTCCAAACTGATTTTGGCGTCTTAAAAATACCATAATTAATATTCTTAGAGTTAAATGAGCCAAACCAATTATATTAGAAGTTGATAAGAGAAGGCTAAGTGTTAAATTACCCTGCAAACTGCGTTTTTTGCCCATTTTTTGAATAACGAAATACGTGACGAAATTTAAGTTACTTATATCATTGAAAAACACGGTCACAAAATTGAAAATTGCGCGTTTTAGATCTGAGATCTGAAACAAAAAAAAAAAAAAAAAAAGTACCATAAGCGCGCGCTAAAGAAAATATTAAAAAAGCCATTAATTCTCAGCAGATGTCAAGTTAGCACTGTGCATCTAGTTTTTAATCAAAACTTGCTGTTCTTGGTACCATTCCACCATTCGAACGGAAAATTTGAGCTCAATCCGAATTTGATACCTGCAAATTGATACCTTTTCATTTTCTTAGCAAACTTTGGGTAACAATTACATTTAACCTCTACGAAATTTCAATTTTGTGCTTAATTACTACATGTACATAGCTGTTTCAGCGTAATTCGGGCGTGGTCGATTGTAGACTTTCTATTAAATTATATATTTAAATTAAATAAAGTATGCTATTAAATACGTATAATACATGGTGATTAATAAATTTTAAATCTTGAAAAAAAAAAAATGAATTGAAAATGACTAAATTAATAATATTACATGCGATGACCACCTAATTGCAACAAAGATTTAGCAATACTAAAACTATTAGGTGTACCAAAATAAAGATTACCATGGTGGTTATGATGGTTATTCAATGGTGAAGATGTAAGTATATCCTTTTTGAAAATTGTTGAAGCTTCTTGTTCCTCTTCATCATCATCTTCATCTTTTTTATCTTCTTTATCATGTTGAATTATTGTTGCATTTTGATCAATCGTACTATTTTCTACAATTGTTGAGTTTTGTAAAACTGTCGAATCATCTTCAATTGTATCATCTACTGTAGTTTGTATTCTAGATGCAGTAGTTTCATTGTTGTTATTACTATCTTTGTTAATATGACCTAAATACCTTTCAGACTCTTTAATTGGAGTCCTTAAGATTTTGTCAATAGGAGGTAACTGATAAGATTCTGAAGGACTTGTTTTTGAAATTGATGGCAATATTGATTCATTACTTATTAATGGGTTAAAAATGCTCAAATTTGAAATAGATTTCAATGATTTTTTATCTTCATTTTTTACCAAAGGTAATTTTTTGACATTTGGAACATAAGATGATGAATTTTTTTTAATTTCCAACAATTGTAATTTTTTATTCTCCTTTTTCTTTTCCTTTTGTTGTTTAATTTGAGATTGTTTCAGTTTTGCAACTTTTGATAAATTAACATTAGTTTTAAATAATTCTTTACCCTTTAAATTGATATTAATTGAATTTGTTAAGATTTTATGAGTTGGTGGTTGTTCAGGTGGAGTAGGCAAGCTATTTGTACTTGAAATCTTATCTAAATCATAATTTAAAGTCGTGATTGTTGTATTTGGTGATCCTTTACATGATCTTGGCGGTGATTTTAATGCTGTTGATGATGATTTGATTAGTAATTCTAATTTTGAAGTTTGATGAGCCTTAATTGGATTAATTGGAGTTTTATTTTGTTGATTTGATTTTACATTAGAAAATGCTATTTGTAATCTAACTCTCAATTTATTAGCTGCAATTTCAGCAGATTCAGTTCTAGTTAATTGCTTTTGTGTTTGCTTTGGTGAATTTTTAGTTGATGAAGTGGTTCTATAATCAGAAAAGCTAACTGATCTTAAAGGACTATGTTTTTTAACATAAGTTGACGTTGAAAATGATTTGCTATTGAAATCAAGTCGTCTTTTCTTAAAATTGTTATTTGGTATTGAATATGTTGATCCACTGGCAAGTAACCTCTTTTTTGGAGTTGAATTAATTGATAAATTTGTATTTGATGATGAACCGGACGGTGAAGATGATGAACTTGAACTTGAATTTAAGTGACTATTTGATATTGTAGATAATGCAATTCTATTACTTGTTAATGACATAGATTTCAATTTCTATAGCTGTTATTCACTAGTTGAACAAAAAAAAAAGGACGTAATTGTTGATATAAATTTTATTTTTAGTTTTAGATCTTTGATCTCAAATTGATAAATAAACAACAAAGCGTATATATAATTCAACAAATTTAGAAAAACAAAAATACTAGGCTGGTAAATAGTAATTGTATTCTTTTCAATAAGGTCTTCTCTTAGTCTTAGTTTGAATAACAGTATATTATTACTATAATTAACTTAATAATAAATAAATAAAAGAAAATGAAAAAAAAAATTTGGTGTTTTTAATTTTGTGCAATGTTTTGATTGAGACCAAAATAAGTAGTAGTATACAAAGAAAATAAATAATGTAAAGAATTACCAATATTCATGCTCATTAGTAAGTAATAGTTTATGCACAAAATACAAATATAGAATACTAGAAAAGAGCATTTGATTGAAGCTTTTTATGGCCAATTAAAAATGTATAAATGTGCCATTTACGCAAATGTATTTCATGTATAGTTTGCATTTGTTGAAGTATATGTTTGAAGCTTGAAAAAGTATTAGACCTTCATTTTACTTTCCCTTTTGTTTCTACCCGCTTATTGCTATTTGAGTCTGCCAGGGTTTCAACAAACCTATTTCTTTTCCACTATAACGTGCCAAATAATTTTCGCGTCGCATTTTTTTCCATGCGTCACAATACTTCAAGATTCTGAGAAAACAGAGCGAAAGAATTACGGATAATTTCATCAAATGGATGATTCTTGTTCCTCACCCGAATATAGTAATTATATTTTGTGTGATACTCGTTAACGTGTGTTATGTTTTTATTTGGTTTATGTTTTGTGTTTTGCAATTATTTTTTTTTTGTTTATAGTGTTTTGTTTACCTTTATTATGTAAGCAAGAAATTGCAACCAAAATTTGCAAACATATTCAACAAGACGAGAAGAAATCACTATAATCGACGTGGAAACATGCTGTAGAACAGACCCAGGTCAGAAGTAGAACCAACCTTGTTTCATTGAATTGCTGAATGAGTCAACTGGAATTCTAAAATCTAGTCTCAAATGTTACGTGTATTAAAATACAGGGTTTGTTAATGTTTGTTTTATATTATTATTTCTTGGGTGTTTATTTTCAATTGTTTCGGTTTAATTGAAACAAATTTACATCATGTAATTACCCTTAACTCCAAAATCAAATCAGGTTACGACTATTTATATATAAGGCTCATTAAAATTATATTTCAATCCTCGAAATCAAATTAGAAGTACTTATTCTAGAATCAAGCCCGTGTATTGTTCATAGTTTGTCTTTGTAAATAAAAGATATTAGTTTTCAGTCTGAAGTGAGAGTATGGTTCTCTAATTTTTGTCACATGAACACCATCGTAATCGTTTTGCATCTTTTTTAGAAAAAAATTAGCAAAATTAGCAAAATTTCAAAAAAAAAACTGATAACGGTAATATAAAGTTTAACAAAATCATCTATACTTTAATACTTGAATCCTTTCACTTTACACTTTAAGATTCTTTCAATAACATTAATGAAATGAATTGCAGCACGTGAATATTCACGTGTATATTTTAGGTCGTGTAAAGATTACCACTCCACGCATTTTTTAATATACTAGTCACAAAAAAATAACTTATCGACCGATAAGAGATTAGATTAAGAATGAGTATTAGATCAAAATTATCGTCATTAAGAGAATACCTAACTCCAATAAACAACAATTCAAATTTTTTAACTACTGGACAAATAAGTCCCCAAGAATTTGAGCAAGCTGGAGATTTTCTAGTTTCAAAATTTCCAACATGGCAATGGTCAGCACCAACATCAAAAGCAAATTTAAAAACATTCTTACCACCGGATAAACAATTTTTAATAACTAAACATGTACCAAGTTATCAAAGAGCAAATAATTATCTTGGAAAATTATCAGAAGAAGGAGATGAAGAAGAAGAGGAGGAGGAAGTTGATGAAGACGGATGGGTTAAATCTAAGCAAATCAGGAAGGTTAAAGAAGACGATGCAAAGGAAATAGAAACGGAAGAAGGTTTTAATGATATAGATGAGCTAATTGATAACAATGCAGAAGGGGAAGAATTTGAAGAAAATGAAGATTATGATGATTTAGGTTGTAACAAACACTTGAGAAAATATGATTTATACATTACATACTCGACTTCATATCGAGTTCCTAAATTATATTTAGTTGGTTATGACTCAAATGGTATTCCATTATTACCCAACCAAATGTTTGAGGACATAAATAGTGATTATAAAGATAAAACAGCAACCATTGAAAATTTACCAGTTAGTTCAAATACAATGAGTGTTTCAATTCATCCATGTAAACATTCAAGTGTAATGAAAGTATTAATGAAACATTCAAAGTTGAAGAATGAAGGAAATGAAGATGAGGAAAATAATGGAATGAGAGTTGATCAATATTTAATCATATTCCTTAAATTTATATCTAGTGTTACCCCAGGCATTGAGTATGATTATACAATGGAAGCATTATAAAGAAATTGTATTATGATACTAGGTTGTAATTAAGTTTCAAAAGCATAATATACAAGTTAGTAATTTTTTTTACAGTTGAAAATATTTGTTATTGTCTAACTGATGCAAGTTCAATAATCTTAGTCTAACTGATGCAAGTTCAATAATCTTAGAATATCATGAGCTCAGTTTAAACTTAATTGTTTGCAGGTGTCACTTAAAGCTTTAATCTGGAACAAGTCTGAGTTCCATTATCGTTCGAGCTTCCAACGTACAGACTCAAATTAAGTTATAAATAAATATTTAAGACCTATTAAACATGTAGAGTGTAAACCAGAATAAAACGACCATACACCTCAAGTTATATTATTTCAATTCTTCATTATCCAGTATCAATAATTTATCAATAACTGTTTTGGATAGTCAATATATAATGTCATAATTAATGTCTAATTGTATATGCGTATATAAAAATATACGACAATCAAAAAGATCGCACCAGAAAAAAAAAAATTCAATTATAATTAAAAATTCATTTCACAAGAATTAAATAATAAATATTGTTTAACAAATTTATAATTGCAATTCATTATAATTATACTATAACTTCATTGACATTTTAATTATAGTTTGACATTTGATATATATTGTATATGACTGGTTTAAAAAATAGATCTTCAAAGGAAACTAAAGATAGATCAACAGAAGATAAATCCGAGATTAAGAAAAAATCAAGTCAAAAGTTTAATGATAAAAATGATAATATTGCTAAATCTTCGTCTATAAATGGTGAAAAAATCGATAATAATATAAAAGAAGATAAGAATGAAAATTTGGATCAAATTGAAGATCAGCAATCAAAAGATGAAGATCATCATCATCATCATCATCATCATGATCACCACCCGCATCACAAATCAAAACATAAAAAGAAAATTCATGAATCAAGACGTGTTATGTTTATATTAGGTATTGTATTAGGTCTAATATTAACAGTATTTTTTTCAACCAAAAGTTCCTTCTCAGCAGATTTAGAGCAATTTGTAAATTTAGATCAATTAAATAATTTATTTGATGATTTTAAAAATTGGCAAAATATTTTACCAACATCAATTCAATCATATTTACGTGATGTTAATGATAAATCAGATGATAATTTACATGGTTCAGCAGATTCTTTTAGTGTTGGTATTAGATTAAAATCAACTAAAAATTTTACAAGTAAATATAATGTTGTGATGGTTCCTGGAGTTATATCGACTGGTTTAGAAAGTTGGGGAACTACAACAACAGGAGATTGTCCTAGTATCTCTTACTTTAGAAAAAGATTATGGGGATCATTTTTTATGTTACGAACAATGATTTTAGAAAAAGGATGTTGGTTGAAACATATTCAACTTGATGAAGAAACAGGTTTAGATCCTCCAAATATTAAAGTACGAGCTGCACAAGGTTTTGAAGCAGCAGATTTTTTTATGGCAGGTTATTGGATTTGGAATAAAATTTTACAGAATTTAGCAGTTATTGGATATAATCCTGATAATATGATTTCTGCAGCTTATGATTGGAGATTATTATACATTGATTTGGAAAGGAGGGATGGTTATTTTACCAAATTAAGAACGCATATTGAATTAACTTATAAAATGACGGGACAAAAATCAGTTTTGGTAGGACATAGTATGGGATCTCAAGTGATTTTTTATTTTTTAAAATGGCTTGAATCTCATGATAAAAATTGGGTTGATAAATATATAGAATCAATTGTTGATATATCAGGTTCAAGTTTAGGTACACCAAAAACCATACCTGCATTAATTTCAGGAGAAATGAAAGATACAGTTCAATTAAATGCATTAGCAGTTTATGGATTAGAGCAATTTTTCAGTAGAAGAGAAAGAGTTGACATGTTACGTACATTTGGTGGAGTTGCAAGTATGATACCAAAAGGAGGTGATTTAATTTGGGGCAATTTAACTTATGCACCAGATGATCCAATAAATACATTACAAACAGAAAATGAAAATAATAAAAGAATTAATCAAACAATTGCTAAAAAACCATCTACTGGTTCATTTGGTTCATTTATAAATTATAGAAAACGAGATGGTACAATTGAGAAACATACAATTGATGATAGTATTGAGCATTTATTAAATAATTCACCAGATTGGTATGCGAAAAGAGTTCGAGAAAATTATTCATTTGGAATTGCAAAAACAGAAAAAGAATTGGAAAACAATAATAATGATCAACTGAAATGGACAAATCCTTTAGAAGTTGCATTACCGAATGCACCAAATTTAAAATGGTATTGTTTTTATGGAGTAGGTAATCCAACAGAAAGATCATATAAATATATACCAGCAGATTATAATACAACGAAATTAAATTATGTTATTGATCCAGATGCAAAAGATGGAGTTGCATTAGGAGATGGAGATGGTACAGTTTCATTATTAACTCATACAATGTGTCATGAATGGGCTAAAGGAAATAAATCAAGATATAATCCAGGGAATGTACAAGTTAAAATAGTTGAAATTAAACATGAACCAGATCGTTTTGATTTAAGAGGTGGCGCTAAAACAGCAGAACATGTTGATATTTTGGGTAGCGCCGAATTAAATGAATTAGTTTTAACAGTTGTATCAGGAAATGGAGATTCAATTCAAGATAGATTTGTAAGTAATTTAAAAGAAATTGTAAATAAACTAGATATTTAAAATATACGACTAAAAGAAGTTAGTTAGAAGTTAGTTAGTTAGTTAGTTATTAATATGGAAACGATAAAGAAATGGATAATCATAATCTATATCACTGAATCTATATCAATGAATCTATATCAATGAATCTATATCAATGACTTTTTATCAATGATTTTTTTAATAATATGGAAACCGATAAAGAAATTGTTTATCAATGAGAAGTTTTTTTAATAAAATTGTAAATGACGAGAATCAAACAATTTTCTATGAAACAGAGAAAGAAACGATTTTCAATTTATAATCAAAAATTTTGTGCGTACAATTAAAAAGCGATTCCCCACTGCAAAAGCAAAACAACAAACGAGCAAAACAACAAACGAGCAAATGAGCAAACGAGCAAACGAGCAAACGAGCAAACTAACAAACGATTAAACTAGTAAAGATCAGATCATTATTAATTGAATGCAATTGAAACAGTTTAATTAACAAATATGAAACGTTGTTTAAATTTCTATTTAATGCGAATATATATATATATAATAAAAACCAACATCTGACGTCAAACAAGGTACAATTATCAAAAACATTGGGGAAGAAAAAAAAAAAAAAAAAAAAAAATAAAAAAAAAAAATAAAAAATAAAAATAAAAAAAATAAAAAAAATAAAATAAAATAAAAGATAAATAAATAACACAAAATCAACAATAAAAATAATAATGTGAACCCTTAAATATAATTAAGAAATCTTCATAAAAATACCAAATTTAGTTAAAAAAAAGGGAAAATATTTTAGTTAAAGATTAAGGAACAAATAAAATTAAATAAAATGAAATAAAATGAAATAGATATGATTTTAGTACAAGTATAGAACGATCCATTATAATCTATTTCAGATAGCACAAGAGAAAGAGAAAGATTGATATTGGTTTAATTGGTTTAAAGTAAATTGGGGTAAAAAACCATTGAATGAAAACTAACCAAATTAAGTAATAATTTCGATTTCAAACTAAAAAAAAAAAAAAAGTAAAATAAAATAAAAAATAAAAAATGAAAAAAAAATAAATAAAAAATAAATAAAAAATAAATAAAAAATAAATGAATAAAAAATAAATTAGATTCAACTCGTAACTACCAATTGCGTTTATTAATAATTTAATCACTTCAAATTTTAAATATTGTATAATATTTCATTTTATTCATTCAATTGTAGTTAAAAGTGGAGCATTAGATTTTAAATAGTCCGAACTAAGTTTTTAATTAAATATTTAGTTGTTTGTAGAGTATTACTTTATAATATTACTGTATAGTATTCTTTATAGTATTCTTTATAGTAGTATTACTTTATAGTATTACTTTATAGTATAACTTTATTACTTTAAATGAAATTCAAATTTTGCACCCAAATTTTATTTTTATTTTATTTTAATTTTAATTTTATTTTTTTTTTTTTTTTTTTTTTTTTTTTTTTTATTTTTTTATCAAAAATTAAAAATTAAAAAAATCTTAAATATTTCAACATCTTTTTATAATTTATATATTGATTGAATAAATTATCTTTTAATTGTTGTTTCCATTGATTGATATTTAATTATTCAATTCAATTGGTTTAATAATAATTTTATTTGATCAATTTGTTCCTTTTCTTGTCGTCTAAAACATTTATATATGTATGTTTATTTAGATGATTTGATTACAGTTAAATCTTAGATTATGGTTAATAATAATAATAATAATAATAATAATAATAGTAGTAGTAATAATAATAATATTAATAATAATATTAATAATAATAACATAATAAATAATATCAGGGATAGTTACAATAATAATTATAATAACTCAAATCAAAATATGAATTTAAATCAATTACCGATTCAACTTCAACATCAACATCAACATCAACAGCAACATCATTTACCAAATCATTTATTACAACAAGGTTATAATTTAAGTCAACAACAACAACAACAACAACAACAACAACAACAACAACCACAACAATCTCAACAACAACAACCACAACAACTACAACAACAACAACAACAACATCAACATCAACATCAACATCAACAGCAACAGCCACAGATTGTATCTAATCCAATACCGATTCTTAAATCTTCTCCTGGTCCACAATCAATTCCACATCATTCAATCCAACAACAGCCCGCGGCTCCATTCATTCCCCTACCTATACCTCAACAACTACAACTAAGTTTTAGCCCAATGAGAAGATCAAGAAGTGGTAGCGATCAACTATTTATTAATAATGGTAAATATTGTCAATATTGCGATAAACAATTTAGTCATAGAGGCTCTTTAGGTAGACATTTAGATAGTAAAAAAGGTGATTCATTACATCCAATTAAGGAAATTGATGCAATTAGAAACGCTTCAAAAAGAAGAAAAAGTGTTGATGTAGTTTCTTCTGCGAATAATAGTGCTAATTCAACAAATTTAGTTGATAATTCAGGTAATAGTAGTAATAGTAGAAGAAATAGTGAAGATTTATCAAAAAATTTTACAAGAAAAAGAAAATCTACTAAAAAATCAATGGCTAGAAGTCAAATGTTAAGTATTTCTACAACTGGTGGTCAAAAAGAAAAAAGTAAATTAAGAAGAAAATTAAGAGATCGTAGAATTAAAGCAAAAATTTATACAAATGAATGGTTTGTTCAACAATTTGCTAAAAAACAATTAATTGAACCAATTTCAAATGATGCTTCTCCTTCAATTTTTTTATATTATTTAACTTTATATTTACCAATTAATTTATGGCCAAATTTACAATTAAATAAATTACCAAATGAATCGAATTTGAATTATTTATTAGATAAATTTTCAAAAAATTTTGAAAAATTACAAATTTTAACAACAAGTTTTCAAAATTATCAAAATTTAAATGAATTAAGTAAAAAAATGTTATGGTTTCAAGAATTAACTAAAATTTTAAATTCAACTTTGAGTCAATTTTCATTATTTGAATTATATGATATTAAAAATATTATTTCAAAAAAGGAACAAAGTAAATTTGAAGAAATTTGTAAAAATGATAATTTAAGTGAATATGTTGATGTTGTAAATGAAAAAGATGAAGAAGAAGAAGGTGCAGAAGAAGAAGAAGAAGAAGAAGAAGAGGAGGAGGAAGAAATTGAAACTGAAGAAGATCATCAACAACATCATCATGCTCAAAATTTGCAACCACAACCAATGCATCAACATCAACCACAAATGCATCATCCACAACAACAACAACAACAACAACAACAACACTTTATGCCAGAATTACCACAAGCCAATTTTGATGATTTCAATTCTACTTTTGATAAGTTTTACTAGAACTCTTTGTATATATCCACTTCTACTTTTGATAAGTAGTTGCAAAATAAATATATGCAGTATCCATACTATTTTTATTTTTTTTTTTTTTTTTTTTTGGCTATATGTCAATTGATACAATCAGAATTGTTGTATGTGGTGATGAATCTGTTGGTAAATCTTCATTAATAACGTCTTTAATTAAAGAAACTATTATAGAATCTCAAACAAAACATGTATTACCTCCAATAACAATTTCAAAAAATGATTATTATGAAAGTTTACAAGATTCAAATTTGCAATCAATTTCAAATAATAAAAAGTCTAAAAAATCTTCTTCCTTTTCATTAGATAATAAAGAAATATCTCAATATATTCCAAATATTACTACTATTATAGATACTTCATCTTCTGATATTACTAGTTTACAAAATGAATTAAAAAAAAGTAATGTTATATGGCTTATTTACAGTGATCATTATACTTATGAAAGAATAAGTTTACATTGGCTACCTTTTTTCAGATCTTTAGGTATTAATTTACCAATTATTATAACTGGAAATAAATCTGATATATTATCAACAAATAATAAAAAGGCTATAAAATTCAAAAATTCTGATGAATTTATACCATTAATTAATGAGTTTAAAGAAATTGAAGCTGGTGTAAGAGCAAGTGCAAAATTAAATTATAATGTAGTTGAAGCATTTTATCTATGTCAAAGAGCTGTAACACATCCAATTTCTCCAATTTTTGATACAAAAGAAGGTAATTTAAAGCCCGGGGCAATTGCTGCATTAAAAAGGATTTTTTTCTTATCAGATACGGATCAAGATGATTGTTTGAATTTCAATGAGTTTAATAAATTACATAATAAAGTATTTAAAAAGAATTTAAAAATTGAAGAATTTAATGAAATCAAAACAAAATTGAATGAGAAAATTTACAATGATCCAAAAATTAAAGGTTTATCAGAATATGAATTTATACTATTAAATAAGTTATATTGTGAAATGGGTAGACATGAAACTTGTTGGTGTATACTAAGAGCTTATCATTATACAAATTCATTATCATTAAATGATAAATTTTTATATCCCAATTTACAGATTAGTGAAAATTCAAGTGTTGAATTATCACCAACTGGTTATAAATTCTTTGTTGATTTATTTATAAAATTTGATAAAGATAATGATGGAGGTTTAAATGAAAAAGAATTGGAAAATTTATTTAAACCAACTCCTGGAATACCTAAATTATGGGTTGAAACTTCATTTCCAACGTCAATTGTATGTAATGATGAAGGTTATGTAACATTACAAGGTTGGCTAGCTCAATGGAATTTAACAACTTTTTTAAATTATAAAACTACTTTAGAATATTTAGCTTATTTAGGTTATGATGAAGGTAATAATAGTACTAAAGCTTTAAAAATAACAAAACCAAGGAAAATAAGACAAAAAAATGGTAAAATTTATCGTACATCAGTTAATGATCGAAATATTTTTAATTGTTTCATCTTGGGTGCTCCTAAATCAGGTAAAAGTTCGTTATTACAACTGTTTTTAAAAGATGGATCATATAGTGAAATATATTCACCAACTATACAACCAAGGTTAGTTATTAAAGATATTGAATTAAGAGGTGGTAAACAATGTTATTTAATATTTGAAGAATTAGGTGAACTAGAACCTGCAATATTAGAAAATAAATTAAGATTAGATCAATGTGATGTTATATGTTATATATATGATTCATCCGATCCAGAAAGTTTTCAATATTTAGTTGATTTAAGAAATAAATATCTGAAAAATTTAGATGAAATTCCATCAGTATTTATAGCTTCAAAAGCTGATTTAGATAAACAACAACAAAGATCAGATATTCAACCTGAAATTTATACTCGTGATTTATTTTTAAATTCACCATTACATATATCAAGTTCATGGACGAGTTCATTACATGAATTGTTTATACAATTAGTTGATGCAGCTAAAAATCCACAAACTTCAACTCCAGGATTAGAAATAGAACAAAAAACTGATCAAGAGAATTTAAAACATATAATAATGGCAGGTGGTGCAATTGGAGTAATGGCATTGGTATCTGTTTGGATGTTAAATAGTATGAGAAGATAAATGAACTATTAGCCTTTTTTTTTTTTTTATTTATTTTTTTTCTATAACCATCTCATCTTTTTAATTACTATGTCAGATAAATCTAATTCAAAACCAGAATATAAACCAGTAACGGTTGAAAAAGCAATACCTAATACTTATGACTTAGGTAATTTAGCTACATTTGATCCAAATCCAATGGATAATACACAATTAACAAATAAAAATGAACAAGAAAAAGAACAATATATAACATCAATAACTAGAGATAATGTGCAATTATTAATAAATCAATTATTATCATTACCTGTTAAAACTACAACAGATAATGTAGATTCTACATCAACAGGACAATCATCATCTATTACATTACTAAGATTACCAGATTCATTAACAATTTTACCAAGAGAAAAATCATTACCAAAAGAAAAACCTTTAACAAAATGGCAAGAATTTGCCAAAAGAAAAGGTATAAAAGCAAAAGAAAAATCTGGAAAATTAGTATATAATGAAGAAACTGGAGAATGGGTACCTAAATGGGGTTATAAAGGTAAAAATAAAGATTTAGATCAACAATGGTTGGTTGAAGTTGATGAAAAAGTTAAAAATACAGAAGATGAATTAATTGATCCAAGAACATTAAAAAGAGCAGAAAGAAAGAAATTAATTAAAAAGAATGAATTACAACATAAAAGAAATTTAAAAAATGCTGCAAATGGTATAAGTAAATAATATTGATAAATACAACTGGTAGCGTATTTTTTTTCATCTATTGTTTTTTTAGTTTTTCTAAATCTAGTAAATTAATTAATATTAGTACCGGTTTTATCAAGTATCTATCATCAATTCAATGAGTACAAATTATGAGCCAGAGAAATATCTACCTACAATAGATGTATGTTGAAATACAGTGAACCTTAAAATGTTATTTGTTTGATATTAACACCAATTGAATAGGCTATTTTAAGCGTGGCCAATTTAGAAGAAATTACGGTTAAAAAGATTAGAAATGCTTTACAAGAATTATTTGGTATTGATTTAAGTCCAAATAAAGTATGTAAGAATATAAATTGTTGGTTTTTTAATTACTAACGAGAGTTTGTAGAAAGATATCAATGAAATAATCCTTAATAGATATTATGATTTAATACATAAAAGAGAAGAAGAATCTAAAAAACAAATGGAGAAACAAGACGCTTTATTAGCTGCAAAATTATCAAGAGAAGAAAATGGTGGTAGAAGAGCAGCTTTTAGACAGGCTAGAAAATCAGCAGCAAAAGTTGAAAAACCGAAAAGACCACTTAGTGCAAATAATGTATTTAATCGACAAATGGTATTATCTGCTGATTTACAAGCAATAGTTAACAAAGAAAGATTAAGTAGAGCACAAGTTGTTAAGCATTTATGGGCATATATTAAAGAGAATAACCTACAAAATCCAAAAGATAAAAGACAAATAGATTGTGATGATAAATTACAAAATTTATTTAAAAAAAAGAGTGTTGATTCATTTGGAATGAATAAGATATTGTCAAAACATATTTTTAAACCAGAAGAAGTTGGAGATAGTACTACTGCATCTGCTCCAAAACATGATGAAGAACAAGATGAAGAAAGTGAAGAGGGAGAGGGAGAGGAAGAGGAAGAGGAAGAGGAAGAGGTTGAAGAAGCAGAGGAAAAAGTTGAAGATGGTGATGAAGAAATGGAAGAAGATAGTAGAGTCTCAACAAAATCAAGTTCAGAAGAAGTATAATTGAACAAGTATAATTCTTTGTAGTTGTGTATTAATATAGATAATTCGATTGGTAGCACCAATGTCATATTTTTTTTATGCGTCTGGCGTATTTTATGTCATTTTTATTATTTCTTATTTATTTTGATCCAAATATATTTAATGAATTAAATGCTGTCAAAAAATGATTTACAAACTAGACCATATCAACATAAAAGATTAGCTAGTTCTACTTCAACTAGTATTTTATTAAATGGTAGTAATACTTGTTTGAAAACAAATTTATCAGATGTTGATAAATCAGATTTATATAAAAATTTATTGAAAATTATCTTATTAGAATATAGTAATGAAGCAAGATTTCGAACTCCAATTATTGAAAATACAACTACGAATAAACCAAGATTCAGTATGTTACTAGACTCTAATTTACCAAATTATGTGCTAAAAGAATTGAAAATAAGATTACAAAAGGTTATGTTTGATGAAGTTATCGATAAAAACTTTCGAAGAACTTTATTACGATTATTTAGTCAATTACCTTCTACTGGATCGGAATATCAAAACATGGATTTTATTATAACTAAATTTGCATCATTTGCAAATTTGGAGTTGAAAAATATTGGAATTACAGATGATGAAGAAATCAAGAAAAATACATTTAAACAAACTATATCATTTATTGACTATTTAATAGAGATTGTAAAATCAAAGAAAGATTATGATAATAATATAATTACAAAGTTGAATGAAAGAAAGAAAAATTTTGAATCAAATAGAAAACAGGAGACAAGTAATGGAAATAATAAATATTTACCAAAAAGTTATAGAGTGGCTGACTTAAATCCAAATTTGGTTAAACTATTCAAGCAATTATTTAAAGTGGATGATGTACAATTACAATTAGATGTTTTCAAATATAAGGATACTGCATTAGCCAAACCTTTCCATAAAGATATTAAAGATCTTGAAAGTATACTGAGTTCAAATCGACCTAAATTCCAATCTGAAGATACTTTCAACTCCTGGATTGAACGACAGAAAGCTATATCTCAACAATGTATAAATAGGTATAAAATTCCTGCTGAAGTTCAGTTACTACCATTACCTCCTAAACAAGATGATTTTTATATACTTCCTAATAATTTGAGAAATGAATATCTTAAATTTGTTTGCATGTTAGTTGAATTAGAAGATGATATAAAAGATTTATCAAAACCATTTTTGAATAAAAGTTCACAAGATTTCTTTGAAATAGTTAATAGAGTATGGCATGTTGATTATCCAACAAGAGTGGTCGCATTATATTTAGCTGGTCTAAATTGTGAAGCATTATCAAATGATAAAGTTGTTGATATTGATACTACTGAGAAGTTGTTCAACTACTGTAGGACAATTATAAATCGCCATATGGATTATGAAAATAAACACTTATGGTCAATTGAGGACCAAGACTTATTTGTTGATTTACTCATAGACACTTATAATCAAGTTATGTATAGTATAAAAGAACAAGTTAACAATATATTTGAAAAACCATCATTCAAAAATCTTTTAATGTTTTTAGGGATTTTAGAACAAGATGCATTATTTACCAAAATTGAAGAAACAAATATACCAAAAAAATGGGAATCAAAATTAGAAAAAACCGTCTTGAAAGCTGCAAATAAAAGGTATACTTCTTATTTCGATGAATTACCAAGAGATAATACATCCAACATACTACACATATTAAATATTTGTGATACTTTAGTTGATGATATTAAAAAATTACAGAAACGATACAAAAATCCATTATTAGGCTTTTTGAATGTTGCTAAAGTGGTTGCAAGTTTAACTACTGGAAGATTTGCCAAAGACTGTGAAACTATACTTATACATATACATGGTAATTACCGTCAAAGAGATGAAAAGATACCATACTCTGATGGTTTAGAAATTTATAAATCACTTAATGAAATTAGAGATATTTTTTTACAAGTTTCTTCAAAGGGATCAAAATTTGAGTTTGATATTGAGAAGTTTTTCTTCAATTATTTAGAAGATTGGGTGTTGGAGAGTGATGAAAAGATTTTGAATATAGTAAAAGAAGCTTTAAAAAGGGATGATTATAAACCAATTAATGAAGAAATGCATAGTCAGGCTATACTTGATATTTTCACAATTATTAAACAGTATTTAATTACCTTGAAGAAAATAAATTGGCAAAATGATTATCAATTAGCAAAAGCATACACTATTTTATTACAAAGTATATCGAATGGAGCATTATTTTATTCTGAACAAATTACAAATAAATTGATTAAAGATTTGGAGCCTGATATTGAACCTGAAACAAAGAAAAATTGGATTGAGGAAGTTAAAAACGTCGTTACTAAAAGGTCAGAACCTAAAGTTGTTTACAATTTTCAAGCAGAAACATGTATTGCATTGAATAATATATCAGCAATGATGAATAATTTAACTAAATTGGAAGAATGGGTTGATCCAGAATCAATATCAAAAACGATTGAAAGACTAGATGTTAATGCTCATAAGAAATACTTAAGTCATGTCTTTGCAATACGAATTATACGAGGAGAAAATATTAGAGCATCAAAAGATTCAGCATTTGGTAGAATAAGTCCATATGTTACATTAAGTGATCGTAAGAAACTAATTGGAAAAACAAGAACAATTTATCAGTCATCTGATCCAGATTACGATGAAGAATTTGAAATAAAGATTAGCCCCAATAGTTCATTAGATTTATCATTGTTAGTATGGGATGAAAGATTTGGTCAACATCAAGTATGTGGAAGAGCATTTTTAGATTTAGATCCTTTTAAATTCAATAATGATGGTAAACCACAAGAAATTATTTTAGATTTAGATTTACAAGGAAAATTAATTATTGAAGTTGCATTAGAAAGTGAAACTCTTGATGCAATGTTTGTCCTTGGAAGAGCTTATAGATCATTACATAGAGCAAGAGAAAGATCAATTAAATTAATAGTTGAAAAATTTACTGGTTTTATTCAACAGTGTTTTTCCAAATTTAATCTTAAAAAAGTATGTTCAAAAGGTAGTCCATCACGAGAAGAATTTGAAGAATCAATTGAAAATTTATGTGATTATTTAAATATGAATTTATCTGTATTGAAAGAATTTTTAACTGATGAAAATTTTATGAAAGTTATGGTTGAAACTTGGAAAATTATAGTTATTTCAGCTGATGAATTAGTGTTACCAAAATTATCAAAAGCTAAATTTAGTGATTCGTCATGGCAATTATCAATTAAATTTGCCAATGTTTTAGGTTTTGAAAGTGAATTGAAAGGAATTGAAATTGAAACTGTTTTAGGTTGGTTAAATTTATTATCTAATTTTTTTCATAATGAAGGTAATGGACCACCAATGGAAGAATTAAAAATTGAGCAATATCAATCATTATTATTAATCCCAGCATTATATGATCAAGATGATGATTATTTAATTGATGAAGTTGAAAAATTATCACCAGCTTATTTACAAATGTTAAATCATAGAAATTATAAAACAAAAAGAAGTAATGTAAGTATTTCAAGATCTAAAACAATACAAGAAAGTGCAACATCAAGAGCAAGGAAAAAGGCTGAAAAGGAATTAAAAGAAGCAAGACATGATCCAATAATGAGTCAAAATTTTAAAGAAGATATTATATTAAGAATTTTAATTACTCGAAATCGTAAAGATTTTGTATGTAGAAGAATTGAACAAAGAAATAAATTAGCTCAAAGTATATCAGCAGAAAGAACAGCAAGAGAAGCTGCTGAGAAACGAAAATTTTAATATAAAAATTTCATATATTACAAATTTATTATACAAATCACTCTTGATTATCTTCTGTTGTATCATTAATAATTGGTAATGTGTCATTAGTAGCATTTGCTTCAACTTCTTCTTTTACATCCTCTTCTTCAGCAATTTTAGCTTCAACTTCATTTATTTCAATATCTTCTTTATCACCTTCTTTCACTTCAGTTACTTCTTTTACATCATTTTTATTATTTTCAATATATTCTTTAAATTCTTTTCCACCTGTTTCATATAATATTTGAATTCTTTTCTCATAAAACTCTTTATCTTCATCCTCTTCCAATGTTGACTTCCAACCATATTCACTTTCAAGTATATTTGTTAAACTCACCAATTTTTCTTCATTTTTATCTTCCTCTTTTCTTTCATCTTTTTTATAAATTGAATTCGATATGAATTCATCATGAGTATTTGGTTCAAAAAATAATTTATATGAATTTTCATTAATTGAAACTTTTAATCCGCTAGTTGATCTACCTTCTACTAAATCTTCATGAACTTCTTCAATAAAAGAATTTAAAAATGGAATTTGCAATTTAGATGCAGGTACACCTTCAGTTGGATGAGACATGATATAACTTGTAACATAATAATTATAAGCTTCTTCATTGTTTTCATGATCATTAATTGTTAAATCATCAAGACTTATAAATTGAATATTTACACTTTGATCCTTTTCATTAATTGTTATCTTAAACATATTTTCATCTGCTGACATTAATGTTCTAACTGCAATTCGATAAAGTATTTGTTCTTTTGCAGTTGAAATTGGTTGATTTCTATCATTTTCAAACAATACAATCATTTCGGAAGTTTTTGCATCACTAATTATATTATGCATATGTTTAACCAATGCTTGAATTACTTTATCAATTGTATAAATTTTATAAGCTTTATTTCTATAGCCTTGACGTAAACTTTCTTCAAATATTTGATGTTCAACATCTCCTTCAATTAATTTTTCAGATAATTCTAAAACTTGTTTATAACAATCATCTCCAGTTATAGCAACACCCATATCTTCTAATTGATGTGATAATAAATTTAAATCTTTAGCAAATTGTGGATATTTCCTACTTTTAATTTCTTTACCAACTTCTTCATTCATACCTTTAATTTCTTTTAATCTTTCATATAATGTAGTTAAATGACGGAAAAATACATATATGGTGGTATTACAAAACAAATTAAACTTGTTACGTCTGGTACTGTTTATTTCTGGTAATGAAAATTTAGTATTTGTTGAAACAATCCACAAATCTTTGGCTTTTTCTAATTCTTCATTTACTTCAGGTGGTGATTCTGGTCTATCATTCTTTTTCGATTGTTTTTTCAATACATCTTTTAATAAATCAGTATCACGAGATCTCTTTTTAGATTCTTCTTCTATAATTTCAACTTTACCTCTTGCATCAACTTTTTTTTCAATTTCATCACTTGGAATTCCAAAAAATATCAGTATGAAAAATTGGAAAAATTGTGATAATTTTTCACGATCATGTGTTGAATAAGTTGATGAACGATTTACAAAAACATCAGCCAATTTTAAAATATCAAATAATATTTCATTATCACCAAATTTATAATTTAATTGTTCTTGAGATTTTGGAGTTAATGGATGTAATCTTTTATTTTGTTGTTCAACTTTAACTGTACTAATTTCACTAACTAACTGTTTGACAGTTAATAATTTTTTATCAGCTTGTTTGAATGTTAAACCTATATGATCTAAAGATTTAAAGTACACTTTTTGTTCTAACGATCTCCAAATTTTATTCCATTCTCTTTGAGATCTTTTCCATTCTTCATCCTTTTGTTTCAATCTTTTTAAAACAATCGGTACTGCAATTGCTGGATTTTCATGTAATGCATCAATAACTTCAAATCCACGATCTTTATCATAAATTTTTCTAATAACTTTTTTATAAATGGTTTGAGAATTATGACCTAAACCTGGTGGTAATTTAAAATTGGCCTTTTGTTCAGGTGTCATATTTGCAATTCTATTTGCGATTGTTTCTAAAATTTGAATTGTTCTAAGATTAGATTCCATGTAATAATCAAATTCCAATCTTTCTTCTTCAATTTTAAACAACATTTCTTCATATTGATTCTTACGATGTGCTATAAATCCAGAATCTTCTGATGCCCAAGTTGGATGTCCTACCCATTCATCATTTAAAACTTCCCAACACATTTCATCTCTACCTGAACATGGCATATAAGTTTCTGATTTAGGTAATTGTCTATATGATGGACCATAAGCTTTACAATACGATAATTCAAGTTGATGTTTTTTAAAAGTTATATTTTCTATAGTTTGAGGTTTATCTTCATATCCAACAAACATTTTAAACCAATTAAATAATTCAACATTAGCAACTCCTAAAAATCCTTCAACTCTTTCCACTAAAGTTTCTTTATCAATAATATCTTGTGTGAATAAATTTAATAATTTTAAAAAATCGCTATAAGTTTGTTTATTACCAATTGCTTTTTTAACTTTATCGAAAAATGCAATTTCTTCAGATAATGATGATGATTTAGCTGTACCTGAAGGTGGAACAGGTTCTGGAATACCAGGAACTAAAGTTAAATTAACTGGTGGTGTAACTTGTTTTGGTTTTCTAGTTGCTGGTTGTTGTTGTTGTTGTTGTTGTTGTTGTTGTTGTTGTTGAATTTGTTGAACTTGAGGTTGAAGTTGTGGTTGTTGGACCTGATGTGGTGGAGGAATTTGATGTTGAATAGGTTGTAATTGTTGTTGAGGCGGTGATGGATGTTGTTGTTGAGGAGTAACTTGAGATGGTTGTTGGATTGGTTGCTGTTGTTCATAAACATGTTGTTGTTGTTGTTGTTGTTGTTCAGTTGGTGGTTGATAAAATTGATATGAAGGTTGTGTTGGACTAGGACCAGCGGGTTGAAAATTTCCAACTGGAGGTAATTGAGTTCCATTTTGGTATACATCTTGATGAGGAGGTTGTTGAATTGGTTGTTGTTGCTGTTGTTGTTGTTGTTGTTGTTGTTGTTGTTGTTGTTGTTGCTGTTGTTGAGCATTACTTGTATCTGGTAAAAATTGTTTAAAATCATCTAATAAATCTGGTGAATTTGCAAATAATTGAGTAACTTGTTCATAGACTTCAGCAATTGGTTTTTGTTCTCTTTGATAAGTTTGTAAAATTTCAAGAAATTGTTTATAAATATCAGGTTGATTAGCAAATCTAGTTTTAATTTTATTAACATAAGAAATTGCATGATTAAATTCACTTTGTTCGCCACCATTTTGATGAGCTGCAGTAGCTGCTACACTTTGTTCTTGATAAGATTGTTGTTGTTGTTGATCTTGCTCATCACTTCTTTGATTATATAAATTACTACTACCACTTGGTGTAGTTACTCTTATTTCATTTAAATTACAACTAATTTTATAACCTGCTGGTAGAAAAGTATTAAAACCTTGTATAAGGTTTGTATGACCTTTAAATAAAGTGGAAACTCTTTCAATAACACCTGGGGTATCAATTGAATTTGATTTAAATTCCTTCATTATATCAAGAAATTTATTATAAACATCAGCTTGATTATAAAATTGAATTTTAACTTGATCTAAATATGATAAAGCATCTTGTACATTTAATGGTCTATAAGCATTACTTGTAGATGATCTATTTGGTATACCTCCAAGATTGGCCACTTGCTCTACAGTTTGTTGAGCAGTTGTTGGAGTAGATACATTTGTTGGTTGATGTTGATGTATTATTTGATGATTTGATTGTGGTGGTGGTACTAAAGTATTCTTGAAAACAGTTAGTATATAACTTTAAAAACCCATGAGTTTTCTATACATACTTGATTAATTGATGGGATTGTGAAACCACCAGCACCACCATTTCCTAAACTTGGTAAGGTAGGTAAAGGATATAAAGTAGCTGCAATAATGAGTTAGTATTTTGGGCCTTGTAATTTCGTGTAAATAAAATCATCAATCAAAACATACTTTGTAAATTACCTTGTAAATTTGGAGGAGGTGGTAAATTTGGTAATGGACGAGGAGGATGTTGATTATTATTTCGATTATCTTGTTGTTGATTGAACATGATAGTTGTGGAGTCGAAATGGTTGTAAATAATTAATGAGACAAAGTAAAGAAACTCGTTTTTCATAATTTGTTGATAAATGCCATTAAATGTTACCCGGATATCATTTTAATTATGTAATATATTATGTAATTGTCGTGGTTTGTTTTGTGAAATTGAAAAAAAAATATAAATATAAAGTAAAAACTGAAACATTAAATAATGAATGCACCAGATAGATTTGAATTGTTTATATTACCTGATGGTGTAGATAAGTATGTTTATTACACTAGATTATATTATATTTGGTACTAACATGTTATCAGAATAAAAATAACCCCCGACTCAAAAGTTCCAAATGCTGCAATTGTTAAAATTGAAAGAGAAGATCATACATTGGCAAATTTATTAAGAGCTCAATTATTAAAAGATGAGAGAGTTTTATTTGCTGCTTATAAAGTTGAACATCCATTATTTGCTAATTTTGTATTAAGAATTCAGACTGATGATGGTTATTCTCCAAAAGAGGCTTTACAAAATGCTTGTTCTGGTTTATTAAATGAATTAAATTTTATAAAACATAAATTTACTGAAGAATGGTCTTTAAAAGCCTTATTAGCTAATGATGGTGATGATTATTAATGAGTTTTTAGTTCGTACAATTTGTAATTTAATATAAAAGAGTTTAAGCAAAAATATTTATACATTAGGTGGATTTAAATTAATTCTTTTATAGCATTTTTAATATTTTGAAATTTAATTTGATAATCTGGAATATTATGATAATTTAAATTATTAATTAATTGATATGGTATAGTTGTAATTTTTCTTGTTGGTGAAATATGTGATATTGCAATACCAAATTCTGAATTAAATAATACCAATTTATGATGATCCAGAAAATTAAATTGAAAATTACCATTTGACATTTCAAACATTATATATAATGAGTTTCTAGTATATCTTCTTAAAAATATAATTTCCCTATTCTCTTGAATTTCACTTCCAATTTTTGAAAGGTTAGAATTCATATATTTTGAAAAAAAATCAATAATTTGAAGTTGTCTATGAATTTGAGTCGGTGGTTGTGTAGAAGAATTTTCAATTGTTGTCCATGAATCTTCATTAAATATTAATTCTATAATTTTATCGTTAGTTTTTAAAATTGTATTTTCATCATTAAATAAAACACCAATATGATTATTATTTAATTGATAACTAAAACCATATTTATTTGAATAATCAACCCATTTACTTATTAATGTTGGAGTTTCAAAATGTGGTATCATTATACTACTACTATCATCTTGATAATTTTCCAACTCTTTAATAGCTTTATAAATTTGTAAAATATTTAAATTCATTTGTTTAACTTGAAAGTTTGTTGAAAATATCTTCTTTCCAATATATTTTGGATCAACTTCTTGATATTTTAATCTTGTATCATTTGGTGATAATGATTGTGGTAATAATTTTTTATTTTCAGAATTTAAATCAGTTTTTAAAATTTCAACTGGATTCTTATTCTTTGGTGTATAAATTCCTGCTAAATTTTTAGCATTTTTAAAATTTATAGCTGATTGAGTTTTTGATATTAAATTAAATTCATTTGGTGATTCAGTTAAACTTGATTCATTAATTCTTGTTGGAAATGGACCTTTAAACCATTCATAATTTAAAATTTCATTAATATTTGGACGATTTAATGGATTTAAACTCAATAAATCTTTTATTAATTGTTTTGCCAGTGAACTAATTGGTTTATCATCAGGGAAAGTATATTCAGTCTTTTTAATTCTTTCATAAATTACATTAACATCTTTTGCTTGAAAAGGTGGTTTACCAATTAATAAAGCATATAACATAATACCAATAGCCCAAATATCAACTTCAAAACTATGACCAGTATTTTTACCACCTAAAACTTCTGGAGCAATATAATTTGGTGTACCACATATTGTATATTTTTTGGAATCAGTTGAAGGTAAAACAGATGCCAAACCAAAATCTCCAATCTTTAAATTCATTTCTGGATCAAAAAATATATTACCTAATTTTAAATCTCTATGAATTACTCTTCTTGAATGTAAATATTTTATAGCACCAACAATTTGAACCATAAATAATCTAACTTCAGGTTCAGAAACTCTTTTTCTTGTTTTTAATAATTCCATTAATGACTGATTTGGACAAATTTCTAATAATATATAAACATTTACATCATCCTCAAAACAATCTATAAAATTAACAATATTTGGATGTTTTAAAGATTTATGAATTTTAATTTCTGATAATAATTTAGTTTTAGTTTTTTCATTTTTAATTGAAGCTTTTGCGACAGTTTTGGCAGCAAAAATTTGACCTGAAGAATCTTTCATTTGAAAACAGCGAGCAAAACCACCTTCACCTAAAAAATTACCACGACGATAATCTCTTCCATTTCTTGTTCTAACAATTGATGGAGGAGTTTTACATAATGCAGATAATTTTTCTTTCTTCTTTTTTGGTTGTTGTTGTTGTTGTTGTTGTTGTTGTTTATCTGTTGGTTGAATATTTTCTTTATTACGTCTGATTGATTTAATAGGTGTGATATTATTTGATCTAGCATTTAATTGACCATTATTTAAAGCTTGCAAAGCTTGCAAAGGTTGTGATCGTGACGACATGATATGATTATTGAAGAAGCGCTAAGTATCAAACCTTGGGCTTCAATTCTTTTTTGAATTAAATGAAATGAATAACGAATAACGAATAACGAATAACGAATAACGAATAATGAATAAAAACAAATCAAACTTTTTAAAAATCTATAATCTAATGATGAATTAATGAATTAATGAATAAGAATCACTAATTAATTTCGAATAAATAAGGAATGATATATAAATTGATAAATCTGACTTCAATGTTTAATTTATAACATCGTTAATAAAAATATATATATTTTTTTTGTTTGTTTTTATTTTACCTAATTTGATTTTTTGTTTGTTTTGTAATTAACTCAATTTGTATGAATAGATCAAGTCACGTGGATTTACCATAGTTAACGTCGTATATTTAGTAGTAAGGATGGTAATGATTATACAGTATTTAGCAGTAATGATGCAACAAACACTTGTTATAATTGATTGATACCAGCACCCTTACGTTGTAGATCTTGTATTTACATCCTTACTAGTTCAAATATCCCTTACAACCAGGTGCACCACATAAACACCTAATCCTCTCTTCATCATTAGTTTCTCTTTCAAATTTATAATCATAGGTTAATTCTTCATTTGCTTCAATATCTCTTAATGCATAAATAACAATTCTTTTTTTACCTTCAACTTTTATAATTTTAGCAGTACAACTTGGACTACAACAATGATTTATAAATCTTGCTATTCCACCTTTTTTAGTTGCATCAATAACTGTATTTTCATCAATTCTAAATAAATAAGAAGATCCAATACCTGTTTTAAGATAACTTTTTTCTCTATGTTCAGCAACTTGTTGTCTAATTCTTTCTCCAACATATTCTATAATCATTTCTTTTTTTCCAATTGGTTCCATTGCATATAATCCCCAATTATGAATGGTTGATCTTGCAAAAGTAACAGGTTTCTTCCTTTTAGTTAATGCGTTCAAACTTAAAACATCTGATTCAGTACCTATTTGAGCAATATCAGCAGCAAATCTTCTATTATTGGCTCTATTAACACGAGAATTATTAGTGATTTGTTGTTGTTCATTATTTTCTTCTTGTTCATATTGAATTGTTTTAACTGGTTTTGATATATTTGTTTTTTTACGATGTGGTAAATATTCAATTTTATCAGAATCAGGAATTTTTTTGTAACCATCTGTTTTAAATGAATTAATTGAATCTAATCTTGATGGTAATTCTTCAATAAATTCATCTTCTATAATTTCATCAACAACATCTTTTTGTTTCCATGCCCAATAATCAATGTTTGAAATTTTTGAGGCAATAAAATCTTGTAAGATATCTTTTGCTAATTTTAAATCTTCATCATCTTTAATTAATGATTGTAATGCATCTAGATTGAAAGAAGTTGTAGATATTTCGGGATAAACTGTTTTTGGTTCATTTTCTGTCGGTTGATATTGATCAAGAATTTGTTCAACTTGTTCTTGTTTTTGTTTAACTTCAGATTCCTCCATTTCTTCATCTGATGAATCATACAAGAATTTTGATTTTTTATTTGGTGGTTCATCTTCAGTTGCTGCTGTTTCAGAACGTTCTCTTTTATGCATTGGAGTAACTGATCTACTTGTAGTTTCCTCTTCTTCTTCTTCATCTTCTTCTTGTTCTTCAGATTCTGATTCATTTAATGCATGTTGCATAGGTATATGAAACTTTTTCTTTAAATTTTTTTTAAAAGTTGGTAATCTTTGTTGTTTTAATATTGACATTGCATTTTGTTTAAGAAGGACATTTGATGTTATTGGTTTTGGTTTTTCTTTTTCTTTGGCTTTTAATTCTTCAATTAAATTAGGATAATGTTCATGATTTAATAAATCTAATATAGTAGGTGCTATAATTCTTTCTCTTATATCTTTTGTTAAAAATGATTGAAATTCTTTAATTAATATATTTGTAGCTTCATCTACAGAATCACCTTTTGATTGTTGTTCGACACTTGATTTAAAATTTTCAGGTATTGCCATTTCCATAATTAATTTATATTCAAAAAAATTTCTACCATCTTCTTTTAGAAAACATCGTTCACATTCATTTAATGAATTAAATACAATGTAGAAACCAGTTTTATCAGATAATACTCTTGTCCAATCATATCTTTTCAACATTCTCTTAAGATCTTGTGATGAACATTTTTTAACTGGTACATATTTATCATGAATTAAAATATATGGACGATCTTTAATATATTTATTTAATTCATTTGGTAAAAAAACTCCATCTACAACTTTATGATGACGTCTGTTGGATAGTATAGTTGTATTCGGTTTATATTTTTCAGGTTTGGGTAATTGTTTCTTTTCTTCTTCAATCTTTTTTAATTCTTGTCGTTTTAATTCTTCAAGTTGTCTTTTTTGCCTCATCTTCCTCTCTTCTTCTTCTTCTTTTATTTTAAGTTGTTGTTTTTGAAATTCCCTCTTTGCTGAATCTATTTTTTCATTTAATAAATCATCATTTACATCATTAATTTTAATATTTAATTTAACACCATCAATTAAAATATTTTCATCTTTAACTTGTTTTATAAAAATTTGAGCTAAATTTCTTGATTTTTCAGGATTCCCTTGAAATTTAAAAGTTGCAATACCTAAAAAAGCAGCAGATTGATCATCATTTATAAATTTTATTTCTTCAACTTTACCAAACAAACTTAAAAATGATTTTAAATAAGTTTCATTTACACTAGTAGGTAAATCCCATAATAAAAGTGTTGATAAAGGAGCAGGACCTAATGAATCTTTATCAAAAGTAAATTTTGGAATTGGTAATTGTTTAAATGGAAATTTTTTTGATTTTTTATTTAATTTAGGATAATCATTATTTAACTTTCTTGGATCAAATACAGTTGAAATACCATCACCATTATATCGTATAATTTTTGATTTTTTCTTTTTATCATATTTATCTAATAATAACGTTTTATCTAATTCGGGGTCATAAATAATTTTAAAATTTTTTGATGGATTTATTTGAAATGATTGTGGGAGTAAATTAATTAAATCTGAGTGATGAGATAATTTATCAAATTCATTATCCTTATTATTAATACCATTTGTTATATTTGTACCTGGTACAACAATATTTGAAATTGGAGTTTGAATTGGAGTATTTAAACCAGATTTTGGCGTTGAAGTAGTTTCTGGTCTAAATTTATCATGTTTTATATAATGATCTGTATTATAATCATTATTATAATCTGTATTATAATCATGTCTTTGATATCTTCTATTACTATAAGAAGAACCTCTATAAGACATAATATATACAAGGTTTATTGATTAATTGATAATTAAAATAAAAGAAAATAAAAAAAAAAAAAAATAAAAAAAAAATAAAAAAAAAATAAAATAAAAAAGCGAAAAAAATTGCGCTTTTTCAATATTTGGTATTCCAATAGAAACAGATGGAGATGGAGATGGAGATGGAAATGGAATATTTGGTATTCCAATAGAAACAGATGGAGATGTAGATGGAGATGGAGATGTAGATGTAGATGGAGATGTAGATGGAGATGTAGATGGAGATGTAGATGGAGATGTAGATGGAGATGTAGATGGAGATGTAGATGGAGATGTAGATGGAGATGTAGATGGATATGGAGATGGAAATGCGGGTTGTATAATATATATTATACACACACTGTAATATATAGACAGACAGTGTAGAGCTTACTTAGTTCTAATATGTTTTAATGGACCTGGTGAATGAAAGAAATTAGCAGCATATTCTTTTTTTCTAAAATGTTTCTTTTTTGGTTCTTGAATATAATGGTCCCAACCTTGATTTATTGCAAATTTAATTGCTTGTTCTTTTGTATCAAATTTCATTATAGTACCTTGCATATAATCTGATGAAGATTGATAACCAATTAAATCATTTTCCCATCTATTACCTTTACCTAATACATCCCAATCTAATTTCCAATGATCTCCATTATGATGACCAGATTGTGTTGCGGGTTTTGCTTCCTGATAAATTCTAACTACTCTATTTGTAACTAAATCTTTTGGAGCACCAGATATAATTTCTTTACCGTGAGAATCTGTTGGTTCACTTAAATTTGACGAAACTTGGTTTAAATGTGATGGAATAGGAGTATTGGATTGTAATAATATACTATTAGTCGATAAGTAGCAACATTGTATAATACTAGATCTATATATATTTCTTGATATCATTGTATACTTAGTATTAAAATAATAAAGAATGAAATATTTTTGGTTGGTTAAAAAAATACAATTATTTTTCCGGTACACGACTAATAAATAATTATATGCGTAAACATATGAATAAATATACAACTACCAAATGACTTCATTACAAGTAAAACAATCTATAAATGACATTACAAGTGGTTATAATGGTATATATTATAGTAAATTGATTGGTTATATTAATAGTTTATATCTGTTAAGTTTAAGAAAACTACAATTGAATAATAAAACTGAAATTTCAAGGTATCATTTATGTACTTTTGTTATAATTGAAAAATACCATCAACAATTTGATTTACCAAAACCTGATATTAAAAAGATTCCAATTTCACCAAAGATTGCTGAAAAACTATTGGTTGACTTTAGACAATTATTGAATGAAATTTCTGCTAATAACACCCCAGTGTCTACTCCAAAAAAGAATAGAGTCAAGGAAGGTTTATCTACTAGTTTAACAGGTTCGCCAAAATCTACTAAAAAGATAAATATTACAGGATCGCCAAATTCTACTAAAAATTCAAATATTACAGGATCACCAAATTCTACTAAAAATTATTCAAATATTACAGGTAATTCACCTTTGAAGAAATTAACATTTGATGATATTGATGATATTGATGATATTGATGATATTGATGAGAAAAATCCAGAAACACCAGCTAAAAAGAAACTGAAATTGAAATTAGATGAAAATTCAGAATCGCCATTTCTTTCGCTATCGCCTTCACCTTCACCTTCACCTTCACGCTCACCTAATAAAGAAAAAAATTCACCAAATAAAAAAGGAACAAGAGTAACTACAATTGGTGGAAAGACGTACGTTTACGACACTAAAAATGTACTGATACCTGATTTCATCAAATTTTGTAATACATTTTATATTCCAGCAAATATAACAATTAAAATGGTTCCTACTTTTTTAGTACATCAACATAAATTTACCAAGAAATCTGATTGGTCATTAGCTTGTGGAATGATATATGCAGCTTATATAAGAATAAATCATAAATTATTAAGTGAACAAGTATTTGCAAAAAGTGAATTTTTAGATTTATTATTACAATATCAAAAAGGTGGATTAACTAAATGGTCATTACAATCTTGGTGTACTTTAGTTGGAGAATGGGTTAAAGATGAACCATGGATTTTAGAAGTTGAAAAACAATATATGTATGGTAGTGATACGATACAAGAACTAAATTTAAAAAATGAAAGAAATGAAAAAATTGGAAAAGGATGGGATTTAATTGAATTATTTGGAGGTATATTACATGGAGAAGTATTATATCAATCTAATAATCAAATAGAATATTATAAAACATGGCTGGAAACAGCATTAAATAGCTAATGAATACATACATACATACATACATAATAGAATCTCGTAACTTATAAATTAGGCATCACACGATATGAATTTTTTTTTTTTTTTTTTTTTCTTTTTCTTAGAGTTTGATTTAAGGTACTGGTTATATATTATGACCAAAAGAAAAGCTGATACTACATTAAATGGTAATCAAAAGAAAATAAAAGATATAGATATAGATATAGAAGAAGATGATGATGATTATATATCACATGATTCATTAGATTTAGCCGTTGTCTCAGATAATAATCAATGGCAAGAAACTATTTCAAAAGTTATAAATGCCGTTGTTTCAATCCATTTTTCTCATACAGTTTCATTTGATACAGAAACTTCAATAGTTTCAGAAGCTACTGGATTTGTAGTTGATTCAAAAAGAGGTCTAATTTTAACAAATAGACATGTTGTTGGACCAGGTTGTTTTACTGGTTATATTGTATTTGATAATCATGAATCACTTGATGTAAAACCAATTTATAGAGATCCAATACATGATTTTGGTTTCCTTCAATTTAATATGAATGATGTTAAATATTTAAAATTATCACAGTTAGAATTATGTCCAGATTTAGCTAAAATTGGTACCGAAATTAGAGTTGTTGGTAATGATGCTGGTGAAAAATTATCAATATTAGCTGGTATTATATCAAGATTAGATAGAAATACTCCTGAATATGGTTCATTAACTTATAATGATTTTAATACTGAATATATTCAAGCTGCTGCTTCTGCAACTGGTGGTTCTTCTGGTTCTCCTGTTGTTAATGAAAATGGTAAGTGTGTTGCTTTACAAGCTGGTGGTTCAACTGAAGCTTCAACTGATTTTTTTTTACCTGTTTATAGACCATTAAGGGCCCTCAAATGTTTACAAAATAATTTACCAATTACAAGAGGTGATATTCAAGTTGAATGGCAATTAAAACCATTTAATGAATGTAGAAGATTAGGATTAACAATTGAAGCTGAAGCAAAAGCAAGAGAAATGTTTCCTGATAAAATTGGTTTATTAGTTGCTGAATTAATCTTACCTGAAGGTCCTGCTGAAAATATTATAAAAGAAGGTGATACATTAATATCAATTAATGGTGAATATATTTCCACTTTTATTAGGGTAGATGAAATATTAGATGAAAATGTTGATAAAGAATTACAATTTGTCGTTCAAAGAGGTGGTGAGTATATTAAACAATTTATAAAAATTGGTAATTTACATGATATAACTCCAAATAGATTTGTTACCATAGGAGGTGCTTCTTTCAATGATTTATCTTATCAAATTGCAAGATGTTTTTGTTTACCAATTAGAGGAGTTTTTGTAAATAATGGATCTGGTTCATTTGAATTTTCATGTCAAGAAAGTTTAGGTTGGATAATTGAAAATATAGATGATAAACCAGTTAAAAATTTAGATGAATTTATTGAAGTTATGAAATTGATTCCTGATGGTGCTAGAGTTCCAGTTACTTATCGTCATGTTTCAGATATGCATACTGATTATATACAAACTATTTATTTAGATAGACATTGGGATTCTTCATTTAAACAAGCTATTAGAAATGATGAAATTGGATTATGGGACTTCACAATACTACAAGATAAACCATTAACATTACCTAAACCACAACCTAAAAATGCAAAATATATAGATATTCCATTCAGTGATCCGACCAAATTAGCATGTTCTAGTCTTGTTAAATCATTTGTTCAAGTTAGAACAATATGTCCAAATGGGATTGATTCACATCCATTTAAAAAAGAAATAAATTATGGGGTTGTTATAGATTCTAAAAATGGATTTGTTTTAGTTTCAAGAAGATACGTACCTCATGATATGTGTGATATTTTTATTGTATTTGCTGAATCAATAGATATATCAGCTAAAGTTGTATTTTTACATCCTCATTTAAATTATGCAATTGTTAAATATGATCCAGGTTTAATTTTAGCTGATGTTCAAACTCCAAAATTTTCAAATGTTCCATTAAAAAGAGGTGATAAATCATTTTTCATTGGTTATAATTATAATCTTAGATTAGTTACTGATGATATAAAAATTAGTGGTATTTCATCATTAAATGTAACTCCTAGTTCACTTGCCCCAAGATATAGAGGTACTAATTTAGAATGTATTTTATTAGATAATAAAATTACTCAAGAATGTGGTACTGGTATACTTGTTGATAATGATGGGACAATAAGAGCATTTTGGTTAACATTTTTAGGAGAAACTAATGAAGCAATGTATAGAATGGGATTAGATGTAACTGATGTATTAGATGTTATTAAATCATTACAACAAAATATAATACCAAGTGATTTAAAAATTTTAACTGCTGAATTTGCTTCAATTACTGTATTTCAAGGTAGAACAAGAGGAGTTCCACAATCATGGATAGATAAATTTGAAAATGAAGCAGATGATCAAATCAAATTTTTAGCAGTTGATAGAGTAGCTGCTCCAAAATTAAATCAGCATCAAAATCCATTGAAAACTGGTGATATAGTATTAACTGTGAATAATAGACTCGTCAAAAGTTTAAGAGATTTTAAAGAAATGTATTTTGAAGATAATCTTACATTCAGAATAGTAAGACAAAAACAAGAAATGACATTAACAGTACCCATCATTTCAGTCAAGGATACTGATCAAATTGTTTTCTGGTCAGGTGCATTATTGCAAACTCCACATTATGGAGTAAGACAATTAATGAAAAAAATTCCATCTGAAGTTTATGTAACTGAAAAATCACCAGGTTCACCTGCTCAACAATATGGAATAGTTCCAATTAGTTTTATAACTCATGTAAATGATATTGAAACAAGAACTTTAGATGATTTTATAAATGTCGTCAAAACCATACCTGATAAAACTTATATTAAATTAAGATTAGTTTCTTTTGATAATATACCAATGGCAATTTCATTAAAAACTGATTATCATTATTTCCCAACTACTGAGATTAAGAAAATAGATGGACAATGGAAGGAAATAGAACATAATAAAAGTTAATATACATGTAAAGATGCAATAAAACATGTCAAAGTCTAAACTAACTAAACTATGTACAATATTTTCTATTTTGTAAATCGTTTGAATCTCTTTAAAAATCCAGTCTTCGGTAATTAATTCGTCATGTTTTTTATTTTATAAATTGTTTATATCTTTTTAATAATCCATGTGTTTTTGGTATCGTTATAAAACCTCTAAGATGTTTTAATGATGGAGCACTAAATCTACCATTACCATGATTTGTGCCCGCTCTTTTTCTTTTAATACCTTCAGCAGTTATAAAAATTCTATTTCTTATAGTTTTGGAAGTTTTCATTTTATTTCTAGTTTGTAAAAGTATATTAGTTATTGGTGATTGACCAATAGATCTATTAATGAAGTTAAACATGGTATGGTGAAAATTTGAAAAATTGAAAAAAATTATTTTTCGCAAATTAAAAAATGACATTGAAAATTGTCATACATCTTCATCTGATGAATAATCACCAACAACACTGGGAACTGACTTGGAAGCTGATTTAGTCTGAGATTGTTCAGGTTTGTTTGTTATCTTTTGCTTTTTCTTTACTTGTATTGATTTCTTAACCACTCGTTGTTTGACATCTTTTGACTCTTTCATCAGTTGGTACCTCCTCATTTCTTTATTCATTAATTGTTTAATTTCTTTATCATTCTTTTGTTCTTTTTCTTTTAATTCATTATAGAATTTAACTGCTTTTTCATCCAATATATAAGTTGTATTTTTTGATTCAAATTTCTCTTGATACTCTTGTAATTTCAAAGCTAAACTGTTAGTAGAGTGTTGAATGTATAAACTCCTTACAAAAAGGCATCCTTACATACCTTTTCCCTCTGCTATTTGTTGTCTTAGAGATTTTCGTTCTTCATTTTGCATAATTAATCTCGTAAAAAAAATATTTATTCTACTATATAAACTCTACCTTCGTATGGTGATAATAAATCATCATCTACATCTTCAACATTAGCATGTACCAATTCAAACAGACTATCGATCAATCTCTCAAATTTAACTGAATCAGTTGAAAAGTTCAATACAACATAAGCTTTTGGTGGATTTGAAGTTGGTGATTTTTTAATATATGTAAATAATTTTTTATTACCATAATCTAAAATTTCAAAAGTACCATAAATAAATAAATCTTTATACTTTTTTCTTAATTTTAATGATTGTTTATAAAATTGTAAAATTGATGATTTATCGTATAATTGATTTTCAACATTAATTTCTTTATAATTATCATTAACTCTTGTCCATGGTTCAACGGTTGAAAATCCACCATAGTTATCTGAATTCCATTGAACTGGTGATCTTGCATGATCTCTTGAAATTAAATTAATAACATCCATTAATTTTTCTTCTTTTTCTTTAAAATCGGCATCTTTACCATATTGTTGTTTAAAAGCATTATAATAATTAATTGTATTAATATCCTTATATTCTTCAATTCCCCAAGATCTTGGTAAATTAGTCATACCAATTTCTTGACCTTGATAAATAAATAATGTACCAGTCAACGTAGTTTCTAACATTGCTAATAATTTACCACTCTTGCTAAAATTTTTTTGATTACCAAATCTTGTAATACAACGTGGTTGATCATGATTTTCAATAAATGAAGTAGCCCAAGCATCTGTACCTTTGACAAAATCACATTGATTTTCAACAGCTTTTTTCAAATCAATTAAATCCCAGCCATTATATCTAAATCTATCTTTTTTATCACAACCTAATTCAACAACATCAAATAAAAAGATTGAATTCATTTCATGACTTGATTTACTAACATATTCCAAAGCTTCTTCTTTTGTACAATCACCAACTTCTCCAACAGTAAATGCATCATAATTTGAAGTAACTTTTTCATACATTTCTTTATGAAATTCATGAATTCTTGGTCCATTATGTGCTAATCTACCTGATGGTTGATAAATTGAATCCGGAAAAACAATTGGTGCATCTGGAAAAGCTTGATTTTTTGAATATAAACCAGCAGTATCAATTCTAAAACCATCAACTCCTTTTTCAAACCACCATTTTAAAGCATCATTATGAATTGCATCTCTAGTTTCTGGATTTTCCCAATTTAAATCTGGTTGAGTTTTAGCAAATAATCTTAAATAATATTCATCAGTCAATTCATCATATTCCCAAGCTGAACCTGAAAAAAAAGATCCCCAATTATTTGGTGGTTGTCTATAACCTTGTTCATCATATTTTGGTTTTTTCCAAATATACCAATCTCTTTTGGGGTTTGTTTTTGAAGATCTTGATTCTTTGAACCATGAATGTTCTGATGATGTATGATTAACAACTAAATCACAAATAATTTTCATATCACGTTTATGACAACCATCAATTAAATTTTGCATATCTTCTAATGTACCATATTTGGGGTAAATTTTTTGATAATCACTAATATCATATCCCATATCATCTTGTGGAGAATCATACATTGGACTTAACCAAATAACATCAATACCTAAATCTTTAAGATAATCTAAAGTTGAAATAATACCCGGAATATCACCAATACCGTCACCATTTGAATCTTTATAACTAGCAGGCCAAATTTGATAGATTGTAGCTGTTTTCCACCATTGATAATCGATAGTCATCGTTAATTAGTTAATTTGAATTGCTACATTTTGATATCTTTATATATTTTTCAACATTGGTGTTGGTGATAATTTTCGTAAAATTTCTCGCTAGAATTTTAAAAATTATTCCGAGAATTCAGATCCCACTCCTTTGTTAAGAAATTACCCCATAAATCTCGCTCGAATTCTCGCAAATTAAAATTTTGTTGGTTTGACATGTAGTATTCGATGAAATAACCGACGGAAAAGCGAAGGTATTGAATTGAGGAAAGATATTGCTGAATTACTCTTTTGTTGAAAAGACTAAAGCACTCTGTAAATAGTGTAGTCGATATGGCTCGGGGAAGATTCCAATTTTGCGATAATAAGATAATCCGAAACGCGAGAGAAATAGAAAAAATTTTCCATAACTTCTGGCAGGGTCGAGCCGTGTGCTAATTTTAAAGTTCAACCTATTAAAATTGAATTTCTTAACACAAAGACATTTCTTGTCATTGTCAAGAGATATGTGGGGAACAATAAGCTTCGGAAACTTTAAACTGCACTATGGTAAAATGCCTCCAAAATTATTATTTTTGCAACTCACATTTGTGCTATAATTCTTAAAATCTTCGAAAAGTTACCAAATGTATGTCGAGTCTTTGTGAAATATAAATTGCAATGAATTTCCTTGGGACAATTTTAATAATTAATAATGTCTGACAATAACAAAGGTGAAAAATTAGTTGCTACAACTTCAATAACTAGTGAAGTTGAAGATAAATTATCATCAGTTGGTAATACCAATACTAACTCTAATGATAATTATATTAGTAAATTTTTAGATTTATCAAATGAAGCTAAAGCTGAAGATAAAAGAGATAAACATATGACTTTATTAGAAGGTATTAGAACATTTCCTAAAGCTATTGGTTGGTCAGTTGTTTTAAGTACAGCTTTAGTTATGGAAGGTTATGATTTAAATTTAATTACTAGTTTCTTTGCGTTTCCTGGTTTTACACAAAAATTTGGTCAATATTATCCTGAATTAGATGAATATCAAATACCTGCTAAATGGCAAACTGGTATTTCAATGTCTTATCAATGTTCTCAAATTATTGGACTTTATCTTGCTGGTATTTTTGCTGATAAAATAGGTTATCGTAAAGTTTTAATGACCACATTGAGTGCCATTAATGGTTTGATTTTTATACAATTTTTTGCACCTAATATTGAAGTTTTACTTGTTGCTTATGTTCTTTTGGGTTTAGTTTGGGGGTCTTATCAAACATTAGCAGTAACCTATGCAGCTGAAGTTGCTCCAGTACCTTTAAGATTATACTTGACTACTTACATTAATGTTTGTTGGGTTTTTGGTCAATTGATTTCAAGTGGTGTTATCAAAGGGATTTCAACAATGTCAAATCCAGATTCTTATAAAATTGCTTTTGGTCTTCAATGGATGTGGCCTATTCCTTTATTAATTGGTGTCTTTTTAGCTCCCGAAAGTCCATGGTTTTTAGTTAAAAAAGGTAGATTAAAAGAAGCTGAAAGATCAGTTACAAGATTATTATCAATGCCTGAAAAACAACTTGTTGCAGAAAATATTGTCACAAAAATACAATTAACTGTTAAAGAAGAGAGTGCCATTGATTCTACAGGTTCAATAGTAGATTGCTTCAAAGGTTCAAATTTAAGACGTACACATATAGCATGTGTTACATGGCTTATTCAAAGTATTACAGGTGCCACAATGAGTATGTAAATTATTAAATTGGTTAACTACATTACTAACTTTTCTAGTGGGTTATAGTACATATTTTTACCAACAAGCTGGTTTAGCACAATCAATGTCATTCACATTTTCAATTATCCAATATGCTTTAGGTATTGTTGGTACATTAGGATCATGGTTCATTTCTAGAAAATTTGGTCGTTTTACAATCTATATTTATGGTTTATGTATGATGTTTGTTTGTTTAATGATTACTGGTGGTATGGGGGTCTCAACTTCAACATCTGCTAAATGGGGAGCTGGAAGTATGCTATTAGTTTATACATTTTTTTATGATTTAACAATTGGTCCGTTATGTTATTGTATTGTTGCGGAAATGCCATCAGCTAGATTAAGAGCAAGAACTGTTATGTTGGCAAGAAACTGTTACAACATTGGAAATATAGTTGTTGGTATAGTTACACCTTATATGCTTAATCCTACAGCTTGGAATTTAGGTGCAAAAAGTTCATTTGTTTGGGCAGTTATTTGTTTCATTTCAATCATTTGGTGTTATTGCTTTTTACCTGAAACGAAAGGGAAAACGTTTGCAGAATTGGATGTCTTATTTAGAGATAAAGTTGGTGCTAGAAAATTCAAATCAACTGAAGTTGAAGTATTTTCAGCTGGTGAAATGATGGAAAAGATGGATGGTGATCAAATTAAAGATATGTTGAAAGAAAGAGAACATGTTGAACATGTTGATATTGAAAAATGATCGTATTTAGTTCTTGTTGTTACTTTTTTACGAATAAATGAAGTTATGATAAATTGCGCGTGTTCTGAAACATAATCGCGCTTTGTCCTAATCGGGTAATTTTCAAGAATTTTTATATCTCATAAATTGCAATGTTTCACAAATCAACATATCATCATCTAATCAAACCACAATTGATAGATCTTGCGCCGGATACAATACAGTTATACTTAAAACGGTTTGAATAAGCGCTATGAGCAAGTAATCGGTTTTTGCTTATTTCTCGGTTCAAAATTTTTGAAACGCCACATTCCACAGTTTTCAGATATATATAAAGAAAACTTTACTAAATCTTAAATAGAAAATGCCCGTTCCAAATAAATACAACTTAAGACCTTTCATTGAAGCTCCATTATCAAAGTTCCCAATTAAAAATAAAATAGATTTACAAACTATTGATTTTTCATTGTATGATGATGAAAACTTTGCTACAAGAAAATCATTAGCTGATAAAATTGAAAAATCATTATCTACATATGGTTTCATCTCCATAATCAATCACGGTTTCCCAATTGAGAAAATCGAATTTTTAAAATCAATTGCACAATCATTATTAGAACTTCCAATTGAAGAACAAAAAAAGTATTTAGCTGGTGCTTTAAAAAGTGATTTGGAAGATAGAAGTAAATCTTTAGGTGGTGAACAAGGTTCTGGTTTCAAACCAAAAGGTTATTGGTCAATGAAAGGTGGTGTTGAAGACTCAATAACTCATTACAATTTTAATAATATGCAACATGATAGATTTTTCGACTTAGAATATAATAATTATCCAGAAATTGTTAAAGATTACCTAAAAGAAATTGCTGAATATTATAGATTCTTACATAATGATGTTTTAAGAAAGCTTTGTAATTTATGTGATATAGTTTTAGAAGTACCTGAAGGTTTTTTATTTGATAACTACTTTAAAACATTTCCTGGAAATTATGATGAATCTGGAGCTGGACCTGGTAGATTTATGCAATATGAAAAAATGCCAGAAGAAGATTTAAAGAAAGTTGATAATGAAACATTAAGAGGTCATTCGGATTCAGGTGGGTTCACTTTTATAACTAGTCAGCCAATATTATCATTACAGATTAGAGATTATTATACCGGTAAATGGAATTTTGTTGGACATAAACCAAATGCATTAATTGTAAATATTGCAGATACAATGGAATTTATCACTGGTGGCTATTTTAAATCAAGTATTCATAGAGTTGTTTCTTCACCAATTGATCAACAAGATTATAAAAGGTTAGTTTTGATATATTTTAGTAAACCAAAGAATACAGCTGTTTTGGATCCTGATTTATTGAATTCACCAAAATTGAAAAGATTAGGTTTTAATAAACCAAAAGATTGGGAAAAGATTACTACATCTCAATGGAGTGTTGATAAACTGAGATTATTTGGTAAGAAAAAAGTTAATGATACAAAAGGTGATGAACCGAATTTAGTTTTAATGCATGGTAGATTGCATGAAAGATGGCATCAAGCTGAATTTAATTTTACATTGGAAGAAGCTGAAAAACATTTTAAAGTGATAAAATTAGATTGATTGATATTTTGGTTGTATAGAGAATATAAGAATTTGATTGTCTAACTTTATTTATTGGTTTGTTTTGTTTGTTTTTTGGGTTTTTTTTTATTAGCGTCTGTCAAGATCTAAAATCCTAGATCCATCTTTTTGTGTGAGTTCCGATCTTATCTTAGATCCGAGATGTATTTTTCGTGCGGCGGAATCAACAAATATAGATTTGATTTCAGATTCAAATTTTTAAAACACCAAAGACAATCTACACTACCCTCTAGGGCTCTAAGTATAAATCTTGACTAAACAATTCTGTTAATACTGTCTACTAACCAACATTCTGCCAAGTATGCTAAACCGAAGTAATTTGACGATGACTTGGAATACTTTTAAATAACACAAATCTACTTCTAATGATAGGATTGAACCTTCAGAACTCACTTAGGTTAACCCCTAGAAGCTTGGTACAAGAAGTTGAGTTTAATCTCTGACTTGTCACAATAACTGAGCAAAATGGAACCAATGATTACACTTATAAACTTCAAAATTCGGTGAAATTTACACAAAATGAATCATCCATCTAATATAGTTAGAAAATTGAATTTGCGTCAATTGTTTGACAATTGAAAATAAGATCAAGTCTTAATCGCAGGATTAAAATAAGCATGAACGTACTTAAGATCAATTGACGAATAAGCAGATTGAGTAGCACTTCTGCTCGCATTTGGTAGCAAAGCATTTTTGGTGTTTACACGAAATAGAAACACGCATCTCACTTAGAAGATCAGCAAAAAATACAATTCTGCTCATGTTTAAGCTGTAGAATGAAGAAAAAAATGGATAACAGAGGAATCGAACCCCTGACCTTTCCCAAGTTTTTGTTCGCATTCAAAGGTGTTAATTACAAACAGCCTAGTTCGAACAATTGCTAAGGGAACGTTATACCACTAAACTAGTTACCCTGAGTATAAATTTCTCCTTTAAAATTTGAACATCTAGGTTCTTTTGAGACTTGTGCATAATAAAACCCAGATCATAAATGAAGTTTTACTAAAAAAAAACTCATTTCCTATGCAAAACCAAATCACTTTAGTTTACCACTCCAGTTATTAGCTAATTTGTATCTTTATTGGTGGCTTGAATTTTAAACGGCTACGTCTAACGTAGAAGGGCATCTAAATTGTTAATTTCACTTTTGAATACAAAAAGGTTCGCCTCTATTAACCGCAAAAATTTTTAATTAATGCTATCCAATTCCCCTAATTCTTTTTTAATAATTACAGAGTATATGAGTAAGTTCGATAAATAGTACAATCTGTAATATGTGCCTTAAGTACTTATTGTTATAGAGTATATGGCAAGCTTGAATATATCTGTTCTTATTGTACTATATTCTGATTTAAATTTAATTTCGGTGCGACAAAGTTATTTTCTCGCACTAGCCTTGAGGCGACCTGGTACTAAACTAATTCGCTTATATATCTATCCCGAATAACGCATTAGCTCGAGATAACGACCAGCTCAGTGATCTTTGAATTATATAACTTACATATTTTGAAGTTTGGATTTCGAATCATTCGTCGTTTGAATTTTTGGCATTTTTTCACCATACATAAAATTTCCTAAAAACTAATAGCTCAGTGTACATTTGATATACATCAATTCAATCTCAGCAGCCGACGTATAATAAGCTAAGAGAAATTGATTGTGTTGCGTATAATGGAAACATATATGCATTTAACTGAAATTTAGTCGATTACTATTTGGTTGCAAAATTAAAATATGCTACCAAATTGAGTCGATCGAGTTTTAATCAAAATCGAAGAGTTGTTCACTTATAAATTGGTCCAAATCTAGCTTAATCCAAGTACTTGGATAATAAAAAAAGCTGAACATAGTGATAAATTAATGCTTTCATAATCCAGGCCGAAATCATATTAACCACTAAATGATTATTTCACTTTCGTAAATCGAAGATCAGATTAACACTGTAAAACAGTAGACTTAGATTGCATCTATTTTTGTTTCATATTATTACATTCACTTCTTGTGTTCATATTGAATCCGAAGTTAGAGATCATTCTTTTGGCTGCAAAATATTACAAAAATCTATAAACTTTGATCATTCCACCGACAACCAAAACAAACTGATCAAAGATAACAATACAAATTCTATCACATCTATACAAACAACTTGAATTTAAGATCTCGTATTCTCTATACTCACACAAAAACACCATATCTAAAAATTTAGTGAGATGTGATCCACGAAAATTTTTTATTTTTTTTTTTCAAATTTACGAAAACCTTATCAAATGAGTGAATCAGCTACTGATAAATCTAAATTATCTAAATATGAACAGCATTATTTTTCATCGTATGATCATTTTGGTATCCATGAAGAAATGTTAAAAGATACTTCAAGAACATTAAGTTATCGTAATGCAATGTATCGTAATAAAGAATTATTTAAAGATAAAATTGTATTAGATGTTGGATGTGGTACTGGTATTTTATCAATGTTTGCCGTAAAAGCAGGAGCAAAACATGTTTATTCAGTAGATATGAGTTCAATTATAAACAAAGCGAAGGAAATAATTGAATTAAATGGATTTTCAGATAAAATTACATTATTACAAGGTAAAATTGAAGATATTGAATTACCTGTAGATAAAGTTGACATAATTATCTCCGAATGGATGGGATATTTTTTATTATATGAATCAATGTTAGATACTGTTTTATATGCAAGAGATAAATATTTAGTTCCTAATGGTTTAATTTTCCCTGATAAATGTCAAATGTATATAGCTGGTATCGAAGATGGACAATATAAAGATGAAAAAATTTATTATTGGGAAGATGTTTATGGATTTGATTATTCACCATTTATTAAAGTTGCAATGGAAGAACCATTAGTAGATACTGTAAATAATCAATCATTAATCACTAATGGTTGTAAATTTTTTGAATTTGATATAAATACTGTTAAAAAAGAGGAGTTGTCATTTGATAAACCATTTGAATTAACTGCTATTGATAGTGATTTGTGTCATGCTTATGTCGTTTATTGGGATGCTATATTTCCTGGTAATGAAAAAGTTGTATTACCAACTGGTCCAATGAATCAATATACACATTGGAAACAAACTGTATTTTATATGAATCAGGTTCTTGATTTGAAGAAAGGAGATATTATAAAAGGTAGAATTAGTGGTAAACCAAGTGAAATTAATCCAAGAGAAATTGATATTGAAATTAAATGGGAAACAGATGACACAATTGGTAGTTACAATTATTTCTTAAGATGAACAAGTTATATAGATTGAATACACAATTTATTAGAAACATGTCTAAATCTGAACAAGAATGGAAAGCTATTTTATCTCCACAACAATTTAGAGTTCTTAGACAAGGTGGTACTGAAGCTCCTTATATTGGTGAATATACAAATACTCCAGCAAGTGATGGATTTTATAATTGCGCTGGATGTAATCAACCATTATATAAAGCAGATACAAAATTTAAAGCTCATTGTGGTTGGCCAGCTTTTTATCAAGCATTACCAAATTCAATTAAAATTTATAAAGATGAATCTCATGGAATGATTAGAGAAGAAATGAGATGTTCTAATTGTGATGGGTATGTAAGGATGTGAAGATGCATCAGGATGCAAGTCAGGATGCAAGTCAGGATGCAAAAGCAGTCAGGATGCAAAGCAGCTACTTGCTACTTATAAATGCAACAAACACTTAATTATATATTAATACTAACTATATTAGCCATCTTGGTCATATTTTCCGTAATGAAGGTTATTCAAATCCAACAAATGAAAGACACTGTGTAAATAGTATTTCAATTAAATTTGAATCTAAATAATAAATGGAATATAAATCTTTCTTTTTAACTTCTTGTAGTCATCACCAAAAGTTCTTAAATATCTTTGATGTTTTTTAATTGCCCATAAATACATTTGACCAGAGCTGACTAAAAAAAATACCCATGCCGACCAATTATTAACTAATAAAGCAAAAGCAAGCCAAGATACACTTTCAAAGAAATAATTAGGACATGAAACTAAATCAAAACCATAACCAAATGGAATAACATAATTTTTAGTATCTTTGTCACGTAAATTACTCAATATTCTATGAGTAATAAAATTTGAACTTTCAGCAAATATCCAAACTCCAAATAGTAAATAATTAATCAAACTTGAATGATTACTTGTATGAAATAAATATTTAGATATTCCATTATTATATTCTGGTGAATATATAAAATAAGCTAAATTAAAACCACTTAATATCCAATAATGAGTTGAATTTTTAAAAATATTAAACAATGGCATTGTAGAATTTGAAAATTTATGAATATATAAAGTTTCATATTCTCTCTTGAAAAAATGTAACAAAACCATAACAAATGCCAATTGTTGAGTTTCAGTATGTGGGAAATCAATAGTATTATATAATGATTGAATATAATAAAATATAGGATGGAAAATAAATGGACCAAAATATTCAACTAAAAACACTGTTTTCCATGAAATTTGGGGACCTAAATCTTTAACAAATAAACCTATTTTCTCTGAGCTTTCAGAAATACCATTTTCATGAAAAGTCTTATGTGGAATTAATGGTACTTGTTTACCATTATCTAATCTTGTTAATCTTAATCTATAAGGTGAGAGTTTGTTATCAAATGACAATTCATGAATTAATTCTTCTACTAATGAGTCAGGAGATAATTCATTCGACGAATATGATTTAATATTCTTTGATCTAGATTGAACTTCAATATCCATTATACCAACTATTGCTCTGTACTGTTCTTCCTTAGTCGTGTGAAATGAAAAGTGGCAAGAAATAAATTGGTGAGAGTGAAAAAAAAATCATCAGTTATTAACAACGTATATACTTATTATGTCAGATTGGGATTCAGTTACTATTATCGGTCAAAAAGCAAGAGTAGGCGGCGGTGGACCAAGAGAAACAGTTGCAAAGACACAATCTCAATTAAATGCAGCTAGAAGATCTGGTGCAGTAGTTGGCACTGAAAAAAAATATGGTTCAGCAAATACAAAATCAAATCCTGAAGGTCAAAGATTAACTAAATTAGATGCTACAGATGATGTTGTTCAAGTTAAAAAAGTAGATCAAAGTGTAGGTAGAACTATACAAAAAGCAAGACAAGATAAAAAATTAACTCAAAAAGATTTAGCTACTAAAGTTAATGAGAAACCAAATGTTATTAATGATTATGAAGCTGGTAGAGCTGTTCCAAATCAACAATTATTAGGTAAATTAGAAAGAGCTTTGGGTGTTAGATTAAGAGGAAAAAATATTGGTGAACCTTTATTTAAAAAGAAGGAGTAAGGATGCTTGTCTGGGTGCTTGTCAGGATGCTTGTCAGGGTGACCTGTCAGGATGCCTGTCAGGTTGCAAATTTATTTAAGCTGTATTTAAATTGCTGTCGCATCCTCACATTGTGTTTCACATCTTCACTGTATGCCTTCCACGATATAATGATAAATATATAGATTACAAAATTATTATGACTCTCGTTGACACATTGCTTTTTTTAAATCTATTGGTATATATAAATATAATATAAGATAGTTTAATCGTTTATATTCAAGAATGATGCTAGTTTAAATATACTTAATTTGATCTCGTAAACCCAAGGCATTGTAGATGTATGGCTTTTTCTCAGGGTCCATTTAATGAGATCTATGCCCCGATTCTCAGATCCCAATTCTGTACGTTAGAATAAAGACGATATATATATTCTTGAATACTTTTAATGGCTTTCAAATAAATAATGTAAGGATGCAATCTTCCTTCTGAGTCTAGTTGACACAGTGCTTTTATTAAATTTATTGGAATATATAGATAATACGAGATATAGTAGTCGAATGTATTTAGTCATTCATATTTATAGCAAAGCTCTCTGAATCCTGTCTTGTAACGTTACTTATGGGTCTAATTGACATACTACTTTTATCATATCTACTGAAATATAATGATAATACAAGATATTGTAGTTGATAGTATATCTGGTCATTTGTATTAGTTTAAAACTCTCTGTATCCTCTCTTGCATGCTTGTCTACCATTTGGCATCCTTACACATGACTTTAATATTGCTTTTAATAAATCTTTTGGAACACATAGATTTTACAAGAGACTGTAATTGATTGTATAAACCATTTTGGCATCCTTACCATTGCATCCTTACTACAACCTTACTACATCCTTACTGGATCCTTACTGCATCATTACTGCATCTTTACGATTCTAATTCACAAATAGCCTTGATCAATTCAATAGGATCAATTTTATCTTTTGTATTAATATAATTTGTAATCAATTTTTCAAGTTGAATTTTAATCGTATCATCTTTAATCAGTTTCATTACATCAGTTGACTTTAGTAGTTGATAAGATTTATGATATAATTTATCAATATTTAAACTTATATTTAAATTTGATTTAACGATTTCTAAATCATTTTTAATCTCATTAATCAAGTCATCATTCTTCTCATTCTCTTCATAATTAATTTTCATATTCTCTACTGGTTGTATTGAGTTTTTGAACGTTTCTTTCCATTCATGAGATTGCAATTTTAATTGTTTTATCCTTTTTGAATATATTTGAATATTTTCACAATTTGACACATTATGCGGATTAGGTACTATTATTGGATCAACTATTAGATCCGATTGTTTATTGATATGAATTCGTCGATCGATCAAATCTTTTATACTTTCTTCTTTTATTATTTTTGCCGAGTTGACTACTGTTTGATCTTGATCTTGAAACATTTCTGTTTCTATTTGTTTTTTCATAATCCGTATCATTAATTGTTTGACCCTGTCAAAGCTAGATTCGTCATTTCGATTAGATACTTGATATTGTAGATTATATGGTGATATATATTGATCAGATTCACCAAATGGAGATTTCAATTTATTTAGTTTTGATTCTGTTGATGAAACTATATGATCTTCAAGAATTTGAGTAATTGGTGTGTTTGTATTTATCTTTCTTCTTTTTCTTTGATCTGGAGAAGCATTTCGTTTATATATGAATTCACCATCTTCTTCGAACCTGGAATCACTTTCTCTTTGTTGACTTGAATTATATAAACTTGATAATTTATTATCCCTCGTCAGTATTCGATTATTTGGTCTTTCTATCTCTTCATTACTACTATCATCATTATTTGACATTTGTTTGTTTATTGTTTTTCTTTTGTTTGTTTTTGTTTTGAATTGAAAAAATCTGAAACAAATTTATTTATAGAATGAAAATATCGAAATGTAACCAATATATAGCTACAATTAATGATAATAGATTACAGATAATACAGATACAGAATAGATCAATATACAGACAATATCAATTACAACTGAATATTAGTCATTTAAAATGGGAAGAAATTATACCAGGTAATAAATCTACAAAAATTGGAATAATCAGTAATGATCAGTTACTCATATATGACATCAGAGAATCAAATACACCTCCAATCATAATCAAACAATCACAATTTGACGGAATATCAGAATTTCATTGGATTCCTCCGGTCAAGAATGGAACAGGTGCTTATGAAAATAGTATTCAATTGATTGTATATACGAAAAATCACCTAATTGCAAAAATATATTCACTTGATTGTACTAGAGTGCTATTCAAGATTTACAAACCAATTGGAAAACACGTAGTCAGACCAGATAGGAGATTTTATTCAATTATAGCTAATAGTTTTGAATATAATGTCCCTCCCAAAATTTATCATTTTTATAATAATCGATCAACTAGTCAACTTATCAAATCTTATCAAATTGAGTCAAATTTAATTACTAATCCAAGCATGGAGTGGTCTCCGTTAAGTAATTGGTTGCTGATATTTAATACTGATGATAGTTTGTTTGGATATCATTTAATGGTTTATAATTTACATGAGAGGCCAATTATCAATATTGAAAATTTTCAAGATGGGTTGAATTGTAATTATATATGTAGGTGGGTAAATGATGATTTGCTAATTGCAAATATTGATAATGGAGTACTCAATATCCAGAAATTATCAATGAAAGTGCTTCGAATCGTGAAAAAGTTGAGTATACCTACAGAGTACAAGAACATTATAAGTCTAGAAGTGTTTGAGAATAACATTTGTTTCAACCTTGGTCAACATTTACTAGTTTTCAATAATGAATTTAATTCGAAATTTGAATATACTGGACAAATACTAAAATTATATTACGACAAAATATTGTACATAGTTACAGACTCACAGGTTTTAAGTTATGATACTCAGCTAAACGTAATTTATGAATCAGTTCAGACTATACAAAATGCAACATTTATAAATAACAATATCGTCATAGAGTATCAATCTGATTATGAAATTATCCCAAAATCAAGAAAACATATTGATGAGTTAACAGATACGTTTATCCATAAAAAAATTAAACTTAAATAGATATATACATGTTGAATAATTGTCATTTGCATCCTGACTTGCATCCTGACATACTTACAATTTTTTCTTCTTTGGAGCACCCTTGTTTCTTCTCTTTCTATCTTGTACCATAAATTGTCTGTGTGTTTCTCTTGGATCCACTAATTTTAAATCAGGAAACCATTTTTTAAAATCTGAAAAAGTTGGAGTTGAAGAATTATCACCATACCATTTTAAAAATTGAGGACCTTTTAAAGGTTTTCTTAGGATATTATTTGGATTTCTTTTTGCTTGTGGATTATAATATTGATTGAATATTTCACAATATGTCTTTCTTATATGATGAAGTCTTTCCTTGGTTGGAAATGATTTTAGTATCTGTGACATGTAGATTGACAGATACAAAATTTTTCAACTGGTAAAAATTTATAAATTGGCCGGTTTACACGTGACCAAGCACGTGATAAAGAATTTAAAATGTGTATATAAATGTATATATAGGACAAATAACTCAATAGTAACTACTATCACCACATTCTATTTCATTAAAAATCTTTTGTAATAATAGATCTAGAGTATCTATTGTTAACAATTTGAGTGTTGATGTAGAATTGGAAATCTATAATATAAACTATATACACGTGATCATACACGTGATCAAATCTAAATTTTTATATAGCATAAATTACTCATTTTATACTACTATCACCACCTCATTCTATTCAGTCCAAAGTCTCTTCCAGTAATAGTTATATTGGATAGGCTGTTGCCAGTTAGTTGTGTGTCATTTAATTAGTGTTATGTGTCAAAATCTACGCCTCTCTTATTTCTAAAAAAAAGGACCAAACAAAATCAAATATTACTATTAATAGATAGACGAATAATGATTTAAAGTATTATACAAGAATGAATAACAATTATACTTCACCATTCGATGATTCTCAATTATATGATGAAGAATATGATCCAAATAAAACTTATACTTCAACTTCTACTTCAACTAATCATCAACAACAACAACAACAATCTAATAGAAACCCTGGCAACAGTTTACCGAAATTACATATAATAACAGATGAACTCCCCAAGAGAAACTCGTATCATTCTGATAAAATATCAATACGGAGTAATAATCGATTAAGTGTCATAAGTCATCAATCGTCATCTCCTAGATCTTTACAATCTCCTAATTTACAAATTAACACCGATGATGACTTGAAAGAATTTAAAGAAGGTTTAAATTTTGCCTTAGGTAGTGATAATAATGAAGCTAATTGGTTTCCAGTCTCTAAAAAGACGTCAAGAAGTCTATCAAATGAAAATCAAGAAAATTTTACAAATGAAATTCCATTACAAGATATGACTAGTACTCAATCACCAATGAAAAATCTAAGATCTCCATTTGATGATGATGTTAAATCTCAAATCTCAAGTCCCGTTCATTTACATCCACAATTGACTCCATATCATCTAGAATCTGGTATAATTCAACAAGATGAAAATACATCACCAACTAGAATTAAAGATGCTATATCTCGAATATCTAATCGTATAGCAGGTACTGGACGGCAAAACACAGATGATGATTTGAGCATTATTGATACAAATTCATTAAAAACACCATTACATGAAACCAATTCATTTTTTGATTCTCATAGTTTGAAATCTCCAATAAGGAGTATTAATCAATCAATTCCAGATTTAACAATCACCGACGAAAATGAGGTAACTGAAGGTTTAGGTTTATCCTATGACCAAGAAGAGAAACCAGAATTTGAGAAACCAGAATTTGAGAATCTAGAAACAATGCATTTATTTGGTAATTCATTAAGAATATTTTCACCAAAATCAAAAATACGACAATATTGTTATAAATTATTAGATTCAAATTTTAATGATATCTTTTTCCTCATTGTTTTAATTTTACAAGTTGCTTTATTATCTTATAGACAATGGAATCCATCAAAATTAAATGGGTACTTTTACACTGGTTATAATTGGGCTGATTATTTATTAGTTATAATTAATATAGTTTATACAATTGAAATATTTGCTAAAATGATAGCATATGGTTTTTATGATGATAGGATAATGTTTCAAGATCTAGGAATAGCGTATCCTGAAAATGAATTAAAAAAACAATACTTTAGTCTTTCTAACATAATCAAAATATTTGAATATTTTGGAATTAAAAATTTTTGGAAGAAAGAGGATCCAATATACTCAGACCAAAATTCAAGTGACGAAGTAGATATAAAAGAAATTAACCTAAATGAAAGTGTTGATAATTTATTAGGTAAGAAATATTCAGAACCTATTAAACTGCATCACTATTCAAAATCAAATATTAAACCAATTGGAAAAACAAATACATTTTTCAAACCACAAATACAGAAAACTTTTGATACCCTCAAACTTAAAAGAGCATTTATGAGACATAGTTGGCATAGAATAGATTTTATATCCATGGTTTGTTTTTGGATTTCTCTATTATTATCAATTAATCATTATGATGCAAATCATCATATTATGTTATTTAGATCATTAAGTTGTTTAAGAATTTTGAGGTTGTGTAATTTAACAACAGGTACCACAACTATCTTAACTGCTTTAAAAATTGCCATACCTCAATTAATTGATGTTTCTATTTTCATTGGTTGTTTTTGGTTATTTTTTGGAATTATTGGTGTTCAATCTTTTAAATCTTCATTAACTAGACATTGTGTATGGACAAATCCAAATAATCCAGATGAATCATGGATAAATGATGATTCTTATTGCGGATCATTTATTGGATTACAAGGTCAGCCTATGTCTTATCTAGATAGACAAGGGAATAGTACTGGTGTTATTAAAGGTTATAGATGTCCAATGTATTCTCAATGTATTTCTGGTGATAATCCATATGGTGGAACAGTTAGTTTTGATAATATTTTACAAAGTTTAGAATTAGTATTTGTTGTAATGAGTGCTAATACTTTTACTGATATAATGTATTATACAATGGATTCAGATAATATGACAGCTTGTTTATTTTTCATTGGTTGTATATTTGTAATGACTGTTTGGTTGTTAAATGTTTTCATTGCTGTTATTGTCGCATCTTTTAATATCACACGATTAGAAGTTGCAGAAGAACAAAAGAAAAAGAAAGAAGGTAGGAAAATATTTAAATTATTTGGATTCAGTAATGAAAAAGTTCAATTACATGAAGAAAGGATTGAATTTTTGAAAAAACAAAATATATTTTTGAGGTTGTATTACAAATTTGAGTTTTTATTAGTTATTGCTGTCTTTGTAAGTTTATTTGTTCAATGCTTTAGAAGTTATTATATGTCAGAGACAAGAAGACATGTAATTTATCGTTTTGAATCTGGTTTCACTGCTGTTTTCTTAGCTGAAATAATTATAAGGTTTTTAATACATCTTCCACATTGGAGATTATTCTTTCAATCAAAGAGAAATATATTTGATTTATTCCTTGCTATTATAACATCAATTATTATCCTAGGTCCAGTTAAAAATAGACTTGGACATGCCTATTATTGGCTTACTGTTTTTCAATTAATGAGATTCTATCGTGTTGTTTTATCAACTTCAATTACAAGAAATTTATGGTTAAAAATTATGGGTAATTTCAAGGCAATTTTCGATTTAGCTTTATTTTATTTCATTTTATTATTTCTTGTATCTGTTATCTTATCAAGATATTTTGAAGGTGTAGTTCCTGAATCTGATTTAGATGATGTTGACTTCCCCATGAATAATTTACCAGCTTCATTTATTGCATTATATGTAATTACCTCAACCGAAAATTGGACTGATTGTTTATTTCATTTACAAGAATATGCTACAACTACATCTTCAAGATCATTTGGGTCCGTTTTTTTAATTGCTTGGTTTATATTATCTAATTTTATTATATTAAATGTTTTCATTGCTGTTATTGCTAAAACTTTGGAAGTTTCAGAAGAAGGTAAACGAAAACAACAATTATTACAATTTATAGATATAATGTCAAATAAATTACAAAATATAGCTACTGAATCAAGTTTATTAAGTAAAATAAAAAAAAAATTATTCAAAAGGAATGAAGTTCGAGATGAATTGGAAAAAGCAGTCATTAATTTATTACTTTCAGGTACTGCCGTAAATGATTTTTTGGAAACTGAAAGAGAAAGAATCCATATTGATGATGATGAATCAATTAGAGAATTACATTCATCGAGTTGGAAAAGATGGTTTCAAATAAATTTTTGGAGAACTTTAAACATATTCCAAAATCCATTTTATGATAAAGTTCAAAATAATCATAAAGTAACACTTGAAAATTTTGATCCTGCCAATTTTGCACAACATATAATGAAGGAAAGGAAAAACATGTTGAATAAACAAATTCAATTTCTTAAAGATAATCCAAGATATAATTATGTTTTTTATATTATCGCTCCTCAACATCCATTAAGACGATTATGTCAAAGATTAGTCAAACCAAGTCATGGCGATAGAATAGATGGTGTTGAACCATATAAACCTGTTTCTGAAGCTGTTGTTGTATTAATGTTTTTAGCTACTATTGCATTAGTTGTATTAACTTGTTATATGACACCAATTTATAGACTAAATTATGATGGTATAACATGGATTTTTTGGTCTGAATATTCATTTGCATTGGTATTTACAGTTGAATTTGCAATTAAAGTACTTGCAGATGGATTAATATTTACACCTAATGCATATGTTAGATCTTCATGGAATGTAATTGATTTAATTGTATTAATTTCATTATGGATTGAAGCTATTGCATATTTAAAAAATGATGGGAATTTATCAAGAATTGTTCGTGGTTTAAAAGCTCTAAGAGCATTAAGATTATTAACTATAAGTGAAACTGCAAAAGCAAATTTTCATAATACAATGATTGCAGGATTTGGTAAAATTATCAATGCTGCTATAATTTCACTTTGTTTATTATTTCCATTTTCAATATGGGGTTTAAACATTTTTAATGGTAGATTAGGTTATTGTCTTGATGGAGAATCGACAATGAATGAATGTTTTAATGAATATCAAAATGAAGTATTTAATTGGGATGTAGTAAGTCCAAATGTTTATACACATCCACAATTAAATTTTAATAAATTTAGTTCTTCATTTGCTTCATTATTTGAAATTGTTTCATTAGAAGGTTGGTCTGATTTATTAAAAAATCTTATGGATAGTACTGGAATTGGAACTGTACCAAGTACTAATGCAACTCCATTTAATGGATTTTTCATTGTTTTATTTAATTTTATTAGTATCGTTTTCATTTTAACATTATTTGTTTCTGTTATTATTAGTAATTATTCAAAAACTACAGGTAGAGCATATATGACAACTGATCAAATATCATGGTATCAGGTAAAAAAGATATTAGTTCAAGTCAAACCTTCAAAAAGAAAAAAGCCGGAAAATTTAAAAATGATTAAGAAATTCTGTTATAAAATGACAGTTGAAAGGAATTTAATATGGAATAGGATATTAAATATTATATTATTCTTTCACGTTGTTGCTTTATTAGCTGAATGTTTCCCAAGTTCAAGTGGATTAAATACATTTAGAACTGTTATTTATGAAATTGCGTCAATTCTGTTTTTCCTAAATGCTGTTATGTTATTAATAGGTCAAGGATTTAAAACTTTCTTTCATTACAGATGGAATGTGTTCAACTTTTTAATTTCGTTTGGTGCTTTTATAACTACCCAAATTTCTTTCAAAATTGAACCAAATTCACCGTTCTTCAATTTTAATAAATTATTTTTAGTTGCAATTTTATTATTCATTATTCCCCGATCTGATAGATTAAGTCAATTATTAAGATTTGCTTCAGCTTCATTACCTTCCCTAATTGCTTTATCATTTACTTGGATAATTGTATTTCTTGTTTTTGCAATTGCAATGAATCAATTTTTTGGATTAACTAAAATTGGACCTAATGGATCAAATAATATAAATTTAAGATCAGTTCCAAAAACTTTAATTGTTTTATTTAGATGTTCTTTTGGTGAAGGTTGGAATTATATAATGGAAGATTATACATTATCACAACCATTTTGTACAATTGGTGATAATATAGATCGAAATGATTGTGGTTCAAAACAATATGCATATATTTTATTCATTGCATGGAATATAATATCAATGTATATTTTTTTAAATATGTTTGTTTCATTAATTTTAGATAGTTTTGATTATATTAATCACAAATCAAGTTACTCACAATTAATACAAAGAGAAGAACTTAGAAAATTTAAAAGAACATGGCAAAAATTTGATCCTCAAGGAACAGGATATATTAAACCAATTGAATTACCAAAATTATTACATTCATTACAAGGTTCATTATCATTTCATTTTTATACTGGATCATTAGAAATTAAAGAATTGTGTAAAAATTGGATCACAAGAAATTCTCCAAATAATCCATATGATTTAACTTTACATTATGAAGAATTAGATAAAATACTTTCTCAAATGGATATTCCCAAAATTAGAGAACGTAGAAAAGCTTATGAAATGTTTATTGAAGAAGCTTTATTAACTATGGAATTAAATGAAGATCCAGGTATATCATTTACAAGAATTATATTACAATTACCATTATATACTACGTTTGATACTGGTAAATGTTTTAATCTTATTGATTATTTAGAAAGAAGATTATTATTACAAAAAGTGGTTAAACGCTTGAATACAAAACGTGTTTATGAAACAATTGCAACTTATGCATGTAGATGGAAATATAAAAAGGATCAAAATTTAGGAATTAGAGATGATAATATTGCATTTGATTCACAATTGAAAAGAAATAGTTATTTAACAAATGATAAATTGTTGATAAATCAAGTTCCAACAATTTTTTTAAATGAACCAGAGGAAGAACCAAAACCATCATCTTCACCTTCACCTCCTCATAATCCATTTGATGATAGTATGTCAAGTGGGGTTTATTTTCCAAATTCACCAATTTTACACATGAAAGATAAACTGAAACCAAAATTATCTATAGATATACCCCAAGATGAAATAACTGTGGATACAGTTGAAGAATTTATAGAAAGTTCATCTTGGAAAGATACTTTTGGTGATATAAGTAAAAAAGATAAATAGAGATTATATATATACGTTATTTATTCAGTTTTTAGACAAGTAATTATACTTTATAACAATTCTGAAACAAACTCTTATGCCGTCCTCACATAGTTAATATTGAAATCTAAATTGCGAACAATTACTTCAATATTCATGCCTATTCCTCAAGCCAATTTAGGTATAAAGGTCAGTCCATTTAATATACTGATGTTTATGTGTACTGGATATATTTAATTTTGATCAAGTTATCCGTTGTTAAAAAAATCGAAAAAACACTATTTTGCTAAAAACCTAATACTCGGACCTCAATTTGCAACCTCTACTATTGCTGCTATGGTTGATTCTATTCCAATTATTTTATGTATGAAGTTTTCAAGACTCCAATAACGGTCTGAATTTTTTTCAAAAATTTCGAAACATGTTTGAAGAATTACTTTTCCAATTTTGAACAGTCTACTATAGAAATATCTAAGCTGTATTTAAAGTCAGAACTACGAAATCAGATATCTTCATCATGTTCCAGTTTGAACATTTAATGTGGAATTCGATTTTTTGTAAGGTCAACTTCACCATAGTTAAGAGAAAATTTGAATTTTTTCAAATTTGACCTCTATCATCTAAAAATGGTTTCAGCACCTTCATTTGAAGCTTGAGATATGTAATCCGTTGTTTGATTGAGAGTTATGGCCCTAAAACGAAAGACACGTAGAATTACACTTTTAGAAAAATTTTTGTATGGTCAGAAAGTCATAAACATCAAAGTTCGTTTAGGAAATTGAAGTTGGGGTTTTATAACTGTCAAATTCGAATTGAGCTATAGAATCTCATTTAAGTGGAACCAAGAACAGTAGATGTAGATTAGAAATATGACGAACAGTGCTTACTAATAATTACTGAAAACCAATGGTTTTTTGTATCATTTTTAATGCGCAATTTTGATACATTGCGTGTCAGATCTCGTATCTATAGATTTGCAACCGATCTCAGATCTCAAACGCGCAATCTTTGATTTTGTAATCGGATTTTGCTACGCGTTAAAATCTGGTTCGACAAAATTATTTCTCGCGCTAAGTCTTGGGCGAGATGGTACTAACTGTATCGGCATATATGTCGTTAACAACACAATTTGTTGAGATAAGAATCATTTATACAAAATTAGGAGCCATGAATTATATATCTCACATATTTTGACTAACTAATTTCAAGTTTTTTTTTTTCAAGATCAATTTTTGACATATTTTCACCATACAAATATTTTTCTAAAAGTGAAACTCAGCATATCTATTTACTTAGGGCCATAACTCTCAATCGAACAACAGATTATATATCTCAAGCCTCCAATAGAGGTACTGAACTTAATTCTAGGCGCTACGGTTCAAAATTGAAAAAAATTCAAATTTTCTCTCAACTATGGAGAAATCGAACAAATTGACCCTACAAAAAATCGAATTCCACTTTAGATGTTCAAACTGGAACATGATGAAGATATCTAATTTCGTAGTTCTAACTTTAAATACAGCTTAGATATTTCTATGTTAGGCTGTTCAAAATTGGAAAAGTAATTCTTCAAACATGTTTCGAAATTTTTGCAACATTCTTAAACCTAATATAGCGTCTTGAAAATACCATAAATAAGATTTTCAGAGTTAAATAAATCTGCCTAAGTAAAAAAGTTGGTAAATGAGGTCTACGTGTTAATTAACTCGCAAAATAGCGATTTTTTCCATTTTTTGAATAACGAATTACGTCATGAAATTTTCATTTATCCAGTGAATAATATCATCAGTTTACTCTAAAATGAGGGACAATTATAACGAAGTTAGTTTGAGAAAGAAATTTTGGATATTGAATGAGTTATTCACCATTTAAGTTTAAAGTTAAACTATGTTTGGACTGCATGTAAGCAAAGAAATGTTTCAGGTTATAATGGATGTTTAATTTAATATACATCCAATAGAGATTAGAGGTTCGTTTGAATTATAATTCTCATAATTTACCTATATTTTTTGCAAATTCTAGTTAAAGTTAGTTACTTTAAGCAATTTACAATCATTTGTTTATATTATTCAGTTTTCATATCATTTATACCTAAACTTTCATTTTGTTCAAATGTTCTATCATAATCTTCTACTGTCATATTTGGATCATTATCTGGAGCATAAACATTTTGAATATATGATGAAGATAAAGGATCTTCCATTATTATAGTAAATCCAATTTTACCATCAATTGCATCTTGTAATTTTGCAAAAAAACTTGTCCATCTTGATTTTGTTTCATCATCCATTGAATCAGAAGTTTGTGTAAATACTCTTGAATGTAATTCTTCAGCAATTTGAGTTAATAAACCTTCAATTGTAGTAAATCTACCACCTAAAGTACCTGGAGTTAAATCCAAATTCAATTCAGGTATATTCAAACCACAAGTTTCACTTTTCAATATATCTCTTGCTAAATCTTCAGGATCAGTAATTTTTAATAAGATTTTTCTACCCTTTTCCGGTATTGCACCGCCAGTTTTAACTTCATTTGATTTATAACCACAATGATCACAAACTGTTGACATTATTATAACATCTTTAAAATGTGGTATATTAACAGTTTTCATATGAGTTTCACAAGGTTTCAAACATGATGAACAAGTTGCACCAAAAGTTTGAACTTCATTTTCAAAATTTTCAATATCTGTTGCATCAGATATAAATCCAGTTGTTTTTATATTTGAATTTGAAGTTTCTTGTTTCTTATTTTCCAATTCTTTTTGCTTTTGTTGTGCAACATCATCAGCTGAAATCAATCCTAAATATACATTTTGTTCAGCAGTTCTATTATATTCATACATTGCCCATTTATGATTTGGTTCATTTGGAACATATTCAATCCATGAATTACCAGCAGGATCATCAACAGAAACAGTTAATGGTAATTTTTCACCATTTAAATAACTTTCAATATTCTTAATAACTTGTTCAATTTTTTCATAAATTTCAGATTGTAATTGTTTTCGTTGTTCTTGATCTGATTTTAAATCCGTTATCATTTCTTGTAAAATACCTTCAACATTAATTAATTGACCTCTTTTTGGAGGAATTTCTATATCTAATTCATTGAACCTAACAGTTGCAGTTTCACTTTTAACTACCTGTCTATTAAAATCCTTTTTATCTTCAATTTTTAAAACATATCTTGCACCTTTTTCTGCAATTTGAGCAGCTGCTTGAATTTCACTATTTTTAAACCCGCAATGAGGACATTCAAATGACATTATAATAATTTCTCTAAAGAATGGAATTCTAGTTAATAACATTCTTGTAACGCCATTTTCATGACAATTCATACATAATGAATCAACTTCTTGAACTGGATGACCTTCAGCATCTTCAGCGCCAGTTTTTCTAACTTCATTATCAACATTTTGAGCTTGTTCTCCGACTGTGGAAAACAATTCTTGATTTTCTTCTGTCATACTGTGTCTTGGTTTTTTATCAATATGAGAATCTTCTTCACTCATAGCTTGATTTATATTCCTATTTTTTTTTTTTCAATGATGAGAACGGTTTTGTGTAATATTTCGAAATACTAGTAGATTCGAGAATATACCAGAATGAACAAAATAAATTAAAATATATATTATTATCATTAATCTAGAACTAAATATTATTAAATCATGCTTTTATATTATTATTAAAAACCTTTCCAATTCTTTCATTGCCCACCATTAAATTACCGACGAAACCTCTAATTAAATCTTTAATCTTATCAATTTGTTGAAATTGATACCCCATTATATAAATCATGAAAAATAAGGCCATTATTAAAACTAATGAAGGTACCCAAAAGAAAAACAACATTTTATCATTTTCAACTGTTTTTCTTGGATGATTAATATATGTTACAACCATATCTTCTGATGAATCAGATTGAATACCTTGATCTTCAATTTGTTGTTGTTCAGTATTAATTCTTTGTTCAATTTGTGATTTTGGTTTTCCTTGTGAAGGTCCAAATGGGAATAAATCATCATAAGTGGGTAAAACATCAGTATCTTCTTCATTATTAAATACATTTTTCATTTTTTGCCATAAACCAGGTGGTGATTGAGGAGGTGTTATTGAAACTTCATTAACTTCTTGTATTTCATCTTGATTATAATCAGCTTCTTCTTCTTCATAATCATCTTCTGATTCAAATTCAGAATCAGCAAATTCTGAAGAATGTTCATCAGAGCTTGAATAATCTTGAATTTCTTCTTGTAATTCATCTTCTTGAACCATCTTTGATACATGACGTCCATAATTGATATCAAACATTGAATTTAATGAATCTAATGATAATGATTTTTTAACTTCAATTGATTCTTCTTCACTTGATTGATGAGCTTCTTCTTCTTGAACTTCTTTAAAATTTTCAAACATATCCAATACATTTAAATCACAATAATCTTTTAAATATTTATCATTTGATAATTTCAAATTCCAATTAGATTTACAATCAATGAAAATTTTAATTAAATCACGATAACCACACATTGAAGCTAAAAATAATGGTGTTATACCTTGATTATCTTTCAAATCAATTTTACAACCTCTTGTTATCAAAAATCTAATCAATTTTGTGTATGATTTGAGTGTTGCCAAATGTAACAAAGTTTGTCCTTGTTTATTTGTCAATTGCCAATTTGGTATTATAATAGGACAATTTGGTAAATCAACTAATGATAATAAATTTATTAAGATATCTTGAGTTGATAAATCTGATGTTGTTAATTGTTTTAAAGATTTATGGGCATTATCAAACCATTCATTTGCTGATTGATGATTAGGAGAAGTTTGTTGAGAACCTGAATTTTTATCTGAACCAACAATTCTTTTAGCAATATTTTTTGCGTCTTCTAATTTACCATTCATTTTTAATCCAACAATTTGTAAGGCTAATTCAATCAATTGTCTTTCAGTATCATCAGTATATGTAAATATTTGTTGTTGACCTCCCATCATTAAACTTTCATGATTCTCAAAACTAACCAATACTTGACCTGCATGTGTAGATGGAGGTAAATATGTAACTATAGTTGTATCTGACCAACAATGAGTTGCCAAGGCTTGATGTGCACCAAATTTAACCAGTAAACCAGGGCGAAAATTAAAACCTAATAAAGTAACTTCAATACCACCTCTAATTGGACCTTGCGCAGGTATAATTCTTTGGATGGATGGTGAGTTTTGTTGTGGTGAGTTTTGTTGTTGTGATTGTTGTTGTTGAAATTGTAATGGTTTAATATTATTATTATGTATGGATATATTTGTATCACTATTACTTACTGGTGAATAACCATTCATTGGATTTGTAAATGAATCATCAGTAGATAATTTCTTTCTCTTTAATCCTCTATTACTATTTAGTTCAATATCTGTATTAGTTTGTGAAGCTGATTCATCAACTGAATTTGGAGATAGTTGTTGAATATCTTGAGGTGATCTTTCTGAATCTGAAGATTGTTTCTTTTTGAAAGTTGTTAAATTTGTAGCTGATGGATCTTTTGATAAATTCTTTTTTCTATCCATGATCATGATTGGTGAAGAAATTTGTTTTGCAACAACTTCACCTTGATAATTTTTAACAACTAATAATAATTTAAAACCTTCAGATTCTTTATGATGTCTACAATAACAAATAATTCTAGCAGATAATTCTAAAGATTTAGTAACATCATTATTTAAACCAGTTGGAGATGGAAATGAAACAATTTCTTTACAATTGAAAATAACAGCTTTTTTCATCATATTTTCATTAGCCCATGTATTTGGATTATTCTTAACGGCTCCATTTGATTTATTAACTGATTCTTCAACATCGGTATTTTTACCTCTTGAAGCTCTTTTTTGTTCTCTTTTAATACATCTTGAACAAATATTACATGATTTTTTTAAATCTGAAGTTAAAACAAAAGCATCAAGATATAACAAGTTTTCTTTTAATTTTGGATTTAAAGTTTCAATTGGTTCACTAAGGCAAAATTTGTTTTTTGAAATTAAATTTTGTGGTATATGTAATAACATTTGAGTTGGTGCAGGATTTAAAACTAAATTACATTTAATTTGAGTTTCGACCCTTGAATATGATGGTAAACTTGATAATGATAACTTATATGGTAAAGCATTCATTGATTTTTCAGAAAAATCTAAATACGAAGGATCAGGTACATTAATTGAATCAGGTACAGATTTCATATGATGACTGCCAAATTTTAATTTACTCAATTCTTCTCTAACAACATCAAAATCTGAGAATTGTTTTTGATAAGGTGATATCACAGAATTAGGAGAGAATGATATATTTGATTGTGGTTGATTCTGTTGTTGTTGTTGAAATTGTTGCTGGGGTGGCGGTGTTTGATGATTGAAATTTTTAATATCATTTGATGATTGAGTCGATGGATGTAAATCTTGATTAATATCTAAATAAAAATAATCATCGTTATTTGGAGTTATTTGATTTGTAAAATTATTTTGAAATGTTTTACCATCGTCATTAGTTAATGTATATAATGAATCTAATAAATTATCATGATTACTAGCTTCTGTTTTAAATTGAAAATTATGAGGTGTATTACTACCTAATGAATCATAAACTCTTTGATCTAAAAATTCGTCTAGTATATCATGACTTTCTAAATTATCATTATTAAATTGGGTATTGGTGTTGTTGTCAGTATTTTTATTATTATTATTGGTATTATTTTGGAGTAAATTCAGTGATGAATTTAAAGTATCATGACTAGTTTCATCAATTAATGAAGTTGTCATAATACAATTATTAAAGTAGGTTGAACTATTAATTTATTAATATATTGCTGGGTATATATTGACAATATTTGGTTGTCAATTTGTTTGGTTATAAAAATTTTCCTCGTTTTTCTTTTTTTTTTATTTTTATTTTTATTTTTTTATTTTTTATTTTTTTTTTTTTCCCTTTGGTTCAAATTAAGATTTATGTATATAATAATTTATTATATACTGATATATAAATCTATTATATATTGAACGGGTTTTTACTGTATTCTGATACGTGTTTCTTCTATTAGCTGTTATTGATGATGTTGTCAATTCAATAACTTTTGACCTTATAGAAAAATAATTGGAAGTAGTATTGATACATCAAAAAGTAAGATAAGGTAAGTCATATAAAACAATTAATACAGTATTAATTTTAGAATTGCCACGGTTTCACAATTAATCTTTTTCTATCTATTAAATTACAAAACAGTAGTTAATTGATCACCTTAAGTATAAGCCTAAGCCAATAAAGTATAAAACGTTTTATTGTTGAAAGCTTAAATTGGTAGAGATACCAAATTAATTTTTTTCTTTTTTTGCAACAATAAATAAACAAATAAACAAACAAATGTGAACAGTTTTCAATTGTAAATCCTATGTCTATCTTATAATTGCATGTGTCTGTAGTATATACTTAGAAATGAGCTATAACAATTGGTCAATACCAAATTTGAAATTTGACAATTACTTACAACTTTTTAATTCAATTTAAACAATCATTCAATTTTGTTTTTTAATTTTCTTTTAAATTAGACGATAAACAGAAGTTTAATTGTATTACAATGATTCGTACATAATATAGTAGTACCTTAGTGCGTACCTATTCAACAAAAAAAATGTTGGGAAATCACGTGCATTAGACCTAGATTTTTCATATTGCATGTGTAGCAAGGATACTACTTATTTTGGAAGTCTATACGGATATGGAAATGGTGCGGCTGTGTGTGTTTATTGGTCAAATTTAAATTAGTGAAGTTTTTTTTTTTTTTTTTTTTGTTCTTTTTGTTCTTTATCATATTTTCTTCGTCTAATTCAAATTTCAATTATTCCTTAATTATTATGATATAAGTTTGATATAGAGTCATATATATAAATTGATAGTCAATTAGTTCATTAAAGAGATAATTTAAATATAGTCATTTTAATCAGTCACAAATATACTTCACTGGATAATTTTGTATACCATGTTCCTCTAAATTTTCATGAATAATATTTCCAAAAAAATCATCCCATTTTCATTATCAATGATTTAAATCGATATTTATTATATTTATTATCATGTCCATATTATAATAGATTAATGTTCCTTTCAGTATATTTCATTAGATTTCAATCAATTGAAATCGATAGAAAAACATTTTTATTTATTTCTCCCCCCCCCCCCCCCTTCCTCCAATCTCATAAATGTATAGTTTCCCATATTTCAAATCATTTTATTCTGTAATCCATACCAAACTCCAAGAGTTTTATCATTTCACTTAACATACAATGTCGTCAGGTTTTTAATCAGGTTTTTAACTACGTTCGTGTAATATATTCAATTTTTCAAGGTTTGAAATCTTTGAAATTTTTGTCGGTAGTGTCACACTTTGATAAATCAATAAATCAATTTTAATAATGCCTAAAAACACCCTTTACGTTACAGGTTTTGGTAAAGATGTATCAGCCACAGATTTAGCTCCAAAATTTGAAGAGTATGTCATTTAAAATTATTAAAAATCAATTGTTTTTCAAAATACTAATATAATTCAATAGATATGGTGAATTAGTTAGATTAGACATACCACCACCACGTACAGATGATGGGGGTAAATATGCTTTCGTCGAATTTAAAGATGCAGAATCATGTGAACGTGCTTTAGCGTTGGATGGACAAGATGATTTGACTGTTCAAGTAGCTAGAAGTGATCCATATTCAGTTAGAACAAGAGGTTCATTTAGAGGTCGTGGAGGTTATGGATATGGTGGTGGATATTCAAGAGGTGGATATGGTGGAGGTTATGGTCGTGGTGGTGGTGGATATGATTCGAGACCAAGAGGTGGCTATTCAAGTAGAGGTGAATATGAATCAAGAGGTTATGATTCAAGAGGTCCACCAAGAGATTCTCGTAGTGGTGGTTATTCACGTGGTGGTTATGGTGGTGGAGGTCGTGGCGGTTATGATAGAAGCTCAAGTAGAGGAGGTGGTCCAAGAAGTGGTGGTGGTTATAATGATTATAGAAATTCAAGAAATAGTTATGATGATAGAAGTTATAGGGATTCAAGAAATGATGATAGAGGAAGATATAGTAGATCTCCATCAAGAGAAAGACCAAGAGATAGATCAAGATCACCAGGATTTTAGTAATAATTTTTTGTAACGTTGTATATAATTATGTATCAAAAGTTAGTTTAATACAAAGTAATTGAATTGAATTGAATTGAATTGAATTGAATTGGATTGAATTGGATTGAATTTTGTCTTTACCTAGTAAACTAAAAAATATGATTAAATCCAGCTGGTTTTGCAGCTTTACCAGCATTTCTAATTGAAGTTTCTCTTAATGTGGCAAATATACAACATATGACAATGGAATCAATATTTACAGAGAATGTGGAATCTGGATTTGATTCTAAAATTAAATCATCTTGATATACTTCTATTTTACCCACTTCAGAATACATTTTAGGTAAAAGACCATTCTGATTTGAATATAATATGGAATCTTTAAAACATCCAAATGGTGGTAAATTATTTGAAATATAATTTGTATCATTTGAATTTATTGAAATTTCCTCATTTGCAAATTTTGATGTTGGTATTGGATTTACATAAGTTGAAAAATCATTGATATTAAATTTTGCATTTTCATATTCATGTTTTTTTAAAATCGATGATGATTTCTTATTCTGTACTTCATCGCATAAACTTGGTTGATCATTATCAACTATTAATAATCTCATATGAGGATTATATTTACAAACTATCCCATTTGTGATTGAAGGACCAATGATTCTGAAACGCGTGTTTTTATATATGAAATCCGCAAATGGTTTCAGATTAGATTGAAACATTAATACTTTAAACTTGTTATTATCAAATTTGAATTCAAATATAAACCTTCTAAATTTTTGTAAAAATTTAGCTTGAACATTACATATTGTAGTTGTTTCAAATTCAACTTCTTCGTTTTCAACTTGATGATTATCTATTGGTGGTTTGGGTATCTCCAAATATTTTTTAAAAGTAAACAAAGGGATTTTTCTGAATAACGGTAAATATGGCATTTCCATTTTTAGAATAGGTAGACCTTCACCTTTGATCTTATAATCTATGGGAATCAAATGTGATCGAGAATCAATTATATTTCCATCGTTAATCTCAATTCTCTCTTTTTCTTTATCTACGTTAGCTTTCTTGATATTACCTTGAGAATCATAAACTATAATTGAATTCTTCCTTTCTTTTTTGACATTTGACCGTAGCGTTTTGAATAACTTAAAGGACTCCTCACTTGGAAATATATAAAGATTATGTTTCAATATTCCTCCCACTATTATAAACTTTCTTTTATAATCAAATTCAGATATTTGATGATTTAAAATTGTATTTTGTGAATAATTTGTAACTACATTTGCAGTTGCATCAATTATAGTATCATCATCTGAAGAATTTACTTCCTCATTATATTCTTCTCCATCTCCATGTTCTTGCAATTGTCTTTGCTCTAATAATCTACGTTGTCTTAATAAATAAGGTATATACATGGTAAAATTATCAACAAAAGTTTCTTGTAATTCTAATCTAGTTTCTTTATTTGCAATTAACGTATTTGTTTCTGATAACATTGACTTTGTTTCATTCTCTTCTTCATTGGTAGATGTTGCAGGTGATATTTCATTATCACTATTGATAGCTGATGAATTATTTGATGAACTTGACGAATTAGATGAAGTAGAATGCAAGATCTCATATCTAACCAAATTAGGCTGACTAAATCTCCTTACTGGACTTATATTATTATTCCCATTATCACTTGTGCTATTACTTCTATTGTGTCTTGCATTATTTGTTGAATTAGATCTATATTTCCTAAACATAAACTACGGGCTTGTGAAATATTTAATCCTTGTTTAGTTTCATTATCTTATCAAGGCGAAATCAAAATGTTCAACGTCTTAAAAATCACGTGTCAGCCTTACAGAAGCGGAATTCTGCAAGTTTCAGATCTTGGTAAAAATAAGCGCAAAATAAAGAGCACAAGCCGCATCTACAAATCTAGTACTATTTTCCGTTGGTACTCACATTAAACAGCGTCTATTAACATCAACTAAAATGTTTCCATATCCATTTCAATTACATTAAAATTTGATTTTGGTGGTTTAGGACTTATTTGAAATTCTTTTAAATTTGAAATATCATTTTCTTTACCTGTTACTATATTTATAATTGGTCTTTTAAAATCTGGAGTTGCATGATTTTGATTATTATTACTTTCGACTAATTTTCTTAATTTGGTGGTGTTACTTAAACTCTTTATAATTTGATCTTTATCTCTTAATTGTTCTTTTAAGTTGATTATCTCCTCTTCTTGTTCTTTTAAAATATCCATAGCAAAATCATTATTTGATTTATTTTCTTGATTTCGTAATTTACTCTCTAATATTTCAATATATGATTTATATTCTTGTTGTTCATACAGTATTCTTTTGTAAAAATCTTCTATATTATGCATTACAATTTGTGATTTATCAATTTCACTTCCTAATATATCATTCAATACATCATTTTTAATTAAGATTGTTTCTGTTTTTTGCAAATCTGTTAATCTAGTTAAATGATCCAATTTTTCATATAAAATTTTAACTTCAGCAGAATCAACAGAAGTTGGAGTAGTTGTTGATTTTCCTTGTTGTGATTTTAATCTTTCAATTTCGTTTCTTTGTTGTTCAATTATATTATTCAAATCTTGTATTACATTATTTGTCAATTGTGAAGAAGTATTCTTTTCAACACTCATGACTATATCCTTAGCTCTCGCTGCAAATCTTAAAGTATTTATAGTTTCAGATTGATATTGTGAATTTAATTGAATTGTACATAAAATTGAAATTAATGATGATCCACTTAAGGCTGGTTGTAATAATCTAGTCAATTTTGAATCTCTATAAGGTATATGATCAATTGAATTTGTAGATAATTTATTAATGACATTAGATAAAGCAAGTAAAGATTTATTGATATATGAACCTTCTTTTCTTCTTTCAAGACTTGATGATGCTCTTTCTGAACCTGCTAAATCACAAAGACTCAATGTAGATTTAGTCTCTAAATTATTCAAAATATCGATCTTTGTTAATTTAATTTGTAAAATTGAATGAGATCTAGAACTTCGTGCATTGAAATCAGTAGAACTTGTCTTTCTATTAATTTCACCTTTTCTAATCAATTCTAAACATTGAGATCTAGATTGAATAGGAGTAGTAGTAAGACTTACAATCTTTTTATCTCCACTTAAATCATCTCTAATTTTCAAATCTACATTATTCAAATTTAATAAATCGTTGATTTTTTCATTATAGATTTCAAGATACGAAAAATTCAACCCATATTTATAACTGCCTTGATTATTCTCAATGAATCTAAAAATATCGTTTATTGTCAACTCAATAAATCCTGGATCTTCAGTCACACCTTTTATCGAATAAGTTTTACCTGATCCAGTCATACCATAAGCAAAAACAGTGCCATTAAAACCTTGATTTAAAAATTGATCAACTATTGGAGAACAGCAACTTTGGTAAACTGAAAAATTAGAACCACCTTGAGTTTTGAAAATATTATCAAATTGAAATTGAATATTTTGATCTTGAGTATTTAAAATTGTATTATTTGAAATTAACCAATTGGAGTTATTATCTATATTTACGGGATTGGGTCTAATTGAAACCGTAATTGTACCAGTATATGGTTCTTTAAATGGAGTAGTTGGTCGACTTAAATTAAATGAACTATTTGGTCTTGATCTGGTCGGCAGCGTCACAACAGAACCAGAACTAATTGAGCCTCGGGAACTATTTAATCTTGATGGAGGTCTAAAACCATTCCTACTGGGTGTTGCACCAATTGAAGATCTTGAACGTATAGGTGTAGACATGATAGATAAGTAAAGATTTGATTGAAGTTGATAAATACTAATTTTTTTATTTCAAATTCATATTTGTTTACATTTTGACTATAAAGAGATAGAGATTTAATTTTGATTGCAAAAATTTTTTAATTTTTGTGCTACCAATTGGTTTATAAAGCAAAACAAGCACGATCAGTAATATCTTTACCATACCAAATTGACCAATCTTTATATTTTAAATTTAATTCAGAACCAATTAATTCAAATTCATTCTTTGCATTGATTGCATGTTTGATATCATAGTAAAATACACTAAAGCACAATTTACGACTAATTACTGATCCAATATCCATAATTTCACCAAATTTATTAAAATCAGATCTAATTTCTGAAACATTTAAATAACTAGAATAATGAATTTCAGGCTCTGGATAAAACATCTTATCTCCAGTTCTAATTTTCTTATTTGGAATAACTTTGGAAATTATTAAACATCTTCTACATCCATTGTGTAAAATTTGGCTTAATAAATTTGGAGATATAATTTGATTATTTTCGTCATCTAATAACCATTGAACTTTTAATTTTAAACCATTAACAATTAATAAACCACTATTCTTACCATACATATAAAATTGTTTTGCATGTTCTGGGAATATAAAATAAATTTCCAATGAATTTGAATGACGTACAATTTTCTCTAATGGACCACCACAAACTTGTTGAATAACGGAATTAATACCCATTGAAGATGTAATATTTGTAATTACAACACAGCGGTTTGATGGTTCAAAGCTACCTTTTTTACTAGATCTTGATGAAACTTTTTTAATGTTTTCTAAACTTGGATTATTTCTTAATGGAAATAAATTTGATCTTCTTGAAGTTGAAAAAGTCATTGCTTTTTCTTCCAAATCAGTACTTCTGACTTCTGTATCATCTTCTCTTTTTAGTTCATTTAAACTTTCAATTCTTTGAAAAGGCCATGAGCAAACTTTTAAAAAATTTGATCTTTTTGAATTTGAAGTTCCTAATAAAGTAGAATACCTATTATTATTTTCATTCTTCAATGATGGAATTCTGGCACAATTACTAGTATCATTAATTGAATTGGAGCTATTGATTAAATAGGTCTCTGAATGAATGATTGACTTCAACATACCAATGTTGGTTAGATATATATATATATATATTATTTTTTTTTTTTTTAATATTTTGCAACCATTTTTTTCGCTCGTATAATTTTATATGCCCACCCCATCACAAAAAATAAATTTAATGCTAAAGTACTTTCGTCATATAATTATGTCAAATTTAAAAAGAACAATTAGTGGTGAAATATCAAATAATAAGAAAATACGATTATGTCAAGGAGAATTAAAAGAGATTGATGTTGGTATTACTCATTTTATAAATGCGAATTCAAAAGGATTTTCAGGACAATTGAAAACTTTACACTCTGATTTTCAAGTCAATGAAATTGAACCAAATGGTAATGTAGTGCATTTATTAGATGAAGGATTTGAAATTGAAACAAATAAAGAAAAAAAAGCTAGAGAAAAATTGGAATATGATAGTAAAACACCTGAAGAAAAACAAGAAATTGAAAATAAAAAACAGGAATTGTTAGAGGAAGATAAGTCAGAATTACTCAAATATATAAATGAAGATGAATTAACACAGATTCAGCAATTGTTTTTTAATGGTTCAAAATTTGAAACTAAAAGTACGTTTTCAGATAAAGAATTAAGAACAAATTTACATCAATTAATTAGAAAAGCATTTAATGGAAGATTAGATACTACAACTACACCAGAACAAACGTTTAAAATTCAAATAGCAAAGAAAAACTCAGCAAGAAAACCTAAGGAAGATTTAAATATAGTTGATGAAAATGGTGTGTTGAATTTTGGTATCGGTCCATATAAACCAAATTTACATTTTACATTATTCAAACAAAATAGAGATACTATGGAGGTTGCAAATACGATTGCAAAATTATTGAAAATCAGTCATAAATTTGTAAATTATGCAGGCACTAAAGATCGTCGTGGTGTAACATGTCAAAGAATGAGTATTACAAAGGGTAAATTAACAAGATTAAATGCATTAAATAAAATGAATACAAATTTTAGATTAGGTGGGTTTAAATATGAAGAAAATCCGTTAAAATTGGGTGATTTAAAAGGTAATGAATTTATAATTACATTAAGAGATGTCAAACTAGAATCAGATTCAAACGATTCAGTAGAAGATATAATACGAGACTCATTTGAAAGTTTAAAAACTAAAGGGTTTATTAATTATTTTGGTATGCAAAGATTTGGTTCATTTTCAATAAGTTCTCATGAATTAGGTAAATGTGTACTTAAAGAAGATTGGAAATCATTGTGTGATTTATTATTATCAGAACAAGAAATATGTCATCCAAAAACAGTAGAAGCGAGAAAGATTTGGAAAGAAACTAGAGATCCTAAACAAGCTCTTGAAACATTACCAAAATATTTTATTGCTGAATATAATATTTTAAAAACTTTAACTTTTGAAAAACAAGATGAAACTACAAAAGAATTTGATAAAAATAGTTATTATAAAGCTATTATGTCAGTACCTAAGAATTTAAGAATGATGTACTCACATGCTTATCAATCATACATTTGGAATTTAGTTGTTAATAAAAGAATTGAATTATATGGATTAGAATTACAAGAAGGTGATTTAGTATTAAATGATACATCAAAAGAAATAATTAATGATGATTCTGATTTTGAAGAAGATATAGCAAATGATGAAGAAATAAAAGTTAAAGAATTAACCAAAGAAGATATTGAATCTGGCAAGTATACTATATTTGATGTTGTTTTACCTAGTGCTGGTTTCAGAGTTAAATATCCTTCAAATCCAAAATTAAGACATATCTATGTTGATGTCATGTCTAAAGATGATTTAGATCCATTCAAAATGACAAGAAAGAACAAAACATTTGCATTAACAGGTACTTATAGAAAAATCGTAACAAAACCAGAGAATTTACGTTATGAAATTGTTAAATATAGTGATGAAGAAGATGGTAATAAACCAATAGTGAGAACAGATTTGGAATTATTAGAACATAAGAAAGAAACAGGTGAAACATTAGATAGAATAATTAAGGATGACGATGGGAATAAAGTTGCTGTCATTTTAACTATGCAATTAGGTATTAGTTCATATGCTACAATGTGTTTACGTGAATTCATGAAAATTGATACTTCAAGATATTCACAATCACATCTGTAAATAGGAGAACCCCTAACAACCCCTTAAGAAATAGAAACTGTATATAAGTAAACACTCCACAAATAGATGCGTTTTTTTTCCGTTATAGAATTTCTCCTGCGATTTTTGCTTTTATTAATCCCGATCGATTCATTCATAAGTTTTCAAAACAATATAATAGGATGAAATCATTTTTGTCTACTATAAGTCCTACATCATTAAGATCCTCATTATTGAATACTAATCAATCCAATGTTAAATTAATTGATGCTACTTGGTTTATGCCAAATTCTCCTCGAAATGCAATTAAAGAATTTAAACAAATTAGATTACCAAATTCAAAATATTTCAATCTTGATAAATATATAGATGAAGAAAGTAAATATCCTCACATGTTACCAAAATTGAGTGTCATGAATAAAGCGTTTTCAGAATTGGGAGTCTCCAAAATTGATATTTTGGTGGTTTATGATAAATCTGGAATTTTTTCAAGTCCAAGAGCAGCATGGCAATTCTCATTATATGGACATCCAAAAGTTTATCTATTAGATAATTATCTAAGTTATTTGAAATGTGAGTATCCAGTTGAGGAAACTGAAGTGCAAGAAATAAAGCAAGAAAATTCAAAATATGAAGGTATTTCTGAATTTGAATTTAATAAAAATTATTCAGATCAAGTAATTGAGTACGAAGAGTTGATAGATTTGGTGAAAAATAATCAAACTGATAATTATACAATTATAGATGCTAGATCTAAAGAACGATTTTCTGGTGAAGCACCGGAACCTAGACCTGGATTGTCTTCTGGTCATGTTCCAAATGCTAAAAATTTACCTTTTACAAATGTTTTAACTGGAGATGATCTAAAAAATTTCAAATCTTCTGATGAAATTGTAAAAGAATTTGAAAATGCTGGCATTGATTTAAATAAGGATATAATTGTTATGTGTGGAACTGGAGTTACTGCTGTTATACTAAAATTTGCAATTGAAAAAATTAAGAAAGACGCTAAAATCAGAGTTTACGATGGTTCATGGACAGAATACGCAAGTAGAGCACCAAAAGAGTATATAATCAAGGATAATTAATATATAAATTGAGAATACTAGACTGGAATTAATCAACTTCTCTTATATAACTAGTATATATTATAAGACCTATATAAATAAAACATTAATTTTCATTATCAGTTATTGTTAAAAATTTATACTTCTTCTTTACAATATCATATAAATCATTCAATGCATCATCATCAACAAACCAAGCAACTTTACCAGCTGCACTTTCATTAACTATAGAACTTGGTAAACCTTTTTCAGGTCTTTCAATAATAGTTTTTATAATTGGAGCTTTAGTCAAACCTTCAACAACAAAAGTAACTCTTGCAGAATGACATATAACAGGTATACTTAAAGTAATTCTATCTTTTGGACCACTTGGAGCATCAGTTACGGACATACACCAAGCAAATTTCTCTCTTAATTGTTCACCAAAATTTGGAAATAAACTTGCAATATGACCATCTGGAGCACAACCTAATAATAGCAAATCAAACATTGGTAATTTAACAGAATCTTTTTTAGCAAAACTTAGAACCAATTGTTTTTCATATTCATAAGCACATTCTTGTGGATCATTAATTAAAGACTCATCTATATGATAAATTTTTGGAAATTTATCACCTTTTATATGATCAAAAATTTCTCTTTTTGCTTGACCATAATTTGAATCTGGACTATCAAACGGTACCAATCTTTCATCAGCAAAGTAAATATCCCATTTATCCCATTCAATTAATTCTTGTCTTGGTAATAAACCTTGATGTAAAATTTTAATTAAAGAACCACCCGAAATTGCAATTTTAAATCTAATTTCTTGTTTTTTATTAATTTTCTTTTCTTTCTTCAATTTTAGACCATTTGTTGTTGTTGATGTTGATGATGATGATGTAGCAGCAGCAAGATTTGAAGTTGATCTTGAACTTTGTATATGACTTGATGAATGAGATGGTGAATGATTTGGAGTTGATGTTCGAGATTGTGATGTCGATTGAAAATTACTTGTATTACCTGAACCATTATTACTATTATTATTATAATTATTATTATTACTATTATTATTATTATTATTATTATTTATAATTGATAAACTTGAATTTGTTTTTAAAATTTGAGGTCTACTTATAGCACCTTTTTTAATTAATTCAATTTGAGATAAATCAGTTGAATTATATAAAGTTTGATTTTGAGCAGATATAACATGATCAGCAACAGCATCAGCAACACCTAAAAATTCAGGAAATGAATAAATTAAAGGAACTGTAGTTGTCATTTATAAACTTGGATTTAAGTTTTGCTATATGATATTAAAAAACTGAATATAAATGAAATTGATTGATAATTAAAAATAATAAAACTAAACGTAAACAATTGTTAACACTATAAAAATTGATATAATTAATTGATAAAATAACACTAAGAATAATACTAACTACTTAATTGAATACTTTAATGGATAATTAATTAAAGAAAACCTTGATTCTTAAACCTATGAGTAAAACTTTGTCTGAGAAAAAAAAAAATTGTTGATCAAAAAAAGAATTTTCTATTGTAAAATTTTATTTTTATTTTTTTCTGATAAATTTAACTATACAACGACTATTGTTGATAATAACAACTCAGTAAAACTCAGTAACCAACGAGATAAGTACCAGAGTAGACAAATTACTGTTGTAGAGTAGAGTTCTGTTGTACGGTTGGTCAAGGATGCTTGTAGAGGAATTGACACCGAGCTTGTCTTAGATTCGAGAATATTCTATTCTACCCTTTAGTAGTAATCTTAGTTTAAACTCTAATTGATAATAAGGTTTAGTTTGATTAACATAATTAGCTAAGTAGTCTCATGATCAAAAAGGGACTAATTGATTTAACTATTTATCCATCAACCCACACTCCACCCCTCTTTTTACTGTAATTGTATTTTCAAATTACATCTGGAGTTAGATCATGACCAAGATTAATGCCAAATAGTTTGTTATCATGGCATTAAAAATTATACAATTGGAGTTAGGTCGCGCGCGCTTCCCGTTATTCCGTATCATTTTGTATGATGCCGAAATAAAAAAATCAATTTTCAATTCTCACCACCCCCTTTTTTTTTCAAATTAAGCGCAATGACTAGTCGATTACATTTATTGCTTGCTTTAACAATCAATAGATTACACTTAAGTAATGAGATCGATTAGTTAGAGTTAGAGTTATAGTTAGAGTTATAGTTAGAGTTATAGTTAGAGTTATAGTTAGAGTTATAGTTATCGATGGTCTAAATTACTATGCATGACTCATCATACAGCTTTATACTTGCATAATACTTAATTCAACATATTTTTGTGTACTGGTGGTCGTAAATTATGTTCGATTAATTGGCATTTTTCAACATGAGCAAACACTTGAAAACGCAATTTAATCGGTATATTATAATTGCTTTATAAGGTATTGGGCGCAAATTTTCAGAAAAAAGCTTTTTCTGAAAGTTTGTTAGTTGATACGGCAGTTAATACTAATTATATATATTTTCATTATGTTAATAATAGCAAATTTATTAATAGGTCTTATTTTAGGTTCAGTAACTGTAGCTCTGATAATAGAGAATGACACAGACATATTATCATCATACAGGGCTTTAGGCTTTTTAGATAGAGATGGGTCTACTGGAGTAGATTCAGTTAATTTAATGAGATGTCTAATTAAATTAGGGATACCAAATAGCGCGAGAGTTCAGATATTTAATAGTAATGTATTGTTAATCCTTGTTATGAGAGAAGTATTTGACACATCTGAAACGGTTAGAATAGCTAGTCGATGTTATGGGATTGTAGGAGGAAATATAAGTTTCACTACGTGTTACGATATGTGGGATGACGATGACGATGATTCTATAGACCAAGGGTTGTTACTGGATAATATTTCAAGAGCCTCGGTAAACAAATTTAATGCGATTGGAAGAAATCGTCTGTTACGGGGCAGATTATTGACACTGGAGAGGTAACTGCGGTTAATTATACAATGATAGTAACTGGCTTAACGAACGATACACAAGATGCTACTAAACCAATTGTATTGTACCATTAATACAGTTGTCGAAATGTTAACATCTATACCCAAACATTATATCAGAAAATATATTAGTTGATACGGACAAATAATTATAATTTACGACACGACACTGTACTTCTCGTCGTAAATTATCTGCGATTAATTGGCATTTTTCGACATGAGCAAACTCTTGAAAACACAGTTTGATCGGTATATTATAATTGCTTTATAATGTATTGGGCGCGCAATTTTTTTTTTGAGGAAAATGAGACACTGATAACAAAGAATTATAATTTACGACACGACACTGCATGTTCGCGACACTGCATGTTTTTTTTTTATTCTATTTTATTCTATCAGGGATTTTTTATGATTGAAGTACTAAACTTTTTTTTATTATCATTAACGTGCTGCAAATATAATATCAGATCATTCAATTATAACATTATTATAAAACGTGTTTATATATTATTTTCACACTTTATCAACCTGAAACAAAAGTACAAAGTACATAGTTTATCAAACAATGTCATTTTCAGATTCCCTTATTAATAATTATTTTGAATTAACTTATTACCTTGTTACCAAATATATCCATAGTATATTCCCACAAAATAATTATAAATTAAAAGTTACAACAAATGAATCAAAATTAAAACAATTAGAATTATTCAAAAATAATGATGAAAAAATCTTAACTTTTAGTTTTACAAGTTTATCAGAAATTCAATCATTAATTAATTTATTAAATAATTATGGTAGATTAGATAATGCTTTAATTAATTGGGAATGGTTTACAATTGATGAAAAAATAGAAATTAAATTTCCATTAGAAACTAGTGAAATTTCATCAAATTTAATTGAAAAATTTAATAAAAAATTTCGATTAATTGTTGATGATGAGAAAAATTCATCAATTTTCAATACTGATGATATTAGTAAAGATGATGATGATGATGGTCCAACTATAGAAGAATCAAATACTGATACTGAAAGTATTAATGCAAAATCTCCAACTCCTGAAGTTCCTTATAATCCGTCGACAGCTGAAACTCAAAAACAACAACAACAACAACAACAACAACAACAACTACAACAACTACAACAACCATATATACCAAGTGTAAATTCTGCGTTTGCTCAAAAACAACAACAAACTAAAACAAGACAAAGACCTGCAGATATGCCTGATTTTGAAGATGAATATGAAATTAGAGATGCAAATGTAAATCATAATAATCAAATTAATTTACCTCCAATTGGTTCTGATGATTTAAATCCACCAGGTTTACCTAAACATCCAACTTTTCAACCTTATTTAGATCCATTAAATCAACAACAAAGTCAACAACCATCGGGTATGTATCCACATCAAGATCATCCTATATTTGGTAAAGAATACCTGTCTCAAACTTCAAGATTAGGTGTACCTCCTGGAGCAAGATTTGATGATCCATATAGTGAACAAAATTTAGATAATTTAGGTCAAGGTTTACCGTCAAATTTGAGACAAAATATTAACAATCAACAAGGTAAACCTAATCCATTTGGTAATTTTGGACCTCCAGGTTCGGGTTCAGGTCCAGGTTCAGGTCCAGGTTCAGGTCTTGGTGGATTTGGTAATAATTTTGGAGGTGGGAGTTCTGGAGGTGGATTTGGTTTATAATAAAATCAAAAATGATGTTAATATATCAAGTTATTTTCCTTATAGATCAGCAAAAGAGCATAAATTATAATTTGATTTGAAAGAACTTAATCCATCATCAAAAGTATCATGTATATATTAAGCTTTGATAGTTTTAATATATAATAAATGTCTTACGACTTAATACTTTAGTTTTAAATTTAGACTTTTTTGGGTTTAAAAATTAATTTTAAATTTAGACTTTTGGGTTTAAAAATTAACAATGGAAAGAAAAATGTATTGAGATATTCTTCATGATAAGCGGATATCTAAATGAATTAGAACAACAGGATTTATCATTGATTATTATGGGCTAATTGTTTTCCAGGGTGGCTCAATAAAGTTGATTTGATTTGGAGTCAAATTTGCATATTATTTTCACTTTCCTGATTTCGGCATTTTATTAATCGCCGATTGAGATATTTTGTGCAGGTTTATTTACAATTTTAACTCACTTTGCACAATAAGATGAATTATAATATTAAAATATTTTTCAGCCATGTTTAATCAGTAGAATTCTAAGAAATTAAGAGTGGAGAAGAAAAAATTATCTTTGCTTATTGCTCAATTAGGCACAGAACGTACTTATCGCATATGGCTTTATTTCCATTTAATATATTGTTCATCATTTAAAGTTTTAAAGTTTATGTTTTTGTTATCAATTTAACATTTTGTGACTTGAGTTTACTCATTTCATCGAATGTCTTGTTTTGTACGGTGAATAATAATTACAAATCTTGCATTTTAACTTATTAGGGTAATTTCTTAAGTGTTACTGGGATTTGAGCAGATCATTATTTATACCATGGTACATTAGATTTGATAATGATAAAATAAAAAATTTTCTATATATTTAGAGGTTTCGTTTGGTTCTAAATTTAGTTGCTATACTCAAGTGGCATTATGGATGATAGAGATTATTATCTGAGTGAAGAAAGTGTAATTAGATCACCATTTGAAGAAGAAGAAGAAAAGTTGAAATCAATCTCACAAATATATTATGATCAACATATTTTAACTCCAAAACAAAGAAACTTCAAGTATGAATCATCGATAAATTATTGTTCCAAAGATTCTTCAGATTTAGAATCACAACCTGAAATAGTTAATGAATCAAGATTATTTTCAAGATTGTTTTCAAAAAAAGTTGATCCAATACCTACGTATGAAGAAAGAATAGAATACCCATGGAAAAAATCAAACCTTTTCAAACGAATGGGATTTTGGTGGTTATGGGTAATTTTGAAGAAAGGTTATAAAAGAACATTATATCCTGAAGATTTATTTAAATTATCTAAAGATTTAACGATTGAAGAATTGTACAAAAAATGGGAAGATAATCTAAATAGAATTATAATAAATCAACAAAAAAAATATCATTCAAAACATGGTAATTTAGATGACTTTGAATGGTCAAGCTGGTTTATTCCATTTGCATTATTTAAAACTTTCAAATCTGAGTATATCCTAAGTGCTATCTGTTTAGCTTGTGCATTTACAGTTACTGCGCTCTCACCATTATTAACTAAGGAGATTATTGATTTTGTTGAATTTAAATATTTTGGAATTTATACAACATACAATAGAGGTATTGGTTTTGTTATTGCATCAGTGTTTTTAATTTCCATTAATGGGTTATTATTAAATCATTTTTTTCACAATTCAATGATTTGTGGTGCTATTTCAAAAGGTATACTCACTAAAGCATTGTTTTTGAAAAGTTTCAATTTATCAAGTGAAACCAAATCTAAATTTCCAATTGGCAAAGTTACAAGTATAATGTCAACGGATTTAACAAGAATTGATTTGGCAATTGGGTTTTCACCATTAATTTTTTGTTTTCCAATCCCCGTTATCATTTCAATTGTTATTTTGATCGTTAATTTAGGTGCTCCTGCATTGACTGGTATTGGTTTATTTATAGTTTCATTAATTATTTGTGTATTAGCAACAAAGAAGTTATTTACAACAAGAGATAAATTAGTGAAATTTACCGATACAAGAATATCATTAATGAGGGAAATTTTGCAAAACTTGAAAATTATAAAATTTTATTCTTGGGAACTTGCTTATAAATTGAAAATCTCTAAAGCTAGAGAGTCAGAAATGGGATACTTATTTACAATTAAAGTCTTAAGAAATTTCATCACTGCTTATGCTGTTACATTACCTGTTTTAACTTCAATGATTTCATTTATAACATTATGGAAAACAAATTCAATGGGTGCACCAGGTAAAGTGTTTAGTAGTTTAAGTCTATATTCAATTTTAGCACAAGCTATTATGTTATTACCTATTGCTTTAGCTTCTGGTGTTGATGCATTGATTGGTATTACAAGATGTACTGAATATATTTCATCAACAGAATATACACAAGAGTTACATGAAAATTTGAAAAGTTACGATAATCAATTTTGGATAGGTTATGAACCAGAATATGCTTTGAAAGTTACAAATGGAAATTTCAACTGGAGTAATGATTCAAATACCCAAGTCGACTCTTCATCAGTTGATACATTAACTTCATCAAATTCAAATGAATTTACAGGTTTACATAATATAAATTTAGCTGTAAGAAATGGTGAATTTGTTATTATTACAGGTTTGATAGGTTCTGGTAAATCATCATTATTGCAAGCATTATCAGGAAATGCAAGAAATCTGGAATCAATCAAAATATATAAAAAATTATTATCATGTTGTGAAATTTGGGTTCAAAATGCAACTATCAAAGAAAATGTCTTATTTGGTCAAGAATATGATGAAGAAAAATATAAAAAAGTGATACATGCTTGTGCATTAGAGGATGATTTACAAAATTTTACAGCTGGTGATGAAACAGAAATTGGTGAACGAGGTATTACTTTAAGTGGTGGACAAAAAGCAAGAATCAATTTAGCAAGGGCAGTTTATAAAGATTCCGACATCTATTTATTTGATGATGTTATAAGTGCCGTTGATTCAAGAGTTGGTAAACACATAATTGAAAATTTATTCAAAAAGTACTTGAAAGGGAAAACTATAATTTTAGCTACACATCAATTAAGTATTTTAAAGTATGCAGATCAACTCGTGTTTATTAATAAGTGCGGTACTATAGATACTGGCTCAATATCTACGTTATCAGGTAATCCAGAATTTAAAGAATTAATGGACCACAATGAAAATTCAAATGAAGAAATAAATCAAGAGGAGGTATATGATTCATCAGATTTAGAAACGTCCTTAAATAATGGTAAATTAATTATAGATGAGGAAAGATCAATTAATGCTATCTCTTGGAAAATCTATAAAAAGTATATTGAATTGGGATCTGGTATATTTGGTAAATTTTCAATTCCTTTATTGTTTGTAATAATCATAATTGCTACATTCTTTCAAGTTTTTACAAATACATGGTTATCATTTTGGGTAGAAAGAAAGTTTTCAAACATGTCGGATAACGTATATGTTTCTATTTATGTAATACTTTCATTTTTAACTGTTATATTCACTGGAGTTGAATTTTCAATGTTAGCATATATGCAAAACTGTTCAGCAAAGACATTAAATGTTAAAGCAGTTGCTAAAATTTTACATGCTCCAATGTCATTCATGGATCAAACACCAATTGGTAGAGTTTTAAATAGATTTACGAAGGATACGGATTCTTTGGATAATGAAATTGGAGAACAAATGAGATTATTCATATTTCCGTTAGCTTTGATTATTGGTATATTGATTTTATGTATTTGTTATTTACCTTGGTTTGCAATTGCAATTCCATTTTTAGGGTTTGGTTTTGTATTTTTAGGTAACTTTTATACTGCATCAAGTAGAGAGATTAAACGATTAGAAGCAATTGCAAGATCACTGGTTTATCAAAATTTTAATGAAACTTTAACTGGTATGACAACAATTAAAAATTTTAATAATCAATACAATTTTATTTCCAAAATGAATCGTAATATAAATAAAATGAATGAAGCTTATTTTTTATCAATTGCAACTCAAAGATGGTTATGTGTTCATTTAGATTTTATAAATGCTTCATTTGCATTGATTATTTCAATTATGTGTGTTACAGGTCAATTTAATATAAGTGCAAGTTCAACTGGATTATTATTAAATTATGTTATTCAATTAGTAGGGTTATTATCATTAAGTGTTAGAGCAATGACTGCTGTTGAGACAGAAATGAACTCTGTTGAAAGATTATACGAATATGCGTTTAAATTACCACAAGAATCTCCTTATGTGATTGAAGAAATGAAACCTCAAGAAGATTGGCCATCATCTGGATATATTCAATTTCAAAATGTCAATCTTAAATATCGTGATAATTTACCTTATGTTCTTAAAAATTTAAATTTTTCAATTTATCCTGGTGAAAAAATTGGTATTTGTGGTAGAACAGGTGCTGGAAAGTCATCGATTATGACTGCATTATACAGGTTAGTTGAATTTCAAGGTAAGATTGAAATTGATGGTGTTGATATTTCGAAATTGGGTTTGAATGATTTACGATCAAAATTATCAATTATTCCACAAGATCCAATTTTATTTCTAGGTACAATTAGAAAAAATTTAGATCCGTTTGACGAATATGATGATTTGAAATTAGCAAATTCATTGAAGATTGCTGGATTAATTGAAGAAGATATTGATGAATATTTATCAAATTTATCTCATAAATTTCATTTAGATAAATTAGTAGAAGATGAAGGTTTAAATTTTTCATTAGGAGAGAAGCAATTGATTGCATTATCAAGAGCATTAATTAAACAATCTAAGGTTTTGATTCTTGATGAAGCTACAAGTTCTGTTGATTTCATAACTGATTTGAAAATACAAAATACAATCAATAAAGAATTTAAAAATTGTACAATTTTATGTATTGCTCATAGATTAAAAACAATCGTGAATTATGATAGAATATTTGTAATGGATAAAGGTGAAGTTATTGAAAAGGGTAAACCAATAAATTTATTTAATGAGAACGGAGTTTTTAAATCAATGTGTGATAAAGCTAATTTATCGATTAATGATTTTAGTTAAAAAGCATTTGTATTAATGAATAATGAAAAAATTTGTATACTAGTTACTTTCGTCTAAAACTACGACAAAGATCATGTTCTCAAATTTCGGTTTCACATCCGTACTGAAAGTCATTTGATTCTGTGCTAATATATTTCAAATTTAATAGTCTGAAACCAAATTCTATTTTTAGCAACTACTCTACAAGCGGTCTATCTCATCCCCGACTGTTGTTTCAATCATAAATTCTCGAGTTCAACGATTTTTAGCTTTATATTTCAACTACGTAACTTACCTACTTTCATTTCTATTAGAAACTAGTTAATTCTTCTTTTCCATTAATTTCAATAGACTCCAAAGTATCTGAAAATTTGAGCTTTTCTACTTGTTGTTTTGGTTTCTGACCTCCAAGATTAAAGATTCCAATTTAATAGGAAATTGAATTGATTCTTTTATAGTGATATGATAACAAAGAATTTTGATATATTTCAAATTGACAGGAAATACAACTTCTGAATCAATAGAGACATAATATTCACGAATTCCTACATGATCATTTTCCAGTAAGAAGACATCATCAACTGAATAAGTAAAGTTTCTTAATTTCAGCAAAACACCATATGCGTCAAACAAATCATATGGAAATGCAGTATCTCTGATTATCGATGTTTCCAAATTGACCAACTGTTTCAAGGAACTAAAGTATTTTGAATGGAACTCCTCCGAAGTCAAAGTTTGAAGTTGACTATATAAGTTCAAGACTGATGTTGACGTAATTTCCGTTTGATTACCTGGAGCTGTTCCTCCCGTAAATGGTAGTTTGAAAGTAGTTAAGTGGTCAAAATAATGCTCTCTTTAGATTACGATAGTCACCTAAAACTTTCAAATACTTTAAGTTTGAAGTGGGACCACAAAGACTGGCACTACGAATCAATACACTAACACTGATTTTGATTGCATTTCCCAAGAACAATAATTGTTCATCTTCTAAGGTTTTGATATATAATATAAATGGTGTATCCAACAATTGCAAACATTCGATTTCACCCTCAAAATACTTATGCCAAATAATGTGAATTAAATCTATCTTATTGATAACATCAAGAAATTTGAGATCTCCGGCAAGTAAATTCGATATTTTAGGCATGAATTTATATTGTTTAATTACTGCAACTAATGAGGCCATGGATTTAAAAAAGGTATATTCTAATGAAAAGAAAGAACTTCTACATCGAAGAATTCGTAGTATTTCCTATCCAATTCTTCATCCCCAGTTGTATTCTAATCTAAAAGTAACTAGTTCTTGAATAAATTGTATGGTGATTCTGATGAACAGAAACGGTATGTAATAACATAGGTATGATTAGACATTCATTTCAATATCCTATCTTGTAAAAAAACAACCTGATACTTTCTAGGTAATAAACGAACAATGATTGTGGTGATTTCTTTTGGTAAATCACGTAACCCTTTAATTAATTGAAACATTTGATTAAAACTAAGTTAATTTTAATTTTTCATAAATTAATTAGCCTCGCGTCAAATCAAACGCTTGAACCAAATAGTACTAAACCAAGATCATAAATCCAATCGGACTTTTCTGCCCCCATTGCTATTGTAGCCACCAAAATGGAGCAATAAAAGCAATGACTTAGTTTCATGGTTCACCCTTCGCAAAAAAAAATTTGATGATGCCTACTTGCGCGATTTATAGCACGAAGCTGAGTCCATGAGTATTGTATATTGTTTATAAGATGAATCCATAGCACCAATCTCTTGATGATTCACTAATTACTCTTCAAATCAATTCAATGGAAGAGAAAAAGTTAGTTCATTTTTAAACGTTGGGGGAGGTATATAACAAAGTCAGTTCCCAATATAATGCACATTCTGATGGTATTACTACTCCAAGTCAAGTCAACGATGATGGTCAAAATAATTAATTTCTGAAACAAAAATATTTCAACGCAAAAAAAAAAAAAATTAATCTAGAATTCAAATTAATAAAGACTAATGTCAAGTAAAAGAGTCGATGCTGATGCATCAGATTTACTCGCTAGTTTATCAATAGATATAAAAGAAGAAGAAAAGACTAAGCCAGTTGAAAAAAAAATTGCTGAGAAAAAAGAAGATGCTAAAGACGATGTTAAATCAAAACCAGAAAATACCACCACCGAAAAATTAAAAGATGAAGATGAACAATCAGAGTTTAAAGATGAATCAATAAAAAGTGTGCCTACAACTACAGATGTATCCATAAAATCAGAGCAAGGGGATTCAAATTTGATTAAAAATTCGTACGAAGTTAAGGTTAAATTGGCTGATTTACAAGCTGATCCAAATTCACCATTATATTCAGTTAAATCATTTGAAGAATTAGGTTTAAAACCAGAATTATTGAAAGGACTTTATGCAATGAAATTTAATAAACCGTCTAAAATTCAAGAAAAAGCATTACCTTTATTATTATCAGATCCACCAAGAAATATGATTGGACAGTCTCAATCAGGTACTGGTAAAACAGCAGCATTTTCATTAACTATGCTATCAAGAGTTGATGAATCAGTAAAATTACCACAATGTATATGTTTGGCACCAACTAGAGAATTGGCAAGACAAACTTTAGAAGTTATTCAAACAATGGGTAAATTTACTGAAATAACTACAAAATTAGTAGTACCTGATCCGAATGATAGAAGCAGAGCAATTAGTGAACAAGTTATAGTTGGTACTCCAGGTATAGTTGTAGATTTAGCGCGTAAAAGAATAATAAATACTTCAAAAGTTAAAGTATTTGTTTTAGATGAAGCTGATAATATGTTGGAAGCTCAAGGTTTGGGTGATCAATGTGTTAGATTTAAAAAATTTTTACCAAGAGACTGTCAATTAGTTTTATTTAGTGCTACTTTCCCAACTGAAGTTAGAAAATATGCTGAAAAATTTGTTCCAAATGCAAATTCATTAGAATTAAAACAAGAAGAATTAAATGTTGAAGGTATAAAACAATTATATATGGATTGTGATTCAGAAAATCATAAATTTGAGGTTTTATGTGAATTATATGGTTTATTAACAATTGGCTCATCAATTATATTTGTTGAAAGAAAAGAAACTGCTAATATTTTATATGCAAAAATGAAACAAGAAGGTCATACATGTTCTATTTTACATGGTGGTTTAGATACAAGAGAAAGAGATAGATTAATTGATGATTTCAGAGAAGGTAGGTCAAAAGTTTTAATCACAACAAACGTTCTTGCAAGAGGTATTGATATAGCATCAGTTTCAATGGTTGTTAACTATGATTTACCAACTGATAAAAATGGTAATCCAGATCCATCAACTTATTTACATAGAATTGGTAGAACTGGTAGATTTGGTAGAGTTGGTGTATCAATTTCATTTATTCATGATAAAAGATCATACAATATATTAATGGCAATAAAAGAATATTTTGGTGATATTGAGATGACAAGAGTTCCTACAGACGATTGGGATGAAGTTGAAAAAATTGTTAAAAAAGTAATTAAAAGTTAATATATATATACGACTATTTACATGGTTATAAGTTGTGTTGTTCTTTCAGGTAATCTTCTTAATACAACATCCCAATCAATACATTCCCAAACGTTTTCAAGATATTTTTGTTTACCAAAAACACCATAATCTAATAAATAATTTCTTGGACTTACATCGATTGATAATATAGGTATTAAACTTTTATTGTGATATGCAACATTATATTCAGCTTCTTCAACTGAACCTAGTTCTAATTCGTCTTCTTCTGTTTCTTCTTTTAATAATTTCTTCATTCTACTAATTTGTCCTGATCTTTCAGCATCATTTAAAACTCCACCATTATAAGTATTTACAATTGCTAAATTTGTAAACCTTGGAACCTTTTGTGGTAAATTTTTATCCAAATAATTTTCACTCATTGAAGATTCAGCAACAACCCAAACTATACCATCACCATTTATGGCCCTACCAGAATTTATTAATAAATTTCTAAATTCTTCAATTGAACCAAATGAATAATTTATCCAATCCAAGAAATCATGATCAGTAGGTATATTACCAAATGAGTTTTTTGGAGTTTCTAATAATGCATCAACATTCTTCTTCTCGATTTTATTTGCATCATTTTGTTTTAAACTTTCAATGAAAAAATTTAAATTAAATAAATTTGAAGCATATTTATGTAATTGATATAGTTCAGGTGTATTCATACTTAATGATATAATAGTTTGTAATGAATATTCTTTATCATTTTTTAATATTGATGTTTGACTTAATAAATTATTTAAATTCGATGATAAATTTTCACCTCTTTCAAACCATAATTGATTTATTGTTTTATTTGAAAATAAACCTTGAAAATTCTCTCCTGTTGCTTTTATACCTTCTAATGATTTATTTACTGGTAATGAAAATGTAGATAATCTACGTGATAGTATTTTGGTGTTTTTAAACATTTGTTGTAAAATCTTCAAATTTGATTTAAAATTTTTTTTTTTTTTTTATTTAATTTTTAATTCTTCTTCAAATGTTTCAGAAGTTATTTTCTTAAAACTAGGGAATATCCTATAACAGTAAACCACTCTTTATTTCAAGCTTGTAGACGTAAGCCCAATATCTATACGATAAAAGTTTTAAAGTATTTTAGCAGGTTCTTCACAAGGTCTTACTCGTGTCAATTTACACGAAAGCTCGCGTCAACTCCCACACCATTCAGTCTCGTTAGTGTTATTTATCCGTTACGGTTGATTACTTCCAAGCCGACGAATGTGTCATTTTTTGTATGTAATTCCTTAACGTCATTTTCGAAAACAAAAAGTTTATTTTATTACATATATACGGTCAAATGCAATTTTGCCTCAAATTCTAGAATTTTTAAAGTTCTGACTGTTTAAAAATCTGTTTAAAGTTTCAGCTACTACATTGATCAGAATTTAATTCTAGCAAAAAATAACTCTGGCGATCAGAGCCTGTATCAACTGAATTACTAAATAGAGCTGAAATCATTCACATAACTAGATCTTTAACATGGCGATAATTCGCCAACTAATTCGAAAGAAACTTCAAGGCCATTTCGCTTCGGAAAATTGGTACCAGAAATTGCTCATTTCGAGAGCCGTTCGCTATGAAAAAATGGCCACAAGAATCTACGCGTTTTATATTCCTTGAACAAAATTGACTTCCATGCAGTCTGGTAGTACCTAATCTTGAAACTTAATTTGTGAATAACTCTTTCAATATTTGAGGAATTTTTCTCAAACTTAATTTATTGCGATCCAAATTTACGTAGAAACAACTAATAATCGTAATATCTCCTAAAAAATACAATTTTGAGCAAGTTATGCTTCTTTCAAAAAATGGGAAAATACGCAATTTTGAAAGATAAGAAATACTTAGACCACATCTAGCAACTTCTAAAATGGCTGATTTGGTTTATTTAACCTCAAGTACCATTCCTGTAATGCTTTCCGGTCGCCGTAATAGTTTTGAAATTTTTGCAAAAATTATGTTTCACTTCTAAAAAATTACTTTTCCATATTTCAACACATAAACACAAAAATTCTTAAGGTTTATTAGCTTGCAGGAACTAAGAATCTTAATACTTTTTTTATACTTCAATGTTGATTTTGATTGTGGTGGTGGAATTTTAGAAAAGTCAATTTATTCGATTTTCCCCATACTTAAGAGAAAATCTTGAAATTTTTCAATTCCTGTTTAAATCAGCCAGAATTAAGTTTCACACATTAAATCATAAAATAATATATATGATCCGTTGTTTAATTGAGATTTATGGCCCTAATTAAAAATTCACAAAGAATTAATTTTTTTGAAAAAATTTTGTATGATGAAAAAGCGCCAAATTGACAATTCAAAAAAAGGATGTTTAAATTTCAGAATTTTAAATATTGAGGGTATATAATCCAGAGTTTCTAAGCTCATAGAATTAGCTTTTATACTGAGAGAATTTTTTGTTCATGACATATAAGTCCATACATATAGCACGAGTCGCCCTATGATCAGCACGAAGAAAATATATTGTTGGCACCAAGTTCGGGCGAGAAATTATATACTACAAAATATAATTCTGAAACAAATTTAACTTATATGCAGTCCATACACTTATATGTTGATTTTGAAACTTATTTTGTAAATACGTCCCCCGGTAATCAGTCCATCGTAGATGTTCAACCTTCAGTTTATAGCTATTAGAGACAAAATTAAATTTGGGGTCTTCCTGCGTTGAAAAGCATGTCAAATTTGCAACAGTAGATGAAGATGTCAAGAAACTAACAATACAAAACAGATCTCTTCTAAAATAAATTAAAAACGTAAATTCAATACAATATAACTATTTATCTTCTAACTTTTAAACTTTTCACCCTTCTAATAAAAGAATTACCACTAGGAGGCTTTAAATCTTCATCAACATCATCAAAATCCAAATTATTCATACTACCTCTTCTTCCATTACCTGAATCTGATACAGCATGATATAATCCATCATTTGATGATCTTCTTGTTGAACTTTCACTACCTGAATTTTTTCTTAATCTTTGTACTAATGATTTCTTTCTACCTAATCCACCATTATTTAAATTTAAATTATTATCATCTTGTGCTGCTTTTGGAGCAGGTGCACCATTTAAAAATGTAGAACTACCTAATCCTTGTGTCGTATCTCCATGAATTGGCATTGCTTTTGAATTTGCATCAAAATTTAAAATACTTGGATTTGATTGATTTTTTGGTGGTGATAAATTTTCAAGTTCATTATTCCTATATCCAAATGCAAGATTTATTTGATCATCTTTATTCATATTTGAACCACCTGTAATTGACATATTTGCACCATTTATTGGGAAAGCTTTGACTGGTGCTAATTTTTTTTCATTATTGTTTCTAATTGGTGTACATGCATCAAATGGACCATCATGGTGGAATCCACCACCAAAGAATCCAGTAACATCTAATTTATCAATTGTATCTAAATTTTTAGCTTGTACAGGATCTTTTTTCTTTGACGATTTAGATCTTGATGAATGATGATGATGAGAATCTTTTTTATCTCTTGTACTATGTTTATTTGATGATGAACGATGTGAAGATGAATGATGGTGGTGACTATGAGAAGATCTATGTGGTCTTGAACTTGAACTTGAACTAGATTCTTTTTCATTTCTGTATTCTCTTTGAGCAGCTTCTTTACCTGCAGCTTCTTCATATGATGGTGGTGCCAAATCATCAATTAGTTGTGATGGTTTAGGTGGTCTTGCAGGTGGAGAATTATTTCTAGTATTACCTGATGAATTTGTGCCAGTCGTTGGTGTTGTTGAAATCGATGTTGTTGGTGGGTTTAAAAATGGATTATTAGACATTCTTGAAATAATACTGTTAGTACTCGAATAAAATTTTGATTAACGATAATATTGGAAAATTGGAAAAGAATAAGATAAAAAATATTTGAAATAAAATTATATCTTGAACTGGAATGTAATCACTTGACAACCTTTGGTATATAATTTTTTTTTTTTTTTTTTTTGCTTTCTCGATTAACAGTGTAAAATTTGTATAGAGAAAAGTTAACTATGGTTCACAATAGCAATAATAATAATGGTAAATAATAATAACTGTTGAACATTATTATGCGAATACTTTACTTTCACTTGAGGCTATGAGCCATTTTGTAAAATTATAGCATAATATAACTTTTACATTCTGCGACTCTGGAATCAATGGAAATAAACTTTAAAATTGCACTCACTATGATAAATGGTTGCTTTTATTCTTTTCCTTTCCAATATACCCTAAAATGGTTAAATGGTTAAATGTATAAATAAACATACCTTTTATTATAGTTTGGATCACTATTGGATCTAATTGGTTGAGGAGGAAATTTTGGTCTTGATAAACTACTATTTGACCTATTTCTTTTATCTTCATTTGTGCTATTCTTGTATAAACTAATTATTTCATTATCATCGATGATTGAATTTTGTTCTTCATCATTGTCATTAATTAAATCTCTGTTTTTATTAACCCATTCATCAAAATAAGATGAACTATTCGACAAATGAGATGACTTTCTTGGACTATACTTATGTTGTTGTTGTTGTTGTTGCCCTGATGATTGTCGTTGTAAAATTGGGGAATGTCGAAAGGGGTTATTTGATGACAATCTTCCTAATGCGTCTGTTGAAGAATATGAATGATTTGGTTGTTGATACATAATAAAAACAAATAAATAAAAATGGCTAAAATTCAAAGAATTATGGATAAATTATGGACAAATTGAACAGAAAATTTTGATGATTTTATTATTATTGTTTATATTGGTAAAAATTAAATAATTTTTTATTAGTCTTAGATCGCCAAGGTCTGTTTGAATATTACGCGAGCTATTTTATTATTTGAACAGGTTAACCAATTAAGGAAAATATGATTGGTAAATGCACGAACTACTTGATATATCAATTTGTTTAAACCAATCTTATGTAAAAAGCTAGCAGAAACTAGAGCCAAAAAATTAATGAAATTAGTCTAGGGCATTGAAATACATTTAGTTATTGTATTAACTTGGTTCAGTGACCTAATATTATCAAATATATTTTGAGCCTCACACTGCATTAAAATAATAGGTTATTAAATGAGCAGAGACGCGAGGTGATTTTTTGTGGTCCAGGCTTAAAATAAATAAATTATTTTGACAACTTTCACTACTATATTTCATTTTCACCAAATTAAGAATAAATAATAAATGCTACCATGTGCTTGTGCATTTGCCGTGCGTCCAGATGCGAATAAACAATAGAAGATAACAAGGTTTTAACAAGCGGCTAGATAATGTAATTGTAATAGAATTGTAATAGAATTGTAATCTACTTGTATGCTTTCTTACTCAACGTTTTATTTGACCTTCAACCCTATTTTATTTTGAAATTTCATCTGTATCAATTCTAGATCTGTCTGTTGATTTAATGCTTGACGCAATTTAACTAATAATAGAGAGATTTACAGTACATACATATACATGTACATTCTCACCTTTAAATTTAATGATTAGTTTGTACCATTTTTTCTTCTTTGTGGGTATTATATAAATGTTTACGCGATTAAATTACGAATCTTTTGTTCAATTATTTAGCTGCAAAATTGAATATAATTGAAAATAATTGAAAATATACTCGTTTAATAGACATACTCAATTTTAATATTCAAGGTTTAAGCAATGCAATCTCAAATTAAGTATTACAGACTATTCAAACCTAAAGTAAAGCGAAATTTCACTATGTAAACTTCCAATTGTTTACTGAGGCTCATTCGCTTCCTCTATAAGCTTATCTCCAACTCATCTTGATAAGTTTGATAAAGTCTAACACCTTATTCGATCTTCGAGGCTTATAAGATAACCTCTCCTATTAAATTGAATTTAATCTTTAGTTATGAGATTTTTTAAAAAACTGGACGATAAAAAAAGGGGAGTGGGTGAGAATGAAATGAACAATTGATGAGCATCAAAACTCAAAACAAAAAAAACTAACTTGACCAATTTTATTTCTTAAATTATGTATATATTTCTATGACTTTGATAAAACATATAAAACAATCAATAAAGCAACGTACTATTATAGCGAAAATTTTAGCTGTATAAATGACGATATTTTTTTTGTGAAAACATATTAAAACATAAAACAACAACTTATAATTTTACATCTAAACTCATCTCCTTAATCTTGTAAAACAATATATAAAGCATGTAAAATACCTGGAAACCAAATGAATATACATAAAATACAATTCAACCAAAATGTAGAATCTGCACCACGTTTCATAAACACAGCTAATGGAGGTAAAAAGATGGCAACAATAACTTCAATAATTTTATTTGAATCCATTATGATTTATTATATTAATTGATTACGATTATGGAATATAAATTATGGATTTGTTGATAATTATATAATTTCTGAGGATCTTACGGATTTTATAAAAAAAGTGAACACCAAGAGAAAAAAAGAAAAAATAAAAATAAAAATGTGACTTAAAATTTATAATTACTACTAAGATCTTATAATAATAATAAGTAAATTTCTTTCGCAGCCAAAATGTATAAACTAAAACTTATTCGTAAATTTTATGTATCTTGTTAGTAAAACTTCATTGAAGCGTGACCTTAAGATACGGTATTTTGTATGTACTTTCGGTTTAAGTTGGAAAAATACCTCTTATCGGTATATTTCTAAGATTTAAGAAAAGTGAGGAAAACGTTCGAAAAGTCTAAACTAACTCTAATTAGGAGGAATAGTTGTAAGAATTCTTTAACTGACTGCTATTAACCTTCGGTGATGCTGTGTTCTCCATGTCCTAGCTTTGAATAAGCCTTTCGAAATTACGAATTTCGAATCGAGGTTTTACACGGCTTGTTAGACCATTGTATGAAGTTGGGGAAAAAAGTAAAGTGTATACTCATTCAATGTATTAATGTCGAGTTGGGAAGAATTGTAGCTCACGTTTTACCCTCGAATTATAACCGAAATATTTCGACCTTAGATTGAGTTTTACGATAATATCGGACATTTCTATAACTTTATGGTACTAAGTCTTCTATTATTAAGTGTTTATGAGATTCAGAATATGCTCTTGACTTGTATCAAAGATACTAAATTAAATTGGTAGTAAAATTCAATATTAATACTAGTTAGGGAGCTGAGTTTAAGCGGCCGCCAGTTGAAAATTTTGTAACTTCCACTTGAAATACCTTCCTCTCAAACATACTTACAGCCTAAGAATCATTCTTTAGTCAAAAGTACCTAAGACGGTATGCTTTTGATAAATCATTCTTTGTTGGTCACCTACTGTTACAGCAAATAATCTATAGACGCATATTTTCTTTAAAATATTGCAAAAATATAATAAAATACTAGAATTGCGAATTAATAGCTTTAATTATACAACGCAAATCATTACAAGTATAAGAGAATTAGCGAAAAATCAACATCAACGAATATACAAACAATCTATCTTTCTGATCGTTAAAATATTTAAACGCTTCTTGCCTCAAGCTTCTTTGACTCTACCAAAATAGTTTAGTAGTGTTTCGTGGGAGAAAAAAAAAAATAGACCTAAGTTACTGCCCAATTGGTTTAGAAAAAAAACAAAAAAATCTCCCGGGGGTGATTTGAACACCCGATCTAAAGATAACTTTTATCAATTACAGTCTTCCGCTTTACCGGGCTAAGCTACCGAGAGATTAGAAAATTAACAGGACGAGTTGACCATTTGTTAATATCTTTGTCGCTTGAAAAAGTTTACAGTAACTAATCTGTTGAATTTAGATCCAATAAAAATAAGAAAACTGGTCAACAAATGAACTGAAATTTATCAGCATTAATTATAGATTTAAAATAAGCATGTCAATCTGACGTGATGTTAAGGTATTTTACTCCATGGTTGCTCTCAACCATAACATCTTTCTCAAGCATTAATTGAAGCCTTTAGAGTTGATTGATATTGACTTTTTGACATAAGGTCAGTTTGTTCGATAAGATCAATATTAAGGGGTATTTGGGGGCTATTATGATAAATCTATCTCTTAGCCGTTTCTAGTCATTCAAATTTTTTAATTTATACAATAACTAAACAACTCCATGATTAACCGTTTGTTAAACTCGCTTCATATAAGACCACTATCCAACCCGCTAATTAAATATTTTTAATTTAAGTTCAATTCGCATTGTTGCAAAAAAAATAGTACTTGAAACTTTCACCGAGGTTATACTTAAATTTCATTATGCAGAGTTTGAACATTATTATAATTAGCCATAATATAATATGATCATACAAGGGGTACATCCACTTGAATAAAGGGAAAAGAAATGAATTGATAAAAAACATTCGATTCTTGCTTCTTTAAAATTGTTTCGGTTGTTAAAAATCAATTCAGTCGAAGTTTAAATATTTTCCAGGGATATAAATTTTCCAACTGGCATGAGTTATCATACCCCACAATTCGATCCATTTATTTTTCTTTCGTCGACTAAGACACAGCACACTAACTCCGGGGAAAAAAATCAAATTAAGGAAACAAAATGAAGCATAACAACAATTAAGCTCAAATTGATACTGTAATAGATGGTGATAATATAGAAATTGTCACTAGTGAAACGTGTAATTGTATAGGTTGACTGTAATCTCTTGGTTTCAAACATGGAAATATTCATTTTTCCACAGGCGAATTATATTATAAAACGCACTCCACTGAAAAATTTAGATCGTAATAATAGTAGTGTATCAGTTTATATATAAAGTTTGATTTTCCTTAAATTTTTATTCTTTCCTGAATTTTTAATCAGAAGTTAATTATTATTTATTTAATTTACCTTCAAGATGGCTTTGCTTGCTAAAACTAAAGGTTTTATTAAACCTGAAAAGAAAGAGGTTGATCAAAAACCAAAAAATGTTGCAAATGTTATATCCAATAAAACTCCTCCAAATCCAGCTGGTGATATTGCAAAAGAACGTGCAAGAACAGATTGGGATCCAAAAGAAATGCATGAATTTTTAGAAGGTAATGAAAAAAAATCAAATGAAGTTTTAAGATTATATCAATCAATTGAAAGAGATCCTGTTTTACAAACAAAAGCAGAATATTTTGATATAACTCAAAAAGAAGAAAGAGAATTGGTTGCTTTAAGAATTAATCAAATGACTAAATTTATTGAAACCGAACCATATAAAAAATTTAGAAGAAGATTACAATTAATGACTGTTATTGATCCTTCCTTAGGTATCAGAATGTTGGTTAATTTAGGTTTATTTTTGAATTGTATTAAAGGTAATGGTACTCAAAAACAATATGATTATTGGGCTAAAAGTAAAGAATCTGGTGTTGTTAAACAAATGTATGGTTGTTTTGGTATGACCGAATTGGGCCATGGTTCAAATGTTGCAGGTTGTGAAACTACTGCTACTTTTGATGAAGAAACTGATTCTTTCTTAATTGATACTCCACATATTGGTGCTACTAAATGGTGGATTGGTGGTGCTGCTCATTCAGCTACTCATACCGTTTGTTATGCAAGATTAATTGTTAAAGATATTGATTATGGTGTCAAGACATTTATTGTTCCATTAAGAGATTCTCAACATAATTTATTACCAGGTATTGCTATTGGTGATATTGGTGCTAAAATGGGTAGACAAGGTGTTGATAATGGTTGGATTCAATTTACTGAAGTTAGAATTCCAAGATTTTTCATGTTACAAAGATGGTGTAAAGTTAATAAACATGGTAATGTTACTTTACCACCATTGGAACAATTATCTTATATTTCTTTATTAGAAGGTAGAGTTGGTATGGCTACTGATTCTTATAGAATAGGTGCAAGATTTACTACAATTGCTTTAAGATATGCTGTTGGTAGAAGACAATTTGCAAAACCTGGTAAAAAAGAAGAATCTCAATTAATTGATTACATGTTACATCAAAGAAGATTATTACCATATTTAGCTTTAACTTATGCAGCTGCAGTTGGTACTTATAGATTAGAAAAAGAACATGATTTATTATTAGAAAACTTGGATAAAGCTTTAGCAACTAATGATAAATTATTATTGAAAAATACTATTAATTCAACTAAATCAATGTTTGTTGATTCAGCTTCTTTAAAATCTACTTTAACTTGGGATGCTGCTGATTTAATTGATCAATGTAGACAAGCTTGTGGTGGTCATGGTTATTCATCATATAATTCATTTGGTAAATCATTTAACGACTGGGTTGTTCAATGTACTTGGGAAGGTGATAATAATGTTCTTGCAATGTCTGCTGGTAAAACAATTATAAAGAACGTTCAACAAATTTTAAATAACAAGAAATTAAAAGATCATACAATGGAATTTTTAAATGATGCTTCAACTTTATCAAAAGCTAAAAAAGCAGTTATTAGAATTAAAGAACACGTTGATGATCCAGAACGTGTATTAAAAGCAATTGCAGGTTTAATTTCAAAATTTGCTGTTGATTTAATTCCAATTTCTCATCAAACTTGGGATGCAATTGGTGCTCAAAGAGTTATCTTATCAAAATTAAGATGTCATTATTATTTATTAGAATCATTTAATGATAAATTAGAACAGGATGTTAAAGCAAAATCACCAACAAGACCACATTTGGAAAATGTCATGAGATTATATTACGTTACAAATATCTTAGGTCCATTTATTGGTGAATTTTTAAGATTTGGTGTTATTTCTCCAAAAGTTGCTTCTTATATTACTCAACAATATCCACAAGAATTATGTCAAAAAGTTAGACCTTATGTTATTGGTTTAACTGATTCATTCCAACAACCAGATAACTTTATTAATTCATTAATTGGTAAATACAATGGTGATATTTACAATAACTACTTGGGTGAAGTTAAATCAATTAATAATCCAGCTACTCATAAAGCTCCATATTCAGAAGAATTTGAACAAAACTTAAAGAGAGTTGCTTTAGATGAAAGAGAACATTTTAGTAAAACGGCCGAAGTTGCTAAGAAATTATCGCAATAATTGATTTATATAAGGGTATAAGCTTAGTTTAAAAAATAAATGAAATTTACATGAAAATACCCCTTAATGTTTTTGGCTGCAAAAATACCCCTTAAAGAATCAACAAAACCTCATTTGAGTAAAGAGTCAAAAATCAACAACCTGTATCGAAATATTCATTTGTATTATCGTATAAATCTATCTCTAATACTAAATACCAAAACATTGAAGCAACTAATTATCCAGATTCCGAAAACTAATATTAATCTAACAATCACATGTTTATTTTGTAAAAATGGATAAGGATAATCGGTAACCCCATCATTATTAAAGCCTACAATGGATTCAATATAAGTCCAATACCCCAATATGATCAATAAAGTATATCGAACCGATTGTTTCCAATTTAAATTTTTTCTATTATTTTTTGAGTTACCCTTTGCAAAAAAACATAAATAGATGTATGGCCATAAATGAATTTTGAAATCAAGAAGATAATCACGCTTAAACTCTTTCGTGTTAAGAAAATGAGGAAGAATGAAATGGAGGACCCAATAAGTCAATGTAACTGTAAATTCTAAATTTGATGCCACGTTATACAATATTCTAAAATTTGAAAATATTGTTGATAGTATGGTTATAATCAATGAAATATTAGTTAGGAATTGCCAATGACCTCCTTTCTGTAAATGGGGAGGTAGGGGTAATGAAAAGCATTGAATTAATCCACTTATGAAACAATATAAAGAAAAAGCTTTAACTAACATTTAATCGTATATTTTTTCTATTTAAATTTTGTTTCTTATTGAAAGAACGAAATAATTTAAACATCCAATTAAACCGAAAACAACTATATGTATAAATCTCTGAACTAATGATTTCCCTTTAAGGAATGGATATGGGTACCCACTTACACCATCATTTATATGTTTCGATACTTCCCATTCCATATATATGAAATAAAAGAAAATATAGGCTATTGTAATTAATGTAGACGGAATGAATGAAAGGGTCTTATAAGAATCAATAAATAAGTAAACGTATGGAAAAGCATGTACTTGTAAATCCATGAAAAATGATCTATCTACGTCATCTTCTGCAACCATTTTTGAAAAAAATATATACATTGTCCAATAGCTTACAATAACATTGAATTCCAAATTTGAGGCTAACGTGTATAACCATACTGATTTACCAAAACTAATTGAGAAAACTAACTCTATCATTGCTGTAGCAAGCGAGCAGTTTGTAAGGAATTGGATTTGGCCTGATTTTACTAAATGGGGTGGTAATTTTGTAGTTATTGATTTATAAAAACCATTGCCCAATAAAAATAAGTTAAAGACTCTAAATAATGATAGTAACATTGTTGAAGAATCGAGAAAGATATTTAGTGAGACTATATAGCTTTTGTTTGACTATAACCGAAATAGATCACTCTATTCTACAAACCCATAAATAGAATTGCAACCGAGACACAAAACCATTTGCAACATGAAGTTTAGACTAAAATTCATTTAAATTTGAAGTAAAGAAATATTTTAGTCAATCTTTTTCAGTTGTACATTATTTGAAATCATTACTATTTAAATATAAAAATCAACTCTTATCAAAAGAGCTATTATTCAACTCGTTAACTTATTTTGATAAAATTTCACCAGCTTCTAAAGTTTTTTCAAATCTTTCTCTTTGTTCTAAAGATGGTCTATTCAACATTGCTTCTAATGCAGCTGAATATGGAGCTTTATGGTCTTTTGGTGGGTTTTGTTGTTTAACTAAACCGAAGTAGTTTTCATAAATATCACCATCGTATTTACCGATAGCAGCATTAATCATCATATCTGATTGTTGGAATGAATCAGTATAAGCAACAACATTTGGTCTGATTTCTTTACATAATTGTGGAATATTTATTTTAGCTAAATCAGTAATAGCACCAGTTGAAGCAACATTGAAAGTTAAAAAGATACCAGCAAATTTATCTAAAACCATTGTAGCACCATATAATTGAGCTAATTTATATAAGTATGGTTTTAATTCTGAATCATCAAATTCATCAACTCTTCTAACATATTCACTTAATAAGTAATGATGAGCTTTTAATTTTGTAATGTTAACTAATTCAGCACCAACATAATCAAATGATTCTTTTCTAACTGTTTTACCAGCTTCATATGATAATCTAATGATAGCAATTTCAATTGCATGAATGATTTTTTTAACATCTGAAATATCCGAAGCATTGTTTAAAATAACTTTTGAACCATTTGATCCAGTATAATCTTTTAATTGATTCAAGAAATCTGATGAACCTTTAACAACTTTTCCATCATCTTCAATTGCAATAACATGTTTAACAATTGGCTTACCAATTGAAATACCTAAAACATTATTATCACCTTCCCAAGTACATTGAACAACCCAATCATTATAAGCTTTACCAAAACCATTGTATGCTGAATAACCATGACCACCACAAGCTTGTCTACATTGATCAATAGATTCTGCTGCTAACCAGGTACATGTTGATTTTAATGAACCTGAATCAATAAATAATGATTTCATAGCATCAATAGCTTTCATAATACCAGCATCATCATCTTCATCAACAGCATCATCTAATTCTGCTAAAGTTTCTTCAATAGTTCTTTCAACTTTTAATGCACCTGCTGAAACAACATAAGCAGCAGCCATGTATGGTAATAATCTCTTTTGATGTAATGGATAATCTAATAATTGAGTTTCTAAAGCTTCTTCATCATCTGGATCAACATTATCACCTTTAAATTGTCTTCTACCAATTGCATATCTTAAAGCAATAGTTGACATTCTTGCTAACATTCTATATGAGTCTAAAACCATCATAACTCTACCACCTAATAAAGCTGAGTATGATAATTGTTCCAATGGTGGTAAAATAACTTCACCGTCTCTTGAAACTTTACAGAATTTTTGTAACATGAAAAATCTTGGAATTCTAACACTTGAGAATTGAATCCAACCATTATCAATACCATCTCTACCCATTTTAGCACCGATATCACCAACAGTAACACCTGGCATTAAATCATGGTTTGAATCTCTTAATGGAACAACAAAAGTTTTAACACCATAATCTTCTTCATCAACAATTAATCTAGCATAAACGGTACAATGAGTAGATGAATGAGCAGCACCACCAATCCACCATTTAGTAGCACCAATATGTGGAGTATTGATAATAAATTCATCATTTGCTTTATCGAAAGTAGCTGTAGTTTCTAAACCCATAATATTTGAACCATGAGCCAATTCGGTCATACCAAAACAACCATAAATACCTTTAATAGTAGCAGTTTCTTTATCTAAAGCCCAATATTTTAATTGTTCATAAGTACCATTACCTCTAATACAAGAAATAAATAAACCTAAGTTAACACCAATTCTTGTTGAAACAGCAGGATCAAAAACACCTAATAATGATAATCTTCTGTTGAAAACATCAATTGAATCACCTTCTAAATATCTTGAAATTCTATTAATTTTGGTAGCAGTTAAAGCTCTTAATTGATCTTTTGTAAAATCATAATATGAACCATCTGTAAATAATATTGGGTCTCTTTCCATTTGTTGAAGTAATTGTTTAATTAATTCAGCTCTTTCTTTTGAACCTTCTAAAAAGTATTGCATTTTTTGAGGATTAAATTTTGATTCAGCTCTTTCTTTTTGAATCAATGATCTTGGATCAGGACCTTGAGATATTGAAACTGTATTTGTTGTAAAAACCATCTTGAAATATTATTGAAATTTGATAATAAATAAATAAAATAGTTAATATAAAAAGATGTTGATAAATGTAAAAAGAAAAAAGTAAGATTGAAAAATAAATCTGGGGGTTATATTGGATTATATTTATATGAAATTTATTTCACAGGCAATTCTTTATTATGTACCTAACTAATGTGAAAATAATATATTACTACCAATTGATACTGAACATAATAAAAAAAAAAAAAAAAAAAAAGATATAATAAAATCATTCCATAATTTTTAAGTTGTATCATTGATTAACTCTTTGCATGCATTCAATGATACATCAGCTCCATGTGTAACTCATTGATTATTATTATTATTATTAGTTATTATTATTAAATGTGGTCTGTCTTTTCTTCATTGTTTTTTTCACAAGTAATAATTAGTGTGCTTAAGTTTCAAAAATCTCTTCTTTTACTCCACAAATTATAATAAATTTAAACGCTAGTAATTATCAATGGTTCACTATATTATTGGCTATATTATGAACTATATTATGAACTATATTATTAACTATATTATAAACTATATTATTAACTATATTATAGGATTTAACTACTACCAAGTCATAGTATTAACGGAGTTTTGTATCTCTCTAGCGAATTCTAATTTAACTCCGAAAGGCACAACCATTTTTAAAACTTCGACCTTTCAATCTAGTATCCACTTGAAAGTTCTCACTAATTTGCTGCTAGTCCAAATGACTGTTTAAACATCTATAGCTCATTCCGACGTTAATGGCAAAAACCGAACTTGGTTGAAAATGGCTGCAAAATCGTTATTTTTTTAGCTCGGGTAATTGACCAAATCATTATAATCAAACTAATGCACCGAAATGTGGGGAGAAAAATAGAAAGAAACGAACTACGACGGACTGAAAAATAATGAACATTCCATTCCACGCTACCATTTGTCTGTAATTTATTAAATGCTAATAGATTAATCGCCACAAAAACAATAAATCCTTAAAGATCAACTTAGTTAGGTTCTATTGTATAAAAAATTTCATCTTGTTGTTCAAGGAGGGGATTGACTATATCGTTTTAAAAATTAACTTGGATCGTATTTATTTATGCCGAGGTTTTGTTTACACCGAGGAATGTCTAACTAAAATCTAAAACATTTCTTACATAATCAATTATGTCATAATTTCTTAAACTGATGTCAAATCGTTTATTTTGCAACCATTCATGTGAAAAGGTATTGATAAAAACGGCTGCAAAATTTATTAATTTACTTGATTGTTTTTTGGTTACGATTTTAAGAGTTAAATTAACGAGAACATATCGAATGTTTTTATGCAATTACAAAGTACCCTATAAATGACCTGATCATTAAGTTTATGTCTTAAAGATATGTCTTAAAGATAACCCTGGGAATTGTTGAACCTCGTATACCCCACATTACGAAGTTTATTATATCTCATTTCAAACAGTAAATCTTTGATGTGTAAGGTTTATAAAATTTAGATTCGGACTTAAATCTATTTTGACCATATTGACATCTGAAATTTGATAACTCCGAGATTCATTATATCTAATTATACCAATTATAATTAACATATGTACAATTTAGTTAGAACGAATACAATGATTATTCTTTCAACCAAGAACTAATACTCGACAGCTTAGCGAGTATAACAAATTTAGCTGTACACAAAAGCCGCTATATAATAACACCATGATTACAAATATAGTGAGTCTTGTCAGGATGTTGTCTTGTCTTCGTTATCTCATTCCTTTTAAATTTGTTGCTTAAGATCTTAGGGGGTATTAAAGTTTTGACCAATAGGATTACGGTTTCAATAGGCGGCTATGCCATATTAGTGTCGCAAGACGCATTCAACCTGATAATTTATTTTTACCAATATCAACCTTAACAAATTGAAATGAAACAAAACGCCTCATTTTAATGTTACTCGAAATCTCACAAGGAATCGAATGATACGGTTGGTTTTATTGTATATGTTTAAAAATTATTTTTTAGATGAGATTGACCTAATGCTCCCCCTGATTTTTTTATTTTTTTTGCGCAAAACCAGGTCGCATAAAATTGACAACGACTAATCAATTTTGGGCGAGAATAAGGCGGTAAACTTCTGTAAACCCGTCAATATTAAATGTTATTTTGTTCCAAACGAAGACTTTAGCGATCAGGATTACATGCACCTACAACGCTAGCACCAGTTTACTTAAGTTGGCTGAAATTATCAAGCATTCAAGCATGAAAGATAGAGCTTGAATATTGAGGGAGTTATTCACCAAGTAAATTTTAAAATTAACGACGACACAACTGTATATAAACCAAATTGTTTTAGAACTATTTTTTTGCTATGTATCGAAAACTCCGGAGCTACAGAGTATTTTCTCGCGCTAACCTCTAGGCGACCCGCTTTGGACGTACTGGCTTACCTCTCGTCAAGAACGAATTTTCTTGAAATTAGGATCAATAAATGAAATCAGGAGCTTTGAATCATGCTCTGCACATATTTCCAACTATATGTTTCAGAGATGTTTTGTTCAACTTGGATTTTTGGCACTTTTTCACCATACAAAATTTTTTCGAAAAAGTGGTTTCAATAGAAATATCTATTTAGGGCCACAACTTTCCACTAAACAACGAATTGTATATATAATACATCAAATAAACGTACTGAATACATTTTGCTTTGCTCTGTAGTAATTGAAAAATTACAAAATTATAAAATTATCTTTCAAGTATGGGAAAAATCGAATATATCGACATTTTGAAAAATCCAACTCCGCAATCAAAATCGCAATGAACATATGATAAAAGTACCAAGATTTGTAGCTCATCACCCTGATATACCTCAATTATCTTTGTGTTCGAGTACTCAAGATATAAAAAGAAATTCTTCAATGGTGAAACGAAATGTTTGCAAAAATTTCAAAACGATTACCGCGTCTTAAAAGTATATTCAAAAAGTGTTCGGGATCAAATGAGCCAGATTAGCTGTAGTAAAAGTAGCACACCGAGGTCCAATGGTTATCTATCTTGCAATTTACCGTTTTTTCTCATTTCTTGATCGAAGAGTAATGTGATCAGGATTACTTCTTTTTGACAGAACTAGTACCAAACAACTTTTAGTACGTGAAGAGTTTTCATGACATATTTTTGAGAAAAATTTCTTGTATATCGAAAGAGTTATTAACGATTTAAATTTTAAGATTAATTATCTCAAGACTACATATAAGCCAATATTGAGTCAGATTTATGCTTTAATGTATGAAATTTATTGAAATGATTTACCATACATGAAAAGATATAAATGCAGCCAGTATACACATTATGGTGAAAATTAATTGAGATTAGGATTTGACGGTGGTTTAAAGGTCAAATTGGAAATTTACTAGCGTTTGAAGGCAAATTGTGTATAGTTTTAATTTGACGATAACAAGTAAAAAGATTTGAAATTGAAGAATTGTGACTTATACCAATGTTACTCAAAATTTCATAAAGAATTGAATGACATCAATGTCATTATTAGATGGCTTCGAAAATTAAGTTTTAGATCGAACCTAATGCTCCATCAGACATCATTTTTATTGGTGTCGCATACATATGCCGCAAATTTGGGGCTCAGAGATGCGTGAATGTGGAAAAACTTTGAACCAGATTGGCGCGACTTGGATTTGCTGCGAGCTAAATTCCACTACAGGTCTCAAAAGAATTGGCTGTAAATCGAATTCTTCAGAGAAGCATCAATGAAGTTCTTTAACCAATTAGCAATCATTGTCTTGATTGTACTCAGAATGAGTACTAAATAAATACTGTCAATTTAAGACTAATTTAATGGCAAAATTACAGAATAGCTTTTTGGTGTCATGGAATGCTCAATTAATACAATCATACTGATCGGTATGCATTATCTTGCACTTTCATCTCTAAGTTAATACTTCTTTTGCGATGCATTGAGCTCAATTTTCCGATACTCAAATTAATATCACTAATTTATAATTTATATTAAACCCTTATATATACAAGTCATTACGTTATTATTGAATCTTTATTCTTGTCTTTCATTTATAATTGTGGAACTAACATATCCATTAATGGAGATTGAATAAATAAAACACCTAAACCAAATAAAGCAACTTGTGTACCAATAGTAAAAGCTGGTGATTTTTTTATTTTTTGAAAAGTTGATTCTTCTTCTTTTGGAGCTTGTGTTGGAATTCTACCTGTCATGTTCATCTTGATAATATTATTATTGTGTTAAGATCTAGATCGTTCTTTTTTCAATCTATCAACGAAAATTTTTAAAATTTTAAATTTTGCTAATCAATTTGTTTGGTTAATACACTATCACCATTTTTGTACTTTTTACAACCAAATCGTCTTTTGAGAAGAGTTTAGATCTTTAGTTGTTTATTATGTCTAATTCACCTACTTTCATTGATGTTGATTTAGGTGTTACACCGGAAACTACTTATTCAATTGCTGGTAGACAAATCAAGTTTAATAATGAAGATGATATTAAACCAATTTTAAAAGAATTAAATTCAAAATCTGCTATTAAAAAAATCGATTTTTCAGGTAATACTATAGGTATTGAAGCTTCAAAATTATTAAGTGAATCATTAATTAAACATAAAGATTCAATTGTTGAAATTGATTTTTCAGATTTATATACTGGTAGATTAAATACTGAAATTCCAAAATCATTAGAATATATTTTACCAACATTATTAAAATTTCCAAATTTAAAATTAATCAATCTTTCAGATAATGCTTTTGGATTACAAACTATTGATCCAATAGAAGATTATTTAACAAAAGCAGTTTTCATTGAACATTTAATTTTATCAAATAATGGGATGGGTCCATTTGCTGGTTCAAGAATTGGTGGTGCATTATTTAAATTATCATTAGCAAAGAAAAAACAAGGTTTACCAAGTTTAAAAACTTTTATTTGTGGTAGAAATAGATTAGAAAACGGTTCAATTAATTATTTGTCAGTTGGGTTGAGAAATCATCCAGATTTAGAAATTGTTAAATTATATCAAAATGGTATTAGACCAGCAGGTATTTCAAAATTAATTGAACAAGGCTTAAGTAAAAATCATAAATTGAAAATTATTGATTTACAAGATAATACAATTACAACTAGAGGTGCTATTAAATTAGCTGATGCATTACATAGTTGGACACATTTACATGAATTAAATTTAAATGATTCATTATTAAAAAGTAAAGGGTCACTCAAATTAATTGAATCATTCAAAAAAGGTGATTCTAAAGAAAAATTGATCACTTTGAAGTTACAGTATAATGAATTAGATGCTGAGAGTTTGAGAGTTTTAGCTGATATTATTGTATCAAAATTACCAAATTTAAAAACATTAGAATTAAATGGTAATAGATTTGAAGAAGATTCGGAACATATTGAAAAGATTAATTCTATATTTGAAGAAAGAGGGTTTGGTGAATTAGATGAATTAGACGAATTAGAAGAACTAGACAGTGATGAAGAAGAAGAAGAAGAGGAAGAGGAAGAAGAAGAAGATAAATTAGAAGAAGATTTAGATTTAGAACAATTAGAACAAGAATTATCAGGTATTAGTCTTGAAGATAAAGATAAGAAAGTTGATGAATTAGCAGATGAATTATCAAAAACACATATAGAATAGATAAACGTCAATTGGTAGCTACAATTGGTAGCTACGTAATTGACAGTATATAAGATTTATTTAATAAACGATTTATTTTTTTGTACGCGTAAATCAAAAATCATTAATTAAATTCTGAATTTAGACCCTGGGATTTTATGTCTAGTATCTATAAATTATCGATTAAAGGTATAAGAGCATTTGAACCAGAAAATGATGAAACTATTCAATTTGGATTTCCATTAACTTTAATCTGTGGTCAAAATGGTTGTGGTAAAACTACAATTATCGAATGTTTAAAATATGCAACAACTGGTAATTTACCACCAAATTCAAAAGGTGGTGCATTTGTTCATGATCCAAGTTTAAGTTCAAGAACTATTGTAAATGGTCAAGTTAAATTAGCATTTAAAAATGTAAATGGTAAATCTATGATTACTACAAGATCAGTTCAAGCATCAATGAAATCAGCAAGAACAACAACTACAAGTGGTGCTATAACATTTAAAACTATGGAAGGTCAATTATCATTAATTGAACGTGGTGAAAAGATTTCAATTTCATCAAAAACTGCTGAATTAGATTCTCAAATTCCAATTTATTTAGGTGCTTCAACTTCAATTTTAGATAATGTTATATTTTGTCATCAGGATGATAGTTTATGGCCATTAAGTGAACCAGCAGTATTGAAAAAGAAATTTGATGATATTTTTGAAGCTTCAAAGTTTACTAAAGTCTTGGATCAGTTGAAAACGATTAAAAAAGATATGACTAATGATATAAAATTTATTGAGCAAAGTGTACAACATTTAAAAGTTGATAGAGACAGAGCTAAGAAAGTTGAAGTTAGATTAAAAAGTATGAATGAATCAGTTGATAAATTTACAACTGAAATTAGTGAATTAAACTTGAAAATTGAAGACAAAGAAAAACAAGCAGAACAATTATTTGCATCGAATCAAGAATTTCAAAAAACTTTAAGCGACTATGAAAACTTACAAATGAAAAAGAAACAGATTGAAGAACAATTGGAAAGAACAAAACAAACAATTGAAATTTTACATGAATCAGATGAAGAATTATTAATCAAACAGGAAAATTTTGCATCTTTAACTATGAAAAAGCAAGAAAAGATTGATCAAATGAATAAAGATAGTGATTCAATAAATAAGGATTTGAAACAAAAGACAAATGACTATAATGAGTTGATTAGACTTGATGGGTCATTAAAGAGTAAAAAATCAGAATATGAGACAAATTTGGAAACTATTGCTAAAATAATTAATGAACATGCTGAAAGTTTAAATGTCAACTTATCAAATGATACCAGTACAAATATATTAAAATTTAAACCTGTTTTGGAAAAGACGTTTAAGTCAAAAATTAATTCACAAAAGAAATTAATCAATGATAATAAATCAGCTGAGACTGAAAAACAATCAAGTTTACAAGAATCAATTAATGCAATTTCAAGAGAAGAACAACATCAAGAATATACATTTAAAGATATTGAGAATTATAAACAAAAGTTAACCACCCTTAAAAAGAAAGTAGTAGCTGGTGATAATGATGAAATTGAATTAGAATCTAAGAGATCTGAGTTAGAACACACTCAAAACCAATTACAAACAAAAAAGAACTTAGATGAAGTAAAAGATTTAGATTCAAAAATCATTGATGCAAATTCAGAAATTTCAAAATTAGAATTTAGTTTAGATGAATTATCCAAAAAATTAACTGCAAGTAATAAACAATCTGATTTAATATTAAGAGTCACATTTTTACAAGAATCTACAAAAAGTAAAAGTGAAAAAGTTGATAAATTGACTAAATCGATAAATGATGATTTTAAAAAAGTCGTTGGAAATGATGTTAATAATGAAAGTGAAATACAATTGAATGAAAAATTGTCAATCCTTGAAACTGATCTAGATAGTCAACAAAAGAAAGTCATGTCATTAAAAGGTGATTTAGAATCGAATAAGAAAACTATTAAATCTATTAATAAAGAGCATGAAGAAAATGAGAATAAATTTGAATCTTTAAAACAAGAAATTACAAAAATTATTGAAGAATCTGAAATTGAAGATTATGAAAATATAGTACAAGATTTAGAAGAAAGTTTTAGAAATGTACAAGAAGATTTAAATACTTCAGAAGTTACTAAAGATTTTAAAAATTCAGCACTTGAATTGGCGAATAAAAGTAAATGTTGTTTATTATGTAAAAGATCATTTGATAGTGACGGATTAGAAAAATTTATTATCGAATTAAGGAAAAGTGTTGATGAGACTAAAATTCAAGAGATTAAAAATCAAGCAAACGATATCAAAAAGGAATTGGATGATACAAAGGCAATAAATTTAAAAGTTATCCAATACAAAGAATGTATACATCAATCCAAAGAATTAAAATCAAGATTGGAAGCTTTACAAAAACAACAAACTAAATTTAATGATACCTCTAAACAAGAACAAAGTAAATTAGATACAATGAAACAAGATTTAAATTTTACATTGCAATTGAAAAAACCAATATCTGATATTACAAGACTTAATTCAGAAATTCAAGAAGTTAATGGTCAAATTGATGAAATTAATGAAGATTTAAGTGGATTTGGTACTATTGTTCTTTCAATTACTGAATTACAAAAACAACAACAAGATACAAATAGTAAAATTAAAGAATTAAGAACAAATTTAAATGAATATACTGAAGAAAAATATAAAGTTCAAAGAGAAATTCAAAGATTGGAAAATAAAATTAAAGATACAAAATTACAAATTAGTAATCTAGAAAAATCATTAGCTGAAATAACAGCTGTTAAATCTTCTATAACTGAAAATGAAAGATTGATACAAGAAGCTGAAATTAAATTAAAAACTATACGATCTACATTGGAAGATTTACAAACAACAAAAGATGAGAGACAAAAGGCATATAAAGATGTACAAAAGAGAAATCGTGAACTGGAAGAGAAAATGCAAGCTGAAGTTCTATCAATTCAAGAATTATCTGGTAAATTTAACTCGATAAATGAATCAATTATCCATTATGAAACTAATTTACGATCAAAATTAGAAGAAAATACAATTCAAATGAATTCAGTAACTAAAGAAATTGATACGTTAAATAAGAAATTATCTGAAAATTCAACAAAGATCAAATCATTAGAAAAAGAAGTTATGGATGCATCAAGAATTGAACATAATATATTAGCAAATATAGATTATAGAACTCAAATTAATAATTTAGATGAAACTGATTTTCAATTGAATGCAATAGATATTAGTGATGCACAAACTCAAAAACAACAATATCATGAAAATTCCAAAAAATTAAGAGAAGAATTATCTGAATTAACATCTGAACATGCTGGAAAAATAGGTGAGGTTAAACAAATCAAAGATCAAATAGCAACACTTAAAAAAGAATTAGAAACTGAATATAAAGATGTTAATAAAAATTATCATGAAGAATGGATTAAATTACAAACTAATATGTTAGTTTCAAATGATATACAAAGCTATTCAAAAGCTTTAGATAATGCAATTATGAAATATCATAGTATTAAAATGGAAGATATTAATAGAATTTTAAATGAATTATGGTCACAAACATATAAAGGGTCCGATATTTCAACTATTGCAATTAAAAGTGATGTTAATTTACAAGCTAAAGGTAATAGATCATATAATTATCGAGTTGTAATGGTTAAAGATTCAAGTGAATTAGATATGAGAGGTAGATGTTCAGCAGGTCAAAAAGTTTTAGCTAGTATTCTAATTAGATTAGCTTTAGCTGAATGTTTTGGTGCAAATTGTGGTATGATTGCATTAGATGAACCAACTACAAATTTAGATAATGAAAATGCCGAGGCATTAGCAGCTGCATTAAACAAAATTATTGAATATAGAAAACAACAACTGAATTTTCAATTGATTGTAATTACTCATGATGAAAAATTTTTAACTCATATTCAAGGTGATAGATTTACTGATCATTTTTATAGAATTCAAAGAGATGAAAAAAGTAAATCAAGAATTTATAGTTTACCTATTGATAGAATTGAAGAAGGTTAATGAATATTATTTATTTGATTATCATAATCAGATTTCATTTGACTTAATAATTTATCTTTATGTTTCCAAAGCTGTTCTAAATATCTTTCTAATTTTTTTCGTTTTGTAGGTATTCTTGAAATTGATCTTATTTTAATATAGATTGTAACTGTAATTTGTTTATCAGCTGCTAGAAAATCCATTAATGTAGGTGATTCTCCACATTCTTCTCCATCTTTAGTATATAAAATTGTTAAATCATATAAATTTGAATAAGAATGTGGTTTTGAATTATTTAATGCTGTTATTATATTATAAAATGATGAAAATCGTGGATATAATACATTTTCAAATTTTGGTAAAAAATACTTATCTTGTAATCCAGTTTGTAAATGAACATTTTCTTTAGTCCAAATATTAACTTCAGGGAATAAGATAATCCATTCTGAAAATTTTGATTTTAGTAATCTTGAAAATACAAATAATACTGATTTTTCATCTATTTCCCAATTTTCATCACATTTTAACCAATGTAAAATAATTTTAATTGTTGGTACTCTCCAAACTAAAAACCATGAAAAGAAATTTAGATTTGGTAAATCTACTTTATTTTTATATGAGAATCTTGATAAATAATGAATAATGAAAGTATCCGCCAATGAAGAATGGTTGCAAATTACAATAGCTGGATTAGCGTCTAATTTATCACCATAAATTTTAAATTTAACTCTATTTGATTTCTAATTGTTAATAACTCTTGATAATTTTGGACATATATTCAATACTTACCATCATGTGTAATCCAATGTTCCAGAATAGATTACCCGTGTAATTTCTTATCAAATTTGCAGTATCTGGAAATAAAATCGATAATCCTAAACTTAAAATTGCAACCAATTGATATAAAACTGTGAAGTAAAATAAAATTAATAAACAAATTAATCCTTTAAACCAAAGAACTCTTGATTTTGACTTATCACTTAATCCTAAATGATCTATAATCTCCATTATCAATTGTAGTAAATCGGGTATGTATGCGGCTTAAAGGTATTGAGATGGTTTTGAATAAATTTATTTTTCTTGATCTAATCTCATCTAGGAAATTATGTCACGTATAATAGTTAAAGGACTTCCTAAATATTACACCGAAGATAAGTTACGAGAATTTTTCAGTAAAGAAGGTGATGTTACAGATGTTAAATTAGTTAAAAAGAAAAACGGTGAATCAAGAAGATTTGCATTTATTGGTTATAAAACAGAAGATTCAGCTAAAAATGCTGCCAAATTTTTTAACAAGGCATTTATAGATACTGCAAGAATAGAAGTTGAATTAGCAAAGTCATTTTCAGATCCAAATGTACCTGTATCATTTAAAGTACAACGAAGAAGAGATGAAGAAAAATTGAAAAGAAAACAAGAACAATTATTAGAACAAGAAGAAAGGGCCAAGGAAAGAAAGAAACAAAAGATAAAACCAACATCTGAAATAGATGGAGAAATAGCTAATAATCCAAAATTAAGAGAATATATGGAGACTATGAAACCATCTCATCAAGTTAAATCATGGGCAAATGATGCAATTGCAGATGGCCAGGGTGGTCCTTCAAATAAAGTATTAGAAGATGCATTAAATGAAGAACCAAGTAATGAAATAAAGAAACCTGAAGTGATAGAGGCTCAAGAAAATGAAAGTGATGATGAATATAATGATTTTAATGAAAAAGTTGAAGATGAAGAAGAAGATGAAGAGGAGGAGGAGATGATTCCATTAGCTGGTGTACCAGAAGATACTATAGCTAAAGATGAAAATGTTTCAGATATGGATTGGCTTAAAGCTAGAAGTATACGTATAAAAGAAAATGGTGAAAAAGCTGAAGAAACAGAAAAAGTTGAAGAAATAAAACCAATAGAAGAATTAAAAGTGCGAGAATCTGATTTTGACAAATCTATCAACAAAATACAGGAAACAGGACGTTTATTTATCAGAAATATATCATATGATGCTTCAGATCAAGAATTTAGATCTTTATTTGAAAGATATGGTCCTCTAGAAGAAGTACATATTGCCATTGACACAAGAACTGGTAAATCTAAAGGTTTTGTTTATGTGCAGTTTGTGAAAAGTGATGATGCAGTAGAAGCTTTCAATGCTTTAGATAAAGAAATTTTTCAAGGTAGATTATTACATATACTACCGGCAGATAAAAAGAAAGATCATAGATTAGATGAATTTGATTTGAAAAATTTACCATTGAAAAAACAAAGAGAATTGAAAAAGAAAGCACAAGCTGCAAAAACTCAATTTAGTTGGAATTCACTTTATATGAATAATGATGCTGTTTTAGATTCAGTAGCATCAAAATTAGGTATAACTAAATCACAATTAATTGATCCTGAAAATTCAAATTCTGCAGTTAAACAAGCATTAGCTGAAGCTCATGTGATCGGTGATGTAAGGAAATTTTTCGAAGATAGAGGAGTTGATTTAACTAGTTTTAATAAGAAAGAAAGAGATGATAAAATAATCTTGATTAAAAATTTTCCATTTGATACTACTATCGAAGAATTGGGTGAGTTATTTTCAACTTATGGTCAAATTAAACGAAAGATCATGCCACCAGCTGGTACAATTGCAATTATAGAATTTAGAGATTCACCAAGTGCAAGAGCTGCATTTACAAAATTATCATATAAAAGATTTAAAACAAGTATACTATATCTTGAAAAAGGTCCAAAAGATTTATTCACTGGCGAGCCAACTAAAGATGAATATGTACAAATTCAACAACCTAGTGATGTTGTCGAAGCTGTATCTGCCAAGGATATATTAGATACTAAAGATGATGATGAAGATGATGTGCAAGGTCCAACGGTATCAATATTTGTAAAGAATTTAAATTTCTCAACTACTGCACAAGAATTATCAGCATTATTCAAACCATTATCAGGATTTGTCGTTGCTACAGTTAAAACTAAACCAGATCCAAAAAATTCTGGTAAAACTTTAAGTATGGGTTTTGGTTTTGTTGAATTTAAAACCAAAGAACAAGCAAATATTGCAATTTCTTCATTAGATGGTCATGTTTTACAAGGTCATAAATTACAATTGAAAATTTCTCATAAACAAGGTGGTACAACAACTGCTAAAAAAGCTAAATCCAGTAAAATTATTGTTAAAAATTTACCATTCGAAGCTACAAGGAAAGATATTTTGGAATTATTTGGTGCTTTTGGTCAATTAAAATCAGTTAGAGTTCCTAAAAAATTTGATCAATCAGCTCGTGGTTTTGCATTTGTTGAATTTAATTTAGCTAAAGAAGCAGAAAATGCAATGAATCATTTAGAAGGTGTTCACTTATTAGGTAGAAGATTAGTTATGCAATATGCTGAACAAGACTCAGAAGATGTAGAACTTGAAATTGAAAAAATGACTCAAAAGGTTAAAAGACAAGTTGAAACTCAGAATATAGCAGCTGCAAGATTAACTGGTAAAGGTAAAATTAATCTTCAAGAAAAAGATGAATTTGATTTGGAATAAATATAAATTTTTTCGTATAATTTCGATTACTTTCGCAGCAATACATTACCATGTTTAAATTATTCGCTAATCTACGTATGAACCAATTCTATAGTAATGGTAACATCATATTAAGAAACTTGACTAAACAAAATGGGATTAAAAACTTTCATTCATCTGTGAAACCACTTCAAAGATTTAAATTTAAGCCGTTCGAAAATTCACCATTAAGAAGAAGTAATACTTGGAAAAGCTATAATCAATATTATAATAGAACTAGTTGGGATAAATTAAAGAATCCACTCATATTCACAGCTGCATTTTGTGTGGGAACAACTTTGATAACACCTTATTTATTTGAATATACTCCATTGAAAATTTTTAGACAAAACCCACAAATATTAATATGGTCAATAATTGCAATAAATGGAGCTGTATTCTTAATGTGGAAAGTACCTCAATTTCAAAAATACACAATGCAATATGGTTTATTATTCAAAGATAATTTACAGTCTCCATGGACCTTATTAGGTTCAGCATTTTCACATCAAAGTTTTACTCATTTATTTATTAATATGTTATGTTTCCAATCATTTGCATCTACTTTAGTCATGGTATTAGGTGTATCTAATTTCACTACAATGTATTTGAATGCTGCTGTTATATCATCATTTGCATCAATTGCCATTCCAGTTTTGATTGGATCGTCACTTTCAGTCGCTTCATTAGGTGCTTCAGGTGCAATTTTCAGTGTTTTCGGTACATTTTCATATTTATTCCCAAGTTCACCAGTTGGTTTCTTCTTTATTCCAATTCCTGGTGGAGCATGGACTTTATTTTTAGGTACTGCTGCTTGGAATGCTGCTGGATGTGCATTAAGATGGGGAACTTTTGATTATGCAGCTCATTTAGGTGGTTCATTAGTTGGTATTGCTTATGGTTATTACTATAGTAAGAAACGAAAAGAATCTATACGTAGAAGAAGACTTGCATTTTAGAATATAGAATTATACAAATGAAACCCTCTTTTTCTTAGATTTGGGCTCAGCTTCTTCTTCCGCATTTCTTGCTTTAGCATTCTTTCTTCTATTTGATCTTGCTAATGATGCTTTGCTTCTTATTTCATTCTTTTTACCTTCTAATTTATTAATCTTTTCTTGTTCTTTTCTTTCTAATTCTTGTCTTTTCAACTCTCGTATCTCTTCTAACCTTCTTGATTTTTCTAACTTACTTTCATTTACTTGATCATATTTATCATTTATAGATTTAACTAATCTAGTCATCGTTATTGTATCATTATCATCAATAAATTTCTTACCTTTTTTACCACGTTTTGCTTTGACTCCAGGTACTATAGCTTTATTTAATGTCGGTATATCTAATTGATTTTCTGAATATTCTTTACCATTTTTGGCTCCATATAGTCTAATTTTAGCTTGTTGTTTTTTGGTTGCAAGTTTTGAAGGTTTTTTGACTTTAGATTTTGGTGTTAATTTTGGTTGATTTGCTAATAAATTTCGAGCAGCTGAATCTGAAAGTACTTCTGAATCTACAGTTCTTGTTTTATTTTTTGATTTATCTCTTTTAGCTGTTTTTGATTGTCTTGGGGCCATTATGAATTCGAGATGAGATGGATTTTTTTCAAAGAAAATATTGATACGAATTAGCGCGAGAAAAGTGGACCTGATAAAAAAAAAGGCTAGCGCCATGGGAAGCGAAAATTGATCAGAAAATTGATTAACTTTGAAATTCAAATAACAAGTACAACCTTGAGTAAGATATATAGTAGGGTTGAGTAAAATTTCAACTGTTAGAGTTTATTAAGTAAAAACTGTTAAAGCAAAAAAGTTCTAGAGAGATAAAAAGATAGTCAAAAAATGCAAAAAAGAAAAAAGCTCCAATGCGGGGAGTCGAACCCCGGTCTGCTCGGTGAAAGCGAACCGTGATAGCCGTTACACTACATCGGAATGGTACCAATCTTTTCTGATAAACTATACCAGATCGTACTTGTTGAGAATAAATTGCCGCACGTGACTGTTATTTCATTTACATTCACAACTCTTCAATTATTGTTTTAGACTTGCTTTGCAGTTATTACGATTAGTTAAAGTTGATTCGTAAGTCGAAGTATTGATAGTAGCTTTCAAATGAGTTGATTTTGCAGTTTTTGATTTTTAAATAGGCTATCCACTTGAATACATTATGACTTTACTCACCGAATACTTGAGCCCAAACTCAGTTGATCTCAGTGTTAATTGAAAGACTTGAATGATGAAATTGGGATATAATTGAATTCCACGATTGGTCATTTTGCACTGTTTTTCCTTATATTTGCAGAATGTATAATTTAATTAGAGTTTTAGCAGTGTGAAGATACATCTTTACAAATAACTTAAGTTCTTAATTAACTAAGGCCAACTCAAAAGTCTATTGCGTCTTACAAGTCAAAGATTTTGTAAGTACTTAATTTTGAAATTCAAGTTCTTCGTATTAGTTTAGATGTGAGATCTATTATATGTAGAACTCTCGTATCTTTCGTTGTGAGCCCTGCTTAAAATTCTTCAATTTTAGAGATAAGAAGTCAACATTGAAAATTTAAGTTGTTCAATTGAATTAATTCTTTAGCTAGCATTCTATTTAACAAAAATAATGCCAATTGATCCAATTCGTTACGTTACTAGAGTTGATTTAGATAAACCTGGTGATCAACAACCTCAAGTTCATAATAGATGGCATCCTGATATTCCATGTTCTGAAACTATTAAACCAGGGGAAGTTGTTAAAGTTGAATGTCTTGATTGGACCGGTAATCAAATTAAAAACACTGATACTGCTGATGATATTTTAAACGTTGATTTATCCAGAATTCATTATTTATCAGGCCCATTTAATATTGATGGTGCAGAACCTGGTGATGTTTTGGTAGTTGAAATTAAAGATGTTCAACCTTTAGAAAGACAACCTTGGGGCTATTGTGGAGTGTTTCATAAAACTAATGGTGGTGGATTTTTAGATAAATTTTATCCAGAATGTGCTAAAGCTATTTTTGATTTTGAAGGTATTCACGCAACAAGTAGACATCTTCCTCATGTTAAGTTTACAGGATTAATTCATCCTGGTATTATTGGAACTGCCCCATCTGCTGAAATTCTAAAAGAATGGAATGAGCGTGAAACTAAATTAGTTAATGAAATTCAAAAAGATTATGAAACAAGTGTTGCTAACTTACCACTAGAATTAAATGCACATTCTGGATCTGCTACTGGTGAATTGGCTGCTAAAATTGCTAAAGAAGGTGCAAGAACTATCCCTGGAAGACCTGAAAATGGTGGAAATTGTGATATCAAAAATTTATCAAGAGGATCAAAAGTTTACCTACCAGTTCATGTCATGGGAGCAAAGCTATCTTTAGGGGACATTCACTATAGCCAGGGAAGTGCAGAGATAACTTACTGCGGAGCTGTGGAGTGTTGTGGTTTAATTACAATCAAAACTTCTTTGATTAAAGGTGGTGTTGAAGAATCGAGTTTGAAAAGTCCAATTTATATTCCAGGTGATCTTCAAAATCATTATGGACCATCAAGATACTTAACATTTGAAGGTTTTTCAGTAGACGAAGATGGTAATCAAAAGTATTTGTGTGCAACAACTGCGTTTAGACAAGCTTGTATTAGAGCCATTGAATATTTAAGAAGATTTGGTTACAATGATTATCAAATTTATATGTTACTATCAAGTGCACCAATTGAAAATGAAATTGCAGGAATAGTAGACGTTCCAAATGCTTGTACAACACTTAGTGTTCCAATGGACATTTTTGATTTTGATATAAGACCAGAAGCTGAGATTATAAAAAGAGATATGAAAAATTGTGCTTTAGTTTCGAATGCAAAGCATGAAATTATTTATAAATTTAAATAGCTATTTAAATATTTAACTTCTCTAATCGTTTTCCTAAATATTCAGGACCTTCGTAAACTATACTCTTATCAGGTTTATTCAAATCTTCTAAATCATGGACAGGACGTTCTCCCTTAGCCGCTATTCTAACGATTAATCTAGCATTTTCATCACTTGAATTAAAATCCAATATAGCGCTATGACTTACAATTCTATTATCAAATACAACCACTGTATTTGGTTTCCAATTGACTCTAATTTGAAAATCAAGACCTTTGGTAACATGATCGTACAAAAAGTTAAGTAAGTAATCAGATTCTTCAATTTTTAAACCTTCAATTCTCCTAGTAAAACCTTTATTAACATATAAAATTTTCTGACCAGTTGCAACATGGCTTCTAATAATGGGATGCTTACTTTCGACTGGTAAACGTTTAACAACTCCACCTCGAGATACTGATAAATTAGCTTGATCAACTGCACTATGAATAGCATATAAATTATCAAGTTTTTCTCTAAATAATGGTGACAATCTCTTATAAGCTTCAATATTATCTGAAAAGACTGTATCACCACCACCTTCTTTAGGACTATTTGTAACTGCAAGGAAACTAACTGCTGTTGGATTTAATTCATATGAAACATCAGAATGATAAGCAACTAAATTAGTTCTTTTTTGAAATGGATCTTCATCCGTATTACCTGTTAAAACTGAATGTATATCAGGATAATTCTTTGGAGCACCTGAAGTTGGATGAATATGTAATTCACCATAATGACGAACATAATCAGTAACATACTCTGGACCTTTACTAATAAAATCTTGATCTCTGAAAACTAAAACTTCTCTTTGAGCAGCTAACAATGCTAATTCATCTTTAGCAGCAGCATTTAATTGTGATAATTGAATACCTTTAATTTCAGTACCTAATTTTGGTGAAATATTAGAAACTTCATACTTAGAATCAGTTGGGAATAAATTTGGTAATGATTTGTCAGCTCTTAAAGCAGGATCATGATATTCAACAAATTCATATGGTTCATATTTCTCATTCTTATTCCAAGCAGGTAAATAGGGAATTGATTGTTCATTTAATCTTTTGATTGTATCTTCATTGTAATTAATATTTCCTTTTAAATCGACAACAACTTTACCGCCACCAGTAACGGCTTTAGGTACATCAATATAACGAGCTGGCATCTTGATAACTAATTTAATGAAGAAACTGAAGGTTGCATTTCGAGCTTCTTAAATAGTTTAAATTTTGAGAGGAAATTGTGGCTGCAAAACACCACATTTTTCAGACTACTCCAGCATAAGAATTTAAGCTTTAGATTAGTCAGACATCTGATAATAAGCCTAGTCGAATAGATCTTATTCATTATAATTAGAAGGTGTGGCTCTTTCTAATCACTGTTTGCAGTCGATTATTGGTTGCAAATTTCTTATCAAGTGACTTTTAGTATAATTCACAACGTATTAGCTCATAAAGTTCTAATTTATATCGATCAAGGTTATAAAAGTACTACTGACATGATCTGAAGGCCTCAATAAGAGACAACTCGTGTTAGCAATTGGTTGCAAATGGCTGCAAAACCATACTAGACAAAAAATGGCGCCGCACGCAAATTTAGAGTAATTTTCACCAGATCAAATTTCTTATCTTAGATTGATGATTGATGAATCAATTCGATTCAATTGGAATGTCTTTCCGTCCACAAAACTAGAAGAAACACAGATTTCAACTCCGATAGGTTGTTTATTCACACCATTTTCAAAAATTGAAAAAGTTGTACCCCGAATAAATAAAATACCAATCAAATGTCAACAATGTGAAACATTAATAAATCCATTTATAAAATTAGATCGAGCTAATGATATGTGGTGGTGTCCATTTTGTAAGAAACGAACATATATAGGAAATTTGAATATACCTGAATCAGCAAAAAGTGCAGAGGATTGGCCCATGGAATTGAGAGAATCAAGTAAAATTATTGAATATGAATTACCACGGGATATAAGCGATAAATCAAATGATGAGGCTTCTTTAGTTTATGTTTTTGTTATTGACAAGTATCAGCATATTGAATCGCCAGAAGAGTTTCAATCGCTACTAGATGTAATTTGTGAAAGTTTAAATGCCGTACCCGAGAATGGTTTAATTGGATTAATTACATTCGATTCTAGAGTGTATGTTCATGATTTAACCAATAATAAGAAAACGGCTATAGTTAATGACAAACAATTTTCACCCAAAGAGTCAGCTAATAACATTGCTGCTGCAGTTTATGGTACTTTTTTAATCAAATTTAATCATGAAAGTAAGACAAAAATTATAGATCACATCAAGAGCATTAAACCTACCTTTTCAAAGTCATTCAAACCAGAGAGATGTACTGGATTTGCTCATTTTGTTTACTCCGTTTTATTATCCGAAGTCAAGAATTCAATTGGAAATGTTTTATTTTTCACAAGTGGACCAGGAACACAAGAACCAGGTAAAATTGTGGATTGCAATTCAAGTATGAGATCTCATCAGAACATCATTGATTTAGAAGCGCCTTATTTGACATCATCTTTAAAGTTCTACACAGCATTATCATACATTACAAATGGTCTATCAATTAGTAAAGCATTTGAAATTGCATATAGTCCATCTTTGAACTCCACTCAATATGATATCAACGACTCACAATCCATTTGGGCAACTAACCTATTTGTCGGATCCATAGATCAAGTTGGTGCATATGAAATGAAACCTTTAATTCGAAATTCAAATGGTGTTATGTACAGTTTTGAATCATTTAAAGCATATCAGTTATTATCATGTATTAACCAAACTATAAAGATGGTTAGTTATAAATCTACACTCGAGGTTTCAACATCGACAGGTTTAAAGACATCAAAACTATTATTTGGTGGTGGTTATGCATTACCATCGTCATATCATAAAGCATCAAAGTATCATCACATGTATAACGACAAGATAGATGATCAATTAGGTGAATTTGATTCAGCAATGCTGAAAAAAAATTATACAAATAGATGGAAATTTAACAAATTAAATAAAGATGATACGATTAGTATATTTTTCAAAATGGATACAGTTAAATCTTCAAAGCATATATCATCAACTTTCCCCACATCGGTGCATATACAATATAGATTAAAATATTGGAGTCAAGAGCATAAAAAATGGTATCTTAAACTATTTACAATTTGCAAGCCTACCACTAACGCATTTTTTAAAGAAGGTATTATTTACAAGGAACATAAATTGCTATCAACTTTTGATCGACGAGCTTGGATTGTTTTATTAACAAGATTATTAATTAATAAAATAGATACAAGTTTAGGTTTTGAATCATTTGATGATTTGATCAAGTTGATAGATACGAATTTTACACAATTGTTACATCATTTTGGTGGTCTTTCTATAAAGGCTAATTCGAAAACTGCAAATAATCCACACTTAAAACTACAAACGAAGTATGAAATTAATGAAAATTTCAAAGACTTACCTTCGTTGATTTATAATTTGAGAAAGAATTACAATCTAATTAGAATATTTAATTCAAGTCCCGATGAAACTGCATTTTATCATTTATGGTTCATGAGAATGAATTTAAATTTATCTTTAAAAGTGATTGAACCCGAGCTAGTATACTTACAGGATGGAAAATCTATAAGATTACCTTTAGATTCCTCATGTTTTGATATAATAGGAGATGAAACTTATTTAATTCTTGACTCTGGATTTCAGATTATCGTTTATAATTACGGTAACAGACTAAAACTACATCCATCAAACAACGATCATCTAATTACAAATGCAAATGAAGATTTGAAAACACCACTAACTTATATTTCAAGATTTTCACAAAGGCAATATTTATGCAAAGTTATAATAACACAGAAAAATCATTCACAAGGCAGATTTCTCATATCAAAACTTAATCCAGTTGACCTTGGAATACCAGAAGATAAAGAATCTCAAAAATCCTGGTGGAAATCCGTTTTTTCAAAACCAAAGGTTTTAACTGATGACTTGAGCTTAAAACAATATTACGATAATTTAATCAATCAAATAGATACATTTTATATTTAATCTAGATTATTTATAAAATTAATTACAGCTCTTATTAAATCTGGAATTGAATTCTCTGGAGTATCACTTAAATCATGAGTTGCACCCGATATTATTGAACTATATTTACTCCAATATTTTTTAGGTGTAGCCTCTTCCCATTTATTGATTAATTTCGCTTTATCAACATATCCAGGCACAAATTGATCGCTTTCACCATATAAGATTAAAATTGGCCCAGTTATAACACCAAATGTTTGTTTATAATCATCTTGAGTCAAATATGATGAAAAATAATCGTCATCACCTCTTTTACCTACTAATGAAATGAATCTATAAGCAGTTACAGGAGTATTAAACATTAACTTTCTGAATTTGTTAGGTAATAATTCATCCTCCTTACCTTTCTCAATATATTCTTCTTGAACTTGCTTAATTAAATCATCAACATCATTTTCATTTGAAAATGCTTCTGAATCACTTACTGGAGCTTGAAGTATAGCAGCATCAATTTTATAAACATCATCTATATCTGGTTTAGTCAATATTTTCGTTAAATAATGAATTGAATCTTGACATCCAGTAGAATGACCCATCAATACAATTTTGTTTCTTGAACCACCCCTTTCAGATCTAAAATATTTGATACATTTCTGTAATTGATTAACATCCTTATCTAATGAAGATGTACCCCAGCCTGAATAAGCAGATGATAATAAAACTTGAACTAAATTCCATTTTCCTTTAAAATCTGACGTTGATTTCGATAAAGCTGGTAGATAAGGGACGTTCAACAATCCATTACCTAAACCACCAACAAATAATAAAATATTCTCAGAACTTTGATAGTTCTGAGTAAATTCAAATGCAGTTAAATTGAAACCATAAGTATGTAAAACACCTTGTTGTGGTGGAACCGAACTTAGAAACATAAAGATCCAATTCTTTAAAGGGGTCGTCCATTTTTCTCCTACCCCTTAAATTTAATCAGTTTGGCTCCACACGCCAAATTTCTTAATCAAGAAAAATTCATGATTTCGGTCTTCAATTTAATTATGAAAATAATATGACTTCACCAGTAATTAATGAATCATTTTTACAATGGGATGCTGCTCAAGTATCAACTTATATTAATTCAATTCTATCTCCAGATCAAAGACCAATTATAGGAAATGTATTTTTAGATAATAATATTGATGGTTCATTATTGCCGTTCCTTACTACTGAACATTTAAAAGAAGTTGGTATAATGTCATTACAAACTAGATTATTAATTAAAAAGCAAATTAATGAATTAATTACTCAACACTATAAAAAACATTCACCTCCAAAGACATTAAATGATCCAGATTATAAACTAAATCATATAAATATAAATAATAACTATGTTTCCATAGAATCATTAAACTTATCAACTGTGTTAATGCAGGATATGATGAAAAAGATTAGTTTAGATATACAAAAGGATTCAAATTTAACATCACCAATGTCACCTGCTCAGGATGAAATTAAAAAATTAAGTGATAATTTTACGAAATTAAAAACCGATTTAATTCCTGTAATTAGACTATTAAAAGATTCAAAACCATTACCAACACCAACATTAGATCCTGGGCCAGTGTCCGTGGAATCACAAAGTTATTTCAATTCTCATGAGCCTGAAGAAAAAGAATCACGACCTACTAGTACATTATATGGAAGTAATAAAAATTCAGCACAACCAAGTCCATTATCTAATAGATTTTCATCAGGTACTATTCTATCAATGGGTACTGGTAAAATCATACCTCAATCGGTACCAAAACTAAATGAATTAAAACCAAAAGATTTCAAATTGAAACCAATTCCTCATAGTGATTCCAATAAAAGTTTAAACTCCGAATCAAAACCAAAGTTATCTCAAGAAATTTCATCAAATAGTACATCAACAATAGGTAGTATTGCAAAGTCAAATAATATGAGTACTCATACGGTCAATACTAATCAAGCATCACATTCAAGTGGGAATGAACCTTTAAAACAATTAAGAGCATCAACTGATGATTCATGTTTGAAAATATTACAACAAGCAATGAAAAGGCATCATATACCAAGAGATGATTGGTCTAGATATGTATTAGTTATATGTTATGGCGATAAAGAACGAATATTGAAATTAGCAGAAAAACCAGTTGTCATATTCAAAGAATTACAAGAATTAGGTAAACATCCAGCAATTATGTTAAGACAATTAGCTGAAACGACTCCAGATGTAGATTATGATAACAGTCCATTATATGAAGATGCTAGAATTGGTCAAGATATCCCTGGTGGTTTATTATAAATTTGGCAGCAAAACGCATACGACATTTTCATAGCCCTAGTTTGGCAACAAATAAACGTGATAATAGACATTTATACTATTTAAATTTACGAGCGCGCATTATATTTAGAGACATTTTTGCAGCATGTCTCTATTGTCGTACACCAGATTGTAACTAACCAATGTACACACTAATCTATCAAATCTAACTAAAAGACAAAAAAAATTTCAATACTTTTTTCAAACAATTTATCTACAATAATAATTAATCATGCCACCAAAATTAGATCCAAATGAAGTTAAATTCTTATACTTAAGAGCCGTTGGTGGTGAAATTGGTGCTTCATCAGCTTTAGCCCCAAAAATTGGTCCATTAGGTTTATCACCAAAAAAAGTTGGTGAAGATATTGCTAAAGCCACTAAAGATTTCAAAGGTATTAAAGTTACTGTTCAATTAAGAATCCAAAATAGACAAGCTACTGCATCAGTTGTTCCATCAGCTTCATCATTAGTCATAACTGCTTTAAAAGAACCAGTCAGAGATAGAAAAAAGGAAAAAAATGTTAAACACTCAGGTAATATTCCATTAGAAGAAATCTTTGAAATTGCTAGAAAAATGCAAGATAAATCATTTGGTAAAAGCTTAGCATCAGTCTCAAAAGAAATTTTAGGTACTGCTCAATCAGTTGGTTGTAGAGTTAATGGTAAAAACCCTCACGATATTATAGATGGTATCAATGATGGTTCAATTGAAGTTCCAGAAAACTAGGCTTAAATTATTGTATACATTTAATAAATATCTTAACGGAGGAATAGATTATTTGAAATCGGAAGAATGCAATAACTACCATATTTGAACTGTTCTTTAACTCTAACTGAATTTACTACAGTAATCATAAAGTTTATCAGGCTACTACAGTACAGTAATTAAATAGGGTTCAATTCAAGGCCCAATTTAACTAAACGATGGTTGCAAAATTCTTATTCATTTTTCAAGATGAGAAAAAAAAAAATTGTTTCAACTAATATTTTCTTTTTGAAACAAATCAACAATCAACAGATTGATACGATATCAATGGGTTAGTTAGATGTGAAATTATCATTATCTGATTATTTCTTTGATAAAGTTTGAATAATCAGTTTTTCAATTTGGTTACTAACACTCTGGTGCTAAATTCATTGATTTGAAATATAATTAATGATATTTTACTGTATTTAGTTCCTATTTTAGCGTAACCTAAATTAATATTAGTTGACTACTCACCATTATATTCAAATTTTGATGAATATAATAGGTCCATTTCAGTAACTTACATTTATTTCTATACATTTTGACTGAATTCGCTTTATACTGTTTTTCTTTATATATTCTTGACAATGTACTACAAAACTCGCCAAACAAGAGTAAATATCAACAATCGATCTTACTAAATCGATTGATCTCATATAAATTGATCTCAGGCTCTAAGATCTTGTTGCAAATTAACAAAACAAAGAATACAACAACAATCATATATAATGCACATGAATTTAATACGTGCGCAATTTTTCTTGGTGGTGCCCAAATCAAAACACAATATTTATATTCCTTCAATCATTGATCAACTTTAGCTTAATCTAATAAGAGAAGAGTCTTTGTTTAATAAGAAGTAAAGTTAATAAGATTCTGAGACATTGTAACAATAATTTATTTATTTATTTATCGTGAATCATTTTTAACGTGTATATTTTAATTGACACCACATTTACAACATAAATATTAAATCAAAGATGTCTGACAGTGTGGGTATGTAACTCAATTAAATCAATAAATTGATAGTTTACTAACTTGCCCAGATCGTGTTTTTGTCAAAGCTATATCCACTATTCGTGCTTTATCGTCAAGATCAAATTACGGTTCTTTGCCAAGGCCACCTGCGGAAAATAGAATAAAATTATATGGTTTATATAAACAAGCTACTGAAGGAAATGTAGATGGTATAATGCCTAGACCTGTTGGCTTTACTCCTGAAGATGAGGGTGCTAAAAAAAAATGGGATGCTTGGAAAAGAGAAGAAGGTTTAAGTAAAATTGAAGCAAAAAGGAAATATATTTCATATTTAATTGAAACAATGAGAGTTTACGCTAGTGGAACATTAGAAGCTAGAGAATTATTAAATGAATTAGAATATTTATGGGATCAAATTAAAGATATACCAATATTAGAAGAAGAAGAAGATCATGATATTCCATTACCTTCAAGATCTCCACTGTTTAGTCAATATGATAGATTTTCAAATAAAACTCCAAGTATATCAGGTAGATCCAATTTACAGAGAATTTATTCCCATTCAAGAAAATTATCGTTAAATGAATATGTTCAACAACAAAGACAACAACACCAACAACAAAATGATACCCAATCAGGAATTGGACCTACTGCTGGTGGTGGTCCAGGTTCTTTATATTCTTTACCAGGAGCAAATAATAATAAGAATACAACAATAATTGAAGATTTCAAAAATTGGCAAAATGAAGTAAATTTAATAATAAATAAACTAACAAGAGAATTTGTTAATAGTAGAAGAGAAGCTCAAGAACAACCAAATCCAGAAGATGATGGACTTGAAGATTATGAAATTATGAAAAGGAAAATTATTCATATTTTAAAAGTTATTGGATGGAATTCATTAAAATTTTTGAAAAACTTTTCAGTTAGTTTATTTACAATATTATTTATTGTTTGGTGTGTTAAAAAGAATGTAATTGTTAAAAGTACTATAATTAAAGAACCAACAGCATTAAAAGGTAAACAAAAGAAAGAATTAGTAATTAATATGGTAATGAGTACTGATGAGAATAAATGGTTTATTAGATTATTAAATTTTATAAATAGTTTTGTAGGCTTTGTTTAATTAATTAAAAGACGGTATATTTAATTTAGATGATCGCTTTATTTTTGGTTGCCAAATAAATTTATGCGCTTTTGAAAAAAATCTCATCTCAAAAGTTTTACCAGTTGATAGAATGGATTTTCACCGTTGTCGATTCGTCGATTATACACCTCATACCATCACTTCATTAGCATTTTCACATCCATCATCTCATAATATAACACCAGATTTAAGATTGGCAGTTGGAAGAAGTAATGGTGATATAGAAATATGGAATCCTAAATTTAATTGGACTCATGAATTAACTATATATGGATCTAAAAATAAATCCATAGAAGGTTTGTGCTGGCAAACTTCAAATGATGAGGCTCCAAGGCTATTTTCAATTGGTGGATCAACTTATATAACTGAATGGGATTTAGTTACAGGAAAACCAATCATAAATTATGATTGTAACGCAGGGATAATATGGTGCATTGACATAAATTCAAGTCAAAATAAATTGTGTGTTGGTTGTGATGATGGATCAGTTGTACTTATAGATATAAGTGGGGGTAAAGGTTCATTAGAATATGATATAATATGTCAAAGACAAGATTCAAGAATTTTAAGTATAAAATGGAATAATTTAAATGATAATATAATAGGAGGTTGTGCTGATGGAAGAATTAGAGCTTGGGATACAGTCGGAGGAGATTCGAATATAAATAGAGGAAGAATCTTAAATACCATGAAAGTTGATAAATCAAAACATGAAAGTACATTAGTTTGGTCATTAAACATACTACAGAAAAGACAACAATTGATTAGTGGAGATTCAACTGGTTCTGTTAAAATATGGGATTTACATCATCATCAATTAATTCAAACTTTTAAAATACACGATGCTGATGTATTGAGTATTGTTTCAGATTTAAACGAAGAGAAGTTTTTTACCGGTGGTGTTGATAGAAAAATACATCAATTTGATTTACTCACAAATAAAGAAACTAAATCTTCAAAATGGTCTCATAGTTCTAACAGATTATTACATTCTAATGATATTAGATCAATGACAATTTTCCAAAATAAAAGAATCAATTTTTTAGTAAGTGGTGGTGTTGAAAGATCTATAATCATACAAGATGCATTGAAGTTCCATGATGGAAACTATAAAAAACTACTCATAAATCAACAAATTTCAAATACTAAAGTTATACCAAACAAGAAATTGATCATATTTTGGCAAGATCAAACTATAAAAATATGGAGAATTAGTAAAAATAAAGAAGAAACTAAACATAAACTTGTATCTAAGATTGTATTATCAGATGATGAAAACATTATAGACGTTGACTTTAACGAGCAACAGAATTTATTAGCAGTATCCAAAATTAATTCAATCAAATTATTCAAATTAGAAGAAAATGGCTCCAAATTCAAAGTTATTAAATTCAGAGATGAAGCTTTCGAATCGATTTTAGATGGAGGTAAAAAAGTTAAATTTTATAACGACAATAAGTTGTTAATTTTAACTCCAGATGACGAAATTTACAAATTTCAAATAAATGTTGAAGAAATGAAAATCCAACTCATTGGTGATATCGAATTATTATCTACCAAAATTTCACCAACTCAATACACATATTATTCATCAATAAATAACCTTGTAATATCACCAAATCAAGAAAATTTAATAATATCAAAATTCAATGGTTCAATTGAAGTTTACAACATACAAAATGGAGAAAGTTACTCATTAACAACACTTTCTACCTTCCCACATTTAATCAAATGTTTTAATGACGAAAAATTAATTCTACTTACTGAAGAAAATAAAATTCATGAATTTTTCATACAACCAAATGAAAATGGTTTACTTACTCCATGGTCCAAAAGAAATAGCGAGTTTTTACCAAGACTATTTACACAATTGGATGATAAACCGCAAGATATGTTTATTCAAAATGATTTATTATGGATATATGGTTCTAAATGGTTATGTTATTTTGATTTATCAATGAATATACCAATTAATAAAATTTATAAAAATACATCAAGTGGTAAGAAAAGAAATAATAATGGTTTAACAATTGATGAATCAGACGACGATGAAGAGGATGAAGAAGCACAAAATTTAGAATCTTCACTCAAACAAAGTGAAATTGATAAATTAAGAAATCAAATTAAAATAAAAGAAAGTAATAGCAATGGACTTAATAAAAAACCATTTTGGATGACTGATAAATATAGACCAATCTTGAAAGCGGATAATTTTGGTTCAAATGAAATTATAGTTATAGAAAGACCTTATTTTGCATTACCTAAAGACCCTGCATTTAGTATACCAAAATTAAAAGTATAGAATATAAATTTAATAATCTATATTAGGAGCAACTCTTGCACCTTGGAAAAACACTCTTGCTGCAGCACCGAGACCCATTAAACAATATTGTGGATTACCATCATCACCTTTATCTTCACCTTTTAAACCCCAACCTTTACCATCTCCAAACCAGTTTTTATATTTGGCATCATATACTTCTTTATAAGTATTGTGTGGTTCAAAACTTTGAATATATAATCCGCCTTTTGGATCTTTCATAAATTCATAAAACATGATTAAATGACGTTTTATTTCTTCTTGAATTTTAAGACCAAATTCATTTGAAACTGCATCATCACAATATAATAGATAATCAGCTAAACCTTCAATTAATAATTGATTGAAATATGAACCATCTCTCCAATATCTTAAATGATCAGGGAAATCACGATCATAAAAGAAAACATTTCTATTAATACCTGCTTCTGCTAATTCAGTTGCCTTTTTCAACCAATATTCATCTTTTGTAATTTGATAAATATGTGACGCAGCTGTTAATGTTGTACCTAAATTATACGAATATTTTACCTCACTTACATTTGTTTCACCTTTACCAACACCATCCATAATCAATTTATCTGAAGGATCTTGTAAGACGTTAAATTGCCATTGAATACATTTGATTGCAAAATCAATATATCTTTTACCATCTTTAACAAATCTTGAAAGTTGTAAACATGCTTTTGCAACTTCGGCGGTGGTACATGCATTTAATAAACTTTTACTTATATGCCATAACATACCACCTTTTGTTGCAGCTTTTGGATCATTATTCCAACCAGTCATTAAAAAATCAACCAATTCTCTACCTTGGGCTAAATATTGTGGATTCCCAGTTACTTCATAAGCAGTAATTAAACAACTTGCAATTTGTGCGTTATCATCATAATAAATATCATTATCTTTATTTTCAGTAGCTGAATAAGCATGCTTACTTTGATTTTTATATTTAAAAAAGATTTCACAAGCTGCAGGTATTAATGGTTTTAATTCTGGATATATTCTTGCACCATCAACAACGGCTTGACTTGCAACAGCAATCGGCCATACAACAAATTTATGATCATCATAAGTACCATTACACCTTTTTGGAGCAATATAATTACGTTCTCCTTGGTTATAATATAATTTCCATAAACCTCTAACAACAGTATAACCTTCAGCGTTTGGATTATTTAATTTAGACATTGGATAAAGAAAACGTGAACTCCGTATTGACAAAATTCGCAACCAAAAAATATTATCATGATCTCATACAATTTTTCTTAACTATGGTGGAATTATTATGTATATATTAACTATGGAGGAATTATTATATATATTAACTATGCATCTCTATTTCTTTTCTATTGGTTTCCTTGCAACGTATAACATCATTGGTGTAAATAATTTTTGACGGCCACCTTCAACTAAGTTGATAGCTGCGTCTTCTAATGCATAAGTAACTTGTTTTGACCCTTTTGGTGCAACACCTAATTTTTCCATTAATCCAACAGCTTCTGTAGTTATAAATCTACCTAATTTTGAGGTTCTAAAAACAGTAAAATAATCTGATAATGTTTGACAATATTTTAATTCACCACTTAATGGATAATACCATGGAATTTCATCATTAACATCTGCTAAATCTTTTTCATATTCAATTTCAAATCCAACATTTTTTAAAGCTTGTTCTGCAACTTTTCTTGAATACATTTTTGGAATACCATCTCCAACTTCTATACCATAGGCAATTTTACGATGTTCTTCATTTGATTCATCATAATTATCAGTCATAACCCATTCATAAACACCAAATGTACCACCTGGTTTTAAAACTTTATAAATTTCACCATATACACCTTCTAAAACTGGAGCATGAACTGTTGCTTCAATTGCATAAACTGCATCAAAAGTTTCTGGTTCAAAGTCCATTTGCATAAAATCACCTTTAACATATGATAATTTATGATCTAATTTATATTTTTTAGCATAATGATTAGCTCTTTCAATTTGATAATCATTGTTATTTAAACCAACAATTTGACAATCAGTAAATCTAGTAATTTCTCTACCTGGACCACCAACACCACATCCAACATCTAAAACTTTCATATTTTCATTAATATTCATTTTATGAGCTAAATAATGTTCATGTCTAGCAGTTGCTTGTCTAAAAGCTTCACCTTTATAATATCTTGAAAAATGAAAAGATGAACCCCAACCATATTCATAAAAATCAGTAACTAAATTATAGTAATGATGAGTTAATTGTGAATAATCACTTAATCTTTTATCTTCATCATCTTTAGTAACACCACCATCCCAATGTTTAAAATAACCTTCATTAGCAACTTTTGAAGCATCTTTAGCTTTAGCCATTAAAGCTGATAAACCAGTTTTTTTATATGATTCACCATGTAATGCCTTGGTAAATTCTTGATCTCTTTCATGATCTTTTTCTGCTAATTGAACTGGAGCCATTTTTTAATTAATAAATATTGAATATATAAATGAGTTGAATCTTCCTAAAATCTTATTGTTGAAAATAAAAGTCAAATCTGATTCTCAAGATTTCAACACCTAAAATTTATATCAATATTAATATTATTGAAAAATAAATTTTCACCGTGTTATTTTTTTTTCTTTTCTATTTCCTAACTAGCCTCGTAAGAAACACAAAACTGGGAGCGAGATCTCGTATAAAAAAATTTGGTCGTATAAGATTTCATGGTCGTATAGAATGAAAAATCATTATAATACATTAACAAATTGATGAACAATTACCATATTGAGAGGATAACCGGTACAAGAGACGCAAGTAGTCATGAACAAAGAAGTACAATATGGAGAAATTTCTTGGGGGAATTTAATAAATTTGTAAAATCTGGTCGTATACGATTTGATAGATTTAGTTCTTGAGCAACCGAAAGGTACGAGATCTGCTACTGCAATACCTTTAAGCTCTCATTGACAGAGATACAGATCTTAACTTAAATTATCAATAGATTTCCATTTTATCTTTTGACTAATAAATCCATGTCAAAATTGACTATGATAGGTTTCCATATAAGCAAATTTGTTTCGCAAGTATATATGTATTTTTCGACGCGATAAATTGGCGCGAGTAAAGTAAAATTTCGCGCTTACTCTAGGGCGACTTTTACTAAATTTAATGGTTTGTATATCATGAACAACGCATTCTCTGGTGATATATACAAATCATACTAAAACATCTTACGTGACATATTTACTCTACGCACTTTAAACCTTATGATTCAAATATTTTTTTTTTGAGTTGTCATTTTGGCATTTTTTCATCATACAAATTTTTTCAAAGTGATTGCTACGCCACTTTTTAGGTCCACAACATTCAATTAAAGAGCGGATTTTATATAATACACATTGAATGAAGGTGCTAAACTTGGTTCTAGCTGATCTAAACCAAAATTGAAAAATTTCAAAATTATTTGTTAAGTATGGGGAAAATTGAACAAAATTGACTTTTCGAAATATCTACCACCACAAACGAAATCAACATAGACGTCTAACGAAAGGATCTGTAGTTCGTGTAACTGATAAACCTTAATTTTTTTTCTGTTAAGGCTTTCAAAATTGGACAATTTTTCAAAAGTGAATCGAAATTTTTGCAAAAATTTGAAAAGCATTTTGGTATCTTGAAAGTATAGCATAACAGAAAGGTTATCTGGGGTCAAACAACCGTATCAGCTATACTAGAAGTTGCAAAATGAGGTCTAAGTGTTCTTTATCTTCCAAAAACGTGTTTTTTGCAATTTTTGAATGATGAATAAAGTCATCAAAATTTTGTTTATACCGTGTAATCAACATCAATTTACTCTAAGTAGACTGAGACTGACGCTTGCAATCAAATTAGTTTGAAGAAGCGAACTGGAGCATTGATGGAGTTATTTACAATTCATATTTTTAGATTATCCATCATAGTACTGCATATAAGCAATTTTGTTTCAGAATTTTACACGAAGAAGGTGTCGATCCACGCGATAACTTGGTGCGAACAAAATAAAATTTCTCGCTAGCTTCAAGGCGATTTGTATTGTATCAGTTTTGGCTAGAAAAAATAGTTCAAATTATATATTTGAGAGTTCATATTAGAATCTTTTCTATACTGAAATTTGTAAATATTGATCTTCAACAGAGCTTCTATAAAATTGAAGATTATTGGAGTTCCTCAATTTTCTGATTAAAAAGCCGCTTAACAACACGTCTATTTCGCATCGATAAAAAAATACGAATCAAAAGTAATACAAAAAAAAAATAAAGGTAAACAAAGAAACAAATATAATTCACAACCAAACCAAAATGAATCGACCCCCAAAGCCAACGTTAGCATCCATCAAGCAATTTACATCATCTGATCAAATCAAAATAGCAATGACACATGTTTTTCAAGACTCACAAACTGGAATTTCAGGTCATAGGAAGTTGGTAATTGTTATGAAACATATATTTTATAAATCTGCAGATATAAATCAATTGGAGTATTTTATAATGTGTTTCACTAAGATGTTGAACAGAATGTTATTATTAAAGAAAGGTGATATATATGGTGATAGAATAGCTAAATTTATTTCCGTATTCATTCGAAGTTTAAATCAAGATGAACAAGAAAGGAATAATGGCAAGGAAAAGAAAGGAGAACAAGATGATGATGATGATTCAGAAGAAGAGCTAGAATCACCAGTTACTAAATTTGTTGAATCTTTAATTAATCATTTGTTACGTGGAATTGGATCCAAAGATAAACTGATACGATATAGAGTCGTTCAACTATTATCATTTATGATTGATTTTATTAGTGAAATTCATGAACACATAGTCCATTTATTATATAATTCATTAGAAGAAAGATTACAGGATAAAGAATTCTTTATTAGAATAGTTGCCACGGTCGCAATTTCCAAATTTCAAACATATGAATTGAAAATTGAAAATATGGGTCAAGTTAAAGATTTATCACAACAGTTACAACAGAAATTAATAACTTTGACTAGATATGATGAAAATGCAGATGTAAGAAGAGCAGCATATCTAAATTTAAAGAAAACAACAACTACATTACCATACATTTTGGAAAGAGCCAAAGATTTAAATTCAATAAATAGAAGATTAATATATTCAAGAATATGTAGAGAATTAAATGGGATTGAACATCAAAATTACAATGAATATCGGGAATATTTATTGAAATGGGGTTTAAATGATAGAGATGATTCTGTTTTATCAGCTGCTACAAAATTATTATGTACAAATTGGTATGATTTAGTTAATAAAAACATATCGGAATTTGTTGAATTATTAACTCCAAGAGAAAGCTTAGTTGCTGAAAAGGCAATTCAAACTTTTTTTAAAACAAGACCTGAAATAATTGAAACTATAAAAATTGATAAACAATTTTGGCAAGAATTAACTGTTGATAAAGCATTTTTAATGAGAACTTTCTATTATCATTGTAATGAAAATAGATTATATGATATAATAGATTCTAACTTCCCTGATGCTACTGATTTGTCACAAATTTTGGAAGAGTATTTGAAATTGAGAATTAATGTTTTACAAGAAAATGAAGAATTGGTAAAAGATTGGGAAGCACATAAGCATGATATAGAGAAAATTGAAGATAGAATTTATTTTCTTGAAAATGAAATGATTGGTTTAAAATTTGAAGGTGATGATTTAGAAAGAAAAGCTGCTGGTTGTCAAAAATCAATAGATCGAGCTGAAATAGTAATTGAAGTTGTAACTAAAAGATTAAAACAATTGGATACTGGTAAAGGTAAGCTACTTGATTTATTAAATGATGATACACGTTTTATATTTGAATCAATTCAAAATAAATCAGCAGAAGATATGAAAAAAGCATTAAACAATACAAAAACAAACATGAAGGAAATTAAAGAATCTCAAGAAAAGATCATATCTACATTCCAATTGATTAAAGAACAATTTGTTGCTTATGAAGCAGAATTTGAAGAAATAAAGGAAAATAAATTAAGAGAATTGGAAAAATTTAAACAAGATGATAAACATGATTATGTCCAATTTGAAGATCAAATAAATGATTTAGAATATATTATATTACAATTATTATCAGTTTCTATTGAATTTGATTTTAGTGATGAAATAGGTAGAAGAAAAATCTTACAATTGATAAGAACAACGTTAACAGAAGATAAATTACCTGCAACATTGATATCCACAGCATTGAAAGTTTTAAAGAAAATATCAATTAATGAAAAAGATTTTGTTGCAATGAGTGTTGAAATAATTACAGATATTAGAGATTCTGCAGATGATGATGTTTTCCATTCAGCTCAAAATACATTTGATGATGAAGAGCAAGCAACTTCTGAAAAAGAATTTCCTGATGATTTATATATTAGATGTTTAATTGTAACTCAACATGTATTGGAATTAGTTGAAGAAAATTTAGATCAACATTTATCATTAAGTTCTATCTATACTGGTATTGTCAATTATTCATTAACTAAAAATGATAACAAAGCATTACATATTTTAGGTTTAAAATGTCTTGGATTATATGCATTAATTGATAAAAACATTGCCAAAGATGCTGTTGTTTCATTTATAAAATTTATACGTACTTCAAATGATGAAATTAAAATCATTGGAATTAAATCAATTATTGATATTTTATCAATTCATGGAATTTCAATATTATCAAAAGAAGAAAAATTTAAATATTCAAGATTGTTCTATAAAGCATTAACTAGTAGATCACCAGAAATACAATGTGTAGTTGCTGAAGGTTTATGTAAATTATTTTTAGCTGATATTTTCAATAGTGAAGAAATTTCAGATGATCAAGATTTTCAAAGTGAAAAATATCTATTTGAAGCATTAATTTTAATTTATTTCCATCCATCAATTGAAGAAAATGAAGAATTGAAACAAATTTTAGCATTTTGTATACCTGTTTATTCATATTCAAAATCAAATCATCAATCTAGATTAGCTTCAGTTTCTGGTGATGTTATATATCAATTATTTGATGAAGAAAATACATTTATAACGTATCATAATGATGAAGAAAAGGAAGAATTTTTGGAAAAATTATCAAATATATCACCTACTAATGTAATCTCACAATTGATAGATTGGTGTAATCCACAAAATTTAGTTGAACCAGATTTGAAATCAACTTCTCATTATTGGCAATTGGTTTATTTATTAGAAGCATTTGAACAAGATAGTACAAAAATAGTTAAAAAGGCAATATTAAACAGTTTACCAAAATTTTTCATATCTGAACAATTAGGATCTAAATTATTAACAAGTCTAAAAGATTCATTATTGGATACAAAGAAGATATTAGACGAATCAAGAGAAGAAACATTTCAATTAGATGTTAAAACTAAAAGATGTTTAGATTCATTTATTGAAATAATTGAACAAAAATTGAAACTGGCTATTGAAAATGAAGATAAATCAAATACAAATTCAATTCTTCATGATATATCTAGTGTTGATCATAGTAATACAAGTAATACAAGTAATAATGCAATTAATCAAGAAAAAAGTGATAGAAGTGAATCTGAAAAAGATGATGATGATGTAGATATGGAAGATAATGAAACTGAAAAAGAATCAAGAGAACATACTCCAACTCCTAAAGGAAATTCAAAAGAAGAAACTCCATTTACAAATGTTTCACCAGATCAAAGTTGTAAAAATTCATCAAGAACTGAAGTATCAAAAATTCAACCTCCTTCATTAGATGATATTGATAAATTCTTAGATGAAGAAGATAGAGTAGAATATGATATACCTATGGTCGATGATTAAATAGATAATTACAACGTGAATTCATTTTTAACTCTCATATACATACTAGCTAGTATTTAATTTTTTAAGTTTTAAAATTTTGTAATAATTGATTGACATCTTTTGTATTTATAACAACTCCTTGTTCTGAACATTTTGCTTTTGCTTTTAATTCATTACATAATCCATCAATGTCTAATTCAGTATACTTCGGGTGAGCAGTTATTCTATCCCATATTTCACTACATTTCATAGTTGATTCAGGAGCAGGTACAACTTCATTATCTGGATCATTATTATTATTTTCATCTTTTTCTTCATTGGGTATTGATGATTTAACAAATTCGTTAAAATTATAGTTTGTATTTATGTTATTATTAGTTGTATCTTTAAATGGATCATATATTGACTCTTCAGTGGTTAATAAATCTAAATATGAATCTGGTTTATTATTATTTAAATCAAAAGCTAATGACATATCAAAATTATTCTCATTCAAAAATGATAATGGATCATCTAAATTATTTTTATCAAAATTAAAAAAATCATGTTTTGATTGATCTTCTTCATCTGGTGATTTTAATGTTGAACATATTTCTTTTTTAAATTTCGGTATTGGATTTTCTCTATCACCACAAGCTTGACCTAATTGAGCACAGAATGGATTTGTTTTTTCTTCAAATAAATTATAATTGTTTGAACTTGGTGTTGATTTTGATGAATTTGTTAAATTTACATTTAATGGACTTGTCCCAGATGAAGTTAAATCTGGAAGCTCATCTAAATTAGATAAGCTATAATTATTACTATCTTGTGATGACCGATGTGATAATTTTGGTTGTTGTTGATTTTCTTGATTTTGTTGTTGTTTTAGCAATGATAATTTATCTTTAGACCAAGGATTATCAAATGAAAACCCATGATCAAACGATAATGAAGATTTTGACGATACTGAACCTTTATTAGATGATAAATTTTCATTTTCTGGTGATGATGATGAAACTGATGAATCAATTCTTGGAGCTTGTGCCGTGGCTGATAAATTACCAACTTTTAAAGTTGAAAAATCAAATTGTTTATCGCCTCTAAATTTTGACAATTCTTCTTGTAACATAGCAACTTGAGCCTTTAAAAAATCGGATTCAGTTATTGCTTTTATATTTTTATCTTCTAATAATTTAACTTTATCTTCCAATTCTTTCATTTTCTTTTCTTTACGTTCTCTATAAGCTCTTTGAGCTGCTCTATTTTGTGCTGTTCTTTTAGATTTTGGTTCAGTTTCTAAAGGTTTACGACCAGCTTTTGTCATTTTTCTTGTTTCGTTCAATGAATCATAAGGTGATGAACTAACTTCGGAGTGCAGTCTTTTAACATCGGACATTGTGACTAATATTCTATATCTATATCAGGGGTAGGTAGTAATATCAATAATGAAAATGTTTGGTTTGTTTGTTTGCTATGGTAAGAAAGAAAAAGGGGTTAATGCTAATAAAAATCGGAAATACGTGTAGTTATATATATATGATTACTAATTAATATGTAGTACAAAAAAAAACAATTTAGATTAAGTACACTACCAATATTTTATTATCTCCTTACTTTCATCCTATCAAACCCCTTTATCAAATAGGCTTGGAGTTGAATAGTTGGATCAATTCATCATCTTACGTCAATGGTCGATATTATACTATTGCTTTGTTTATCCCTGAAAACTGTTCAAATAAATTTTTTTTAGATTTTGTGTGACCATTCGTTTTCCGGAATCGAAGCGGCTTTATGTTTGTTATATTTTTAGTCCGAATATTTAATGTTTTAAATTCTTCTTTTGGCTTCTTTTACAGCCATAAATAATTAAACGGTTTTTTTATGCGATTTTCTAGGTCTAAGACAAATTTTGGTCCCACACGTAAATTCAATGCGAAATCTAGATTCCCTTATTTAACATAATAGAATAAGTCAGTCTAGTAATTTGATATCCTTGGAAACGGTTAAGATCTAACAAGACTAAAACAATGGTTTTTTTTTTTATATGTTTCTGATAATGAGCTGATGTATCAATGTAAAGCTGCAATTTATTTAACCATGGAGAATTTCTGGTAAACTTCGAAAATTCCACTGAACTCCACCATTCTTGATATCTCTAGTTTGCAAACAGACTCTATTTGCCTCTCTATTATAACCGCTCTATTATAACCGCACGGTTATCATAGTATGCTGCAGCATCAAATTTATCATAATTTTTGGCTGCAAATTATCAAGAAATCAAAATCAAAACAATTGAACTAAAACACACGATAAAAAATTTAAAACTAATTTTTTTCAAATTTACAACCAAATTATAACAAGTGAAACCTAATGAGAATATAAAAGTCTGAGAATGGACTTACCATCTATAAGTAAGTAAATAACTCAATTAGTCACAGAATTTTACTAAACAATTTTTTAGAAGATTTGCAAATTAATAATGAAGAAAATTTAATTGATATCACAACGACATTTTTTGATTCAATAAAATCAATTACAAACAACAAAGTTGTGAAATCGGCCCCATTTGAATTATTGGAAGGTACTAGAGCATTAGAAGTATTAAATCCAAGATTAGATACTGGTATAATTGAGTTATCAAAAGATGAAACCTTATTTGATTGTTCAAAGCCCCAGTCGATTGATTCGATAATTCAAATTCAGTTAAAATTATATAAATGTTTGATTAATTGGTTGGAGAAAGATAGTTTACCAGTAACAATATTGAGCTGTAGATATGTTTCAACAATTTTGGAAAATTATTTGAAAAACCCCACGGAATTATCATTCATAGATACAAGAATAAATAGTAAACATGAAGAAGGGATTGAATTTTTATTAGTTCATAAGGTCTTGAAAAGTTTTGTTGTTGCATTGTGTAAATTTATTGGTTTCATTATTAATATCTCAAATAGTTTATTATATGAAGAAGAAGATCTCATTACTAGAAACATGAATTTCAATTTTTTACAAACCATACCCGTTGAAAATATATTAGATGAATTAAACGACACAATTGAGTGGATATTATCTAACGAGACTGAATTTGATCAAAATACAAGCACAATAATTATCCAATTAAAAATTATGAAATATTTAAATACAATTGAATCAAAAATACTAAGTACAAAAATCAATTTCCTACAAGAGAGTGATAAATTTGAACTATTCACATTTTGTAAAGATGCAGTATCCGAAATTGAGAAATTAAAAGGTAAAGAATCAGATGAAAATCTTTTACCAGTTGGTGCATTTTCAAAATTTATACAAGTAGATTTACCAAATAGAAACATACCTGCCGAATTAACAGATATAGATTTAGAAACAACTTATAATCATCTAATTAACATATTTTCAACTATTCATACATTTACAAATCAAGCTAATCAAATAATTGCCATAAATCAGTTACAAGATTTCTTGTATTACAACATTAAGTATCCAATTTCTGACTCAAAATTTTCAGTTTTTTCAAGAGGTCTATTTCAATTGTTTTTCATAAGAGATGATAAATCAATATTTGGAAGTCACGAAATGACTCTTACAAATTTAGTAGTTGAATTAGTGGAGAATTTGATAGGTAAAAACACAATCATATTACTCAATTTTGAGTCATGTCTATCACAATTGAATTCTACTCAAAAGGCAGAGTTACTAAAATTATACAACCAGAATCTTAACGATTTAGAGAGTGGAATATATCATAATCTTTGTGTTTATGGTGCTAATTTCTGTCGTTCACAACAATTGATATCAAAATCATTGGAGCTTTGGGATACAATACAGGTATCATGGGAACCTTTTGAATTTCATGTATTTAACAAATTACAATTTGGAGATATTTTGAAAACTGGAGAGGGTGCAATCAGTATTACTTCATACATATATTATAGTAAGATGTGTTCCATGTTTGAATTTTTAATCAATGGATTTGAAACTGAAGTTTATAAACCATTTGAATATTATTTAATATATTGGTATGGTGAATATTTATTATTAAACATTATACAACATTTAAAAGATAGAATTATAAATATTATACTAGGTAAGATCAATTATATTGAAACTACGATACCTAACAAAATTAAAAAGTTGAAAAATGGACCTAAAAAGACACAGTTGAAACAAATACAGAGTTATAATCAAGAAGTAATCATACCGCAATTGACCAAAACTTTAAATTATAATCAAGACTACTTAATTAAATCGTATGAGGTAATGAGGCAGTTGATAAACTGTCAAATTTCATACTTAATTGTTCTTTCCAAATTAAAATTGATGGATTTTTCACAACCAAGTCAAAGTTTAACATCTCAAGAACATTTATATTATCTTAGAATGAAACCTTATTCATCAATTGGCATACCTGAATTTCCCAAATTTGAACAATTTCAAAAAATATTGAAAATTACAGAACCACAGTTGGATTTTAATGGATTAATGAAAAGCATTGAATTATTAGCGAAAGCCAAAAATGGGTTGGGTGATGTTATAAAAGATTATGAATCATTGACTAGATATATCCAAAATGATAAGCACAACTTCATAAAAGACTCATTAGTGGTAACTTGGTATCAACAATTGATTGAATCTGCAAAATTGTTGGATTCTAATATTGATAAATTGTCAAAAATCATACAAGCTCATAAAAATGATTTATCCAATGTTTCAAATCTGTACAAAAATGAAATCACCAAAGGTAAACATAAATATTTTCCAAATATTTCAATTGTAAATATTTAAATATAGACTTAACGTCTCCTTTTAATTGATTTATCTAGATCAGTAGCTTGATTTAAGATTTCTTTATTATTCAGTTGTATAGTTTCAACATCAATTATTATTTTATCAGTTGCTTCTTTTATAGCTTGTAAAGTAGCTCTAAACTTTTGTAAATTATCAGTTTCTTGTTTATAATTTGGCATTCAATGGTTGTGTAAAATTGATATTTTTTGGTGATAATTTTCTATCCAATCAACAGAAAAATAAAATAAATTATAACCAAGCTGATAGCATGTCTACTTCAATATTTCGTACTATAAAAAACATATATCAATCAGGTTTTAAAAGAGCAGCATGGCAAATTCAACATCATAATGATACTAAAAGAGGTTTTTTAGTTGGTATAGATGATTGGGGCAATAAATTTTATGAAACTGATGCACCTGAAGAAATTCATTTAAGAACAAGATGGGTAGAATATGCTAATTGGCATCAAGATATGAGTCAAGTAGAACCAGGTTGGCATTATTGGTTAGCTTATGGTACAAATACACCACCAAATTCATTAATCGGTGATGAAAAAACAACTAGAGCATATCCATTACCTGAACATCATAGACCAAATTTAACAAATTCTCCAGGTGCTTTTGTTACATATAATACAGCAAAACCAAAATGTAATTCATGGACTCCAGAAGTAAAAGAAAGAGCATAGACATCGTTAATATATATTCAATCTGTATCTTCGGAATGAATTGCCAATTTCGTCTTTTCTATATCGCGCGATACATCTAAAAAAAAATTTCAAATTTGATACAAGGTTATTTATAATGAGTGGTACTGGTAAATTACCTGAATTAGCATCAGACGCAGTTTTAAAACAATCAATACCTGTTCCAGATGATTTTGTTGAAGTTTCAGGTATGGATTATTCTAAAAATGAAGCTTATAATTCAACTGCAAAACATTTAATTTCTTCCATGAAAAATATGGGGTTTCAAGCTAGTTCATTAAGTCAAGCATGTAATATAATAGATGATATGAGATCATGGAGGGGTAAACATGAATCAGAATTAGAAGATCATGAAAAAAATGGTGAATTTGATGATGAAGGATATCAAAAAACAACAATTTTCATGGGTTATACTTCAAATTTAATAAGTTCAGGTTTAAGAGATACTTTAAGATATCTTGTACAACATAAAATGGTATCTGCCATAGTTGCAACTGCAGGTGGTATTGAAGAAGATTTAATAAAATGTTTAGCCCCAACATATATGGGAGATTTTGCATTACCAGGTAAAGGTTTAAGAGATCAAGGTATGAATCGTATTGGTAATTTATTAGTTCCAAATGATAACTATTGTAAGTTTGAAGAATGGATAGTGCCGATATTAGATAAAGTATTGGAAGAACAACAAGAGTCATTGAAGGACAATGGAAAAGATAGCTTAGATTTGGAATCAGATACTGTTTTAACACCAAGTAAATTAATTGATAGATTAGGTAAAGAAATTAATGATGAAACTTCAGTTCTATATTGGGCTCATAAGAATAAAATTCCAATTTTTTGCCCCGCTTTAACTGATGGATCAATTGGTGATATGCTATTTTTCCATACATTTAAATCAAGTCCACATGCATTGAAATTAGATATTGTTGCAGATATAAGAAGAATAAATTCAATGTCTATGGCTGCTTATAAAGCAGGTATGTTGATATTAGGTGGTGGTTTAATTAAACATCATATCTGTAATGCTTGTTTAATGAGAAATGGTGCAGATTATGCTGTTTTTATAAATACAGGTCAAGAATTTGATGGTTCTGATGCTGGAGCAAGACCTGATGAAGCTATAAGTTGGGGTAAAATTAAAAGTGATGCTAAATCAGTTAAAGTTTATGCAGATGTAAGTTTAGTATTACCATTAATTGTTGCAGCTACATTTGCATCTGAAAAACCAATAAATATATAGAATAGAATGTTAATAGAATGTAAATACTATACTTTTGTAACGTAACAACTGATATTGGCTGCAAAATATAGTCGTGTATATCCAATATAAAATTAACCAATAAAAACATGAATAAATTTATTATACAATTTTATTATTAACAGTTTTTTCAGTTGTGTATATAGAAAAATATCATTGAAAAAATCTACTACTAATAGAAAAACCTATTAATCAACCTATTTATAAAACATATTATCATTATATCAAATATGTCATCCCTTGCATTTAGATCATTGAGAAATGGATTGGGATTAAAAAGTATGTAAAAGGAAGAAGAAAATATCAATTTGAATTAGTACTAACAATTTAGATACCATAAGAACTTTATCAACCACATCAACTCAATTATCAAATTATCAACAACCAGATTATTCACAATATTTAAATAATAAATCAGGTCAATCATCTAGAAATTTTACTTATTTTATGGTTGGTTCAATGGGTTTATTATCAGCAGCAGGTGCAAAATCAACAGTTCAAGCATTTTTATCATCATTAGCTGCTTCAGCAGATGTTTTAGCCATGGCTAAAGTTGAAGTTAAATTAGGTGCAATTCCATTGGGTAAAAATGTTATTATTAAATGGCAAGGTAAACCAATTTTTATTAGACATAGAACTGGTGAAGAAATTGAAGAAGCTAATGATATTGATATTGGTAAATTAAGAGATCCTCAAAATGATTCAGATAGAGTTAAAAAACCAGAATGGTTAATAATGGTTGGTATTTGTACTCATTTAGGTTGTGTTCCTATTGGTGAAGCTGGTGATTTTGGTGGTTGGTTTTGTCCTTGTCATGGTTCTCATTATGATATTTCAGGTAGAATTAGAAAAGGTCCTGCTCCATTAAACTTGGAAATACCGGAATATGACTTTACTGATGAAGAAACTTTATTAATTGGTTAAAATAAACAAAACAAAAACGAACAATTTACATAAAATTATATATATATACATATTCATTTAATAAAAAAAGGTTATAAAATAGTTAATGATCAAGTCAATAAGTCTTAGATTAGATTGTCTGTGAATGAGCTGATTCACTGAATCACGAGAAGATGGTTCTGACCTCAAAATATTTGGGCTGATTTACTGAGTCTCGAGGAGATGCTTCTGACCTTTAAAATATTTCTCAAATATTTTGATTCATGTATAACACTTTGATTACGAAGTCACCTACCATGTCCTCTAGTATTATAAACAAGTCAACCACTAAGATTCGTCTAGCTCATCTACTTAATGCTCTGTAATGGACAATATACGAGATCTTCAACGATTCATAAATTTTTCAATTTTGTCAAACTAAAATATTTTAAATTAAACTTAATTTGAGTCGATAAAGTTCAACATTAATCATACAGTTTGCCATACACATGGTAAGAATATAATTACTAACAAAGATATGTGGTAGTCGGTAAAAGTCAACAATGACACTTGATTAATTTTTAAATGCTACCATCGCTAATAAAAAAATGGCTGCAAAAAAATCAAACTTTAAAAATTAAAACAGGCAACAAACATATATATTTATATCTCTATACTTCAAATACTTCTATTTTAGCTTTTGAATAATTCGTAGCAGTAACAATACAATATTGCGCATTCAATGAAACTCCTTTACTTGGACCTCTAACTTTATTATAACCATCCTTTGGATTAATTTCACATTCTAAACCATTGCATTTAGATTTATCATCACAAACAATTCTAATACCAAAATTTGGAACTTTACCATTAAAATCATCAATATATTTTGGATTATAACCAATTTTAACAAATGTATTACCGTTTTTATCCATATTCATACCAGCAACATAAGGAGCCCAATTTCCAATATCTTCTGAACTTTTACCCCAAACACAACCTTGTTTAGTACCAATACCTGGTTTATTAATATAATAATGAGCAGCAGTACTTGCCCAATAATCAGTACCTGGAACAGCTAAAACTTGTTCAGAATTACCTTGAATACCAGTTGGAATTAACATGGCTTCATTTCCAGGTAAGACAGTTTGACAAAATGAAACTTCTTTACCTGATTTATTTTTAACTGATACCGTTTTCTTACCATCTTTACAATATGGACGATCAAATGATTTTGAAACTGAGCCATCTGAATTACATTTTAATCCACCATTCATTGAATCTGGATATGCATAAGCTTTGGAAGATTCCGCCCATTGATTCATTAATTGACCTGGTGGACAAGCATAAGGACAATATTTACCTGGAATACATGGTTCATCTGGAGACATTGCCCATCCATGAGTACCTACTGAAACAATATCTTTAGGTAACGCACATTTTTGAACTGGTTGGGAATAAACTAAACTTGAAACAACAAATAAAAAGAATGTATTGAATAACATAATGAATGTAATAATAGTTGGTTGATTTAGAAAATAGAAGAAATGAAGGATACGTATGGGTTTATATACTTTTTCATTTATTAGTTAATTCTTTCGATGAGACAATCGTCATATATGTAAAATAGTATATAATAATTCATCTAGATTCTTTGATTAACTATGGTGAAAAGTTTTTCAGTGTTTCGTTATCGTGAAATATAGAAATAATAATAATTTTTAGAACATTGGTTGATATATAATTTGATACTTGTAAGATTTTCAATAGATTCAAAAGAAATAATTAGATAATAATTGCGTAATTAGATAATAATTGTGATTACGTGAGTTTGTAGAGGTTGGTTTGGTATTAAGTTATTTGGTTAATTATCAACAGATTGAAAAAGAAACAGTTGAAAATAATAAAGCAGGTCACAATCTTGAATACTTTTATTATTTTTCAGTTAGATCTGTGAGTCAACGTAGGTTTTTAATGAAATCCAGTACCTAATCTTAGAGATCTATGCAAATGGCTGCAAAAAACTGTATCATTTTGGAGATTTGACGCTGGAGGGTTCAAGATGAAAATTTTTTTACGCTGTGAACAAAAGAAATAAAAATTAGCCCAGAAAAGGGCCTAGGAGATATAATAAACGTTAAAGTGGGAAATATAATATGAAACAGTTGTAGCTATAGAAAATTGACTCATGTTTGAGTAAACATGAAATCGCATAATATGTTTAAAAAAAGCTTCGTTAAGTATATCATGTGCCTCAGCACTAAAAGTTGTTACCTAAATAGCTAAGTAAACATCTTGAATTGCATATTCAATGTTTGATTATGTTTAGAATACAACTGCAAATGTCTTGGTAAGCATGAAAACACTTATATGAACAAGCTACAAAGAAGGTCTATTTCAACTTCAGTTTTCATCTTCATGTGAAACGACCTTTGCATCATAAAGGTGCTACAATTAGTCTCGGATACTATCATCAACAATATTCAAGTATGATCACTTCTCACAGTTTTGCGACGAAAATACTGAAAATTTTGCAACAGTATAAATGAGGATGAGGCCTAGCTTCGAGGTACTATGATTGTAACTAGACCCTGTTTGACCGGTTTTATCAAAATATCGTTTCTTCGAGCTCAGGGTTTGCTCTGATACTTTGTAAATTTCAAAGTAATAATATTTTTATTTAGTGACACAATTGCTTAGAAGTTCTTGTAACAATCTCGATTCAAAGTAGGAGTTACTGGGCTTAGCTTAAGTGTTCACCGTGCTTATCTGGGATTGATTTGTGATAGATGTACGTCATTGAAATTATAATGTAGTTTGATGTTGTTTTCACAACGTGTTGAAATTGGTCAAGAGTTGCAAATGATGCAAATGATACCAAGCAAAAGCTTACAAAACTTGTCAATAGTATCTCATATGTAAACTGATTTAAATATGATTACTCACCACGTTGTAGTATCTAAGCAAATTACTGCCATCCTTGTCAATGATTAAAATCGATGGTTGAATAAGATAATCATAAAACTTGATCTAGATTTGAATGTATTGACATACTGAAGCTTGTCTTAGCTTTTGAAATACGTGGTATGAAATTGAGCTTGTTACAAAAGTAGTTCTTTACATTAACGTAATCAATGTTGTGCTATTTCCACAATTTGTATCTGTTGCAAAATTCAAATTCAATTCCTATCACCAGATTTCGGTCTATATAGTTGTTTTAGTACGTTCAATTAATCTAGTGATGTTACTAATCAGTATCCGGTTAGAGTTGTTGTAAAATGGACAATGAAACTATTGTGACTATTTTGAAATAAATCACTCTGGTCAGTGGTGTACCGCCTAAAATTACCCCTTAAAAATTTCTCCATAAAATTTAGCTAAATCAACATATAGCGTACTTTTCAGTTTGGAATATGAATAAAGGAGAGTATGAAGCGTCTCAAATAAGACAAAAGTTTATGTCAGCTTCATCCATGTACAAGTTCTTGTGTAATTAACTCAAAATAATTACCTCACAATAAAAATATTGTTTAATTTGCTCAAATTGCAAAACCGAATAGGGTATTGCAAATCTCCATCGAAATTCAAACTAAATTAGGTAGTAGAAAATTTCTGGACATAAATAATTAGATCTAGCGTTATCGATCAATGACATGTTACCCTAAATATTTAAAAAATGGTACCATGGCTGTAAAATCCAAAACGAGTAACTTTTGACTCAGTTTGAGCAAATTTCTATTTTCACCTCATGGAAATTGAGACAACAAATATCTTTTTTTTAAGAGTGGCTCAAACAAAAGAAAACATTAGAATGGCATAAGAAGATAGCAAAGATAAATGAACTAAACTTTAAAATCTCTCACTCTATATATCTCAACCTCTTGTGAAAAAGTACAACGTTGAATTCATTGCCTCTAAATCTCGAACTGAAACTAATCAGCAATTGTGGAAAGCTGCATCTTTGTTGCAAGAGAAATTTCAGTCCAATCATGAATAAATGTGGTGGTGGAATTCAATGAGTCAAATATAGTAAAACAACAAATTATAAAACTACAAAAATTTTAGATTGTGGATTATGAATCATCAACAGATAAGAAATTCAAATGATTCACTGTATTCAGTATTTCATTTTATCTATTGATTAACTTTACCGATTAGGCATTTGTTAACAACCAGTAGTAGAAAAAAAAAAAATTTAACGTGAGGTTCCAAAATCGTGGACATTAATTAGCGAATCTGCACATCTTGTTCATCGTATTCGCAATTCAATTTTTATTTGTTGAGTGAGTCAGAAAGACGATTGAGTTAATTAATAAGCATTAAAAGACAAAAGACAACTATTGAATAACTCTACTTTATGAGATTGGTGAAAACTCTACAAGCGCATTATTATATTGTGGTAACTACTAATATGATAAAATACTGTATTTAGATATTTTGATAATAGTTACCAGACAATTAGTTGAATTGACAAAAACGAGAGTATAATGATCATTATCTCAACATCTATTAACTACCCCCCTCTAAACAGAGCAGATCAAGGAATAAACAAAGAATTCAATATTACAATGAATCATTCTTGTCTTTAAACCACAAATACACAGTTAAATATGACTGTGGTGGTGGAGAGCTAAATAATAAAAATAACTATTAGAAAATTCTCAGCTCACGTGTTCCCCATATAAAAAAAAAAATTATAAAAAAAAAAAAAATAATTGTGTCATAGTTAAGAGTATCATAACCTTTTTCATAGTTTTAGTAGTTATATAAATACAACTAAATAATCCCAACTTTTTTAATTTATCAACGATAATTTCAATTTCAATTTTTATCATTATGTTTAACCCAAATCAATCAACTACCGAAGACTTTTACGATGACGATATTTTTCAATTAAACATAGAATCAGAATCTAATGAAAATATAAATGACAATTCAAGGTCTTCTTCAATATCATCAGAATCATCTATAATATCACCAATATCGAGTCCATTAGTATCTCCAAACTTAACTTATTCCATAGAGTTAGAAAAACCAGATTTTGACAAACAATTTTTATATGAATGTTTCATCTGCAATCAAAAATTAACGAACAACTCCAACCATCATTGTCAGTCAAATATAAATATCAATAATACAGAGGATATAATAAAAACAAATAACGAGCTGATACAATCCAATTATCGAAAATGGTTTTCCATAACTAGTGCTTTTCCATGAGCTTTATTTTGATTCACGATTGGTTTACGAATGTTTTTTTATTTGGTGGTTAGTTATTGTAGGGTTTGTTAGTTGTTATTATTTGGTTTTATATTTTATATAGCTTATAGTATTCATTTAAATGTATATTAATTTTTCATATATAAAATTAACAACTCCGTCTCCGGATTTTTCACTCCTGCAGCGAAATTTTTCGCGATTTTTCTTTATGGGGTCGAGAATTAGGCGGTAATAGAATTCATGGTATTAAACTTTGCAAGTTAGAAAAAGGTCAACTACGGGGACTGATTCAATTTGTTTAGCACAAGCTTGCTACGTTACGAATTGGCTTTAGCTCGTATGATACAATTAATTTAATTCTACTCCTAAATTCAAACTCCACTAAATATAAATAGTCAGGCCAAACAATTATTATATCATTGATCATTTCAAACGGGCAAACGGTCGCCATAAAATAATTTGTGGTAGTGCTTGCAAAATCTCACTCCACTTTTCATACTAATATCTCCTCATTGATTTTTCTTAGTTACCTCGTAAAATTTCAATTTCGTGTCGTAAACAACATTACTCGAATCAACAAAAATAAATATTATTTTGCAACCAATGAAGAATCAAATAGCTATATGACTTATTCAGATCGTGGTGTGATGTAACGTGTAGAATATGATTGTTTACAAAATTGTTTGAAAAGGAATTGGGCACACATTTAATACATTTCAATATAATTTCTATGTTGAACACTTGTTGATGCTTTTTCTATAGTATATTTAATCAGGCTATCTTGAATAGGGGATTCTTATAAAATACTTTTCTTCTTTTCCCCCCCTCTAAATCAAATTAGATATATACAATTTGGCAAGAAATAATTATTTTTTGATGAATCTGGTCTAGGGCGAGATCAAAAGATATGCTTGCAATAGTTAATAACTAAGTGTATATTTCCTGTCCCTCTTTAATAAATAAATAATCCCTAACAGAATATGTTGTAAACTTTATACCACCAGGGTTTTCGCTTCATTTCCAATTCACGTTCTGCAATTTCCTGTTTAATTGCTTCCAAATCATATTGTGTTCTTCCTGAGTCAACATCAATCTCATCAACAGATAACCATAATTTCAACAATGGAATATCATTAAATACTTTATCATAAATCTTATGTCCAATCCAACTAACAATAAATACGGGTAAACTTAAATAGATTTTAAAGAATGATTTCGCATCAGCTTTACCTTCACCTGGAGGGAATAAAGCAGCCCAAAATTGTAATCCTAATATCACCAATATTGTGATTATACCATATATAGAACACCATAAGGGACTAACATATAATAATTCTTCTTTTGGAATTCTTGCTTTATAGTTTAATGTTTGATGGAATCTAATTTGACATATATTTACCGATAAATAAGTGAATAATGCACTTAAACCAGATAAACTTAATAACCATTCAAATATTTCAACTGTTATACTTTGACCACGAATACAAACTAAATAAGCTAATAAACCGAGTAAAAACTGAATAATTAAACACCCCATTGGTCTACCATTTCGATCTATGAATGATAAGAAACTTGGACCTTGTTTTAACGAACCAATTGCACATAATACTCTTGTTGATGCATAAACTGACGAATTCCCCACTGATAGAACAGTTATAATAACTACTGCGTTCATTATTGATGGTAACGCATGAATATTTGCATTTTTAATTGCAATGACAAATGGACTTGTATTTATATCAATTCCAAAACCACTATCTCTTGATAATTGTGGTGATTTATAAGAAACTAAAAAACCAATCATAATTATCGATAATATGTAAAATATCAATATTCTATAAAAAATTTGCTTTCTTGATTTTTCAATTGATGTTTTAGGAGTTGCTGATTCAACTGAAGCTAATGCAAATAATTCTATTCCTGCAAATGAAAAACTAGCATTTGATATAATATAGCACATGTTTTTAAATGGTTCTGATGAATTAAAAGGTGGATGCCAATTTCTTCCACCAATATAAGGTTGACCAGGAACGCCACCAGCAACAACAATAATTGCAAGAATATTAAATCCAATAACTGCAGTTATCTTAATTAAACTTAATACAACTTCTATATCACCATATCTTTTCACACCAAATAAATTTAACCATACAATAACAACATAAAATACGGTAACAAATATAGCTGGATGTAAATCTGGTCTCCAATATTGTACACACATTGCACCTGCAATTAGTTGTAATGGCATAGTAACTAACCATTGTAAAGCATAGTTCCAAGCAATAGCAAAACCAATAGATTTATCTATGAATAACGTTGGAAATGTAACAAATGCACCACTTACTGGAAATGCAGTTGCTAATTCTGATAAAGATGACATGGTTGCGAAAATTATTGAGCTTATAAATAACCAAACTAGTAGAATACCACATGGACCAGCATGAGATAATGAACTACCTGAAGTTATAAAAAGACCACTTCCTAATACAGCAGCAATGGAAATGTACGTAAGATGATAAGTTTTTAGTCCTTTTGTTAATGGAGAATTTGCAGTAATCAAAGCATCTCTTTCTAATCTGGTGAAATTTGAATAATCAAAATTGGGATGAGATGGATGTATATTTTGTGATTTTGATGGATATATGTCATTTGTATTTGTAGGTTGTAGGTCATAAATAGGTGGCAAGGTAGAATAATCAAATGATTTGAATGAGTCTATGAAATTGTGAAAAATGTTTGATGGTTGTTCTTGCTCTTCTGTTGAATTTGTTGAATATGTAGTTATACTACTTGAGATACCTATTTCATTTTCATTATCTCGTCGCATATTGCCTTTCGTAATATCCATGGTAAAAATTATCCATGTAATATAATTTGATAAATTAAGAAATATTTTTGAAAATAATTTATATTAATAAATAATAAATGAACAATATTAATAAATGTTACATATCATTTATAGTTTCCTCTGGTTTGTAGATTTTTAATTTCTTAACAAATCATCACTTATCAAAAGAAGTAAAATTAATTACTAAGATGGCTAAAAAAAGTCCGAATTACCTAATTGGTAATAATTCTAGATACAGATCTAAAATTCTAATCTACGACCGGAAAATCTATAAACTGTGGTTCACACGAACATATATATATGGTCTCTTGAATCCTACGTGGATATTATCCTTTAACAAAGTATAGAAAGACAGGTTGAGATTTGATCGTATTTATTTCGCCAAGGGATGATGATCTTTTTGATGGAACATTGACGATGATTTATTTTCTAAGCAAAATTAAATTTGATCACCCCTTTTCTACAAAAATAATTTAAAGTTTAGATCAATAGCCTTGATGGGTATATGGAAGTGATAAAGAAGATACCAGAACTTTTTAGTTTATTGAATCTTAAAGAAAACCAGAAACAGATTTTCAAGAATATAGGAAATGATCTCTCGTTTATTTATATTTTATAAAGCATACCTAAAGTTTGGATTCTCTTTATCTGTTAAATCAGCAAATTCATAATTTTCGATATGTGACATGTCAGTAAAACCTTTTGCATCTCTTTTTTTATTTTCCAAAAAATATGAAACATAAATCAATATTAAAACAAGTAATGAAAAAGCTCCACAAACTACAATCGCAACTTTACCACCACTATAACTTGGAGCTTGAGCCTGTATGAAAGTTTGCGGTCCAATTAAATTACCAACACAATAACCAATTAGCATGAAGGAACTTACAGTAACTTTTTTTGTATGACCAGCAACATTTGAAGCAATGATTGATATAATACATATAAATCCTATTGGACCTAAAAAATAAAGATATAATCCAGCTAATCTTGCTTCTTTTTGTGGAGCAAATGCTAATAAACATTCAGCCATGACAGTTACAGCGGTTATAAATATTGACATAGGTAACCTTGATTTGAAAAATGTTGAAATATAAGCAAATAATGGACATCCGATTATTTCAACTGCTCCTTGTGGCATACCCATAAGTAATGCATCTGAAGTCAGATAACCGAAATCTTCATTTAACAAAATTGAACCAAAACTAGTCATCGCACCATTAGGAATGTTGGAAGACAAAGCAAATAAGAAGAATAACCAAGTTCTATGATCTAATATTGCTTCAATGAACTGTTTTTTTTTAAAATGTGGATTTCCAAAACCTTGTTGATTTGATCTAATCCTTTCGACTACCAACACTTTCTCTTGTTCAGTTAAAAACCATGCTTTAGTAGGTTGATCTGGAACGTGTGCTAAAATTAGAAATCCCAAAAAAATTGTTAAACATCCTGTTACAACAAAAACCAATTTCCAAGCAGGCAATGAATATGAACCATCATTTTTTAACAAACCATAAGCAATAGCAGAGCCTAAAATAGACCCTCCTCCATTGGAGGCAAACCACAAACTTGAAATCATGAACTGTTCCTCGACCTTGTACCATTGTGATGTGATGATTGTAAATGCTGGTGTGATTGAACTTTCCAAAATACCTAAAATCGTTCTAAGTGCAATAAAACCAGGATACTGAGGAACAGAACATAAAGCTAGTATCATTCCCCATATTATAATGAAAATACTAACCGTCTTAGCAACTGGAAATCTTTGTAATAAATAACTTGTAGGAAATTCAAAAACCAAATATCCAAGATAAAAACAAGTAGTAGTCCAAGCATACATGTCTCCTTCCATATTTAACTCTGTTCTTAATCCCAATATAGCACTATAACTGGTTGATACTTTATCCATGAACTGAAAACTATACAGTAACATCATGATTGGCAACATGTATAGATTTATCTTTTTAAATAATCTTGAATTAGTTTTATCATCAATCTCTGTAACATCATCTTTATGAGCTAATGCAAACTTCATAGCTTGATCAACATCGTTTGTAATTTTGACTTCCTTTCCAGAAGGTGATAAAATTGTAGTTAAAACATGAAGATCTTTATCATTGTAAACTTCTTCAGTGAATGATAAGACTGGACGTACTTGAGCTCCATCCTTTAAATCTTTTCCTGACATGATACTAGTTTGATAGTTATTGCTAGAATTCTATGAAAATTTAATAGACCAAATTGAGCGACCAAATTGAGCGACCAACTTGAGAAAACAAATTAATAAACCTAATTCCCGAGTCTCCATTTATATAGTTTCATTACAGACCTTAATTTTTAAACTTTACATTATTACATTATCTTATTGTAATATGCGCCATGGTTTATCAAATTATTTCCATAATAGTCTATTGTACGGCCATGGTTATCACAATTTTTCAGGGCAGATTTATATGCAGTACCCTAGGATCAGCCAAAATCTGACATCTATCCAAATCAGGCAATGATAACGCGCTAAAAAATATCTGTACAATGTGAACGTATTCTTTATCAAGATAGTACTATCAGTGACATGCAATTTATACTATATCAATATTGACATATGACATACTTTCTATACCGAGAAAGAATATTTGTAGTTTTTTCTTGGTTAAATATCTTGTCTATCTAATCTATAAAATAAATAAATAAATAAGTTTTGAAGATTGACTCTTAGTCGTCCGACTTTACTAATTCTTTTTCTTCACTCATTGCAATTTCATATATGACTTGATTGGTGTCAAATGGATTATCAATGTATAAATTATGACCACCTTCCAAAATTTCATTATATGTGAATTTCTTACCATTATCAATATTCTCATTTAATAACTTAATCAATTTATAACCAGCTTCGGAATTCATAAAATCATATTGCCCGTAAAATATATGACAATTGAATTTGAATTCATCGGGATTTGTTTCCAATTTCTTTACAAATTTATCATATAATGGCCATTTACTTACTGTTGCTGGAGTCAATAAATATTTGATATATATATCTGAAGTTGTACCTGTACTTATTGAATTATATAAATATTCAATGATTAATTCAACCTCTTTTTTAGTTCCATACACCAAATCATTGTTACTTTTGAATATCATTTCTGGACCTCCATGTTTTTCAATCAACTTATTAATCTTTAATAATTTCTTCATCCATAAACTAAAATACATTTGTGTTCCCCAATGACCTAAAAATGGTAGTATACGAGGCAAGAATGGAATTTTCCAATACCATTTTAATATTTGACTATTTGATAAAATAGGATATCTTGACAAAAATTTGTATGAAGTTGGATCTAGGTTTGGTTTCTGTATTTCTGGGACCAATGCTTGTTCATTACTTGTAATAGCTAATACATGACGTTCCATACCAACTGGTGACAATAAAATTAAATTTGAAACACTGTCGGGAAATCTTAACGAATATGAAGCTGACCAATAAGCACCGAATGAATGACCAACCAAGTAATCTATCTTATCTATACCCGAATTCTTTCTCCATTGATCTATCCCATCACAATAAAATGTTTCTAAATCTTGTAAAATTGGAGTGAAATATTCCTGATACTCTTCGAATTCTTTTGGAGCAATTTGAAACCCTTCAATCAATTTATAATACTTCTTATATAACTTAGATTTTTCAGTTGGTTCATCATTTATCAATTTCAAATTACAAGCTGGTTTAATTCTCCAACGTGAAATATTTGAATTTTGCAATTTGGGATTTGAGCTTAAACCAAAGGTTAGATTATCTAAAAAATGGATGTGGTAATTGTAATTTGACTTTGGATTTCGAAATTTAGTAATTATTTGAAAGTTTCTGGCAAAACAACCCAAACTTGCTCCATAACCATGAATAAAAACACAATGTTTAGTTATCCCTTTTGGATTATTGATGACTTTGAAACCAACTTCATTAATATAATTCCCGTTTTCGTCTAATTTAACGTTTTTATTCTCTTTGATTATATTTTGGTTCTCAATCGATCCCGTGGGAACCATCAACTCAACTAATTCATCTTGCAATTCTTGCAATCTATTTTTTGATAATGATTTCCACCATATAGAAAATGCAGTTTTAAACGGCAATTGTCTTGCTACTCCCTTAGTAAGTTTGTAGTTCTTGGGTAAAATAAACTTTGCCTTATTTTTCTGGGAAAACCTTCGAAATAATAACAATTGCATCAATGGTATCGCTATCGCGCCGCGTAATGAAAAGAATATGTCAAAAAAATATTTCGTATATACAGTCATCGTTTATTTAATTTTTTTAATTTTACATTATTAAACCTTTCAAAATCATTATGAACTTCAACTAGTTCAATTTCTGTATTACTACCGGTTAATTCATCTTTGAACATTTCTACATTTGCCTACTCTTCACCCCAACCTTTTTCAAATGGACCAGTTGGATCTTTTCCAATTTCCATGGGTGATATAAAATTTAAAACAGAATAAACTATGAAACTTGTAATGAACCCACCAAAGAAATTTAATTTATATAACTTCATTGCACCATCTGGAACTTTATGTGTTTCTATAACTCCAAGAAATCCAACTATATTTGGTAAAATACCAGCTATGTAAGCAGTATAAACTCTCCAATAACAACCTATCTTATTGAATTTCTAAATCGATTTTTCGGTCGAGTTTTCAGGTGCTGTCAATGAATATAAATGAGTTAACTTGACAAAACCTCTTCGTATATAATAATAGTCACAAGCTACAACACTAGCTATTGCACTTAAAAACACAGCATACGTAGATAAATCAGTTGCAAATCTTGAGCTTGGATTTATCAATTTCCATGGATACATTGCAATAGCCAAAATTGCACTATATATAACTTTCGAACCATTTTCAAAAAATTACTTTCCCATTTCAGAACACCTTAACACAAAAATCCAAGATTTATTGGCGTGCCAGAGCTATAAGACTGGATAGTTTGATTATGTTTAGATTTGAATATCAAGTATGATGTCAGATTTCTCCAAAGGTCAATTTATTCGATTTTACTTATACTTAAGAAAAAATTTTGAAATTTTTCAATTTCGATTTGCATCAAACCAGATCATGTTCAACACCTTGGTTCGAGTCGTATTATATATAATTCGTCGTTTAATTGAAAGTTCTGGCGGTAGATAAAAACGTACTTTGAGTTTATTTGTTCACGAAAATTTTGTATGGTGAAAAAGGGCCAAACTGACAACTTAAAAAGAAATTTGAGATCGAATATTTTAGATATTTAGAGTATATAAACCAGAGCTACCGATTTTATATAATAGGCATTTATTTTGGGAGAATCCCTGTTCACGATATATGGGGCAAGTTATTTAGCACGAGTCGCCTCAATGCTAGCGCGAGATGTTGTTTTTGTAGCACCAACTTTTCGTATAAATACTCATCATTATTGTGAAAGTTGAGAGCATCATTCAATTAAACCCCAATCTTCAATTCTTCAAATTGTAACTGATTCTATATATAACAAAAGACTATTTACTTGATTAATGCACATGGTTACGCTCAAAAAGGCAATTATATTTACGCAAATAAGTCCAAATTACAAATATCAAATCGGAAACAAGTGATGTAACAAAACTTAAAAATATCAAAATAATACACAAAAAAGAACTGAAGCAACAATTAATCTATTTTTAACTTTTCTTTGTTAATCTTGAACTATTTGATTCAATTTCAAATCTTTCAAAACCTTCATGAACTTCATGACCAACTAATTCTTCTTCAAATAATTCAACGTCAGCCCATTCTTCATACCAACCTTTCTCAAATGGCCCAACATCTGGTTTGGCGGTATCAATTGGACTCAAGTAATTTAGTATAGCATAAATCAAAAATGCTGAGCAGAAGCCCATGAAAAAATTCAACCTATAAACTTCAGTTGCTCCAATTGGTACTTTATGGGTTTCGGTAGCTCCAACGAACCCAACTATATTTGGTAAAATACCACAAATATAAGCAGTATAAGCTCTCCAATTACATCCAATTTTATTATATTTATAAATTGAATCCATTGATTTATCTTCTGGTGCTTTAAATGAATATAAATGAGTCAATTTGAGATATCCCCTTCTTAAATAATAATAATCACAAGCTACAACACCAGCTATTGATGAAAGGAAAACTGAATACGATGATAAATAAGTTGTAAATTTTGATGATGTTGAAATTAATTTCCATGGACAAACTGCAATCGCTAATAAACCACAAATATAACCACCTCTTCTAATATTTATAAATCTTGGTAATAATGCAGTACAATCGGTACCGAATGACAATGAATTTGCTGATAAATTTGTACCCAATTGAGCTAAAGCAAAAGCAGCACTAATAAAAAATACACCAGCACGATTACCGGGAGTATAATCATCTAAGAATTTGAATAATACATCTAATGGTGACCACATTGCTTCTCCATACATGTGTTCTGAAGCAGAAGTTACCAAAATACCAATTAATGAAGTAATTGAAAAAGAAATTGGAATTGATAAAGTATAAACAAAATATTTCATACCTATTGAAGGTTGATTTGCAAATCTTGAAAAATCCGGAGCATTTGTAATTAAAGTTGCAAAATTTGCTAATGCATTCATTGTAGATTCAATAAATGCCCAAGCTAAAGCACTTCCACCAACTTTAGCCTTTTGATGTACAACTGGTCCAATACCACCAGCTTTAACTATAGTCCATACTAAAAATGCTACACCTGCAACAGGTACAACATAAGCTTTAACTGTAAAAATATGTCTTATTTTATGTGGTGGTAACCAAATAAAAGGTAATTGAAATAACCAGAATAAGAAAATACCTAAAAATTGAAAAGTTGTTAAATCTGGATCAGATATAGTATCTGAAATATTTTTAGGAACATTTTTACCAAAGATTGACCAAATCATTAACTGAAAAGTTGGACCAGCAACTGCAGTTTGAACAGCATACCAAATTAATGACATTACAATTCTATTTATAACTGGCCATAATGAACCATAAATACCAAATGAAGATCTAACAGCAACTGGGAATGAAATATGATACATTATACCAACTCTAGAAGCAATACTAACAAATATACCACAAAGGCCATACCCCAACCATACACTTAGCCATGTTTGCCACCAATTCATACCGCCTGACTGTATGCCCGTAGCCGCGATTTGCCAGGTATTAATATTGAATGAATCAGCAATCCAAAAGAATACATAATTATACCAACTCCATTGTCTTCTTGCTTCTTCAACAGGACGTAAATCATGATTATAAAGAAACATTTGAGCTGTTGATAATTCTCCTTTTGGTTGTACTTCTAAAGTTTTCACTATTCTTTGCCATAATGATTTTGGTTGTTCATTTTCATTAATATTATCACTAGATATTTTACTCAATTCTTCAACTTCAATTTGACTATTACCATCTTTTCCACTTTGATCGGATTTATTCATATTGTATAGATAATGAAAAAAATGATCTAGTAGAAATTTACCGACATTATATACTATATACTAATAAGATCCAGTTTTGCTTTTTCATGCTGAATCAGAGTATTATAAATTAGACTGATATTGCATACAATAAAAAAGTTTTAAAAGATAATAATAAATTAAGAATATTTAAGCTTTCTTACTTTTCTGATTAACTTAATTCAATCCAATCAACTGCAAAATGTGATAACTGTTGCATACTGTAGATTTTCACCAATTGCCATAATATTTTTTTTTTTTTTTTTTTTTTTTTCAATCGAACGGCATGGCAAATGAATAAAACCGCAACAGTATTATTAGTATTATTAATAGATTGGTCCATATCGATTCATTAAGTTCAATCATGCTAGAATGAGTTTTATTAATCAATACGACATCACAAATTTTAAAAAATAAACTTATAAACTTTTCCCCTTGATTTTTTCGTGCGTTCATCTAATCTCATCAAATTCAAGAATTTTGTCTGATTATCTAAAAGATTTAAAAAGCTAAACTAAAACCTTTTTCTTCGATGAATCAATTAGCACTAATTGATGGAGATCAAACTGCCTTATCGATCCAAATTAAGCGCCTCATGGAAACTGCCGAGTTTTCTTATCAAGATTAAAATTATATACAGTACAACCTCTTTGGTATCAGGAATTTTGTATATTAAAGATTGATTTTATCTTAACCATCTCCAATTTACTACTATCTACTTTTTTATAATGAGATTCTTTGATTAATCTTAATTACATGAATTTTCGCTGCTGTTTTCGTTTTCTCGTATATGCGTAATTGGGAATTGTAAAAAATTGGTTAACTTCTTTTTGGTTGCAAATGGCAGCAAAGTTTTGTTCAGGATGTCTTACATTGTTTAATTACTAATGTATACAATTCTACAATTCTCAATATGAAATGCTCAAACTTTGATAGACACTTGATAGGATTTTGATAATTAGATTTGAATTGTAGAAAGATGGATCGTAATTATCAATCAATAACGGGTCTCAACAATTGTAAAAGCTGAGAGGATAGTCAGAGGACAAAAATGCTGTACCAGGCTGCAAAACAATAGGTTTTTGATTTAGACTTTGATCGACGATGAACGAAAATTAAATTATTCCAAGGCTTCGAATCGCTGAAAGAAAAGATTAGAAAAACAAATCATAACATTGCACATTATCAATTGATCCAGATATCAACCTATCGTCAAAGTCTCACAATCATCCATGTCAATTTTGTCAATCTTGTGTCAAAATATTTAAAAGTGACACATTCTGCATATAAACCAATTTTCCAAAAGGACCTAAAAATAAAATTAACCAAGCACAGAATTATAATTTCTTAATTTACGATTAATATTCCTTGGTTCTTAGGTGTGGTTTAGTTAATGTTATCATTAGGGTATCAATCAGGATCTTCAGTAAATAATCTAAAGCATCCTAACGGTATAAATAATAATGGATATAATAATACTCATCATGATCCCACGGTAAAACGTGATACATTAATGAATGGTACAAATTCAATCAACAATAAGAACCAATTTAGTAATCCTAATGATTTCATCACATATGTAATTCCAGACTTCAATGCAGTGAAATATTTTCAGAAAGAATTTGTCCAATCCAATGAGTTTCATATAATTGAAGAATCAGAAGTTACTGGATTTGAGATATATTTGGTTGAACAATGGATGATTAATAGAAATATAAGTTGTGTGATATCTGCATATACTGGAAATGAAAATTCCAAAATTTCAGTTGTTAAATTTACAATTATCAAGAAACCATCAAAACATTACCCCCTTCGATTTCAAGAATATTTAAATGAAATTATACAAAACCATTCAAAGATTAAAAAAATGGAAACGTCAAGACCTCCATCAATGTCTACAAGTCGAGCAAATAGTAATAATGAAACTATAACACTAGCTAAATTATCAAGTAAAGCTCCAACAAGACGAGAATCAACCACTAATGACTCAAATGAAGTGTGTTTTGTTACTAATTTAACTTCACTACCTTCAAATTTAAATTTGATACCAATACCTGGAGGTGATGTAAGAGCGATTGAAAAGTATTTTATTATAAATTCCAATTTGAAGAGGCTACAATGTACTGGACGGTCAATGTCATTAATTTCAGATAAATTATCCGATGCATCAGAAGATAAATTTCGTCAAATGTATCGGATATATAACACTAAAATACCGGTAAAATTTGCCATTAGAGAGTTAATTAACATTATACAGACTTCATTATTTTATTTTGATTTATTAGATGCTAAATATTGTAATGGTTTATTATGTGCAAAAACAGAAGAAGCAATAATGAATTGGTGGAATTTAATTGGATTACCTCATTATAATATAAAACCTAATTTTAAAAATGGTGCATTACCATCAATTACAGTCGCTGCTATCATAAGTTTAATACTAAGTGTAAGACTAAGAATTATAATAGTAGGAGGTACTGATGTTCCTAAAGATCCATTTGATTTTGAAAACTTTATGATATCAATTGGACAATTTCAAAGACAATTTAAATTTGAAAAGACAAGGAAATTAGATATGGAAACTTTGAATAAATTATTCACCATGACTAATGCAAGATTATTACCTCAAAAGGATTCAAATTATTTTTATTCATCGCCTTATGGAAATAATGAAATTGATCAGCAAGACTATGATATTTTAGGATCACCACCCACATCAAGAGAATCAAATACAAGTGCAACATCACAAAAGAGAAGTTATGGTAAGAAAGAATTGAAAAAATTGACAAATGTAGTTAAAACAACTGTTCAAGATCATATTAATGCAGCTAGTAATCGAGATATGGAAGATAAATCAGTACCTACAGGTAAAGCAACAACAGGAAGGATAAGAAATAGAATTGCAAAGTTAGCAGATACGATAAGTCCATTAGATGTAGAGACTTTGGACTTGGACGTACTTGTAAAGAATTATTTAACGGGTAAAAAATTATTACGTTTATTTTATGGAGTTCAAAATAGTGGTCCTTTTAATTTACAACTGCAAATATCAGCAGAACAACCATCACCACAACGAGAACCAGGTCATCATCATACAAGACGTAGAGGTAGATCATTGTCAGAAGATGCAAATGCACAACAATTGTATCATTTTGAATGTTTAAAAGATAAAATTGCTCAAAATCAAATGTTACCAATATCAACAGATAAACATCCTTTAGGATTTACTAAAAAATTTGGAAGGAAAAGTTTTGTAAATCATGACCAATTATCCAAAAAATCATTAACTCATTCATTATTAGAACCTGGTGTTAATTTAGGTGATGAAACATCAATTCAATCTTCCACAATGGTTGATTCATTTTTACAATTAAATAATGGAGATTCTAATTCTTTTGTAGAGAGTGTAAATTCAAATCATGGATCAATTAGTAAGAAATGTGAAAGTATATCTGGCTTTCAAAATCCTTTAGCTAAATTCAAACATGATTTAAATAGGAGGAATTCATGGCCAATATTGCAAAATCAACATGAACAGAATTTAAATATATTACTGTTGAAGAAGGACACTGAATTGTTAAATAAAACTGCTTTTGAGCCACCAAGTGTGAATTTACGTTCTCGAAGTATAAGTTTTTCATGTATTGAGAATGAATTATTACTTAAACCTGATCCTAAAATGGGTACCATTGCCAAATTTTCACAAATTTATTTACAAAACATAAGAACGTTGATAAATTATGAATATTTAAGAAAATATTATCATGAGAGTAATAAGAAACATGATATAACTACGAATGTAAGTGTTAATAAATCATTTCAACTGATGAATTTAGAATTGCTCAAGTTGAAAAATCTTAAAAATCAAATGGATTCAGCTAAATCTAAGTTAATAGAAGGTGGAATGGCCGATGAAATAGAATATAACATGAGAAATTTAACAAGTACAATAGATAGATTATCCTATGAGACCAGAATCATCGTGAAACGTATAAAAGAACTAGAAGAGAATTTCAAATTATTTGAAATTAAATCAAATGATGATTGTCAAACTCGTATGAATAAAATGATTGATCAAGTATTACAACTGAATAATTTCAAGCAAATTTATGTTGATCATGAAGAAAGAAATAAAATAGCATTTAAATTAACTGGTAATGAGAATTACTATTGTAATGTGAAAAATGATCCCGAACAAATGACTATATTAAGATGGATAATAATGTATATATATGGTTTTCTATCTTCCATTTTCCATTTTTTCAAATTTAACAGATCAAATATGAATTTAGATAGGATAAGACACGTTTGGGTTAAATTAGATCCTAATAAACTGATTATAAAACGTGCTTATTCATATATTGGTAGAGAGCCATCAAAAGATAGTATAGCAGCAACAGATAATTAAATATTATTTAATGAATGAATTAAATTATTAATGGATTCTTGATATTCTGGAGATTGTAAAGTATCATTATCTATTAACTCTTTGATTTTGGTTAATTTATCACCAATTATATTGAAACTTGAGTCAAAATCATTTAAACTATTCTCTAGTTGTTTCGTAGTTGGTTCAACATTCTCCTTTATATAACCTTCAAATATCTTTCTTGAGTATTCTATCTCTTGTTGATTTATTGTGTTTTTAGATGATAAGAATTCTTTAATAATCTTTAATATGTCTTCATTTTGATCAATTAGTTCCATAAGTTTCTGAGATATGAAGTCCTGCTTCTGTATAACCATGACCAATAAATTTCTGTCCTCTTCTAGCCTGCTAATCTCTGTATATTCACTATCTTCATCCAGTCGTATATCTTCCGTTTCCTTCAATAATTCATTATACTTTTCTTTTGAAACCAATTCTTTCAGTATATTTTCCAATTTACCAATATATTCATCTGAATCGTTTACTTTCTGAGTCAATACTTGTATCATACAAGTAATATCTAATAAATCATCATATATCTTATCATTATTATTATTATCATTCATTTGGTAAATTTTCAATTTAGTTTTGACACGTCCCCAATATTTATATTTTTTCATCAAACGATCAACAGAATAAGATCAACAGTATAATATGGTCACAATTGGTAATGCTCATGAAGATCTAATCCATGATGCTGTTTTAGATTATTATGGTAAAAGATTAGCTACTTGTTCATCTGATAAAACTATTAAAATATTTGATATTGAAAATAATGGGAATGGTAATGAAAATTATAAATTAACAACAACTTTAACTGGTCATGAAGGTCCAATTTGGCAAGTTGCTTGGGCACATCCTAAATTTGGTTCAATATTGGCTTCTTGTTCATATGATGGTAAAGCTTTAATTTGGAAACAACAACTTGAACAACCTCAACAATGGTCAATTATAGCTGAACATACAATTCATCAAGCTAGTGTTAATTCAGTTAGTTGGGCACCACAAGAATTAGGTGCCATATTATTATGTACTTCTTCAGATGGTAAAGTTTCAATAGTGGAATTTAATGATGATGGTACTACGTCACATGTAATATTTAATGCTCATTCAATAGGTGTAAATTGTGCTTCATGGGCACCAATAACAAATACAACAATAAATAATCAAAATAAGGATCAATTAAAATTACAAAGAAGATTTGTAACTTGTGGGTCTGATAATCTTGCTAAAATTTGGAAATATGATCCAACTAATAACACATATATAGAAGAAGCTAAATTAGAAGGTCATACTGACTGGGTTAGAGATGTTGCTTGGTCGCCATCTGTTTTAATACGTTCATATATTGCTACTGCTTCACAAGATAGAGCAGTTTTAATTTGGACTCAAGATAAAGATGGTAAATGGCAAAAACAATTGTTAACTGATGAAAAATTCCCAGATGTATGTTGGAGATGTTCATGGTCATTATCAGGAAATATATTAGCTGTTTCTGGTGGTGATAATAAAATCAGTTTATGGAAAGAAAATTTACAAGGAAAATGGGAATCTGCAGGAGAAGTAGATCAATAAAGTCTAATATACATTTATCTATAATTCATTAACCACTGATTCAATTATTCTTTGTACGTCTTTTGAAGCTTCATCAGCAGCTTGTAAAACTTCATCATGACTTGCCATACCTTGATCTAAAGCAATTGGATTTTCATGAAATGCACTTGGTGGTTTTTCACCGACACCAGCATTTGTAATTAACGATAAAGCTAATACTTTTAATCCTGAATGTCTCGCAATTATAACTTCTGGAACAGTTGACATTCCAACTGCATCACCACCTAATGCCCTAATCAATCTAACTTCAGCTCTAGTTTCAAAAGTAGGACCAGCTGCAAAAAAATAAGTACCTTCATGAATATTTCTAGTAATTTTCAATTTATCTCTAGCTGTAGTCAAAAATAATTTACGTAAATCATAATCATAAGCATCACTTAATGGTTGAAATCTAGGACCAAATCCATTTAAATTTGGACCTCTTAATGGATGCCAACCAGCTAAACCAGGGAAATTTATATGATCTTCAATAACCATTAAATCACCAGGTTTATATTGAGAATTTATACCACCTGCTGCATTTGTAACTACAACAGTATCAATATTCAATATTTTAGCTACTCTTATTGGGAAAGTTGTTTGCTGAAAAGTATAACCTTCATAAAAATGTAATCTACCAACCATACACATAACTGGAACTTTTTTATCACCAATTAAACCAAACACTAATTTACCAATATGTCCTTGAACAGTTGAAGTTTTAAACCCTGGGATTTTCTCGTATGAAATTTCGATTTTTGATGAATCATCAAGTATATCAGCAATTCCACCGAGACCTGATCCACAAATTATCATTACTCTTGGATTAGCCAATTTTGTATTAGCTAATTTAGCTTTTATTGTTTCGGTAGCATGCGATATTGTTTGAAGATATCCTTCAGTTGGTATAAAATCAGTAGTCATTTGGTGAAAAAAAAAAAAAAAACTGATCTATATATTCTGATACCAGAATCTAACTATTTACGACAATTGGTCTAATTTGGCCACCAATCAGGGATCATTACTTCAACACCTATGTATTTAGACTTATCATCTAAACTTGGGACTTGAACTTTATAAATAGGATTTTTTTCAATATCTGAAATACTAAACAATGCTAAACCTAATTTATTTTCAATTGATAATATTCTACCATATGAATGATTTCTCTTTCTGACCGTTTTGGAAGAGCCAAATGGTGATGGTGCTGATTGTGTACTCTCTTCTTGTTTCTCTTCTGGTTCTTGTAATGGTGTAACATCCAATTTTGGTAACATTCCAGCTGGTACATTTTTAATATCGACAGTGTCAGCGTCACCTAACTTGAAAAATTGGATTGGAAATATACGTTTTCTTATTATACCATTATTGAACGTCCTAATTGTTAATTCTTGACCAACATAACACCCTTTATCTAACGATAAACCATTTATATAGTCGAGATTGCATTCAAAAGGTAATAAGGAAACATCTTTGACTTTTGAAACATCCCTGATTTCAAATAAACCATTCTGAAATCTTCTTTCAGTCACATTAGCTTCAGATATTTCATTAGTTTTAAATTGTCCCTTGAATTTTTCAGAAAATAAATCACTTAAAGGTATACCATCTTGTCCTTCACCTACTTTCTTATCAGTTATTATTTTTATTCCAAAGTTGGGTATTCTATTATCAATAGCAAAGCCAATAATATGCCTTGCGTAATTTTTATTAAATAATATCTCATTTTTTATAAACGAGTTCGAGCTCTGCAATGCATCTATAGGATTCATAGTTTTAAAATACTCATGTTGAATATTTTCTAACCAGTTGTCAAATTTTTCAGTATCATTATAATAGTAATATGAATGCAATTCTGGATCTTGTTTTATGTCCACCTCAGCACTCAATTTATGCAATTTTAACATCATTAACAATTTGGAAACATTGTATGAATCAATTTCTAGTAAATAATTTGGTTCTTGTAACTCCTTTTCAAATTCATTATTATAATTATGCAATGGATTTGAATATAAAAAACAATCAGTAACTACCCTACCTTTTGAATTTAAAATCATACTATTTATACCATCTCGACTCACAGTTATTATATTATCTGGATCATATATATCCTCATGCATACTGCCATAATTTTTATGAATATCAATTATATTTTGTAAATCAGCATGTCTATTTTCAGATTCTGAGATTGTGTGTTGTTTCTTCTTCACTATGTTAGGTAGAAGTCTTGATGTTAATAAACCATTTAAAAATTTAGTTGCATCTTGACCTCGTATTCTAATTAAACTTTTATTTATTTTGGCAATACCAACTTGTGAAAACATAGAAGATCAAGATTACTAACAATAATTTTTGATAGAATGATCGCGCATACAAAATTTGGTACCAAATAGAAATAGTGTATAAATTCAATGATATTGAGAGATATCTAAAGATCTGCCTATAGAATTCTTAGGTTTGGATGATTGACTATCTTCTGAAGTTACAGAAGGTAATGTATCCTCACTTCTAGATAATTTATCCCTAATTCTTTCACTTAATGATTGTTTCTGTTTCAAATCGTAATCAGGTGATTGTGATTTAGTAGCCATAGTTGCTAGTTTGACTAGATTTGTCCCTGAATGATGTTTTGAGCTTAATGGGCTACTTAAATTTGAACTTGTTGTACTATTCAAATAACTCTCATTTTTGGAAATTAAATCTCTACGTAATTCTAATTCACCATAATCGAAATATCCATAACCACCCATCAATTCAAAATTATCGCTATCCGATGACGAAGTCGAGTTTCTTCTTTGATTATCAGGTTCTAAATCTGGAGTTGCATCATCTTTATCGACAGTTAATTTAATTGGATGACTTGTAGATGGTGAATTTAATGAAACTGAACTCAATTCTCTTTCAACTCTTAATCTCTGTATTTCCATCTTTCTCAGCTGTGAATCAGAAATTGACAAAAGGAAATTTGATTTATGTCTTAAATTTGACTTAAGGTCTTGTATAACTTTATGAAATGTTCCAATAAATCGTTCAGTTTGTCTATGTTTTGAACATACTGTAATTATGACCTTATCATGATGTATGATATAACCAATACCAAAACCTTGATCAACAGCAGGTGGAATACCAAATAATAATAATGCTGGATTACCACAATTTGAAATTAATAATTCTGGATTTGTCAATTTCTCAATGTTGGGGTTTAAAAGTAATGGTATATCGGTATTTTCATCAATGTGGATTGTTGGAAGATGAGTATTGATATTGTTTAAAGTCTTTACAATATTCGGTTTCTTTATAACTTGAACAATTGACATCAAGTGTCTTTCGAAACCTTTTCCATTCATTGCATCAAGGTATTGTTTAGTATGTATTTGACTACATTTCTTAAATAATTCAAACTTCTCTTGTGATTTTGCACTGGAGATATATAATTTGACTAAATTTAACAATGACTCGTTTTGAACAGGTATTAATTCAGTTCTTGCATCTTTGAATTTTCTTGTAGTTATTGGTTCTAACGTATTCACCATTCTTCCATAAAGTGAATAATTTGTAATTTGAAAACAAACTTGCATTATTGAATCTACTGAAAGATTGAATTTCTTACATAAGTTTGACTCCAATTTAATCATATGCGTTTTATACTCATGTTGATTAATTAAATCAGCCAATCTAGTCTCTGAAAGGTGTATAATATTTTGTATCTCTGGAATTAAATTGAACTGGATCTTTTCTGGCTCTGGTTTGTCATTACTTGATGAAACAAAGCATACATTGTTATCAAATAAAGTATATTCACTACCATTAATATTTTTAGCCAATTTCAATACTGAATCAGTATATATATCACTTATAAATCTTAAAATTGCAGTTGAATCCATGGACATACTTTCCCAAACAACTCCAGCTACTGAATTTCTAGTGACTATCATTTGTAATTTATCATACCATCTTGAAGTACATGATCCGATTTGAACATTAGCATGAGACAATACGGAAGTACCATGAGATATAACTGATGTTTTCTCTTGATCTGATTTTGGTGAGTTTGGATCAAGTACTAGAACGAATAAAGCATCATTTATAAGTTTCATGTTGTCTTTATTTGATTCTCTTAATGCTAATCTTGCAATTTTCCAATTTTTCAAAGACTGGGTAGTGATCGAACCAACAGCATTATTAATTGATTTAATAGGATCAACGGTATCTGATTCATCAATAATTAATTGTAAAATTTTAGACAATTCATGATCATTAAACCAAATCTTATGTTTTGAGTAGGTTTCTTTATATTCTTCTTCAAAAAATGGAGTTAATACTTCCAATTTGTAGTATTGATTATTTGCAATAATTAGAATATGTCTTGAATCGTTAATATCTAAATATTTCTTAACTCTCAAATCATTACTATTTTCAGTAAAATCAGGTGCTCTGGTAGTTCCAAATAAATGTTTATAACAATTCATTGTAAGCGGATTATTATTCTTTGGTGTTCTATCTGGTTTCAAAGTCCCATTACGTAATGTCACAATAAATTTTAACGTGGAATTAATTAAGTTAGCTGATCTTTCAGCTTGATTTGGAGGATTTATAGTTTTCGAATATGGATCTTCTTCCAAAATCAAATATGGATTACGTGGTAATATATCACCTTTTAATTCTCCATAAACAGCTGGGGTAGTGTCATTATTAACAACATTTAAATAATTTGTATATTTTGGATTCTGACCAATTGCTTCAAGATGTTGTTGAATTAAATTTATTAAATCACTAGATATAAATTCTGCCGACTCTTGTAATAATTCTGCGTATTCATTGGTTGGTACTAATGGTTTTAAAGCACTTAATAACTGTTGAGTTGTTGACTGTAAGGAAGGGACAGGTAAGCTACGTAATGAACTTTCATTCTCAAAAGTATTATGATCTCCAGAATGTGGCATGTTGATAATAAATTTTTGAAATTGAAGAAAAACACAAATTTTATATCCAAGGGTTAGTAATTTGTTGGGTATGGAACGAATGATTTAGAATCAAGAATTATTTTAAATGTGGAGGTGGAAATGACATCGTTTATTTTTAGGGGCAGATGGTTATAAAATGGATGCAATGCTCGTTTAAAATTGGATCTGTGATTTGTTGCAACAGTATATCCCAATTAGGAAAAACGGCAGATCTGAAACAAAAATTTAGATTTTAAGCTATTTCAATGTTGTTGGTTGCCAAAGATCAAATATCGGATTGATTGATCTCTCATACAATTTTTCAAACGTTTGGTGACTTGCCAGACGTAAATAAGCTATTTAGTAAAATATTTTGACCTAAAAATTGCAAAAGAAAACAATAGTAAGAGGAGCCAGGCTGATCAGTACACATAGCTAATATCAGTTTTGATCAGACCACTTCCTCCAATACAATTTAAATTGTAAAGTAGTTATTAATGTCCCTCTTTTGTTCTTTATGCATCGTCGTCTAATTATAATTTGTTTATTTTTTTTTTTTTTTTTTTTTTTTTTTTTTGCAACTTCTTACCAAATGGCTTCAAATTTTCATAATCTAAATGATGAAACATTCGAAAGATAACCTCTAGATTCGAATTAGTCTTCGAAAAATTTTTGAACTTCTTTATCACTTCATTATGAATTTATTCTTTCTTTTTTTTTTTTACATTCGCTTATTCAAAAAAAGTATTCATTGATAATGATGGATTATCTGCCCTTCAAGTATTATTCCCATTGAAAGCTGGTTTTGAAATAGTTGGAATTTCTGGCTCATTTGGCTCTTCATCTACTGTTGACTCAATGGGAGTAGGAGCTGACATTTTAAAGACTTACAATTTATCATGTATTCCACATTATGTTGGTGCTCAAAATCCATTACGAACTAATGTTCATTCTTGGGAAACATGTTTGGTGAATTAGTATGGTAAGGTGGATTTGCTCCAGGATACGAAGTTGTTTACAATTGGTCTAATTTCACTTATAATGATACATTACCAGATGCAGTAGCTTTGATCACTGCCGTTAAAGAATATGAAGACACTGATCCTATTTATATTTATGCTGCAGGTATGATGACAACTGTTGCACAAGCAATCTAAATCTATCCTAATCTTGTAAATGAGTCTGCTGGATTGTTTATTATGGGTGGTTATTCTGATAATCAATATGCACAAGCTACAGGAAGTTTAATTGTCAATGATATAAATACAGATATAAATTTGATCCAAGATCCAGAAGCTGCTCAAATTGTACTTACTGCTGATTGGAAAGAGTTAGTTATTGGAGTTAATGTTACTAATTATTTAGTTCCATCTCAAGAATTGTATGATAGATTGATTGATAAAGCTGGTTCGTATGAAATTCTTGTATCAAATCCTTACTTTGAAGATATTCTTACATTTGTAGGTACTGCAAATTACTCTGAGAATAACGATCAACAGACATTACCATTAAGGGATGAAGTTGTTTCTGCATTTATGTCATTTCCTGATTTAATTAAATCTAGTATGAAAGTATTTGTTGCTGCCGATACTTCATTTTATTCTCCATTTTATTGAAATTCAAGAATTTGGGGTCATGATTATGCACCAAAGGGAGTCAGAACTGGTAATGCTACAACCATAAATAAGATTAATGACGATAAATTATATGATTTATTAGTTGAGGCGTGTTTTGAAGATTTTAGACAATATTGTAATACAAGTAGTATTACTGAGCTAAAGAGGTGAGATTTAAGCTCTTAGCATATTCCATTCTTATATAGACGATGTATAGATTTTTTTATTATTTCCATTATTTCCTAATTGGTATAGAATGTTTTGATAATTTTTAATTTTCAATTTTTCTTTTGCCACTCCTAAATTTATAGGTCGAAATTTAACAGGAAGAAACTAGATTCAATATAAATGATATAGAAATTAGAAAGAGACTCATAATTATTCAAATAGCCACATTCGTTAATTTTCATTTTTCATGTCTGGTATTGCATTAAAATTAACATCATTACTAGTTCGAACAATTGCAAAACCAATTGGAAATGCAATTAAATTACAAGCTAAAAATCATGAAACTTTTCGAAAAGGTTGTATTACATTTGCTCAAACATTACATTCCACAGAAATTAAATTAAGGATGCATTTATTAGGTGAAAAGAAATTAAAAATTCGTCCGTTGAATGATAATAAAGCAATTGATCAAGGTGCTACTTTCATTTCCGAATTTTTTATATTTTCAGTTGCTGGTAGTTTAATATTATATGAAAGTTATAGATCTCGAAAGAAAGCAAGTGATGAAAGAGATGCATTAGCTGATGATATAAGTGTATTACAAAATGAAATTGAATATTTAAAACTTAAATTAAAAGATTTTAATATTAAATTGGATGATTATAAAGTACCAGATGGATATAGTCCAAAATATATAAAGATACAGCAAACTGAAAATGGAAATGAGATAATGCCTGAGATCAAGAAAGAAGCTGATACCAAACCAATAGTACCAGAAATTAAAACAAATGATGACACCACCCCCAATAGAGAAGAAATAGATACATGTAAATAGGAATCAATAACAATAATCTTTTGATAAAAGCTTAGACAAAACTATGAATATAATACAATTAATAGAAATTTAAAACTAACAATAAACATCAACCACCTAAAATTATTTTTGATTCTTTTTCTTTTCAACTTTTAATAATAAAGCTTTATTAATATGAGGTAAAACACCACCAAATGCAATTGTAGCTTTAATTAAATTATCCAATTCTTCATCACCTCTAATTGCCAATTGTAAATGTCTTGGAGTAATTCTTTTAACTTTTAAATCTTTTGCGGCATTACCAGCCAATTCTAAAACTTCAGCAGTTAAATATTCTAAAACAGCAGTTAAATAAATAGCAGCTTTTGAACCAACTCTAATTTTATTTTGAGCTGATTTTTTAAGATATCTTTTAACTCTACCAACTGGAAATTGTAAACCAGCTCTTGCAGAATGTGATGTAGAAGATCTTGCAATTTCTGATGATTTACCTTTACCTCCATGTACTTTTCCTTTACCAGACATGATTGATTATTTGTTGATTATATTGATTATTTATTTGTTGTGGTTTTGAAATAAATAAAAGAAAAGAAAAAAAAATAAACAAAAAAAAAACTTAATTTCGAAAATTGAATGTCGCAAATTATTGAATGATTTAATGTCACTTGATCAAACACGACAATGAGATTTATTATAATAACATTGGTAGTAATCTTGAACTTTTGAAATATCGGTTGTTTTTGACTGATTCGAGTGGCATTTGATTGTGGTAGTAGATCATACTATCTTGATGACCCTGGGTGATATATCTTAATCTTGATCAACAATTATCACCATGACCGTTGAATCATTTCATCGTTGAATAGAAATTATAATTTCAGTTTTTTTTTGCTCTCATTTCATTCATTAAAATTAACTATTTATTATCCTAAATGATCCTAATTTTTCAATCATTTTTTCAACTTCTGTTCTTGATATTTGTAATTCAGTACATATACTATCAAAATGCTGGAAACCTTTTAATAATTTAATTAGATTTATAAATTTTTCTTCTTCTATGTTATCTTCATTTTCTTCATCATCAGTCAGAAACATAAAACCATCGTTTGAATATCGTGGTTGTGAAGATGATGCATTACTGTTTCTCATTCGTCGTTCACTCAATGGAATATGAAATGATCCACTCTCATCACTATCAGAATCTTCACTTTCATCTTCAAATATAACTTCATTTGAATTATAATGTTTTGTAATTACTTTATCTGAGTTGTGACTATTTGTAAAACTTACTTTTCTTCTCCCACCTTCTGTCTTTAATGTTTGTTCATTTACCTTTGTCTTTAATAGGTTATCATTTGAATCGTTGACTTTCTTTTTCTCATGTTTTGTCATTTTCAAATATTTATCATATTGAAATTCATCACCACTTTCCAAACTTCGAGTAATTGAATTTAATAACGGATAAGAATATACTCGATAAATTATCTTCCTCAATATTCCAAAATTTATAAATCTCCGTATATCAATATTTACAAGATCATCTTTATTTTGTATGTACCATTCTTTCACAGTAAGACTTTGATTCAATGATCTATATAAGTGAAACAATTTAGTCTTACTCGGCACCGTAACGTTGGCAAAATGGTTTAGGTAGTGACTATTAGTATATTCTTTTGGTGATCTAGATAAAAAACTTTGTTTAGTATACGGTGATATTGAATTCAGTTGTGCAAATTTTTTGAAGTTTGATGATGGTGAGAATTCATTTGGTTTTGGTGAATTATTTGCAATTGGCGTATTAGAATATGATGAAGGTAATGTATAATCATTTGAGTCAGTAGTTACAACATAAGCTTGACATTCTTCTGCCATCTTTGAATCAAATTTTAAAAAGTCTCCAATTGTACTTGTTGGGGCATAAATATTACTAAATTGAAAAATATCAATAATTTCAATACATTTATAATGCATAAGATGTTGAATGCATTGTTTTGTTAATAAATAATTAGCATCAGCTAATTCAGAAATTTTCTTCACTGAATTGAGTCCATTTATATAAGGTAGTATTTTAATCATTGTTGGATCCCAATTTACATCAACTAAAGAATTCAATTTCACAGTTGCTATTGGAACTTGATATGCCTTTATATTTACTGGTGGTGGGAGTATTGGGAATAGCTTAATATCTACCAGGTTTGAATTATCTAATGGGATACAACACTCTGAATAATTATTTAAATCTTGATAAATTTGCTGAATTAATGATTCTATTGAACTTAAAGTAATTTGTTTAGTTTTAGAATGACCGGGTGCATTCATTGAAGCATCATTAGGAGTTGAAACTTCTTGATCATAATTCTCTATAGTAGTAGTATAGCTTTCCAAATCGACCTTCTTTGATTTCTCTTCATTTCTTAAATTTCTATTCTTGCAAAATATATTCTCCTTATCTAGCTTGGATAGTATTTTATTTTGTTCTTCTAGGACCTGAAACATTTCTCCCATCTTCTTAATTGCTGATTCATATGGACTCACATCTCCAATTCCATATCTAAATACAAAACAAAAATTAAAACTAAACGAATTACGGGAATAATATTCTGATTGCATATTTACGGGATACCCTATAACTTTAAACTTATTAATCTTGAATGAAATTAATCTATTACATAGCTTTGGTTTTGGAATTACATAATTTTTGACCGTATCAAAATTGAAAAATTCATTTTCGAGATCATCTTCTTCTTCGGATTTTGTAGTAGTTGATATTGAGTTTTCTGGAAATTGATGTACAATTTTTGTACCTTCAATTGGGTGAAAAACTGCATAAAATATAGCTACTATAGGAATGAACCCATCTGATGCATCCATTAATAAATCTAAGTTTTGATAAGTTTTGGTAAAATTATAAGTTGAACCGGGCTAAAAAAATAACAGTGCTACCAAATTCTTTTCAAAGCTGGAAATGGCCACACAAGCCAATCGATACCAAGCGTGGTCGGCTTAATCATTAAATCATTACACGAAAAATGTTTTGTCACACTAAGTCGTCGCGTTGAAAAAAAAAATTAGAAATATGGGAGAAAGTATGTGTTTTTCAATGCGAAAAATTGGTACGGACAAAATAATTTTTTGCACTAGCTTTACGGCGAATCGCTTCAAACTCACTGGCTTAAATGTCATAAACTACGCATTCCCTCGAGATAATGACCAATTATATCAAATAAGACGCACCAAATTACATATTTTTATCTTAAATTTTGAATTTCAAACATTTTTTTTCGACTTGTCATTTTAACTTTTCTTCACCATACAAAATCATCGTGAATAAATGAACTCAGAGTATATTTATATTTAGTCCATAAACATTAAATTAAACAACGAATCATATATAATATGACTCAAATTAAAGAACCGGACATGATTTGGTTTCGTGCAAATCAAAATTGAAAAATTTCAAAATTCTCTCTTAAGTATGGGAAAATTCGAATAAATTGACCTTACAAAAAATCTGACATCAGTTTAAACAGCCAAACTTACACATAATAAAACTAACCAAAATTTAGTTCTCTTACATAGATAACTCTTGGAATTTATTGTATTAAGGTATTGTAAATTGGAAAATCAATTTTTCAAAAGTGGAACGAAATTTCAGAAAATATTTCGAAACGATTTTGGCGTCTTTAAAACATTACTCACAGAATTTCCTATATTAAATAAACCGAATCAGCTATTTTAAAACTTGCTAGACGAAGTCTGAACATTGTTTATCTCGCACTTTAACGTATTTTTGTATATTTCAAATAAAGCTGAAATTGATCAGAATTGCGTTTCATGAGCGCATATTGAAATCAGTTTACTCCAAGTCTTTTTAAGCTTCAATGAAAAAAGTTTGAGTATGAGAACCTAATAACCGAGGGGGGTAATCTACAAGTTAATCTTTAAGACTAACTACTACAAGTCGGCATATAAGTGATGTTTCAGATTCTAATTTTAAGCAAATTGCTTATATACAGTCTTGGCATACTTCATGTTGAAAATTAAATTGTGAATAACTCCCTCAATATTCAAGTTTTCGGTCTCAAACCTACTTTATTATGATTTTCGGATTAGTTAAAATAATTATTCGATAGTATGAGTCGAGTAAATTTGATTTGGATCACTTTAAACGTCATTTAAAAAATAGAAAAAAATGCTATTTTGAGAGATGATTAATACTTAGACCCGATATAGCAACTTCTAATATAGTTGATTTGGTTTAATTACTTTTTCTGGAAATTCTATACATGGTGTTTTTAAATTTGCCATAATCATCTTGAAAATTTTACAAAAATTTTGAACTGTATTTTTTTACGAATATATTCACTTTTGAATACTTTTCTAAATTTAAATTCCTTAACAAAAAAAAAACACGAGTTATCAGCTACAAACGTAGATAAGTTTAGTTACTCTTTTAGTTTTGGAGTTAGGATTTTTGTAACATCAATTATTCGATTTTCCCCATACTTAAGAGAAAATATTGAAGTTTTTCAATTTTGGTTGAAAACAACTAGACATACTTGAAGCATATTAGTTTGAGGTTGCAAGATCCGTTGCCTAGTTGAAAATTATAGGCCTAACTACAAAGATCCAAAAATTTTCATTTTTGAAAAATTTTTGTATGATGAAAATGGTCATTTTCTCAAAAAAAAAGTGTTTGAAATTTGAGCTTCCAATAATGCAAAAAATTTAATTCAAGGTTTCCAGTCTCATATTAATGGTTTTTATCTCGAGAAATCGTTTGGTTCGTGTAATCTAAGCCGACACGCTTGGTACTAGTGGCCCTAAAATTTGCACGAGAGAATATTTTACTCTCACCAAATCATCTTGTTGAAAAATTTGAGACAACTATGACTTATATGCAGTCTTGTAGGAGACAATCATGAAACATAATATGCAAATTACTGGCTCAATACTAAAGCTGTCGTTCTCAAACTTTTTTAATTGATACTTCAAACAACTCAAAGTAGGCTAACATTAATTTTCCCTCATTTAATAAATACTTGATAACATTATGTTTCATTCAAAAAATTGATCAAAACGCAATTTTGCTAGGTAATGAGTACTTAGACTTCAATTAGCAACTTCGAATACATCTGATTAGGTTTATTTGATATCCCAAGAGTCATGGATAATACTCTCAAGACGTCATAATTGATTTGAAAGTTATTTAAAATTTTCGAACCACTTTTGAATAATTATTTTTCCAAAGGTCTTAATAACTTAACACGAAAATATTTTAGGTTTATCTATGTGATAGAACTACAAAATCGGATAGTTTTATCACGTCCAAATTTGAATATTGAAAGTGGTGCCAGATTTTCAAAAGATCAATTTATTCAAATTTCCTCGTACATAAGAGAAAATTTCGAGATTTCTCCATTTTAATCGAGAGCAGCTAGAATATAACCCAGCATCATTGTTTTAGGTATATTATTTAAAAACCGCTGTTTAATTGAGGATTATGGGGTTTAAATCAAAAGATACACGAATTTACATTTTTTTGGGAAATTTTTGTACGGTGAAAAAGTGCCAAAAACTCAACACCAAAAAAAAATTTATGATTCATGAGAATTTAAGTATTTCAAATAAATAAGTCAGAACTGCTGATTTTGTATAACTTGTTATTACTCCGATACAATGCGTTGTTTATGATGTATATGCTAATATATTTAGTACGAGTCGTCAGAAATTATTTTGTCGCACCAAATTTCATCGCATCAAAAAAGTAAAAAAATTCTGAAACAAATTGATTTATATGCAGTCTCGATACTATTAATTATTCAATTTGAATTCTAAATAACCCCATCGATATTTGAGTTCAAGTTCTCAAACTTAATCCATTTTGAGCTTCGGTCTATTTAGCGTAAACTGATATTTGTACCTGATAATAAAATGTGAACCTCAGCATTTAATTCTGTATTAAAGAGTTGGATAGAATCCCAAATTGAGAAAGAAGTAATAGCCATATCTCTTATAGCAACTTCTAAGTAACACTTACAGTTGTAAAGATCTTATTACTATAAATTTATTGTTTGGAGGTTAACTAAGAAGGTAATGCAATATAAAGACATCGAGGCTTAGAAAAACCATGTTGAATTACAAAGGCGTTACAATTCAATTCAAATAACACAGTAAGTATCTAGCTATTTGCCCGATGTCAAGAAGTTTGAGAGCTAGCTTGGCATATACGGGAAGAAACATAACTTCAAAACAACGTTTTTTCTTAAATTAAGCGCAATACATATCGCACAAGTTAGATTAAATATAAACAGACTAAAAAGAATAAATGGAATTACAATTGCAACTAAAATGGTTAAAACATATTATGTATTCAAAATCCAGATAAGCTGGGACTTACAAACAATTAACAACGTTCAATTTTTGCGAAATTAATAATATGGTGAAGAAACAGGTACAGAACATTAGCCCATACTCAAATATATAGATCATTATATCAAATTTTAGATCCAGCGGTTGATTCATCTGTCAAAAGTCCGAGGAATAATTGTAATTTACGCCAAGCTAATTTTAATTACAACGCTCTTCACCATACTTTTTTCTTCGTATTCTCTCGCTTCGTTGTATCACCGAAAAAAATTCATTTTGTGCCACTTTCGTTAAAGCCATAGATCTTAAAGATGTTACTTCAGTTATAGTAGATTATAAGATGATGTAAACCAAGAAATGAAAGTCGATGACTGTCAATATATAAGTCCCTTAAAATCCACTTTTTGAAATGATATAGAAATCATGAATTCAGGTACTATATCAACAGCAGAAACTTTAAACATTGATAATTTTCAAGATGCCATACTGAAAAACAATTTCGATCCACATGATGAACGTTTGCAATTAGCTAGATCACAATCTAGAAGATTATCAAATACAGAATCATTATTTAAGCAGGCTTCACGTCAAGGAATACCAAGTATGGGTCATAATAAAGAAATGCCACCACCCATTCTTCATCGCTCAAATTATGAAGTTTCATATGATTTAAATGATCCACTACATCCATATAATTGGTCTTTTCCAATTAAGGCATATATACTTTTTGTTTGTCTAATTACTTCGTTCGGTGTTGCTATGGGAAGTGCCTTATTTGCATCATCACAACCATCATTAATGATTGAGTTCAATATATCATGGACAGTGTCTGCTTTAGTTACTTCATTATTTGTACTTGGTTTTGCTTCTGGTCCTATAGTGTGGGGCCCATTATCAGAATTTTATGGAAGGAAAATACCATTTGTTGTTTCTAATTTAGGTTTTGTTTGTTTTTCATTTGGTGTTGCGACTGCTAAAGATATACAAACGATTATGCTATGTCGTTTCTTTGCTGGTTTTATTGGTGCTTCTAACATTGTTTTGGTACCTTCTATTATGACAGATATATTTCGAAATGAAAATAAGAATAAAGCCTTGGGAGTATTTGCAATGGCAATATTTGGTGCTCCAATGATTTCCCCAATATTGGGCGGTTTTACAGTTAAGAACGATGATTTAGGATGGAGATGGACAGGTTATTTTATTGCTATAGTTGGATCGTTTGGTTTGGTTTTAGCTTTGTTCGTCCCTGAAACATTAGCTGATGTTATATTAATCCAGAAAGCAGAAAAATTAAGAAGAGCAACTGGTAATTGGGCAATTCATGCACCTCAAGAATCTATAAAGTTGTCAATTAAAGAGATTGTAAAGACACAAATTACAAAGCCATTAAGAATGTTGACTGATCCAATTTTATTTTTCATTTCCTTATACAATTCATTTGTGTATTGTTTATTATACATGTTCCTTACCGTCATTCCATTGATTTTTGGCGAAACTTATGGTTGGAGTAGAGGTGTTTCAGAATTACCTTATATTAGTATGTTCATAGGTACATTCATTGGAGGTATTATAGTTTCATTACTTGAAAAACGAAATCAAAGAATTACAGAAAGAAATGGTGGTACATTAGTTCCAGAGAATCATTTAATTTCAATGATGATTGGTTCATTCTTCTTTGCAGGTGGTATGTTTTGGCTTGGATGGTCTGGTGGGTTTGGAGATGATGTATTATGGCTTGTACCAACCTTAGCTTTATGCCCAGTCGGAATCGGTTTAATTGCCATCTTCTTACCTTGTTTGACTTATATTACTGATTGTTATTTATTCGTCCTGGCTTCAGCACTTTCAGCAAATACTTTATTAAGAAGTTCGATGGCTGCGGCAGCGCCCTTGTTTTCAAGACAAATGTTTGAAAATTTAGAGATCAAATGGGCCTGTACTTTACTAGGAGCTATAGCTTGTGCATTAATTCCAGTTCCTTTCTTGTTTTATATTTATGGTGATTATTTAAGAAGTAAATCAAAATATTGTATTAGTTTTGAAGCACCAATGCATGAGAAAGAAAATCAACATGAAGTTTGATAAAACGTTACAGAAAATTATAGACTTAATATATATTCATTATAATTTGATTTATTCCCTTTGCTTTGTTTATGAAGGAAATCGATAAAGCTTTGTTTGAGAAAGTCAAGAAAAAACTAATAAGACGTAGTAAACAAGAGATATATATTCATTACTGACATCGTAAGCCTTTGTATTCATGATTTTGGAGGTGGTGGTGGTTGTTTCTTTTGAGTTGGTGGTGGTGGAGCAGGTTTTGAAATTGGTGGAGGAGGAGGTTTATTTTGTACTGGAGGTGCTGGTGGTAATTTAACAGGAGGAGGAGGTGGTGGTGTATTTTGATTTTGTTGCCATGGTGGTAATTGCACATTTGCTTTTGGTGGTTCTGGTTTATTATTTTGTTGTTGTTGTTGCCATGGTGGTAATACTTCTTCAGTTTTATGTCTTTTCCTTGCTCCTTCATCATCCTCTTGTCTTGGCGTATAACTATCTGTATTATTATATTGATTATAATTTCCATTATTCATTTTACAATCTCTTGCATAATGACCTATCTTACCACACATTTTACATATAACTGTGGTAATATCAAATCTATTCTGTTGCCTTTTTTGATATGCTTCTGGATCAAATGGTTTTGTTTCTCTGAGTGTACCATTCAAAACCGCCAATTCTTTCAATTGTTCTCTTTTCAATTCATTTTGACCAATTGGTGAAAATATCAACTTTTCAATAATTTCATTACATAATTTAACTGCAGTAGCTATCTTTTGTTGTGAATCTGAAGTAATAAGAACGTGTAAATCATCTTCTGCTGATTCAGCACCAGTTGAATTTTTATCCTCTATTGCAGACACAGATTTACCCTCTTTAACTGATCCTTTACCTCTTATTTGTAATCTTGCTCCACTTTCATCTTGTAATCTCTTTAAAGTCCTACCTCTAGGTCCAATTAAGAACCCCACAAAATTAATTTCAGGATAATCTTTAACTGGAATATACAATTTCTCCATTGTTTTTGCTGGTTTTCTATAGTCTTCAGGTGCGATATAATCTTTGATAGAACTAGCAGCTAATTCAACTAATTGATGTCTTTCCTTTTCGAGATCTTCTTTAATTCGTACATCTCTAGTATTTACTCTATTACCTTGATTATCATACTTTGGAGGAGGTGATAAATCTCTTTTATACCTGACTGAGTCATCTATATTATGTGAAGGTAGTATATTTATAATACTTCTATGTTGTTGCTGACTTAATCTTAAATAATGGGATATTTCTTCAATTCTGAAAATTTGTTGATAAGCATCCAATTGTTCTTGAGTTAAATGACCAGTTATAATTGTATCTAATTTAACATTACCATACTCTTTGTATCTAGTTGGTTTATCAGACCATCTTGTCTCTATTTCTGTTGATGTAGATCTTCCCCTGGTGGTTGACATTTAGTTAAAGCGATGATCGTCGTATATTTTTTTTCTATCTATAAAATTTCAATATACTTAAAACTTCCCAACCAGCTTTCCTAGTTAGTATTATATCTACTTTCCAACCACTGGATTGCATATACTCTTGTATGGATTCGGGTTTATTTCTTGCACAGAATAGGATATATGCAATTCCATCACTACTTAAAATTTTATCAAGATTTCGTAGCACCTTCCACGTAATTTTCATTCCGTCTTCTCCCCCTAATAATGCAACATCCAACCATGTTGGATCATCATTGGAATCAGGTATATCTGGTACTTCTTCAGCTGGTACATAAGGAGGATTGAAAATTAAAATATCTATCAAATTCGATCGTATAGCACCCGTTAAATCCATTTGTAGTGAATCAACCTTGTTATTTTGACCATTAGCTTTCAAAGTTTGTAGTACTTGATTGCATGCATGCGGATTTATATCAGTAGTCATATAAACACCATTTTGAAGTATATTCTGTAGTATAAAAGTAGTAACTATGCCTGATCCAGTCCCAATTTCAGTTATAATCGGCAATTTACCCTTCAATTTCAGTTGTAATGTTCCTTGTTCTTGTTCAAAGCAATCTAGTAACAAAAATGAGTCCTCCGATGGCTCATATACTCTATCATAGTCTATATCATTTATAATTGGAGTTGGTAACATTCACCGTATAGGTTTTCAAATTTCGCAGGCAAAAAATAACTTAATTACTTTACATCTTTAATTTACATCCAAAGTTTGAATTGATAAGATGCAAGTTAAAGTGAAAACATTGACCGGTAGAGATATTGCTGTTGATATTGAACCACAAGATAAAGTTTTTACCATTAAAGAAATGATGGAAGAAAAAGAAGGTATTTCACCAGCGCAACAACGTTTAATTTTTAATGGTAGTCAATTAGATGATGATAAATCAGTTCAAGGATCTGGTATTCAAGCTGGTGCTTCATTACATTTAGTTTTAACTTTGAGAGGTGGTAATTAGATATATAAATATATACATATATTAATTATTTCGAGATTCTGCCCATTTTTTAGCATTTAATAAGAATTCACTAATATTGTTTGGTTGTGGTTTTTGTTGGTCTTCTTCTTTATCTGGAAATAGATATTCAATATATTCTTCTTCAATACCTTGTGTATTTCTTCTATGTTTAGTAACTCTTTTTGGAAATTTCGATTGAATTTCTTTTAAACTTTCTTCTGTTCCATTTACCTCTTCATAATCATTCCAAACTTCAAGTATAACTAATCTATTGTCATCATCTTTAACATCTTTATAATATTCCTCAGCTCTTTTAAATATACTTCTTGTATTCTCAATTTGTTCTTCACCTACATCAATTTCAAACTCCTCATCATTTGTAGCTAAATATTCTTCCAATTGTGCAGCTGTAGGTATTATAGACTCAAATAAGGCATATGAAATCCAGTTACTTGTGCTTGGATCTTGTTCTATAAGCTGTTCATATAAATCACGTATCTTGTCATATTTCATCTCATCTTTAAAGAAATCAACAGCCGTTTGAAACAAATCTTGTTGATTGAAACACGTATAAGTATCTTCATTACTTGAGAACTCAAAAGCGAGATCTAGTATTGATTCACATCTAGCATACTCACCAATTTCCATTTCAAAATTTAAATATTTTGTGATTATATCATTTGCTGGCAGTTGTGTGATTAGGGCCACTTCTAGCCATTTTTCATAAACTGATCTTATTCGATCATATTCTCCCAATTTCATCTCAAAATTGATATAATTCTGGAATATACTTGGTTTTGGCTTTTTAATACACGTTTGTCCGATTGATCTGCCATATATTTTCCTAACTTTAGTCAATTCATCATTTGTACTATTTCTTAATTCAAAATCTGCATAGTTTTTCCATATTTTACTGTATGAAAATCGTTTATGTGGTATAATTTTCAAACATTTATTCCATATCTCTCTTGATAATTCAATATTATGGTTGTCAAACTCTTCATAAAAGGCATACCGTATCCATATCATGATATATCTTCTCCATCTAATAGTTTTAGTTTTATCAGGTGGTGCATTATTCGTCACTTTCTTAAATGCTGATCGTATTTCTTCGACAGAATAATTGTCCATGAGTATATTTAATAAAGACCACCAAGAATCATAGTCAAATGGATCAGAAGCCAATTCTTGTTCATATTTTAATTTTCGATTAGCTAGAACTGATGATTCTAAACTATCCTGATTACCAAAATTAGATTCAAATTCAACAAATGAATCATATATCAATTTCTTTATATTATCAGGTAATACAAAATGATTGTTTAATAATATATCATAAATTTGTTTAGCTCTACCATATTCTTTTTGGCTAATTTCCCAGTTTGCCCATTTGGAAACAATAGCAGCAAACACAACGTCATCTTCCGTCAATTTATTAACGTTCAAATCAATACAACTCTCAAATATACTCCTGGTATTTTCTACTTCATTATTTGTTTCTAATTCATAATCTATCCATTTATTCCAAATCTCTAGTTTCCCAAACTCCTTTATATATCTCTGATATAATAACCTTACATTTTCATTCTCTTCATATCTTGATTCAAAGTTTATATAAGCATCCCATGCAATATAATCAGGATGCCATTCCAACCATTTTTCAAAGAGTTGCCTCACCATGGCGTAATTCTTCAACATCTCTTCTGTTTGAATGTACAAAAACCATAATTTGTTAATTGTTGGAAGGGTCTTTGTAGCTCTATCAAGTAGATTCCTCGCATGGTTTATATTCTTATAACTTAATTCCATTTGAAGGTATTGGATCCAAAAAGGTACGTATTGAATATCCACATCTAATGCTCTTTCAAAAATTGATCTACCTCTATTCCAATCATGATTATGCTCAATTTCCCAGCGTGCATATCTTATCCATTGACCAAAATTCAATCTATTTTTATTCAATTGTTGTTCATATTCTTTCCGTTTTGTTTGCTGATAAGATTTTAATTCTTCAAGATCTTGTATCGTCTGTTTTGGTCTTGATAGTTTCTGACTCTCTTGTCTCGTAAAAGCATCTTGGAATATATCTTTACTTGTTATTTGATCAGACATGAAGTTTCATAAAATGCTGCAATTTTTGATTTTCTTTCTCGTAAATTTTGAAATGAGATTTAAGACTTACAAAATTGAAATGACACAAGACTAAGCTAAATAGAAGCTATAGAGGTCTGTTTTTAGGGATTTGTTATTAGTAATTGGAAAAAGTCAAGTGGACAAATTCTCAGAGTGATTCTGAAAAGGTTTTTAAATTTTTATTGAATAATATACAATTATAATATGCTGTTGATCTAAATTGACCTATTGTACGATAGTTGATCCTAAATGAAGAGAATTATACGTAAGTTGTTTTGTGAAGTTGATTTTTGATTAGTTTTTATTTAATAAATCCAAATTTTCATAAATTTTATTTGATTTTTTATATAATTCTTCAGCTGTAACACCACCATCTTTTGATTCCTTATTCTTTTGCAATTGTTGTAACATTGTTCTAACTTTTTCTCTTTCTTTATTACCATGTAAACATTCATTATAATCTTCATACGCTGGAACACATTGTTTTTTACTGGATGTATCACTGGATGTAAAACAAGCAGTTAATAATTGAAATTCATAGAAACATTTTCTAGTCCCTCCATTCCTTGAATATGGTTGCATGATAAATCAACTTCTCTCAATCTATTATATATAATAATGAAATATTTTTAATTGGTTCAAAATTCTACACGACAAGTAACCAAAGCTACCAATTATATATTGCAAATTTATTTATAAATATGCTAACATTTCTCTAATCATTTCTTTTACTTTATAAAATAAAGGTCCTACTGACCCATCAATAACTACATCACCACTATCATCATTATCCACAATACCATATGCAATTTTTCTAATTGCTAATCTATCATTAACTACTAAAACACCTTCACCTTTAAATTCAGCATTTAAATTCTCAGCTTGTAATTTCTTTTTAAGTTCAGTTAATTTAATATTACCAATTGCAAGTTTAGGAGCAGTAGATAATACTAATTTTGATTGTTTTAAAGTCTTCATGAATTGTTTTCTCTTTTGAATTGTTGAATCTGGATCAACTTTCTTTAAACTGAAATGAGTTTGGGAATTAAGTACATCTGATACTTTTTCAGGATATTTATGTTCTTGATCTTGATTCAGTACTTCTAACTCGCCATATATCTTAGCAATTTTATAATTTGAACCGATCTTTTGCCATTTTAATGATTTTACAACTTCATCATCGAGATTCACTTCAAAATTATTTAACCCGATTGAGCCATATTCTGATTCTGTACCAATACTGATCACTTCAATATTGTGAACTACTAATACATTCATTTTATTATTCGAATAAGGTGAAAATGCACTTGACAAACCATCTCTGATTGTAGATAAGCTTAAATATCTTGTAGATTGCATTAAATTCTTTTTAGATTGTTCCAATTCTGCTTCATCTTGTTGTTTTTTGAAGAATGATTCTACTTGAACCAAACCATTTTCAATGTTATTTTTATCTGGTATGATTATTAAATTGTATGGTTTTAATGATTGGACAATTATACCTAATGATCTTAAATCAACTAATCCTGAAAAATCGATAAATGATAAAGCACATCTCATCTTTAATGAAAAACTTGTTGTATTTCTCTTTACTGGATTTTCCAAAACGTCAAGATATTTAGTTAAAATTTGTTGATTTATTTGTTCTTGTGGTGTCAATTTTGATTCATTACCTTTCTTACCTTGTGTTTTTGATTTACTACTTTCAAATTTCTTCTTACCTTCATTTATAATTTGAGTGGTTGAAAATTCATCATTCTTTTCAAATGCTTTTATATCTATTATTTCTCCATAATCGTCAAATTTCTTAGCTTTTGAATTTAATAATGGAAATATAGCATGCCTTGGTTTCAACCTATGTGTGATTTTAATATCTATTGGTAAATGATTTTCCATACATGTTTTAATACGATCCATTATAAAAGCTTCATGAGATGCCAATTCATCAACTTGAAATTCATTTTTAGCAACAGTAGCATCATTGTTCTCAGTTGCATTTCCATTCACTATCTCATCCTCTTCATCTTCTTCTTCATCATCATCAGATGAATCTTCAGCATCAACAGTATCAGCATTTAACAAATTTAAATTCTTTTGATCTCTTACTTTTGCCAATAATTTCTCTTTCCTTTTAGTAGTTACTTTATTCTGAAATTCTATTAATTCATTACCTGTTAAATTCTCCTCTGTGAAATTTTGTACCTCAAAAGTCTTCTCCATTGGTATAGCTATCCCATTTTCAACTTTTCCTCCATTTTGTTTACTTACATATTCATACCATTCATTGTACAATTTTGAACTTAAACTTTCATTAACTCTAGATTTTTCTGTCAATATAATTGTTGTTTTTTCATCATTACATAAATTTTGTAATACTTTACATGATATATCACCAGTATCAAAATCTACACCTGAACAAAATACAATTTTTGAACCTTGTAACTGAGCCAATTGATTAGTATCTAATAATAAATCCACTTTAGATGGATTAAATGGAGAAGTTGAAGTTTCTTCCCATTCTTTTATAAATTTATTAGACATCCAATCAACTAAATTTGAAGCATAAGATAATGTCTTTGTACCTGAATAAGATAAAAAATAAACAGGTATAGGAGCACCTTTCAATCTTTCATCTATTATATGAAATATTTCCAAGAACCTACCACTTAGACTAGTAGGTAATAATACACAACCTCCATTTGCCAAAGTAGCATCCACCAATGTTAAAAATTTTTCAATTCTCTTCTTTTGTGAAATTGTTGAACCTAAATCTGAACTCGTAATAAATGCAGTTGGTCTTAATAATGATAAATGTGGATTCCCAGTGCTTGAAGATATGAATGAAGCACTATTTAAAAATGAATCCTTTGAATGATTCCAATTTGGTGCGTATATAATACGATTTATTCGTTTATTAATTAACCAAAAAGTACCACCTAATGAATGTCCAGCATTATAAGGAGTGATTGTTACTTTATTATCAAAAAGACTCTGCAGTTGTTGATACTTTAAAATTTTAACTTTGTCGAACCAATTATCAATTTCATCTAATTCTAAAAAACTCGTTGAAATTGGACCTAGAATTCCATGACTTCTATAATATTCAACTGTAGAAACTCTACCTAATTGATTAACAGGCAATGTCGAATATATCGGTATGTTAGATAATAAATTTGGAAACTTTATACATAATAATATAAATCCACTTAGGAATTGTTCAGTTGAATGAGATAATAATATTGCATTAACTTTTTGCAATTCAATCTCCAAAAATGTGACAATATTTGAATCTTGACCATTCCAATATGGATCAGCTAAAATTTTAAACTCATTATCAAAAGTTAATAATGATGCTTTGAATGAATCATCATCCTTCCCCGGTGTCAATAAGGAAAAGGAAAACATAAAGAGATTGAAAAAAAAAATTATACGAAAAAAAAAATCTATAATCTAATAAAATATATAAATATAAATACATAAATTTGAATCGAATATAACGGTAACATTTGAGTCTTTATGGTTGAAATTGATACCGTTTGATATGGTGAGGTTTCAGTTTAACTTAACGGTTGAAATTGATACTATTTCTGGTATGATATGATAATAAAGTTTCAGCTTGAGTTAATCCTGGTAATTGATGAGTCGTATTTATTCTATCCAATGATGTTCTTGCAGTATTATATTGACCTTCTTTTATCATCTGTTCTCTTAATTCATTTAATGGAATTTTATGTTTATGAAATTGATCATTGATTGTATTTCTTCTTAGTTTACGTGATGAATTTGCTCTTGATCTTGATGAAGTTATAGTAGTCTTTCTTTTGATTGTTTTAAATGTCTTTTCAATCTTATTTTCATGTTCCAATTCATCTGTTTTATATTCTTGTTCCAATTTTTCAAATACTTCTGGATCACGTTCAATTATTTCAGTTAATAATCTATGTCTTTCTACATCATTTGCATCTGTTGGATCGTAACCGTGTGGATAATCATCATACTGTCCTTGTCTTGCACGTTCTCTAATTATATCAATATCAGAAGGATTGAAATTGACTTTGAGGAAATCCCAAGTAAATCTGGGTAATAAACAAGCAATAATACCAATAAAAATACAACACCAAACTGCTAAAGTTCCCAATGTTTGAGCACCAGCTCTATAAAATTCACCTGAATAATTTGAATTGACTGACCAAACACCAGTCCAAAAAAATACAATTAAAATTGAAATTGCATCAATTAATAAAGTTAACCAATCCCATCTAAATTGTTGTAATAAAACATAAATATCACAAGCAGTGACGGCAATACAAGCAGCAACTACACCCATAAGGAATCTATGATCAATTACTAAACCTTGTGGGTTTTGAAATGATTTGTACCATAATAAAAATGGGAAAAAGAATGATATAACTGATTGATATAATCCATCACACATATACCATATAAATTTATATTGTGACCAATCTTTACCCAATATACCACTAATATATAACTGAGGAACTAATAATGATATAGTATCAGAAACATCTTGATCTAATACAGCCAATACAATCACTGGTAATGACGTGAATGCCAAATTATAAAACATAAGATAAGTATATTCATATAAATATGACCCATCAAAATTATTAAAAATACCATACCAAAAACAAGTCAACGTAAAAACAACATTCTTGTAGAAAAAACACGGAACCATTTCTGCTAATCTTTTGTATGACCATCTACCATGAACTAGTAATAATCTAGTTAAAAATCTAAATTGTCCAATTGCATAATCTGAAGACATCACAGCTTGTCTACCTTCTTCACCAGCAATACCAACACCAACATTAGCAGCTTGAATCATTGCAACATCATTAGCACCATCTCCAATAGCTAAAGTCATGACAGATAAACCATTTTTAACCATCTTTACAACTTCAGCTTTTTGACTTGGTGAAACACGACAACATAAAACAGATTTACAATGTTTACCAAGTAATAAAAACTTATCTTTTAATTGTTTAATTGATCCATTTTCGTGTTCGGAATAATCTTTGAAAATTAGTGTTAATGCTGCCCCATCTATAATTAAAGCATGTTTTGAATCTGGAATAGAATGATCTTTTTTTGATTGTTTAACTGTATTTGGAATATCACTTATATCAATTTGGAAATCCGTTAAATAACCAGATATTAATTTATCAATATATTCAACATTATCAGGATCATTTTCATCTGGTCTAACAACTAATAATTTCATTTCATTTTCTAATAAATTACAAGAAAATCCAATATTAATAGCAGTTTCAATTCTATCACCGGTTAAAACCCATAATTTAATACCTGCTTGACTCAAAATTGATATTGATTGAGGTACACCTTGTTGTAATCTATCTTCAATAGCAGTACCTCCTAATAAAACTAAACCTTGTTCAATTTCATTATCTAATTGATCAATTAATTCATCTCTATCATCATCAATTGAAGCATTTGCTTCTTTATACCTCGTTGACCAATTTTCATAAAATTTAGAATCTAATTCTTTTTCAGCAATACATAATGTTCTTAAACCTTCATTGGCATAATCTTCTAAATATAATGCAGTCTTTTTGATATTCTCTTCTGAGTTTGAATTTGGATCTAATCTTTGGAATATAACATTATCTGCACCTTTAGTATATAATATTATCTTTCCACTTTCATTTCTTAAAATACAGGACATTCTCTTCCTTTGGGATGTGAAAGGTATAATTTCAAGTAATTCAAATTCTTCCTCTTCTCCATAAACTTCAAGAACTAATGATTTTCTCAACCTTTCTTTAAATACAACACCAAGGTCTCTTGCAACAGCAACTAAAGCAGCTTCATCAGGACTTTCAGCTTTGAAATCACGTAATGATGGATCTTGTTCATCTTCTTCAGTGACGACAGTATGACAAAGTGCCAATGCAAACATGAATTTTTCATTAGCTGCTTTTTGTGATTTATTAGCAGACTCAAAAGTATCATTAGTATAGTCGCTTGAAACAAATGATAAATTATCAACTCTTAATTGATTATTATTTGAATATTTTCTTAATTGATCTATCATTACTTCTTTATCCATTTCAATCTTCTTTTTCCATTTATTTGCCTCTTCTATAACATCTAGTCCCTGACGTTTATCTAATCCTTGTTTTGCTTCAGTATATGCTAATCCATAACTTTTTCCACCAATACAACATTTTCTAAACTCCATAACATTTTGAGTTAAAGTACCTGTTTTATCACTAAATACATATTCAATTTGTCCTAAATCATCTGAAATATTCCATGCTTTAGGAATACATGGGAAATTCAATTTATGATAATACATTTTCAAATCTGAATAAATGAAAAAAGCCTGTAGGGTTTTAATAATCTCAATGGAGATATATAATGAGATTGGAACTAATGATTGATAGATAATTAAAGCAACAAAAAATGCAATAACACCATTAATTGCTGGTGTTGACCCATATGGTCGAAAATCAAAATAATTTCGAGAATTATTATCCTGCCTATAAAATAACCCATTGATTAACCCTGAAATAAAACAAAGGATAAAAAGTAACAAAAAGTTTATTATAACTGATAAATTCAATTCTCTTGAAATTTTTGAGATTTTAGTTGGTGTAATTCCTGAATTTAACATAATTTTAGTTTCTAACCCCGTATATACAACTAATCCAATTACCCATTTTGAATTTCTTAAAGTACAACCTCTTAATAATACATTATCGGGAGTTATTGCTTCTTTTTCATCTGGATTTATTAATTTTTTATGAGAATCAAAATTTTCATAATGTATTGTCCCCTTAAATGTATATAAATTTGGATTTGGTGAATCACATTCTACCCAAAATTTAGTATCGCTTAAATCATCAGAATGTTTCAAATTATTATTCCCACCACATTTTAAAGCTGTTTTATTCTTTAAATTTGTTTCACCATCAAGATTCTTAGTTTCAATATAACAATTACCTTCAGGATCAGAAGTTGAAATAATTATAACGTCAGCTGGTACTTCTTCATTTGCTCTTATTCTAATCATATCTCCAACATTCACATCTTTCCAACATCTATTTTTAAAAGTAGCTCTTGTACCTTGATTTTGAGCATTTGAATCTTTTAATAATGGATTTAATAATGAATTAGGTAATGCTACTGTTGGCTTATGATGAGATCTTGCTGATTGCATTGATTTTCTATTATTTTGAAGTGATCTTCTTGGTGATTGAATACTATATCTTGGTTCTATTTCTGATACATATGTATAATCTGAAATCACCGTTGAAACACGATGTAATTGTAAATTTTCTTGTAATTTTTCTTCTCTTTCAAATTTGGCCTTTTGATGTTTATTACCACATATGAATATACATGATTTTTTAATTCCCTTCCAAGTCTTAACAGTACCTCTAGTACATGCTTTTTTAAATTTTCTCCATGGTCCCACATAATCTTTTAAAACATTAGGATTTGAAACACCAGTTAATAAATGTATTGGACTATTATTCAATTCTGCATCACTTACTACTCTTCTATAATCTTCAAATGCATCTTTAATTGCAGTTATGCAAACAATAACAATTAATGGAACTGCAGCTAAACCAGGTGATGGAACACCAAAAATTTGAAAAGCACCAAGGATAACTAATAATAAGAAATATGAATTGGCAACATTTGTAAATTGAAATAAAATGTTTTTCGGTAAAAAAGAAATTGGAGTATATTTTGTAGTTCTAATTTTATTTCTTGGGTATTCAATTATTGGATATCCTTTTGAGTCTTTTAAATAAGATGGTAAATCATAATTGAAATATATTGTTCTTGGTATATTATCATAAATATCTTGCATATATTGTGGTCTATTAGCAATACCTTTTAAAAAGAACCATCTATGAATCCGATCTTTAAAAGTTGGTGGTTTAGTGAGTATTAAATCTTGTGCAGTTTTTCTAGAACTACCAGATTGATTTTGTTGTGATCCAGTTGATGAAAATACATTTTTAGACTCGTTTGAAATATCATTATCTTTTCTTAATGATGAATTTGATGAAGTTGTTGGATTTTGAGGTGGAGGAGGTGGTAGTACCACAGATGAATCACCAAGTACTTGTGCCATTACGAAAAATTAGAAAATTTTATTATCTTATGTTTGTTGTATGAAATAAAATTTAAATTTATTTTCCTAAGGGGGTATGCCCTGTGAATCTTGAAATTTGGCAAGATTTGAAAAATTTAATGCAAGTAAATAAATAAAAAGTGAATATTAATGATATATAGAGTAAGTTGATATATAGTTGATGAGATGATAAATAGTTAAACAAATCTTTAATTTAGTTGTTGGCTGTAAATCTATTTCTTAGTTTTTCTGATTTATTTTTATAATTGTTTATAAATTCTTTAATTTTGTATCAGATTTTTTCTTAGTTGAAAAACAAAAGTTATATAAACAAATAATAATTATTATTTACTAATAAGTGCTTCATTTAGAGTTTAAAACTTTATTGGTTTTATATTGAACATGCTTTTAATAGAGTAAAGAGGAGTTGTAGATATAGTATTACTGAGTACTTACTCAGTTGATATAAAACTGTTATTGATTAACCATGCTTTTTCCCTTATTTAAGCCTATTTAATATCAATCATTTATTGAAATCTAATAAACGTTCGGCATGGCTGTATTTATAATAGAAATGGTATTAAATTTGGTATTAATTTTCTCAAATTTTAATGCCCCCCGGTTGAATCGGTCGAATGAAAAATAATAAAATTATTATTACTTAATTCCGAGTTTCTGTGCTCAAAACCCGGCAAAATTATTTGAAAAATTGTGTCAAAGATGTCGCAAACTATGTCTTAGATTTGAGATATGACATTAACCATGTATTTAAATCAGCTCGCAAAATTATATTATCACTTGACAATATAAACCTTGACAACTGTATTTAGTAATACAATCTCATTTGGTCGACATCACAACATTGGTATCTCTAGTTGAAACAAAAACTAAAACTATGTCTTAGATTTGAGATATGACGTTAACCATGTATTATAATCAGCTCCCAAAATTATATTATCACTTGACAATATAACCTTGACAACTGTATGTAATACAATCTCATTTGGTGGTCGACATCACAACATTGGTATCTCTAGTTGAAACAAAAACTAAATCAGTTTTTGATTTAACTTGTCAGACAGCCACATATACCCATCCAAATCAATTTCCTCCGAAAAGTAATAATGAAAAGGATAAAGATCGTCGCTCCTTTATCAAATCCCAAAGGATTTTGTAGTTAAAGGCAAAACAAAATTGAATAGATGACCAGATTATGAAAATCATAGTCAAGCAAAAAATTGATTATTCTCACTTTCAAGGGTATAAAGGTAATCTATCTCATCAACCAAGTTGGATTCAGTGGCTCTTTTGAAGAGTCAAAGAGGGACGTAAACTATAGAAATGATCCTATGAAGTACGTCGACAAAGAAAAGAAAAGAAAAGAAAAGAAAAGAATAGCAAAAGAGATGGGAATGAGATGGTTTATATAGTACATAAATTAGAACTCACACTACTGGTTGAAAAATGCCACTTTACACTACTAACATTTTAAAATTTTTCATTTCCAACAACTGAAAAATTAGAATATTTTATTAAAATCAATAAGTAAAGTTTAAATTCAAAATGTCAATTGAAGAAATTCCACAAGGTTCAGATGTTAATGTCATTCCAAAGAATGAAAAAAAAGCAAGAGAATTAATTAAAAAATTAAATTTAAAACAAATTAAAGGTATTTCAAGAGTTACTTTTAAACAAAGAGGTAATTTAATTTATGCAATTGATCAACCAGATGTTTATAGATCAGCTGCTGGTACTTATGTTGTTTTTGGTGAAGCTAAAGTTGATGATATGAATCAAAGAATTGCTGAAGCTCAACAACAACAAGCTCAACAAGAAGCTTTACAAAAAGCAGCTGCTGATGCTAAATCAACTAGTGATGATAAATCACCAGAATCAATTACTGCTGATTTAGAAAAGGCTTCAATTCAAGATAATAAAAAAGATGAAGAAGAAGATGAAGGTGAAATTGATGAATCAGGTTTAGATCCAAAAGATATTGAAATTGTTGTTGAACAAACTCAAGTTTCTAGAGCAAAAGCTGTTAAAGCTTTAAAAGCTCATGATGGTGATATGGTTAATGCTATTATGGATTTACAATAGAGAAAATTTAAATAGTACATAATATTTATTATACATTTTCATTATTCATTTACTACTTTTTCCATTTCCGGAGTATGCTTTTTAGACAGTAAGTTTTCGATTGGCTCTGGATTGGAATCTATAATTTCTTCAGCTTTGACTTCTAAAGTACAAGGTTCTGGTATAATATGACTTTCTTTTTCGGCAATTGTTGGTTTTTCAATCTCTTGTTTAACTTTATCTTCCTGCAATTCTGGTTTAGATTCTTTAGGTGATTCATTTGTATTTTGATTTACGTCTTTTTCTTCCTTTAATTTTGGTTTAAATTCTTCTTTTGGTGACTCTTCATGTTTTAATTCTTTTTCAAATAATGTTCCTCCCCCATTTAATGCACCACATTTCCAACAATGATATTTTACATCTAATGGATCTTCCGTATGTGGAGGAGCTAAACCATTATGATTAAAACAATTATAACAAATTAAAGCATATCGATTTTCAATAGCTTCAGAATTATCCGAACCAATAAGAATATCTAAAATTCTATCTTGGAAAGTTCTCTTCTTTTTAATTTCGGATTTATTTTGTAATTGTAATTGAGCAGTTGGATTAGGTGGCTGTTTAGCAGATTTTGAAATATTTTTAACATCATTTATTGGTGTTTGTATATTAGCAGTAGGTGGAATTTTCAATTCTTTAAAAGCTTGTTGTTTCAACTTATCTTGTTTAGTTAATGGAACCTTTTGTTGCGGTTTAGGTGTCTCTTTTTCACCATATTTATTAATTAATTCATTAGTAGTGTTAAAATTTGTAATTTTTTTCAATTCTTCAATTTTATCCTTGTGTTTCTTTTGTTGATTTTTAAGATATTTTTGTTTATTATTTATAAAGAATCCATAAAGTAAATGTATAAATTTAATTAATAAAATGCTGAAGAATGGATAAGTAAATAATAAAATTAATTTCTCTTTTGATTGACCTTTTATAAAATATTGAATTTGATTAGTTGCAATTACATGTTTAGTTGTAGTAAAACAATAAATAAATATAAATAAATAAATTATAATTGAATATTTTATCAATGATCTTTTTAATAATTTATATCTCAGTTGTAATTTTATAATTTGTTGTTTTGAATTAGTTATATTATTAGTTATAGTATTTAATTCTGTTTCAAATAATTTGGGATCAAACCCACCTCTTGAAAATAGATTAAAAACACCCATTGGTATCAAATAAATTCGTATACTTGTTGATGATTAAAATTGTTGCAAGAAAAAGCAAAAGAATATATTTATATAGTACTGCATATAATCAGCGCAAGGCCAAAATGTTTCATTTCACGCTTCGATTTAAATTTGGTGGCCATTAAATGGAGCAATTGGGGCCAAGAATGGACTGAGTTTATATCGTAGTAGTATTATTTTTCTATTTCTACGCGTTCTGTAGTTAATTTATGGCCTTAGTATGTATTCGTATTTAATCAGTCCAATTATAAAAAATAGTTTTTTGCTTACTGATTTAAAAGAAAAAAAACTAATTAATACCAATCGATAGATCAATGCCATGCCATATACAATAGGTGATAGAAAGATATCATTAGATTCTAATTTAACTGATTCAGATAAAAAATTAATTATAACCCATTCTAAGATATTTAAATATTGTTTAAATAATGCAATTTATAAGTACATCATAAATGTTAAAAAAATCATACATTTATATTCAGATATAATTACAATATACTCCACTTTACTTAAGAAGATACCAAATTATGATGATATAACATCAATGACTTCGAAAATAAATATAATTATTTTAAAATTAGAAGATGATTTTAATGAAATATTTGGTAAATTAAATGAAGAAAATTTTGAAAATTGGGAGGATAAAAATTATGATAATGATATTAAACCAAGTTGTAAATTGATAATAAATACAACATCGGAAATATTTGAACATCATATAATTTCAAATTTATCATGTATTGAAATATTTTTCAAAAATTTTAATAATTTGAAAAAATTACTTATTCCGTATTTAACAGAACAAACTAAAACAATAATAAAAAGTTTAAGTAAAGGTACTCAGTTATTTATTATCTCAGTTATTGTTGATAATATCACTAGTGAATCAGATTTTGACTTATCTAATTTTAAAAAAATTGAAAAAATTACAACTAGTTTTGAAAGAGAAAGTTTAATTTTAAATACTGCTTTTTTAACATTTAATAACTCTTTGAAACAATATACTAGTATATTATTAGGTAAAGCTATATTAAAAAGAGACATTGATTTATCACAATGTGAATTAATTAAAAGAAGAGATATATGTTTTCAAGCTAGTGAACATGTTGTTAGTATACCATTAACAGAAGAGCAAATTTCAAACAAAACAATGAAAAATTTAAGTAAATATTTATTTTATATTATATTTGGTTTAATTTTATTAATAAGTATTGTATTTTATAGAATATTTAAAGTAATTGTATGTAGATGAATTATCAATATATATTTATTGCACTTGGTAGCGCATAGAAATTTTAATTTTTTATTATCAACCGAAAAATAATAACATAAAACAAACTTCTTTACCACCCTACGTCAATTATCATTCTATTTTCTAAATACAACAGTACACCTCAACCAATACCCATTTATTAAGAGAGATTAATTACAAGTCACTCCTTTTATTTTTTATTATACATGCATATAACAACAATTCTTTCATCATGTCATTAGAAAATAATTCCACTATATATTCAGCTACTTATTCGAATGTACCTGTTTTAGAATTTGTAACTTCTGAAGGTCCAATAATGAGAAGAAAGAATGATTCATGGATTAATGCAACTCATATTTTAAAAATTGCTAAATTTCCAAAGGCTAGACGTACTAGAATTCTTGAAAAAGATGTTCAAACTGGAATACATGAAAAAGTTCAAGGTGGTTATGGTAAATATCAAGGTACTTATGTTCCACTACAAATTGGTGAACAAATTGCAAAGAATTTTAAAGTTTATGATATTTTAAAACCAATTTTTGAATATAAATATATTGAAGGTGAAAGTAAAACACCTCCTCCAGCACCAAAACATAATCATGCCCTGGCTATAAATATAGCAAAAAGACAAGCATCGTTTAATAAAAAACAACAAAAACTTCTAGCTCAAGAATCATTTCAAAGTTCTAGTTTTTCATCTGATGAACCAAAGAAAAGAGGACGACCTAGGCGTTCACAAACCTTAAGTGGAACTCCATCATTGAGTCGATCGAATACAAAACCGATTGAATCAATTGATAATGGAGAAACAGACGATGATGAGTCAAATACGACCATCATCGCCAAAAAGAGAAGGTATGAATTTGGTGAATCACAACAAGATTTACTCTCTTCAAAAGAATTATTTGGAGTTTCAAGAAACTCCATTGACAAAAAAAATTCTGTTTTATTTCAGCAATATCGATCACCAAGTATCAATTTAAATTTAAGTCAAGAAAATCAAATTTATAATGACTATTTTCAAAGTTTATTATCTTTCTTTCTTGATGACAATGTAAGATTACAAAATTCATTGCCCGAAAAATTACTTGTACCACCTCAACCATTAAGCAAGATCAATATTAATCAGAGCATTGATAATGAAGGTAATACTATCTTTCATTGGGCATGTTCAATGGCAAACTTACCAATTATAGAATTTTTGCTTAAAACCTTTAAATCAGAAATATCATCAAATATAAGGAACAATAACGGAGAAACTCCCTTAATGTTTCTCGTTAAATTCAACAACGCTTATAATAGCAAAAGCTTTTATCATATTTTATCAGCTTTGATAAATTCAATTTATAAAGTTGATAGTAACGGGAAAACTATATTACATCATATTATTGAAAACAAAAAGGAAAAAATATCAAAATATTATCTTGATTGTTTATTAGTCAAATTAATTGAAAATCAAGAAGAACAAGTTGAAGAAGGAAATGATCAATTTCAAATAATTTATAAATTTATAAATCATCAAAATTCAGATGGTAATACAGCTTTTCATATAGCAAGTTATAATTTGAAAAAAAAATTAATTAGAACATTTATAAATTATCATAAATTTATTGATTTTGAATTGAGAAATCTTGTAGGATGTACAGTTGAAGATTATCTTGCAAGTCATAATTTTGTATTAAAATTAGATAATGAAGCTAAAAATGAACCAGATATAACTATGCAAGAAACAGAAATATCTAATAATATCATTTCATTTGAAAATCAATTAATTAAAACTAAACAAGCAATGAATTTACAAAATAGTGTATCTAATATAATTACTGAAAAACTTTCAAATTTGGCATTTTCATTAACTGAAGAATTAAATAAAAAAGATGAAACGATTTCAAATTATTATAAAATAATTAAACAAATATCAGAATTAAAAATATCATCTCAAAGAAAGACATTATCTTATTTTAAATATGAAAATTTGATAGATGATTTAGAAGATTCAAATACTTATTCACAACAAACTACTTCATCATCACAAGAACATTTAGATTTGAATATTGATCTTAAAAAGGATTTTATAATACAGAGTGAAATAAATAGATTGATAAACGATCTTACGTTCCAATTATTAAATAAAGAAGAAGAATTAAATTGTTTAAAGTTGAAATATCACAATTTGTATAACATAAAACATGCAAATGTTATAAATGATGCTGCTATTAACAAACAAGAAGTTGAAGAAGGTGATGCATTAGAATTAGCTATTGAATTACAAAATCAAATTATCAAGAGAAGAAGTTTAGTTAATGAAATTATTGAATCTGGTATCAATGTACCAATAGCTAATTTGAATATTAAGAAAGAAAGTAATGGTCATGGATTTATAGAGTCTTTTTCAAATGCATCTAATGGTGATGATAATTTATTTAAATATATTAAGTTGATATCTTTAAGTTGTGGTTTAAAATTTGATGAAATTGAAAAACTGATTGATTTGATTGAGCAAAGTTTAACTAATGAAAAATCAAAGAAATAGTAGAGTGGAGACGAATGAGAGAATATGAAGGTTAATAGGAAGGGTGAACTTTAAAATTCTTTATGTACTATTTTGTATTATTATATATTTATTTTATTAATTGTCGCGTTTTAATGTCTCAATTTTGGTGATTTATTTTTTGCGAAAGAAGAGGCCAAAACTTGAGTATATATAGTCGCCCAAATTCACACCTTTTTATATTTTTGCATTCTATACACCACTTGGGATGAGGTAAGGCAATGAAGTTGAAGCAAGTGATGATTAAGTTGTATAGTAACTGGAGAAATTGTACTAATTGACCTAGTATATAGTTTGGCTCGTTTACCAGGCGGCGGCAATTTTTGGAAACCCCCAATAAAAATCTTTGACAATTTTTGGGATTAGTGCATAGTTAAATTGAATATCTCTTTAACCTTGACTTAATATATAGTTATATTAAATGTATATCATTTTTATTACTACTTTTGGATAATTCAATTTACATTAAGGTAGAAGCTTGAGCAAACTAATTGATCAATTCTTATTCTTTGACAAATTTGTCTCAAAATTCAGATTCTACGGTCCTATAAGTCTCAAATTCGAAGCCAAATTTTAGCTTTTGGATGATACCAAACTTGACATATTTTACATGTGTAATCAATTAGTTAGCCTTGTTTTTAATTCTCTAAATATTTTTTTTTGGAGGGGGGGGGGGGGTATGTACTTTTTTGGTATGCGCGATATACAATTCAAATTTTGCTTTTTCAATCGCGTTAACTCAGATCTATTTTGCGCTTTCTGTGATATAAGAGAGTATGTCAAGGGTGCCACGGCCAAATTGCACTCGTAGAAACCCAAGCATAATTTTTTGTTATTACTTTGAACCGCTATGATGGTATATTTGTGTTCTTGGAAAGCGTTAACTAAAGAATGATAATGCAATACCAAAAAAAAATAGGGTTGTTTGACATTCCAAATAAGTTCGTTCAAATCTACTTATACACATGTATCATACTTTGCCCAATACCTAATTTTTTTTTGTGGCTTGTTGTCCACCCGCAATGTACTTTGTTAGTTAACTGTTTGGTATTCAACGACGCAGCAGGATAAATCTAACAAATCAAGACACTCCTCTGTAGTAATAAGATTGACTCATGCTGTAATTGAAACTGCACCACTAAGTGAACCAAATTTAGAGATCAAATTCTGGTCATTCAATGGGAAGCATTAATTAAGCAAATCTTCGTAGCACGGAGATAAACATTGATTGCTCGATTTACTCTTTTATTTGTATAAGCAACTAAACAAAGTACATTTTATGGGTTAAGCTTTGTATTATAAATTTTAAGTGTATAATTCAAATTAGGGTATCCATATCAGCTGCTAACATGGCGAAAATATAAGAGCATGCGAGTGCGAGTAGAAAATTTGAGACTAATCAGTTGGAAAGTCAAATCGATACACAATAGCTAAGTGACTCGGATTCTACTTGATTTGAGAAATATGGTTATTTTTCTCGGGGAATCTAGTCCCTTACTCGCAATATCAAGCAGGTCTTCATTTGATTGTAATGCTGAATATATACGTATACAAACTACTAAATTTTGACAGCCATGATTGATTTCATTTGACTGCAAATATGAATATAGCTGTTTATTTTGCAGCCGAATTTAGTATTCACTTATCTCATCAAAAATAATTGTGGCAATTTTAAACGCGCAAAAAATGTTTCCATGGTTGTTTTATAATGGATCAACAACCAATTTTAAAATTTGATCCGCTTTCAACAAATAAATCAAGTAATAGTATTAATGTAGATCCAACAGTCAATAATAACAAAGATATTATTGAAATGGACAAAATCGACACATCATCCATTCCTGCAACTACCATAATTGAAAGAAATAATTCTCAATCGAGTACTGATTCATTAATAACCCCACCCATAGAGAACCCATATTTAAAACCTTCAATTGAATTAAATGGAAGAGTATCATATTTACAAGATTTTGAAGATTTACCTCAAGGTCGACATTTAGGATTATTTTCAACTATTATATTATTTGTTAGTCGAATATTAGGTAGTGGAATTTTTAGTATTACTTCTGGTATATATAAAGATTGTGGACAATCTATTTATTTATTCTTTTTAGCTTGGTTTATTGCTTGTGTTGCTTCATTTGGTGGATTGTATGTATTTTTAGAAATGGGTCTGGTGGTTCCACGATCTGGAGGTGCTAAAGTGTTTCTTGAATTTATTTATGATAAGCCTAAATTATTAGCTACTGTTGCTTTTTCTGTATATTCTGTTATTTTTGGTTTTACAATTTCAAATGTATTGGTATTTGGGGAATATTGTATACATGCATTAGGTTTGGAAATTACTGATTTTAAAACAAGATTTACTGGATTATTATTTTTATATTTCACTGCAATAGTACATGGATTTAGTGTAAATCATGGTGTTAAAATTCAAAATATATTAGGAGGTTTAAAATTGGTTCTTGTTGTTATTATGATCCTTTCTGGTCTTTATGTGTTTTTACCAAAATCAATAAATCAGATTGATTCACAAATTAGCTGGAATGATGTGTTTAAAACTAGAAAACAAGTTAGTATATCTACATTTTCAAGTGCTGTGATCAAAGCTTCATTTGCTTTTAGTGGTTGGAATTCTGTACATACTGTTTCAAATGAGATTAAAGATCCAATTAGAACATTTAAAATTGCAGGACCAGTTTCTTTAATAATCATGACTATCACATATTTTATCATTAATTTGGCTTATCTTATAGTGATACCCGATGAAGAATTGGCAAATAGTTCAACATTAGCAGGGTCAATATTATTTGAAAAATTATTTGGTAAAGTCTTAGGACAGCAATTATTAACATTATCAATTGCATTATGTGCCGGTGGTAATATATTTGTTGTTTTATATACAATTTCAAGAGTTGATCAAGAAGTGTTTCGTGAAGGATATTTACCATTTTCGAAATTTATGGCATCAAATTGGCCATTTGGAGGACCATTAAGAAGTATAATTTTAAGTTGTTCAATTACAACATTTATAATTGTAGTTTTCCCTCATGGTGATATTTATTCATATATGGTTAGTTTGGAAGGATTTCCAATGTCTGTAGCTACTGGATTAGTTGCAATTGGAATTTTTATAATTCGAAAAAACTATCCAGATTTAAATGCTCCAATAAAAGCAGGACTCATAGGTACTTTATCAGTTATAATTATTAATATTTATTTAACAATTGGTCCATTTGTTTCAAAATATAGTCCAAATCCAACTGGTTTGGAAAATTGGCCAAATTATGGATTAGTAGGTTTATTTTGTATATTATTTTGCATTTTATTTTGGTACTTCAAATTTCGATTATTACCATGGCTTGGTAATTATGATTTAGTAGTTGAAGAAGAGAAATTGAGTGATGGATTAACTATTAAAAATTGGGTTAAGGTATATAAAGGGGGAATATAGATATTATAGAATATTATTTATTTAATTTTTAATAATTTTATCTAATCTTTTAACTAATTCGATAAATTCAGGTTGTTTTAATTGATTACGAATTATTGCACGTAATTGAGAATCTGATAAGGTTTTCAAATCAGTTATATCATTTAATGGAATTTTAATTCCTTGTTTTTGTGACTCCTTTTGATTTTGATTATAGTATGGAAAATATTGAGGTTGTAAATAAGCTTGTGGTGAAAGTGATTGGGGAGTAATAGTTTGAGACATCATACCTTGAGGTGATGAAATTGAATTCGGTGAAATTGTTGTATTTCGAGGTTGCGATTGTAATGGATAACTTAGTTCTGGTTGCAAAAATGGTGATTGCTGTTGAGTAGGCGATTGACTGTTAGTAGCATTTGAAAGTGCTTGAATTAATTGATCTAAATTGACATTATTATAGTTTTGTGATTGATTTGAATTTGGGTGCAAAATATTTTGTTGAGGACTAGTTACTGGTAAGTGAAGGTGACTTGACTGAGAATTATCATTTTGAAATTGTTGAGACGAAATTGGATCATTTAATTTATTATTAACATTAGCCTTTAATTCCTGTTGTAAAAATTTGCAACACTTTTCAAAATCTGATTCATTGACTAAACTAATTTGAAATCTAACTAAAATACTACCATTGATGTCACTTTGTTTTAAGCCGATACATGGAAATCTTGAGAGTAAAGTGGTTACACATTTATCATCCATATTTAACATAAATTTATCCTGAATTGTTAGTACCCTGTTAATAATTTGTTGCAAAATTACATACTAAAATTGCACCTTTCCATTGAACTTCAACATTAAAATCAACCATTGCTTTAACCATATTAATAGATAATTCTGATCTTTGAGGATAATGATGCCATGAATCACCTTTCATAATTGAAAATTTGTTAATATTAAAACATTTAATTACCGTCATTTTTGCAACCCAATCTGAAACAAAAAAAAAAAATAAAAACGAACTCGTATATATTTATAATACTTCTAATATTACTACTTTTTAGCATCCTTACTCTTTAGAACAATCTCTACCAAATAATGCTACTTTTATCCAATCTAAAGTAACCAAAACTTGATTCTTAATTGATAAACACATATAAATATAAGCAGATCTCCAAAATAAAAATGTAAAATTACCACCACTTGTTATATTTGACCAGTCACCCCAAACTAAATCAGCAACAGCTTTCTCTGAACCAATATAAGCTAATGAACCTTGATAATTATACACAAATTTAGGTAAATCATTTTGTAATCTAGTTAATTTTTTACTTAATCTTTCAATATTCTGATTAGCTGATGGATTTTGAATTGCATACTGAATTGAATCAATTTGATTTAATTTCTCAAATAATGTAGCTAAATATTGACCTTCTTGAAATGCAACTTGAGCAGTTGGTGGATATTTTGTAAATGTACAATCACCAAGAGCATAAATATTATCAGTACCATCAACTTTTAATCTTTCATCAATTAATAAACCTCTTCTTGCATTCTTTTGTTCATCAATTTTTGAAATTAAATCTCTTGTAAATGATCTTGCAGCATTACCAGTTGCCCAAATTAAAACACCATAAGGAATTTCTAAAGTATCACTTGAACCATCAGGTTTTTTATGTGACGCAATTAAAGTTTTGTCATTAACTTTTTTAATCATTGTATTAGTCATTAAATTAATATTTGTATCTTTGAAAACTTCTTTTGTATAATCAATTAATTTTTGATTAAATGAATTTAAAACATTTGGTAATGCTTCAACTAATGTAACTTTAATTTCACCACTAACTTCAGGTACCCATTTACGTAAATCTTGATCAACATAATCTTGAATTTCACCAGCAGCTTCAACACCAGTTGGACCACCACCACAAACAACTACATGTAATAATCTTTTTCTTTCAGGATCATCTTTTGGTAAAATATTTGCAGCTTCAATTACATCCATTAATCTTTTACGAATTGCACTTGCATCACTAACTTCTTTTAAAAATGATGAATTTTCAGCAACACCAGGAATACCAAATGTAGAAGGTTGCGCACCAACACCAACAACTAAATAATCATAATGCAAACTCGTAGAAATTTCTTCAACTCCAGTATATTCAGAAACAGTTGATTTTGAAGATGTAGTATCGTGACCTGAATGACCTGAATGAACAGTTGTTGATTGTTTAATAATTAATTTATTATTCTTTGGATCAATTTCAGTAGCTTCAGCTTCTAAATATATAACTTCCCCAGGGCATCTTCTTGTAATTGATCTAACTGGTTCAATAATTGATCTTAATTCAACAGTTCCAGTTGGAACACTTGGTAATAACGGAGTAAAAAGGAAATAATTTCTTGGTGAAACAATAACAACATTATATAAAGTAGTATCTAAATTTTTTAATAATGGAATTGATCCCCATCCAGAACCTAATATAACTAAAGTTTTCCTTTTTTGTCCATTTGGAAAAGTTGGACTTTGAGGTTGTTGTTGAACAGGAGAACTTTCTTCATAAATTTTATAACCAATAAAACCAGTAAAACCAATTGCAGCTAAAATAGTTGTACCCAAACTATATTTAACCACTTTTTTAATTAATGATTGTTTTGGTTTAATTAAAGGTTTATTTTGATTTAATAATCTTGGAGTAATAGACAAGAATCTCCTTGTACTAATTCGACCAATCATAATGAACAATTGAGTCTAATAAATGAATAGATAAGTATGTGTGAATAAATAGTTGGTCGCAATTAATTGTTCAAGAAGAGTTTTTCCTTTATCAATAAAAAAAAAAATCGCGGACTTTTTATAACCGAAATTTTAGTTTGGTAAATTTCAAGACTGAGATGGTGAAATAGTAAAACAGTATATCAAGAAGTTTCTAGTATATTGTATATTCATTGTTTATAAAGAACTGGTATCAGAAATCATAACCATCAAACGCATAATCAAAGATTCAAATTATGCGTTGTTTAATTTTAAATTTAACGCGGAATTTTCTAAGTATGTCTTAGATTAAGTTATGCATATTGATTAAATAAATCCACTGACTCTTTCTTCTTCCCATCTATTCAATTTCTCTTGTCTAAAATGATACTTTGCTCTTGTATCTTTATATTGATTTATAATATTATTAAATTCATTTTCATTAGTTGCCTTACTTAATTTCTTACCAAACTCATTACTCTCAATATTTGTCTTTTCAATTAGTTTCTTCATCTTGTATTTTAAAAAATCCTGATTAAAATTTGATGAAAATAATTGATATTGAACAGTTTCTAAATTTTGAAATTCTTGATATATTTGTCGTATGGTACTAATCTGGGAGTTTATCTTTTTCGTCAATTGCTGATATTTAGTAATTAAATTTTGATGTATTTCCTCATTTAATATAATTTTTAATGTAGATAATGTAGATTGAACTTTTTCAACTTTTTCCTTATACTTTGTCAATTGATGAATATAAGATTCTATTAGCTCTGGGTTCTCTATAAACTCTTTAAAATCATTTGTAGGTAGTAACTCTAGTTGTTTATGTAGTGGAAATGCGCTAACATCTGTTAAGTTTGATAATAAATCTGGAATCTTCGTCGTCATTATTGATTATCGTTATCAACAATTTTTTTTTTTTTTTGCCCCGGAGCTACCAATTAATGGTTGCAAAAAAATTCACTTAATTAATTGCCAAAAAATTTACCAAAATAAATAAATATATTAAATGTCTATAAATCTATGCTAAATCATTATTTTTCCTCTTCATTTTCTCCAAATTCTTTTGGTCTCTTTTTAATTGTTCCATTTCAAATCTTTTATTAGCCCAATTTCTAATTCTTTCACCATAAAAGAAACAAAATGTTGGAAATGGAATACCTAAAACAATTGCAATAAATGCACATAATGTATTACCCCATCCATAACCAAATCTACCATATAATTTACTTGCAATCAAAGGCAAGAAGAAACCAAAAACTGATCTAAACATTGCACCAGCAGCAACTGAACTTGCAGCTAACCTTGTATTCATATCAATGAAATAATTTTGAATTGTTTGAAAGACAGCAACTAATCCAAATCCAAATAAGATTGATCCAAGACTTGGTAAGACCCAATGCAATTTATATTGAACACTCCAACCAAAAATAATCAATCCTAATGGTATAAATATTGCAGATGCAAGTAAACAAGGTAATCTAAATTCAGGTTTTGCAACATTTTTATTTTTTTTAGTTAAATAAGAATATACTTTATCAATTGAAAAAGTCCAAATAAAAACTCCTAACAAAAACCCAATACCTAATGGAATATACATTAACCCAATTTTACCTTTTGTTTTAAAACCATATTGATTTCCAAATACTTCAGGAAATGTAGTAATCATTAAATACATGAAACTATAAGTAAAAGCCATAAATGAACCTAATGCAACAATCATTGGATGGAAAAATAATATTTTAATAGGTCTACACATACAAATCCAAACTTTACTTATAAAAGTTTCATTATCAGTAATTTCATAAATTGTATGTAAATTATCATTTCCGGTCGTCTTTCTCAATTTTTTAGCTCTTCTTAATAAAATCGTTGGTGCATAAGTTTCTTTAAACAAAAAAGTAGCAGTTAATGCAACAAATCCATTAAATGCACATAATATATAAAAACTCCATCTCCATGGCTTATGATCAACTATGAAACCAGAAATCAAAGGAGCAATAACTGGTCCTAATAATGGAGCTAATGAATAACCAGCTAATGCCATATTTCTATAATTTGGATCAACTAAATCAGCTATGTTACCAGCACATATTGACATTGCATTAGCACCAAATAAACCACAGAAAAAACGACAAATCATTAATTGAGCAGTATTTTGAGAAACTGAACAACCAATATTAAAAATTAGTGATATCCAACAAGTTACATCTAATACTAATTTTCTACCAATAATATCATGCTCAGATAAAGGAGCAATTATCAATGGACCTATAGCCCATGATAAAATTTGAATTGAAACTACCATTGCTTTGATGACTGGACTCGTTATATTAAATTCTTTTGCAATTTCTGGAACTGCTGGTGAAACCATTGATGAAGACATGGGAGCAACTAATGCATATAATGAAACAAATCCAATAAGATAAATTTTTGTTGCAGTTGACCAATTTCTAGGATTATCTGGATCATTTTCTGTAAAGGTAACTAATTCAGGATCTATCTCATCAAAATCTTTACCATGTTGTTGTACTAGTATTATTGAAGTTTCTGGTATGGCTAATTCATCTATGGCATCTATTTGATCATCATTATCCTCTATTTTATTCTCTATTTCGTTGATTATTGATCTTCTAGTTGCTGATCTCTGTAATTTGATTTCTTCACTATTTAAATCTCCATATATATGATGTACAGAATACTCAACGTCATTCTTTTCATTATATGAAACATTATCACCAGTCAAACTTTTTCTAAAAAATTCAACTGTATTTTTATGTATTGAATTTATAGAACTTCTTCTTCTTTCTTTATTTTGTTGTTGTAGATGAATTTCAAAATGTGATTGGGTTAAAGTCATTGGATCTTCATTTGATGAGGATGAAGTTATATCATTTTGATTTATGTCTATTGATTGTTTTTCTTTATCCATGATAATGAAAATGTTAGGCTAGAGAATTTTTTTAACATGGCAGCTACTTTAATTTGTTTTATATAAGACCGATCATAATCAAATTTTAGTTAATACATTTGCGATCTGAAAAAAATTCCGGTTATTGACGCAGAAAATTTAGAAAAAAATTTAGAAAAAAATTTAGAAAAATCTAAGAAACAGTTTCGCTCGTATCAAGATCTCGTAACCAAGTGGGACATTTAAATATAAAGCCAAAAAGGTACAACTTAAAAGTATAAAGTTTGTTCTTTTAGGTATAATCGAAGGACCATTACTATAAATCATTTTTTGATGGTAACCCCTTATATAACTGAATTATTCCATGATTTTCTTCTTTTTATGATATTTTTTGTTTCGTGTTTCAGAATTTATCCGAAAAAATTTCTTTTTTTTTTTATGCCATAGATGAACGGCTATCCAAGATTTTTTCTCGGTTTATAACGGTTATTGAAATTTACGAGTTCGGTAATCAATATTTAACTATCAATAAACGATCCACAATAGAACTGAAATCTTTACTATACTCTATAAAAGTCCCTAAATCTTAATTACCATTATCTTTACCAAACACAACACCATGGTTTAAAGCATATGATTTACAATATTCTTTACTTGCAATCATAGCACATTTATTATTCAATTCATAACCTTCAAGTTGAAATAAGTTATCCAGTTCTATTACATTCTCTTCATCAAATAAATCCAGTAATTTCAAAATATAATTTAATAAACCATTTATATGAACTATACTAACATCTTTATCGGCTGCTGATAAAGTAACACCCATATAATCGTGAAATTCTAACTCTTCATTATTTGTACTTTCAATAATGTCTTTAAAATTGGCCCTATCATATAATTTTTTTCCTTTTCTAATTGATTTTATATCCCAATATGCTATTGAATTAGGAATCAATACATTTCTACCCTCGCACTGTCTTGGTTCAGTATCCATCAATTGTCCATCTTCATCCAATTTTGGAATAATCCATGATGGAACCTTTGCATCAAAATCAAAATATTCAGAAACATAACCCAATTTATAATAATATTTATTTGTTTTGTGATTATAATCTTGAATCAAAATTATTAAATTTGGTCGATACATTGATTCCCCACATCCACATTTATTTAAATGAGCTCTTGCCCAACCAATATAAATTTGTCTATTTGAGGGTAAAGACTTGATTAAGTTATTGGCTATTTTTGGTATTGGTAATAATTGACTTCCTCCTCTTAATGGACCAACATAATTATAATCTTTCTTCACTGGTTTCTGTAGAAATTCACAAATTGCAGAATCTAAATCACAAGTTAAAACTTCCAATGGGATAATTGAATATATAAAATTAAGCTTATTCCTTTGATGATTATTTATAAATGGAGTCCAATTTTTTTCAATTTTGGCATATGGTTCATTCTTCTTTTTGAAAATTTTCAACCTTTTTGAATATGGGAAATATATATGCATGGTTCTTTTAACCAATTGCAAATCCTTCATGTTGAAAACAATTAAAGGTTCGTGAAATTTAAAGTCTCTATGATATCTTAGTATAATTCTTGGATCTTCTGGTCCATAATAATATTTATTATTCTCAACATGCATTTCGTAATCAAATGGTATAGGTAGTATTTGTGGAAATGATTCTTTTCTAAATCCCAATTTAACTGTATTTGTTGAAACTTCTTCTTCAAACGGAATTTCCAAAATTGTATCATTTGGTAATTCATTCCAATTAGTATCAAACAATTGAATGTATAAAAATGAAGCAAATGCTTTATTTGCAATACCTGAAGGAGTATACAATACTCTACTTACCATATAATGACAATTATAATTAGGTAACCAAACGGAAGAACCACCAAATCTAAACCATTGCTTTGATTCAGGAATAGTTGGTTTGAATTTTTGTCTAGCTAGGTCAATAATATATTCAAATTCTGAAATTTGATTTAAGTGCTTTAAGAATATGGATAAATCAGCATCGAGGAATTGTTGAGGTGATACTGAAATTTCATCTTTATGATTTAATTGTAGACAAATTTGAGATTCATGGTGGGTTTTTGAAGATTTTATAAACTTAAATGGATCTGTAAATGTTTTTAACGTTTTGGTTTGATAATTTTGATTTATTAATTTATCACTAAGCGGGAACTCACTCCTATCTTTGTTCAATTGTTCAAGTTTATTTTGTTCTTCGAGTTTTGGAACTATGAACTTAAAACTCTTTGTATAATTAATCTTTTGAGGTTGTATTAAATTTGAAAAATTAAAACTGGTATAAACTACCATAAGCAAAAGACTAGAAAATATAGCTAGTCGTATTAGTTTCTTGTTCTTGAGTATATGAATGGTTGAATTTGATTGATTTGAATTTTCAACTTTTAAATTCATCTTTGATAAGTACTTGAAACACTTTTTTTAATTTGTTTATAAACTAATTGGTCATGAGCAAATAAGTAATGAAAGGAGATTTCTTATAAAGACTGTAGTTGAAATGTTGGTTGATGTTATTGATTCTCGAAGGGCCGTGGTGAAAAAATAGAATTTTATCTTTGAAAATAGAATTTTACCTTTGAAATAATAAATAAAAATTATCAAGAAAAATTGATGACATTCGAAGTTTGGTTTTATATGCAGTATGTTGATCTTTACATATAATTACTCTAATAGGTGTAACTCATGATAGCAGTATTATTGTTTACTCAACTATACTTATAATAAGGCTGTGCAAAATTTTAATACCCCTTATACAATTCGGCTTATGTTTCTTCAAATGATTAAAAGTAGTTTCAGTGGAACTATAGTACATTGAAATAAGATAATAACAACTTACAGATTCATCAGAAACTGGATGATTTCTCGTGCTAATACTCGTCTCGAAGTAGTTATTTGATTGCATTCTTAGGGAGTTATATAAATAAACCAATGATATTTCAGTAAATTGGTTAGCACGTGATCTAATACCCCTTAACGCATATTAGTATAAGTCGACTAAGTACCGTTAAAAATTAGCAAAGATTCTGTTCTAAATACAAATTGAATTACTTTAAAGTAATGATTAAAGATATAAAATCAACTTGACTATACACTATCTCAATAAATGTCAACGATTATTAAATTTTGAAACAAATTCACTTAGATGCAGTCTCCTCATATTTGATTTCAAATTTTAGATTGACAATTTATTCAAAAATTAGGATATTAATCTCAAATGTTTTTCATTAAAGGCTCCGTAGGACTAATTGAACTGATTTGGTATTTTTCATGAAGACTTATTTTTGATCACTTTATTCGTCGTTCAAAAAATGCAAAAAAACGTTAAATTGCGAATACTACACCTCGTTTTCGAACTTCTAATATAGATGATTTGGCTTATTATTATTATTGATCTTAACAATTCTTTGTATGCTAATTTTAAGGCGCCATACTCGTTTTGAAATTTTTTATTAAATTTTCAAACCTCGTCTGAAAAAAAACTTTTCCAATTTTGATTACCTGAATCAAAAAAACTCCAAGCTTCAGCTATATGATGGAACTACAAAACTCGATAGTTTTATGATGTTTAAATTTGAATATTCAAAGTGGTGTCAGATTTTGAGTAAGGTCAATTTATCTAAAATTTCTCATAGCGAGAATTTCGAGATTTTTCTAATTTAGTCGAAAGAAGCTGCAATCACGTCTAAATTATTAATAATAGGTTGAATGTATATAATCCATTGTTAAATTGAATTTTTTGGGCCTAAACTAAAAGATACATGGATTTTCATTTTTCGAAAGATTTCTGTATGGTGGAAAAATGCCAAAATGACAACTCAAAAATAAAATGTTTAAGAATTGATGATTTGACCTATGTAGATTATATAATTTAAAGCTCATTTTCATATAAGTTCTATTCATGATCAGAGATTGCGTTGTTCTAAACAAATAAGACAATGTGAGTAGTACAAGCAGGCTTAACGTTACCGCGAGAAAAGTATTACGTTGGCGCAAGATTTGGGCGAGAATTAACTACTTTCTGAAACTAATTTTAAAACAAGAGAGGCTTATATGCAGTCTCACATTGTTTAACTCAAAATTAAATCACTAATAACTCCCTCGTTCATTGATGTGTTACTCTCGCATTTTTTTCATTACACCTTCAAAATAGTTAAGGTTAGTTAGATGCTGAAATCCTTTTATAAAACATGACTTTGGGCACTTTATGCTTCATTCAAAAAATGGAAAATAACTCAATTTTGCAAGATTATCAGTATTTGGACTTAGATTACCAACTTCATAGGTAGCTGAACTGGTTTGTTTTGATCCAGTAAGCACCATAAATAATGTTTTAAAGACGTCAAACCGTTTTGAAATTTTATCAAAAATTTCGTGACACTGTTGTCAAATTAATTTTCCAGTTTTGAGTTCTTCAACACCCGAACGTTCAAGGTTTATTTGTATAACGGAACTAAAAAATTAGACAGTTTCATCATGTCTAAGTTTGAATATTAAAAGTGCTATCGGATTTCTTGTAGGGTCAATTTATTCAAATTTCTTTAAAATTAAGAGAAAATTTCGAAATTTCTCAATTTTAGTGCAGAGCAGAGCAGAGCAGCTAAAATCAAAATCTGCATCTTTGATTGAGGTCTAATGTTATGATCCGTTGTTTTATGGGCCAAATAAAAAGATACTCAACTTTTCAATTTTGGAAAAATTTTTGTTTGATGAAAAAATGCCAAAATGACAACTCAAAAAAAAAAAAGCATTCAAATGAGTTTTGGCTTATGTAAATATACAATTTAAAGTTTTTAATCTCGTATTGGTGGTATTTATCACCAAAGAATGCGTTGTTCATGAAATGTAAGCCAATCAGTTGAACACTAGAGCGAGAAAAATATTACGTTGGTATTAGATTTGGACGACAATCACCAACTTAAAAATTAATTTTGAGACAAATCTGACTTATATGCAGTCTTATCATGGTTAATCTCAAAAATCAATTCGTGAATAACTCCCTCAATACTCAAGCTATAATTCTCAAAGTATATTCATTGAAGCCTCTTTTAATTTGAAGTAATTGCAGGTTAATATAATTTAGTGAAGCATATTACTCATAACTTTATTCCCGATTCAAAAAATGCTAAAAAAAGGCTTACAATCTCCAGTCTAATAGTGTATCTAGTAAATTCAATGTTATTAAATTATCTCACAATTACAGTGTGATTAATCTTCATTCAATTTGTAATTGTAAGGTATTCTTGAATTCATGTACTCGTGATAATTATCTGGTTGAGTCTCTCCCATCAAGTTTGCAGTTATTAAACTATTCTTTTCTGTTGCTAAAGAAGATGACTTTTGAGTGATGCATCCCAAATCGGGATTTGATGTATTTCAACGGGTGAATCTATAATTTTTTAACATCAACCTGTTTTTACTCTATCAGTCGTATAGCCACAAATTTAAGACCTTATTTATTCTTAGATTTAATCAAAAAGCAGCTTTTGAAATTGTTTCATCAAAATTTTAGTACAGCCAATAGGAGTTGTTAAATAAGCGCGAATTCAAATTGCGTTATTTGTGGCAAATGTTTGTAATTCGGATCTTGTTTCTAGGGCTTGTTTAAAGTAGTTCAAAGGTAACTTAATAGGTGATCGTTAACAAGTAATATATGCTTATTTTGTCTCCCTTAATAATTTAGTGTTTTTATTTTCTTACTTCTCATATATGTTTTTTTCGTAATACGACTATAAAATTGGGAGTTTTTAAAATTCACTTTATGAATAATCATTGGCCGTATTTCTTTCCGGCTTTTTAGTCTGAAAGGTGGGCCATACCATTGGAGAATTTGTTGTCCGGAAGGTTAACTACTAGCTTCAAATTTGAGTGTTAGATTTAGTTTATTTGTTTGTCACATTATAATTGGCTTAGCTATTTTTAGTAGAAATATTAAAACTTAAACCGTGTCCTTTTCGGTGAATGTCTAAAAAAATAGAGATAAAAAGAACACCTCATCAAACTTTAAGTTTCACGTTGAATTCGTTTCTTAGCTCCTACGTAGTACTTTATAACCTGTTTGTTGAAGTTGATAAAACTGTATCATCACACGAGAATACATCTATTTTTGTGAATAAAAAAGTTTAAGGAGAAAAACATTTGTTAAAATTGTTATTCAGATACCCTAGCAGTTAAACCCTAGCAGTTAAAGCTGTACTGCTTTAGATCCGTATGGCTCGATTAAAAATCATCCATATAGAAACTCCTATTTTTTAGTCCATTTCCATATGAAACCACCCGTGTTCTTTTCACAAATCAGATGTTACCTTTTTACTCCGTCATTGAAAGAATTATTTTCATACTTTATTTGTCACAGAATCTAACTTTTTTAGCTTCTACTTCATAAAAACATCAAAAATATAGTCTCTCCATTGTTTACGTAAATTAATTCAATTAAAACTCGATAAAACCGACAGCCTTTACTATGGTTTTGTTGTTTCAGTAATAATTAAAAGAATGGCTTTGAAAGAAACTAGAGCTCTAATTAGATTTCAAATTATTACATGAAATTTTAAATTTTTATTTTGGAAATACCTCTTAATTTTTTTAGATCTATATTAGAATCGTACAACTATATACTGACACCATCGTCCATAGAAGAGTATAAATAGAGGGTCAAAGAACCCTCCATTTATGAAAAGACGTATATCTCTACCATTTTTTCTAACTACATTCAATCAAGTATTTTTGATCATGCTATACTCATTCTAGTTTGCTGCTACAATTTTTTTCAGCTTCTTTATTTCAGTTCAAGCAATCATTTATGAAGACTTACTAGCTCAAATCAGCAATGGAAGCTTTGTTGAAGACAGAAAAATGAATGGTACTTTGGTTTTTGATTCAGATCCAGGTTATGGAGCTCATTTGAATGTCAGTATGTATTCATTTGACAATTTTGCTGCTTTAGTAGAAGCTTATTATCTTTACTCTCATGCTTTACAAGGTCAAAAGTGGGGTGATGCCGTTATTTTATCTGAGTTTATTGGTCATAACGCAGTTATCAGCAAAGAAGCGTTAGATGGTGATATAGCCAACTTAATCTTGGAAAGAGCTCAAAATGACGAAAGTTTGATAAATTTATGGGCTAATACAACAACCAATTCCAATTTTCAAACTTATTTCAAATCATTAAAGAAATAAAGCACTCCTTTACAAAAAGATTTCAAATTACTTGTTCTAGTTCCCATGCTCCAAATTCTGGAGATTGTGAAGCATTAGCAGATGGTTTAGATAGAAGTTCAGGTCGACAAATTTCTACACGCCCAAGGTCTCTTTGCTATGCTGGTTGTTGTGTTAGTTGGTCAGCTGTAAGTGCTTTTAGTTATGGTGCTTTATCTGGTGCGATTAACGATTGTATGTCACCTTGTGTTTATCATGCAAGTAGCTGTCAATTGAATGGATTTTCCGATAACACAGATGTTTGTGTTAGTAACAGAGCTACCGGTTGCACTTAGAAAGTCCATTGTTGACAGTGAAGTAAAAAATTACTAAAAATAAAAATAAAAAATAAAAAATCTCGAAAAAATCTCGAAAAAAGATAAAAAATAATTAAAAAAAAAAAAAAATAATTGAAGGGCTACAGATTGATCAACCTGGGGTGGGATAAAAGATAAGGTTCTGTAAATGGGAATGATCAAATGAAAAAATTCTATAAATATTCTCATGTTTAGTGATTTAATATACAAATCGTGAGAGCAAAAAAATCAGAGCTCCGTCTTTAATTATAGTATTCTTCTGATTCTTAATATAAAAGTTTAGATGAAGGAATCGTATAAAAAAAATCAGATACTTTTGAAACTTTCATAAATATTTATTTGGTACGTATCTGACTGTAGAAAGGCATCTATCTATTCAATCGTGGTACAGATGGTAAGCGAAGATATTTCCAAAAAAATTTTAAATAAATATTCAGCAGTTATGCACTGTGGGTTTGAAAAATTCAAGCTGTAGTACCAATTTTTACCTTTGAAAGAGAAAAAAGCAGGTTAAAAGTGAGCCAGAACTGAGAATAGAAAGGGGGAGAAAAATCGACCAATATAATAAAACAACAGGTATCACTAGATCACGATTTAATCAAAATTTACACTAGAAAGACATACCAGAAGTGGATACAAAATCAACTGATATCTTCACTTGTAATGAATCCAAGAGCTACAAAACAGAGAGAAGCATTTGGTATTAAAAGGATGCTCTTTTAGACTACTACTTGAAAAGTACAAAAGTTATATACACATATCTTCTGAATATTTTGATGCACGAATGGTATTAAAAAAAAATGAAAAAATCAATGAATTCAATTCAGAAAAAGCATTCATTTGTACTAAAACTAATTGAATGACATGTCATTTGTACTACAACTAAATGAATGCATGTCATTATGAATTTTGACAAGGTGTCTTGAATTTTAGTGTTTTTAGTAAATTTTTAGGATTTGATGTCTGGTTATTTTTATCGTTATCGTTTAATCTAAAAAAGGCTAAAATAATTGGAAAATTAAATTTAAGCAATTACCTAATGCTTTAAAAGCTTCACCGATTCTAAAACTATAAATTAAGTAACTTTCTCTACCTTGAAATTTTGTTCTATAAAGATTTTTACAAATTTTACAAATAATGTATTCTTTTATACCATTTATCATTCATTTTATAGTGTCAGTTTATTATATGCTTAGTAAAGCAAAACCATTACCTTATGATGATTTAATAGGTGGGATCCTTAATGAATATTATAAATATCCATATCCAATTGCCGGGACAGTTGATGTAAATTTTCACAATGATCCGGGTTTAGGTTTGACTTTGGTAAAACTGGTAAAAACCAACGAGAATTGAATGTCATTAAATGATGCAATGTTTTCTTCCCAATATGCAATTTGTTCAGGAAATTATGGTGATGCTGTTTTGTTTATCGAATTTTTGAATCATGAAGGAAATTTAAAACCAGGTATTTTAAAAAATGAGTTTAAAAATTCTATTTTAGAAAGAGCAAATGGAAATAACACACTAATCGAATTATGGGCAAATACTACTACCAACTCAAATTTGGCAGAGTATTATAGAGGTTTAATTGTTTAACAATCTTAAATTTGTTCTGATTTATTATTTTAATCTGCTGATTTTATTAGTATCTTAATTGTTTAATACAGTTTCGTTGATTTTATACTTTTATTTGAATAATAAACACTAGTAGCTTCTTACGTGTCTTCTTAATCTTTAGTGTAAGTCTCATGAAAAAATTGCAATAAACCAAAAACTCAGAAGCTGCCACTTTTCATCTCAGTACATTTTTTGAATGCAGCAGCAGCAAAGTTTACATTAATACAATACAACAAAAAAGTTCCTACTCTGCTGATGAAGCTGTCTTAGCACATTAAGTATATTTTCAAAATTTGTAAAAAATCCAAAATTTGAACCTTCGAGTACGAAAGGTAAAATTACGATCAGTGGCTGCAGCCAGGCTAATTCGGGCCATAGAATACGATGTAGATGGTGTCATTCGTTCTAATGCAATAGTTCGCTAGAAACGTACTGAATTTCAAAAAAATTGTAGAACCATTTATTTCATTCTCGAGGAAAATCTCGAATCATATGATGCATCCAACAGCATCAAGCGCGTTTAAATACGTAGAAAATTCTCAAAATCGACTTTCGAGTAGGTCGATCACTTCACCAAAGAATACCCCACTCATTCAAACGTGCTATCTCATGGCATTAGCTTAACCTCGATTGCTTTGCAAGTGCTTGAGTGAATTATTTCTGAAAATTTACATTAAGAAATTGAACATTGTGATGACATCGATGATTGATTAAGATTTGGTAATTTCTTAGTTTTATATACAGATAAATATACATATACATCTCAGACTCGTATCCAATAGTTTTTTAAATAAAAGTAAGAACATTTATATAGATGATTTTTACATGTTGATTATTATATAACAAGTTATGAAAACACACTAGGGCCAAATCGCTCTGGAATGAATTTTAATACGAAAATTTCTTTTTTTTTTAGTCATGTTCGCATCAAGAACGAGCGCCTTAAATACTATGCGTTAAAATTTTGAGAACAAAGTGACTTATATGCACTCCTATAATAGCCAGAAAAAGAACACTTGGACCTCATTTAACAAAATCCAATATAGCTGCTCCAATTATTTAGATCTCAAAAACGCCAAAATCGGTTTGAAGTTTTTGCAAAAATCTCGATTTCATTTTTGAAAAATTAATTTTCCAATCTAGAATACATTTGCACAAAAAATTGCAAGATTTATCAACGAACAGGAGCTATAAAGCTGAAATTTTTATTAAGTTTAGTTTGTATATAGAAAATGGTGTCAGATTTTTTGTAAGGTCAATTCATCAAAATTTCACCTTACATACGAGGAAATTTCGAAATTTCTAAATTTTTTGTAGATTACAACTAAAATCAAGTATAACACATTAGTATTAAATCGAATGTATATAACACATTGTTTAGTTGAATATTATGGGCTTAATAAAAGATACATCGATTTTTATCTTTTGAAATATTTTTGTCAGGGGGAAAAAACGAAAAAATAACAATTGGAAAAGCAAAATGCTTGAGTTTGAGATTCTATTTATGTAAAATATATAATTTAAAGCATTCATGTTCATATTAATAGTATTCATCATCTGAGAATTCGTAGTTCATGTTAAGTCAAAGAAATTGGTGCGGGTGGCCCTAGAATTGGCGCGGGGAAAATCTTACGTTGGTATTAGATTTAAACGAGAATTGCATCCACAAAAAATTATTTTAAAACAAATTTGACTTGTAGGCAGTCCTGCAAGAGTTAATCTCAAACCTTGGATTGCTAATAACTCTCTCAATCTTAGATCTGTTATTCTCAAACTTTTTTCACTAAGACTTCTATTAGTTTTGAGGAGACTGTTGCTAAAATTCTTTACTGAAACACTACTTGACCGCTTTATTCTTCATTCAAAAAAAGGAAAAAAACGCCATTTTACGACATACGCAATACTTGAACCTCATTTACGCAACTATTAAGGTAGTTGATTCGGTTTGTTGGACTCAAGAAGTCCCGTGAGTCAAGGTTTAATGACGCCAAAATCATTCTGAAGTTTTTTCAAAAATTACGTGACACTGTTGAAAAATTAATTTTCCAATTTTCAAAACATAGACACAAAAATATGGTTTATCTATATCAGGGAACTACAAAATTGAATGTTTTCATCATGTCTGAATCTGAATAATAAAAGTGGTGTCAGATTTTTCGTAAGGTCAATTTATTCGAATTTCCCTATACTTCAAAGAAAATATCGAAATTTCCCAATTTTAGTTGAAAGCAGCTCAAATCACGTCTAGCATATTATCTTGAAGTCTAATGTTTATAATCCGTTGTTCAATAAAAAATTATGGACCTAAATAAAAAGTTACAGAGAGTCTTATTTTTAAAGTAAATATTTGTATAGTGAAAAAAGGCCAAAATGACAACTCCAAAAAAAAATATCTGAAATCTAAAGTTTAATATATGTACAGCATATACTTTATGCCTCTGGATCTGGTATAAATGGTACTTATCTTGAGAAAATGTGTTGTTCTTAACAAATACGTCAATACCCTTGGTACGCAAGTACGGAAAATTCGCGAAAAAATAATTTTGTAGTATCAAAGTATCGCTTCTAAAAGTATGTACTTTTGAAAATACTTTTAACTTATACGCAGTCTCGTAAATGTTGACTTAATAATAATGTTGACAATAAATTGAAATCTCGAAGTACGTAGATATACGATCTTGCTATAGTCGTAATCTTTACCCTTTATTTATGGATTTGCGTAAGTTCGCAGATGTCCTATAGTCTAATAATGACCAAAATCTTTGCTTGAAATATTATGAATACCCAAGGGCAATTGTCTTCGACTGATAGGCAAACTGAATTCAATCCAACTATCCCTGATATATAGGAGAACTATGTTGAAGAGTTTTTCATGTATTAAAGGAGGTGTAGAAATTGCGGAACAATGACGCAGGTACATTTCAAATGATCAGCGTTTTTAAAAAGGCCTTTCTCGATTACGGTATATCTGTTATTTAATCCAGGAAATTCTGACTATATGATTCGCTGCCTAAGCCTATGATTGACAGATTTGATAGTGGCCAATATGTAATTTTCTTTTTCTGCAATTTATTTTATTTAGCAATAATTCGCGGTAGCGCTTAAGGGGTAATTTTATTCGATTAAGGGGTAATTATTCAAAACGTACAGTTGCATTTTTGAATCTCTTTCTGTCTCTGCGGAGATTGATTTTGGGAAATACAGGTAGACTATTATTGCGGCAAATATGTTAACAAGTATGCATATCTCAAATCTTGATTCAGATCACGTAATCGAAATAAACATCTTATCCACACTTACCTTAACTCTGTTGCAATAAAATAGTTTACAACAATAATTGGCTTAATTACAAGCTATTTTTTTTTTTTCAATAGTTAATTAATCGAACGTATCGTGTATGCTTGAAATTTTTGAAACCTTGCGATTTTCAAATTTGTGGGGATACCAACGGTTTTACACTACGAATAGAACCATAAATGAACTGTTCAAACTTTATATCATAAGCGTTATTGTAATTGAAAAAAGTGGTCTGAGTTTTAAAGCTGCAAATACGCGTGCACGTGATCCGGAGTTAACAAGATCTAAATTTTGATGTCAAATTTTCTTTATTCAAACAAAAAGTTTAAATTTTCACATTCTATCGGAGATTATGCAATAATGAATTTTTTATGTAAATTTACTATATAAAAATAATAAACGACCATCAACATTTATTCTTGATCAATAAGAAGTTCAGGAAGTTTTTGGTTGATTTTAGTCTAGTCATGAATTATATACTTCCAGATAAAGCAGAACCAAAACATATAGAAACTTTTACATCTTTATGTGATGGTGTAATTCATGAAACAACAGTTGAAAATATAAGAAATGTTGTTGGTTCACATTTTACTAATGATGATTTAGAACAATATGTTAAAACATTTACAAAACCATCTGATACCCCGGGCTTTAAAGAAAATGTATTAGAGATTATAAATAAACAAACCACATTTATGATTCAACAATTTGTTTTTTTATGTAATGCATTGGATTCAAGAGTTTTATCACCTACATTAACAAATTCATTAACTTTAGTTAAAGATATGACTGTAAATGAAAAAGAAGAATTAATCAAAGCATGGAGAGATTCACCAATTGAACTTAAAAATAAATTGTTTAGAATTGTTTACTCAGTGAGTGCTGCTACTTTTGTTAGATTAGCTACTGATTTACATAATAAAGCTACAAATTATCCAGGTAAAGAATCAAGAGAAACAATATATGAAAATCAAGAAATTGATCCATTTAAATACGAATTTCTAAAAAAACCGGAATTTGAAAATGGTGAATTATATTTACCTGATATTGATGTATTAATAATTGGATCCGGTGCAGGTGCTGGAGTTGTTGCTCACACATTAGCAAATGATGGTTATAAATCACTAATTTTGGAAAAGGGGAAATATTTTCATAGTTCTGAATATAATTTTAATGATCTTGAAGGTATGAATGAATTATATGAAGGTGGTGCAGCTATAACAACTTCCAATGGTCAAATGTTTGTATTAGCAGGATCTACTTTTGGTGGGGGTACTACTATTAATTGGTCATGTTCTTTAAATACTCCATTTAAAATAAGAAAAGAATGGTATGATGATTATGGATTAGAATTTGTTGCCAATGAGTCTTATGATAAAGCACAAGAATTTGTTTTAAATCAAATGGGTGCATCAACTAAAAATATTAAACATTCATTAGGAAATCAAGTCATTTTAAAAGGTGGTAAAAAATTGGGTTATACAGTTAAAGAATGTCCACAAAATTCTGGTGGTTATCCAAATCATTCATGTGGATTTTGTTATTTAGGTTGCAAATATGGCATAAAACAAGGTGGTACTGCAAATTGGTTGAAATTACCAGCTCAAACAGGTTCAAAATTCATGGATTCAGTTAAAGTTTTAAAAATTTTACATAAAAAAGGTAAGGCAATTGGTGTTTTATGTCAAGATGAACAAACAAAGAATATTTTTAGTATTACTGGTCCCAAAAAATTTGTAGTTGCTGGCGGGTCATTAAATACACCTGTTGTTTTACAAAATTCAGGTTTTAAAAATAAAAATATTGGGTCCAATCTAAAATTACATCCAGTTACTGTTATATTCGGAGATTTTGGTAAAGAGGTTAAACATGATCATTTTAATAATTCAATAATGACTGCTGTTTGTACCCAAGTTGATGATTTAAATAATAAAGCACATGGAGCTAAAATTGAAACTATATTAAATGCACCATTTATTCAAGCTACTTTATTACCGTGGAGAGAATCAAATGAATTAAGAAAAGATTTACTACGTTATAATAATATGGTTGCAATGTTATTAATTGATAGAGATACAGGTAGTGGTAAAGTTTATGCCGATAAAAATAAACCAGATGCATTACATATTGATTATGAAATTAATAAATTTGATAGAAATGCATTATTACAATCATTTTTAGTAGCTGCTGATATGTTATATATTGAAGGTGCTAAAAGATTGTTAAGTCCTCAAGCAACTGTGCCAATTTTTGAAACTGATATACCAAAAGATAAAAGAAAAATAACTGATAAAGAATATCAAAATTGGAGAAATAAAGTTTCTAAAATACAATTTACAAGATATGGTACTGGTTATGGATCAGCTCATCAAATGTCATCTTGTAGAATGTCTGGGAAAGGACCGAATTTTGGTGCTTGTGATGAAAATGGGAAATTATTTGAATGTCCAAATATTTATATAGCTGATGCTTCAGCGATGCCTACAGCTTCAGGAGCAAATCCAATGATTACAACAATGACAATTGCAAGACATGTTGGTTTGAGATTAGCTGATGATTTGAAAATTAAATCTAAATTATAATTCTATAAACGTCTATTTATTCTTCTTTTGAATATATGCTTCTTTTGCTAATTTAATTAATGAATCTAATTCTCCTGAATTTTCACACATATTATAAAATAATGAATTTTTATTAGCAATTAAAGTATATGGATTATCATATTCAACGACTTTACCAGCATCCATAACTAAAATTTTATCATAATCTATAATTGTCCTTAATCTATGAGCAATAGTTAAAATTGTTGATTGACTAAATTCTTCTCTAATTGTTTGTTGAATTGCAGAATCTGATTTATAATCAATTGAAGATGTAGCTTCATCTAATAATATAACTTTTGGATTTTTTAATAATGATCTACTTAAACAAACTAACTGTCTTTCACCTTGTGATAAATTACCACCACCTTCAGTTATAACTGAAGATAAATTTAAAAATTTATTTGCATTTTCTTGATCATTTGATTCACCAGGTGTTATTAAACCAGTTCTTCTTAAAGCTTCAAATATCTGTTCATCAGTATATGCATTAAAAGGATCAAGATTAGATCTAACAGTACCTGAAAATAATGTTGGATCTTGTGGAATAATTGTAATAGCTTGACGTAAATTTCGTAAACCAATTTTACTTATATCAACGTCATCAATTTTAATACTTCCAGTTTCTGGATCAAGAAATCTAAAAAAAGCAGTAATTATAGTTGATTTACCTGCACCTGTTCTTCCAACAATTCCAACTTTATTACATGGATCAATATCAAAACTTACATTTTTAATAACTCTTGGTAAATCAGGTGCATATCTTAATGAAACATTTTTAACACTAATTTGACCTCTTTGAGGCCATTCTGGTGATGGTTCAGTTTCTTTAATTGCATATGGTGGTTCTTGATCAACTTTTAAATATTCTTGTAATCTTTCAACTGAATTCATATTCATTTCAACATTTGCATAAAGACGAACAATCCATAATGCACTTTCACTAAATGCAATAGCATAAGACAATGATAAACCGGCTAAACCAGCATCAATTTTACCTACTGAAAATAAAACAAACATACCAGCAAATAACATAACTAATGAACCAACAGCATCAACTCTAAATGATAACCATCTATTTGCAACCCATAAATAAAAAAAAGGTCTATTATTATTATCAATTGCTTGTAAATTTTGTTTCATAAATCTTGATTCAATACCATAAGCTCGAATTGTAGCTACACCATTTAATGATTCACTAAAATGTTGATGAATTGGTGATTTTGTAATTGATTCATATCTTTTCAATTCTCTTGATAATGTAAGATAAAAATAACCAACAAGATAATATAAACATGCAATTAAAATAGCAAAGAATAAAAATCCGGGTGTAATAAATGTAATTAATACTAATGTAGATAAACATTGAATAAAACAAATAAAAACACCTTCTGCAAATGGAGTAACTTCTTGATCAACTGATTCAATATCTTTTGAAAATCTATTCATAATTCTACCTAATGGAGTTTGGTCAAAAAATCTCAATTTTGCTCTTAAAATTGTAACTAAAACTTGTTTGAAAATTCTATTTGAGGCACGAACTCCTGAAAAGAATGTAATACCAACTCTAAAGCATGCTGTAAATGCATATGCAAACCCAATGGCTGTATAAATTGAAATATAATATAATGTTGAATGTTGTTGAGCAATAGTATTGACAAAATTAAATGAATTTGTAAATAATTTTCCAGTTTCGCTGAATTGTTGTATGAATAGTTCAACATCTGTTTCACTATGTAATGACCAATTTCTTAACCACCATGACTGATACATATAAACTAATTGTGATGCTAAAAATGATGTAATTACAATTGTCCACATTGGCCAACCACCAAAATATTTTGCATAACCAAGATAAACTTCTTTGCTAACAACACCTTCAGATTTACCTTCTTCTTCAACTAATTTCCCATCAGTTTTAATTCGTTCTTCTTCTGGTTCTGAAATTGCTTTTAATTTATTTTCAATTGCAGCTGCTTTTGCCTTCATATCAGCATTTTTACTTTCCAAAGTTAAATTTGTTGTTGATTGAGATCTTGAATTTAATACTGATTCAACTAATTCATCATCACCTAAATCTCCAGTTTTTAATAAATCTTCCATAGTTCCTTGATTTTTAATTCTACCATTTTCTAAAACAACTATCCAAGCTGCATTTTGTACAGTCAATGCAACATTATGTGAAACCAATATACAAGTTCTATTTTCCATTAATGGACCAGTAATACAATTTTCATAAATCCATAAAGCAGTATGTGAATCAACTGCTGATAAACAATCATCTAATAAAACGTATCTTGAGTTTGAATATAATGCTCTTGCTAATGAAACTCTTTGCTTTTGGCCACCAGATAATGTAATTCCCTTTTCACCAACTTCAGTTTGATCACCAGCTGATAAAATTTGTAAATCTCTAGTTAATCCACAAGCTTCAATAACTTTTTTATAACGATATTCATTAAATTTAGAACCAAATAAAATATTAGCATAGATTGTATCATTTAATAACCAAGCAGTTTGAGAACAATAAGCAACTGATTCAGTTAAACCTTGAGAATCAACTTCTAATTCTTCACGTGGGATTATACCAGGAAGGAAAACTTTACCTTGTAATAAATCCATTTCACCTAATAAACCTAATAAAAGTGATGTTTTACCAGACCCCGTTGGACCAATAATAACATTTAATTTTTGTGGTTTAAATTTAATATTCAAGTCCAATAATTTAAAATCTGTTTTTGAAATTGAATTCCATGATAACGTAGCATTTTCAAATCCAATTTCATTTGTTGAATTTGCCAATTGTTCATATTTTGAAGTTTCTGGTTCATCAAGGAAATCAGCAACTCTATCTAATGAAACTTTAGATTGAATAACAAATGAAGTCATATCTGCCAATTGATCTAATGGTGATCTTAATAATGTAAATAATGATAATGCAGTAAATGCAACAGGAGCAGTTAAAGTATTTCCATCAACAATTGTGTAACAATAAAATGATAATAATGTAATTAATGTTGGAGTAATAAACCAAACAAATGAACCTAAACACCAAACTAAACATCTCATTTTTAAATAGTGTAATTCTTCATGTCTAACATCCATTGCACTTTCAAAAAATTTATCTTCCCATGCAAAAAATTTGATAATTCTAATACTTTGAAAAGTTTCATTTAATTTTTGTATTCGTTTATCAGTAACTGCCAACATTTTCTTTTGAAGTCTACCCATCCATTGAGCAAAAGTATAATTAATTGGGAGTAAAACAATGATAGTTAATGAACCAACAAATGCACTCCATCCAATTAAATTGAATAATAAGAAAATACAAATAACAATCATTAAAACTGCACCAACAAAATAGTGTAAGTAACCACAAATTTCAGAAACTTTAAATGCATCAATAGCCATTAAATTTATTATTGCACCTAATTCAGCAGTTTTCTTTCCCGTCTTTTCTTCCTTCTCATCTTCTTCTTTTGTTTCAGTAACTGTAATTTTTCTTCTCAAAGCTTTTGCATAAATTTCACCAATTATAATAGCCTTCATTCTACAACAAACTCTTCTACCTAAAAATAAAGAACAACCAGATGCAACTGAATCAGCCATTTTAACAAAGGGCATCAATATAACAAATGTCCACGCAAGATTAATTGATGTACTATTTGGATCAGCAACATATTCCAATACTTTTTTCAATAAAATTGATGGTCCAAAGATTAAAATAGATTCTAAAATAGCCCAAAATGCTTGGATTGCAAATAAAAATCTAAAATGATAAAATAATTTAAAAGTAAATCTTAAAGTTGATTTTGAAGCTTCAAAACCTTTAAGAACATATAATGCATAATCATCTTGTCTTAAACCCCAAATATCAGTCAATTTTAAAGGTTGTTTATTTGCTTTCCAAACCATTTTATCTAACCATGAATAAGATATGAAAGAAGCAACACTTGATATATTTTCGGGAGAAGGTTCTAAACCTGGTGTAATATATAATTCCGAAGGTTTATCACCAATAGTAGCAGTAGCATTCAAATATAATAATAATGCATTGAGAATAAACAGAATTATGTAAAACTTATTTCCTTTTAGTATACCTGATCTAAATGTTAATAAACTTGGAAGGAAACTGAAAAAATATAAAGTTGTTGAATGAATCCATAAATTAGGAAGTTTAATGGAAACTTTTTTCATATTAATTATTCTAATTTGTACTAATATAAATAAATAAAACCAAAATATAGTGTTAATTATAGTAATTTCGAGATCTTGAATTTTAATGAAAAATGGTGATATATGCAATGCTAATGATAAAATGACTAAAATATATTCTATTGAGATTCTTAACCTTTCTCCAGTACCTTTAAACACTTGTTTGATCTCTCCAAGTGGCTCACCATCTATATTTGTATCTGGTAATCTTGATAAATCAAAATGCATCGATTTTATATCATTTTTTAAGGGTCTTTCATCTAGTTTTATAGATTTTTTTTTAAAAACATTAATAAATAATATAATTAATGAAGTTAAACCAATTAGAATAGGAGGATAGAATTGTAGATTATATCTACCACATTTTGTCATATCATCATAGTCCCAAAACTGGCACTTCATATCTTTTGATGAGTAATTAAGAAATATTTATATGCGCGGCACTAAAATTTAAATGAAGATTATTCAATTAAGAAATCCTCTATATACATATATATACCATCATTCCTCATCTTCTTCTCCTTTTGGAATTCTTGAATCAATTGCAACGTCAACAATAATTTCTCTACCATTAATTTCTTTACCATTAAATTCTTCAACTGCTTTCTTTTGAGTTTCTTCATTTGAAAATTTAACAAATGCAATACCTTTATTAAATGGTTTTCTAAACTTACCAGCAGATTTATAAGGTTTTCTTGAAGGTACATGAATCCATTTTGGTTTTAAATCTTTAAAAATTGAATTTAAAGTTTTAACATTAACTTTATAATCTAAATTTGTAATAAATATGGTATCTTTTGATGGAGTACCTTCTGGTTGAGTTGATTCACCATTTGCTTTTGCTTCTTGTTTCTTCTTTTTTTGCTCAATTTTTAATTTCTTTTCTTGTTCAATTTTATCCTTTTTAGCTTTATAAGCTTCAATTCTTTCTTTTTTTTCTTCTTCGGTTGGTGGTGGTACAGCTTTTTTAATAAAAATATTTCTACGTTGAAATTTTTTACCATTAAATTCAGATAAAGCTTTATCAGCATCATCTTTTGATTCAAATTGAACAAAAGCAAAACCTAAATGTCTTTTATAAGTAGTATCACCGCGAGTACTTTCTTTAAATGGAATTTCAACATCGGTACTAAAAATAAAGTTAATAACGAACTAATTTATAATTAATTTAATACATACACTTTTAATTCTTTAAATAATTCTTTTAATTCATCTTCAGTCGCTTTAAAATCAACATTACCAATGTAAATTCTATCCTCAATTAAAGGTTCAATAACTTTTTCAGACATTATTAATTGATTCAATTGTTGTTGCCAATTTAATTTAATTCTCTTGTGTTGGAAAAAATTGTTAGAGAATCTTCTATTTATATAGATATATATATGGTCGTGCCCGAACAATTTTCACGGTCTTACGATTTGATTGCAAAATACTAACATAACTTACTTTTATACATAAAAACTATTTAACAAGTCTGTCTATTTCAATTTATTAAATAATCTTGGTGCTACACAATCATTAACACAATGTTGTAAATGGAAATATTCTTCAACACAATCTTCTTTATAATGTTTATGTTCATAATCTGGTTCTTCCATTTCTTTAGTAACTCTTTCAATACATTCATGGAAATGATGATCGAATGGTTTACATGCAATTGTTTTGGTACATTCTTCTCTTAATGAATCTAATGGATCTTCTGATTCTTCATCTTCATCTTCGTCTTCTTCGTCTTCTTCGTCTTCGTCATCTCCATCTTCTTCTGGTTCTTCAACTGTTTCTTCTTCAACTTCTACTTCTGGAGCTTCTTCTGGTGTTTCAACTGGTGCTTCTTCATCTTCGACTGGCTATTATATTTGTTAGTACTTTTCCTCCATCCTTTTTTAGTTTTCAGTTACATACTTCATCAGCATAAGCAGTTGGTATAACTGATTCTAATAAATCTCTGAAGAATGACATTATTATGAATTTGTTAATATGTATATATATATATGAATTTTTCAATCAGTTATTATAGTAGTATATTTTTTTCTAATGTAATATTTAATCTATTTAATTGGTTGGATTTATATACAGGAAATATTTTCAATCTATACGAGTTCATATTTATATGACCTGATTCATTAATTGTTGATTTTTAAAATTATTTACTACTAATTATATCAAAATGGTTTCTTCAAATGATATTCATAATGTTGATTTACCTATTAGAGAAAGAATGGAAGCTTTAATTCGTTTAAAGCAACAACAAATTACTTCTGCGATTGCTTCATTAGATACTCAACAATTTCATACTGATAAATGGATTAGAAGTGATGATGGTGGTGGTGGTGAATCAATGGTTTTACAAAATGGTACTACTTTTGAAAAAGGTGGTGTAAATATCTCAATAGTTCATGGTAAATTACCAAAACAAGCTGTCGAAAGAATGAAAGCTGATCATTCGAATTTAAAAGGTACTGCTGAAGATGGTAGTGTTAATTTCTTTGCTTGTGGTTTATCATTAGTTATACATCCTCATAATCCTCATTGTCCAACTACTCATGCAAATTATAGATATTTTGAAACTACTGATCCCGAAACAAATCAAATTCAAGCTTGGTGGTTTGGTGGTGGTGCTGATTTGACTCCAAGTTATTTATATGAAGAAGATGCTAAATTATTTCATCAAAAACATAAAGATGCTTTAGATAAATTTGATCCAAATTTATATCCAAAATATAAAAAATGGTGTGATGAATATTTTTTTATTAAACATAGAGATGAAACAAGAGGTATTGGTGGTATATTTTTTGATGATTTTGATGATAAACCAGCTGATGAAATCTTAAAAATTGTTGAATCATGTTTTGATGCATTTATACCTGCTTATATTCCAATTATTGAAAAAAGAAAGGATATGCCATTTTCAAAGGAACAAAAAAATTGGCAACAAATTAGAAGAGGTCGTTATGTTGAATTTAATTTAGTATTGGATAGAGGTACTCAGTTTGGTTTACAAACTCCTGGTTCAAGAGTTGAAAGTATTTTAATGTCTTTACCAGCAACTGCAAGTTGGGTATATGATCATCATCCGGAAGAAAATTCAGAGGAGGCTAAATTGTTGAAAGTTTTGAAGAACCCAGTTGATTGGGTTTAGGTAATGTAAGGATGTGTAAGGAGGCAACTGTTTTAATTTGTATTTATATTGTACACCATTCATTGAAACCTAAATATGCATCATTTAATGGATATGATTTTGTAATGTTTTCCTTTTTAATAATTATTGGTAATAATGCACCAGTTGGAAGATTAATGCTTCTATGTTTAACTACTCTCAATATTGCATACATAATCCCTGAATGGGTAACAATACTTACAACTTTATCATCAGTTTCAAATAATTCTGTTAGTAATGAAGCAGCTCTATAATCTACGTGTTGATTTTTTTCACGTAAATCTGATTTCCAAAGTGGATCCAATTCAGAAAATCCAGGCTCAAATTTGAATTCTGGCCAATTTTCATGAATAAAACTTTTATTATGACGTTCACTTTCAGTATCAATTCCATAAACTTCTCTTGCATATTCTTTAATTATTGGTTGTTTATCTGTACTATTACCCCAAGTTAGATTCCAAGTTTGTAAGCATCTTCTTAATGGACTTACATAGAAATTGTCAGATCGAGGGAAGTCCTCATGATTTGAAATTTTTTCACTTAGTTTTATACCATTTGAAACACCTAATGGTGTTAATTCAGCATCATACCATTCGATTTTACCATCGCCATCTTTTAAAGACCAATTACATCTCCAATCTTTTCTGGAATAATTTCCAGGAGCTACATTATGCCAACCTTGTTGATGGCGTTGTAAAAGCAATAATTTCTCATCTGGACTCAACGATGCAACAACTTGTGAAAATGTATAGTTTGAAAGTAAACCAAAATTTGTATAATTAATATTCTTTAGAGGAATTGAATCAATATTTTGTTCGAAAAAGTGTTTAGACGATGAAAATACTGGTAGGTTATTATGAGCAAAAATTACTTGTGCTGTAATAGAAGTTATATATGAAAGTACTAGGATGAACAACATTGATGGGAAACGTGTTGATTTCTAAATGAAATCTGATAATTTTACGAGATCTGAGCGCAAGTAATTGCGCGTTGAAAAATAAATAAATAAATAAAAATAAAAAAAAACGAAATAAAAGTCAAGGAAGAAAATCATAAAAGATACGAAATGAATTACATATAGTTATTTCAGCAAATCAGTTCAGTAAGTTAGTTTACTGCTAAGACGTATTAGTACTTGAAATGTCAGAAAATCGAAATTGAATATTATCCACGAATTTACTTAAAAATTAGAAGGACAAGAAAATGATTATCGATAAATGAAGGCAGTCAATTTCTGCCCGTTGTCAATCACTGTTAAAAGCAATTTTTAAACTTTGAACTATATCATAACGGTAATTTCATTTTGAAGAGAAGTAGTTGTCAATTCCATCAGAGGCGTATAACTAGAACACGATGTTGGGTTTATTAATTTCATATCCTTCTCATTGGATATTTCGATGGGAATTAGTAAGAACTAAGGATGGGTATACTCAACTTTGAACAAAGGCACATAACGTTTGTAATATAAATAGAGTTGGAAACTACATATGTTTCAATGAACAATTCAAATGTTATATTGGTTATTCCTCGTTGCTGCTTCTTTAATCACATAAGAAGCGCCAATCTCAAGAAGAGATAATGCTGGTGTTGTAGTCTATAATATAAACTTAACTCCATCAAAAATATGAAAAAGAAGTAAAATCGACAATATTCCTATTGGTAATAATGATGTTAAACATTGGTATTTCACAATTGAAGCTAGAATTGGTTCTAACCAAGATATCGTACCTTTAGTGCTTGATACTGATAGTCAATTAGCTCAGGTATTTGGGACTAAAATTCAATGTGATCTTGTTTGTTACGCTGATGTCACTTATGACAGTGCCAAATCAACTACAATTCAAAGAGCAGGGAAAAATTCAACTATTCATTATGGTTATGATGCTGGTACTTTTCTTCATGGTGAATATGTCACTGATGACTTTTTACTTGGGAATATAACAATTAAACAGTTTCCATTTGTTGATGATATACAATCTTGAGGTTGGGTTGTTGGTATCCTTGGAATTGGACTAAAAGATCTTCAACTCAATTTTCCTAATATTGCTTATAACAAGGATCTATTAATAAACCAAAGTATTCCTTTTATTTAGGTGATAATTCATTTGGTGGTAAATTCATTTTAGGTGGTTATGATGAAGCAAAATTAGACGGTGAATTTAGCTGGTCACCTTATACTAATAAAATGCAACAATTCTCAGCTCAGTTTGATTACATGGTATTAAATGGTAAAAAAATAACAGTGAATTTGACAAAAGCAATTGATAGTGGTATGTCGAAGCTTATTTACCTGAACCTATTTATAATGAAGTAGCACAAGCTTTGGATGATGCAAATTATGGTATTGGACAAGTAAATTGCACTGCATTGGAAGGTAAGACTGTCACCCTTTCAATTAATGGTAAAGAATTAGAAGTTCCTTTGAAATCTTTGGCTCAACCAAGTGGATCTGGCGATCATTGTTATGCTTCTTTTCACAAATCAACTGACCCAACCCTTGGTACTTGGTTTTTTGGATATGTTCAAGTTTCGATTGATTTTGATAATTCATTAATCGGATTTAGTCAATTAAAAAATACAAATACAACTGATACGAATATAGTTCCATTTTAATATATATTAAAAACTATTCTTTATTCCACCTTGTGAACTATGCCTTCTTAAATTTAATAAATCATGAGCTGCACTTTTATCTTCTTCATAATAATTTAATTTTGGCTGATTATAAGTCAACACTGAAGTTTTGTTTATCGTTTGTTGTAGAATCTTTTGACATTTATATTTGATAAATTTTAAAATTTTTAAATATTTTAAATCTTCATCCATGTCCTCATCATCCCAATCAATATTTTTATAGTAAGAAAAGTCCTCTTCTTCATCATCAACATCAGAATTTTCTTGATACTTAAGTATATCATCTCTTAATTCATCATTTATTAATTTTTCATATAATTTATCTTCTTTTAATTTTGTACCGGGAGTATAATTTATAAAAACCTTGACAAATAAATCAACAGATCGTAGTATTAATTCAATTGAATCATTTATACCACCTAATAAATCATTTCTTTTAACAAATTTCATTTGACAAATTAATAAATATAACATTTGTAAAACAATTGATTTTTTCAAATTAATTACAGTTAATGATAATCCATTCAACATTGCATTAAAAGGTGACATTGGGATTTCTTTAGTTGTTTTTCTGAATGGACTTGTTCTACCTGTTCGTTTTCTTCTTTTAACTGAAAAATCATTAATTACAAATCCATCTTCATCAACATCTAAACCTAAACTTTCCATGACTACTGAATTTGATGAGATTATTGGTGAATTTTCCTTTTCTTTTGCTTTACTAACATGATCAAAAAACATGAGAAAATATTGTAATACTTCTTGTGAAATTTGACAAATTTGTTTATAATAATTAAAATTCAATTCCTTATCGACAATAAAATTAAGATAATTCATTGATCTAATTAAAATATAATGAAAATTTAATTGTATTTTAATCAATTGAGAAGCTGTATAAACGTCAGGTATACCAAATTGATAAAAATGCATATAACCTTGTTGCGATAAACCTTCAGAAACATCATGATATAAATTATTTTCAGTTTCTCCAAAATTTGGTAATCCCATTGATTCAATTGGTTTGAGTAATATTTTCTTTTCCCTTAAAGATAATCTCCAATCTGATAAATTTTTATCAATGGTTAAAAATTGATTAAAATTATAATTTAAATTCCCATCGTTACCATCACCATCATCTTCATTTAAAATCCAATCTAGTCGGTGATGATTATGAGTTTCTTTTTCCTTTTTTTTTTTATCCTGTTTTAAATATTGATAATAATTTGGTGAAAATGAAGATGGAATAATTATATTCATTAAATTTAAAAATTCAATACTAGGTTTAAGTAAGGTATTGAATAAATCATCTGAACCATCTAGTAATGAACTTAATTTTTCAGGTGTTAATTGGAAATATTTATCAATTGTAACTGGATTAATAACTGTAGTATTTAAACTTGGTTTGAATCCAAATTTTAAATTAAAACATTTAAGTAACACTTTAAAATTCCAAAAAATCTTTACTCTATTTCTCCGTTGTTGTTGATTCAAAGATAAATCATTAAAGAATAAATTTTTTGAATTCAAATTTATCCCTAGAATCCCAATAAAGGCATTGACTAATGATGATAACACTAATGATTTTTCTTTATTATTAGTTAACAATGAGTAATATAAAAATAATAAATATGTTTGTAATTGACTAATTGAAACATGAAATCCATTGAAATAAGGTAGAAAGTCATAAATAGACTTTATTATTGACTTAATACTTGAATAATGTGGATCTCGATGATTTAATAACAAGTTTAAATTGATAGACGGGTTATTCATCATAATCATTGTATAAATTTGAATAATTGTCATTAAATATGTATTTACAATACCATAATCATTTGTGTTTGAAAGGTTGAACCCATTTATTGTTGAATCATCATAAGTAAATATAAATGGATACATTGTATGGAATGCATCATAAGATTCCATAAATTGTTTATAATCGAAAATTGGTATAAATACATTATAATTTAGGAAAAATTGAACCACTTGATAATCCAATGCTTGTTTAGTTTTGAATATTTTTTTAAAATTATTAATCAATTTTATAAATAAATCATATACATCTGTTGGTAAGACATTATTTTCATTCCCTGTTAATGGATTGTAAATTTGTATATCTTTATTATTTGATTGTTGATATAAATAACTATCAGGATCATTTAATAAATAATTATGACTATTGGTAATTTTCAAAAATGGCAAGTTTAAATTAATTAATAAATGATTAAATTGACTTTCAAAGTTTAAATTATCATTCCCTATTATAACACCTTTATCATTTAAATTAAAAATTTGATCTATGGGATTATTAATTTGTATAGATTGATTTGATGATTGAAGTATCACTTTATCATTAGTAGTTGTAGTTGTAGGTATAGCAGCACCTCTAAGATCTTTTACTTCTTCTTCCAATTCTTTAACTCTCTTTTCTAAATTCTCAGTATAACCTTTTGGAAATGCCCTTCGTGTTAATTTATCACTTGTTTTACATTCAATATCAACTTTCTTACAATTGAAACAGGGACTTAAACCATCGCATTTTATTTTCTTAATTCTACATCTATCACAAGCTTGAGAAACTCTGACACCTGTAGATGTATTGATCAATTTGAAGTTTGTTGTTTTGTCTTTCATTCGTGGAGCTTGTGAAAAATTTAAATCTGGGGAAAAGATCAAAAAAAAATAAAGTTGGTAATTAAAATATACTGAATGTTTTTACTCTAGAGTATATGTATGCCACGGGTTTATTGTATATTATGTATTGGTTATAATATTAATACATTCAAATGTACTAGCTCTTTTTAAACTTGGTACAATCGATTTAGCCAAATTTTCAAAATTCTGAAGTTAATTCCGGTATATTTGAATCAAAATTTAATCTAACTCTCAAGCACAATTTCTAAATTAATAGGTAATATAAATGACTCTTCAATTTTGAGATTTTCACCAAATAATTCTAAAGTTTTGAGATTTTTTGGTAACTTATTCGATTATCTAACAAAAAGTATGGATTTATATCTTCTTTGAATACTCTCCACGGTTTCAGGAGCTGGATCTTCACCGTGGTTGTAGATAAAGCTCTTTTAGATTTGGAAAAGTATTTTCATCATGGAATAGCTCGAAATGAAAAACATCTTTGGTATATGTGTAAAGAGTTAGTGATCTCAACATATGTAAAGTAAGTAATGAAGGAAGCTTTTGAAATTTAAATTCCAAAATTATTACGTTTTCAAGTCTTGGTAGTAATTTAATAGGTTCAAAAATCATAGAGCTATCTAATTCTAAACTCTTTAGTGACACTATTTGATTGATAAATTTGGAAATCACATTGTTTTCTGTTGTATAACCTAATTCACCTAAGAAAAGACTTTCAAAACTCAATTTAAGTCCCAGCAAGTTGACTTCATCATCTTTAATTTCTTTGATTATACTAAATTACTTAACTTTACCATTTATATGTTTTAAATCACTTAAATGGAAACCAAGAACATTCAAATCGATTGGTTTGCTGAGACATTCCCAGAAAATACTGCATCTTGAATTGCAATTCTTCCCTCTTGATTCACAATTATATTACTAAGATTGAAAAAAGGAACTAACTCAATGTTTGTAAAATTTCTTGGACTAATTTCACTGTGCCTGCTAAATCGTGTTGCAGCTTTTGGAAAGTTTGTGAGCCAAATAAATTTTGCTTAATTTTGTACTTTTTTAAAAGCATTGCTAAGCAACTAACTGATGAAAATTCAAAAAATTCAATGTCATTTTCTTCAAATACATTCAGCGGGCATTCAACGTCTGAACTCCTCGAAACTAAAACACGTGAGAGTAATCGCTCCATCGCTTGAAAATGAACAACTCTATCGTAGCAGCAACAAAGTATTAAATCTTGTTCATCAACATAATTTAATATTATTTCAATAATTTCATAAGGACAATTGCGTAATCTAATAATTAAATCGATGGAACAAAGTTAATCAAATGAAAAGCCTCTATATTTTTGAAGTGAACTTTTAGATTTCGTTAAAGCGGCAATATTTGTATCATCAGGATTGAATATAATAAAATGGGTATCTTCTAGGTATAACTGTTTAATCAAAGCAGTTGCTAATTTGGATGGTTGTGATTTTAAAGATGAAATTGTATTATCAAATAGTTGAAGAAATTCAGTACTAGTCTCCATTAATAATGATGACAAAATTGGAAAGGTACTTGAAAGAGTTTTTATAATTTAATTTTGATGTTTCAGATTTTGAGAAAAATTTCCTAATTGGGCCTTCATGATGTTAAATTTTGATTCTTAATATTCCATCAACTTCTTTCACTAACTCAACAAAAATCAATGGATTCTTCCAATGTGATCACCATTATATCATTACTAAGGACTTGTCGAGATGATATTTTGTTGTATGTGCAAAAATCAATTGATTCAACATTAATGACATAAAAATTGATTTTTTTAATTGGTTGCAAAATATAAAACAATAAATTGGCCCAGTGTAAGAAATACAACAACAATACATTCTAAAGCTTCAACATATTCGGTTGTATTCTTACCACAATTTACTACTACTTTGCCTTGAAAGTTTTTACATTGGGTTTTTAATTTTGTTGTTTTTGTTTTTACGTATATATACAAAATACTTGAACTGTCAGTGATACTTAAAATCTTTGGAGTCCTCAAATCAAACATTTTACTGGCTGCCAGAAGGTTCTACAATCTTGGCTAGTATTTAAACCTGTTTTTAAATTTTTAGCATTCAAATATAAATTAAACGGAAATTACGTATCTTATAAAATGACTAGGAACAACTCACTTCAAATTGGCTGAATTTTTCAATGAATCAAGTTTGAAAGCGAGAGCTGCTACATTGAGTGACTTATTCTAAGATTAAGTTTCATGATAAATTAAAAAAGTACAGGACTGCATATAAATTAAATGCGTTTCAGAATCAAGTTTCATAATCGCAGAACTGCATATAAGTCAAACATGTTTCGGAATTGTACGTCAAAAATATACTAATAAAATACTATTTAACGTAGACTAAAATTTTGATGGAATTTCTTTTTCTTGATACCACCACCTCATAGCCAATTCAACTCTATTCAAATCTAAACTATCACTCAAAATTTTCCACAACATATTAATTAAATAAGTAGATTCAGTTGGTTCACAAGCCATAATTAATGTCCAAAGATGATTTAACCAAGGTAAGAATTTTGACAATGGAAAATAAGGTACCAAATTAATAACTGATAATATTAAAGCTTCTCTTGTAGTATCTGGTATTAATCTATTTTCAAATTTATACTCCTTTTTAAATCTAGGGAATAAATCTCTAACAACTTGATCTTTGGGTTTCTTTGCTTTACTTTCATGAATAATATCCTTATTTATTCTTTTCCCTTGTTCTAATGTGTTTAAAGTTGCATGGGCTTCAATTTCTGCAATTGGTTGAGCAGATGTAAAATTGGTATTTTCATTTGAATTTAATGGAATTGAAGGCATTTCAACAACTTTATTAGTTAAATATGTATAAAATTCAGCACCACCTCTAGAAAGTAATCGTTTTCCAATAGTCTCTATGGCTATATTTAATTGTGTTGATGATAATTTGCTTGGAAATTGACTAATTAATAATTTAATATATTTTATACAATCTGGTAAACTGGCATCTGTATGTGAAAAATATAACAATAAAACTGAATGTGAAGCTTCAATTAAATCAGCACTAGTATATTTTTTGTCGTCTACTAGATTTATGCAAATATTATAAATTTCATTTGAAAATTGTAGATTTTGATGTTCCAGTTGAAAATAATTTTCCCATAATCCTAAAACAAATAATACTCTTGATTCCATCAATTTATCATTATTTAATACATCTGGATGCATATTTACAGCTGAAATTAAATACAATGTTTGTTTTTGGAAATATAAACCGGTTGATAATGCCAATTCAATTGTTAGATAATAAACAAAATTATAATTATCAAAACCACCTTGTCCAATTGATAAAAGTATAAAATTGAGATAATACAAGTTTGGAATAATCTTTAACGCAATTTCTTTACTACATCTACCTAAAACACCTTGAAATATGATAATTTCTGAAAATAATAAACCTTTTAAAAATAACTCATCTCCTTCATGTAAATGTGAATTAAATTCTGTAATTTTATTTAAAGTTTCTAAAATCACTTCATCATTCAGTTTTTCCAATAAATATCCCAATAAAAATGATAATCTATTTATATGTTTGACAACTGGATTTTGCGTATCAAAATTTCTAACAGAAACTTGAGGATCAATAAAAATCATTTCAACTAATGCATAAACTAGAAATGGTGTACTTTTAACCTCCAACTTCATCAATGCTAAACTTATTAAACTTAAATATATAATGTCTTTTGAAATTAAACTATGAGCAAATGCAGTTTTGAATAACCCATCAAGATCAAATTTATATCCATATAATTCTTCTAAAAGGTTTTTCGATAATGAAATTCCACTAATTATAGGTAAAACTTTCCAACTATTTCTAACATCATAAGCTTGAAAATTTTTCAATTCATTAATAAAAATTTTATAAAATTGTTTAACAGGTAAGGTAGGTTGAGAAATTTTGATTTTCTTATCAAATATTAATTTGAATACTTCAATTATTGGATAAAGACTATTAAAGTCGGAGATTTGAAGGTAATTTAAAAAACTTGCAATGATCACTCGTAAATTATATTCTTGTTTGACATATGGTAAGTAATTGTATAAGTAACCAAGTATCTTATATAGCGTAGTTGATGATTTTGGATTTCTTAACTCATTTATCAAAAAGTCTAGTTCTTGAGGTGAAACGTTAGTTTGTAGTTGGTTATATGACATTTGTTAATAGATGTCTTTTTTTTTACGTGGGGTCAAATTTTCTGAGCGAGGTATTAAAATTTGGCTGCAAAAAATAATTCAATGAAAACTTGCTTCAATTATAGATTCATTAAAGGTTGTAGTTGCTTACTTGATTGATAAACTAATGAGATCTAGGATACAAAGCAGTAATATAGGTTCTAGAAGGTGGATTATTATAAAATCTGACATTCTGCCAACTGTTCGATAACAATACAACTGCAAGATTATATGGTTCTTTATTGTACGTCATCGGAGTGTGCCCTTGAAGCCTTAAGATACTGTGGAAGTACAAATTGATAGGCCTCACCCTAGAACTTGTAGCTAATTTAATGTATTCAAAACTCGCTATTTTGAAAGCTAAACCAAGCTACTTAACAGGGTTTGGAATATTACCAGCATATATCATTTCTACACCCAAAATCAAAATTCCTACTCGAATAACCACAAATGCTTTGCTCACGTGGCTTGATATTCTTTCAAAATTATAAAAGCTTCTTGGTCAACCTGGTAAGTCGCTCAATTGCTAACAATTTATAATTGCATTGATTATAACAATGCGGCTAACGAATCAAGAGATCGTTCTAAGTGAGAAAATCCACACGTGCATTCAAGATTTTGCTCTAATTAAAAACTCAACAGTAGCCGACAACAGACAAGCTTTGGCATAGTCGTAGTGCCTTGCTAGCTCAATCGGTGTATGTCTCATGTTGCGGAAGATTCTAAAGACATTTGGAATAATCATGCTCCAAAGTCAAGACCATAAGTTAAAGTACTAACAAATCGTTTCAGAGAGCGTGAGACTCTTACAACGTATGATGCATAAAACGCATCAAAAACGTCAAATATTCTATCTCAAGGCTGCGGGTTCGACCCCCGCGTAGGGCTACTTTTAAAACGACCTTGTTCGGGTTTATTTTTTTGCTCCTTATAAACTTTTTTGAATTTTTCCTCTCTGACGGCGCTACCAAGCGTCATTCTATTTTTTAATACATTTCGTATAGTTTCAATTTTAGAGTAGCAGACTGCTGCTTCTTTTAGCTACTTTTCTAGGTTAGCTCAATGTTCTATTATAAACATCTGAAAAGCGCGATTAAAAGTTAGTCACGTATTTTCTAGGTTTTCCCTTTTCAATATCCACAAGGTAATTATAATAAAAAAAATTCAGCATTACGTATATTCTAATGTAATCCACCAGTTCTTTCCTTTCTTAATTCATTTTGTTGTTTTTCAACTTCAGCATCCCATAAAATAAAATCATCCAAAGCTTTACCAGCAGGTACCATTGGTAAAACAGGAACTTTCTTTTCAACAATAACTTCTAATAATACAGGTTCTTTACAATCTAAAAATTCTTTAACACCAGATTCTAATTGATCTTGCAGTTCAATTCTTATTCCCCTTACATTCATTGATTCAGCTAATTTCATAAAATTTGGATTTGATTGATGAGTATGAGAATATCTATGTTCATAAAATAATGATTGCCATTGAGTAACCATACCTTGTTCTTCGTTATTTAAAACACAAACTTTTATAGGAGCATTTGCTTGAACAGCTGATGATAATTCAGTTAAAGTCATATTAAAAGATGCATCACCATCAATATCAATAACCATAGCATCTGGTTTAGCAACTTGTGCACCAATAGCAGCTGGCAAACCAAAGCCCATAGTACCTAAACCACCAGAAGTAATCATAGTTCTTGGTTTTAACCATTCCCAATGTTGAGCAGCCCACATTTGATGTTGACCAACACCTGTAGTAACAATAACTTCTTTATTATAATTTTGGGATTGTTTTGAAATTTCTTTAATTAAAGTTTGTGGTTTTATTAATGAATTTGAAGTTTCTAATTGATAAGAATATGGATATTTTTCTTTCCATTCATTAATTTTAGTAAACCATTCATTTCTTGAATCAACTTTATTAACTAATGGTATAAATGCTTTTAAATTTGATGTTACATCACCTTCAATTGCTTCAGTTGCTTCAACAACTTTATTTATATTTTTTGGAGATATTTCAAAATGTAAAATACCACCTCTACCTTCAGCAGCAGCTAATTTTGCTTCAGGAGCAAATTTTGATATATTTCCTGTAACTCTATCATCAAATCTAGCACCTAAAGCTAATATACAATCAGCATTTTGTATAGCAGTATTTGCCGCAGCAGAACCATGCATACCGAGGAAATCTAAAGATTTTGGATCTCTTTGATCAAATGCACCCAAGCCTTGTATAGTTGTTGTAACAGGTATATTTGCTTTATCAGCCAATTCTTTTAATACTTTTGGACCATCTTCATGATTTAAAATACCTGCACCACAATATATAATTGGTCTCTTAGATTTATTAAGTATAGCTGCTGATCTTTTTATAGCTTCTGAAGTAAATTCACTGACTGCTTTTTTAGTTATTTGACTTAAAGCATTTGATGGTAAAGTTGTATTTATAGGTATTGATTCACGAAGTATTGAAGCAGTTACATCTTTTGGTAAATCAACTAAAACTGGACCTGGTCTTCCTGTTGTTGCAATTTCAAAAGCTTCATTTATACGTCTTGGTAATTCAGCAACATTTTTAACCATAACATTCCATTTTGTACATGATCTTGAAATACCAATGACATCAGCTTCTTGAAAAGCATCTGTACCAATAGCTGTAGTTGGAACTTGACCTGAAAAAACAACTAATGGAACACCATCCATTAGAGCATCAGCTAAAGGAGTTATAACATTTGTTGCACCTGGACCAGAAGTAACTAAAACAACACCTGGTTTCCCACTTGCTCTTGCATAACCTTCAGCCATATGACCAGCACCTTGTTCATGTCTTGGTAAAACAAATTTAAATTTATCTGAATTATAAATAGCATCAAAAACTGGTAAAATGGCACCACCCGCATAACCAAAAACAGTATCTACATTATGGCGCAACATCATTTCATGGAAAATTTCACCACCTGTTAAACCAATAAATGAATCATCCATTATTTGTTCCTTTTTAGACCGATTAAATAATGGTTTTTTATGTGGAAGTGGACTACTTTTAGATCTAGCATCTGATGTATTAAAAGATGGAGCAGGTTGTGGCCTTGCAACTTGTGCTTGTAGATGATTTATTTTAGATATAAATCTAATTTGTAGTAATCTTTGACAACTTTTAGATCTTATATTATATGAAATCATGGTTGAATAGTTTTGATAAATGATAATTGAATAAATTTAAATATGGAGTAAAATTTTTCAGTGCTGACTCACAGATTAACCGATCTTGCATATTGCCTGAATCGCTCAAACGGAGAGATCACATGATAAAAAAAATAAACGAGAAAAAAATGGTTGCAAATTCATAACAGGTGAAATCGATTAATTGTATTGTAAGCTAGTGTGGTTGATATCCTTTAGATAACCTGTAAAGATCGAGTGCAAATATCAGGAAGGTATCTATAAACAAACTAATCTCGCTTGTTAATGAATTGGTACAATTAATTAATAGATTTTACTCTATATTTTGAAAATGGGATATAAACTGGAATTCTTTGCAGCCATTTTTGCAAAAACAGAAACATAACAAAAACAGGTAAAAATTGATATGACCTATATTAAATAACGATTAACTCTATCTTCGCTCTAATTACGGCTGTATGATGTTTCAATTGATTAAAATCTCGATTAGCACAGAACTTGAAAAATCTAAGAATCACACTAAAGACCACTTCGGGTGTTATTATTTATGAAAGAAATATTTCATGTTTCGAAACACTCGTTATTTACATTTTGCACTTCACTCTAGCTTGAATCATTTAGTATGTGGTTTTAAAAATATATCGAATTTTGGTCGTGTGCGTGACCTTAGAATTTTCCGTCGCGCCCAATATGGTTCGATAATAAGTTAAGATCGTAGAACTCAAGTGATCAATACTTATCACACGACAAGTCCAAATAAGAAGGCGAACAAAAAAATAAACAAGAGGTAAGAAACATATCAATAGGTTCAAAAGTGATATAGAATAATTGATTCAAAAATTTACTAATGATACATAAAAATCAAGTTCTGTATTTCAATAAAAATGAGTTCTCGCGCAACCTCTAGGGCTACTCGTACCAAATTGAATTGCTTAGACATCATGAACCACTCAATCTCTGTTAACAATTACGATTTTTATAAAATTGGACATTAAAATATATACTTTGCATACTTGAAACTTTCAAATTTAAACATTATATTTTTGAGTTGTCATTTTCGCTATTTTTCATCATACAAAAATATTGAGAAAATTAAGAATTGAATTGACTATGCATTTTATTCGCGGCCGTAACTTTGAATTAAACAATAGAATCCGTGTATTATAGTTTAATTTACGGTGCCCAATCCCTTTGTATTTGATTTGAACTAAAATTGAAAAATTTCAAATTTTTCTCTTAACTATGGAAAATTTTGAATAAACTGACTTTTAGAAAAAACTTATTCCACAATCAAGATCGTGATGAATCTATGCTGAAAATATCAAGTTTTGTAGTTCTTTTAAGCTGATAATTTATGAAATTTTTTGTGTTAAGGTATTCTAATTTGAAATATTGATTTTCTAAAAGTAGCTCGAAATTTTTGAAAAAAAAAGTTCAAAAAGATTATGGCATCTTGAAAACATTATAATAGAATCTATGAGGTTTAATAAACTAAATGAGCTATTTTAGAAGTCGCTAAACGAGGTTTAAGTGTTGATTAACCTCCAAATTAACGTTTTTTTGCATTTTTTGAATGAAGATTAATATGGTCAATTTTGTTTTTTATCAAAAGGACCAATATACTCAAAAGGTGGTTGAATTCTTCATGAAGAAAGTTTGAGAATAAAAGCTTAAATATTGAAGGGATTATTTGCAGATTAAGTTTTGAGATTAATTATTGCAAGACTGCATATAAGCCAATTTCTTCATAATATTCGTAGAAGTATGAATTTTTCAGTACGATAAATTGTTGCGACAAAATAACTTCTTGGATTAGCTTTGAGGCCAACTCGTACGAAATTTATACTCATACACTATGGACGTGCACGAGATCATAACTTGCTTTCGGTTCTTAGTGAATTTGCATTCAGGTATAAAATAATATATGCCATAACGTTAGCTAGATTGCTTACTAAATGGATTGAATTAATTCTGTATCATAAAACGTATATTTTAATCTAATTTTGTCGGCACTTCTACCATTGCCTTTGGTTCTATATGTACCGGTACTTGAGTATGCACAGCATCTCTTTGTGAAATTGGTTGTTGTTGTTCTGGTTGATATATTTGTAGTTCTTTTTCATCTGTATTATCTGTTGATAAACTTGCATCAACTGCATTTATAGTTTCTGTCTTTTCATGTATACTTTGAACTTCACTATTGGCAATACTATTTTGTAAAGTTGGATTTACAGTTGGATTACCCCAATCCAAAAAATCTCTTCTAACTTCAACATAATCATAAGCAAATTCACCAATTTGATCTTCATCAACACCAACTTCTTCTGCATTATAATCAATTCTTAAATGTAATCCAGGTATTTTATTTATAACAAAACATAAAATTGCAGTAACAACAGCTGAATAACCCATTGTTGCCAATATATAAACAATTTGAATATATAATTGTTTCCAATTATGATCTATCCAACCACCTTGATGGTCAGTTACATTATCATAACCAATAACTGTAGCTGAACCAAATAATGCATTAAAAATTAATCCAACAATTCCTGCAACTCCGTGTTCTGCCCAAACATCCAATGAATCATCAACATGACATAAATATTTAATTTTGGTTGATAAATTACAAACAACACCAGCAACAATACCCAATATAACTGAAGCCCATAATGGAATCATACCTGAAGAAGGAGTTGCTGCAACCAAACCTGAAATACAACCGGAACAAACAGCAACCATTGACCATTTATTTTCCAATCTAAAATCCAATAAACACCATGATATAGCACCAAATGCACCACATAAATGAGTATTCATCATTGAATAAGCAACTCTTAAACTTGGATTACCACATGAAAACCCGTTGAAAAATAACCACCCAACATATAATAAGCAAGTTCCCAAAAAGATTGTTGAGATATTATGTGGTCTATAATTTATCATTAAAGTTTCATTTCTTCTACCTAAAAATGCTGAATAAACAAATGCCGAAACACCTGATAAAATTTCAACAGGTCCACCACCAGCATAATCTAAAGCACCAGACTTATAAGTTGATGCCCATCCACCACCCCATATCCAATAAACAACTGGACAATAAACTATAGTTGCCCAACAAAATAAGAATACCATGGCAGGTAAAAATCTACCTCTTTCAGCAATACAACCACCGGCTAATATAGCTAATGTAACTAATAAAAATTGTAACTGAAATAATGCAAAGGCAATTTCAGGATAATCTGTTTGATCACTTGTTGCTCCTAATAAATTTTTAAAACCAAAAAAATGTAAATCTCCTATAAATGGATTTGATGATTTATCTGAAAATGCTAATGAATAACCCCAGAAATACCATTGAAAAACACCAATAAACGATGACATTATGACAATCCAAATCATTGATAAAGCTGATTTTCTTCTTGCTAAACCTGAATATAAAAACGCCAAACCTGGTACCATTATCCAAATCATTGAAGAAGCAATAGTAAATAATAATAAAAAACTTTCATTATATTCGTTATTTTGAGTAAATAATTTTCTTCTTGATATATATTCAATCACTTCTTCTTTCATATTGAATACTTTTGATTTATAAAAAGATTTGATTTTAAATTTTCAAATCTCATAATTAATAAATTTTTATCGATAATAACACAAAATGAAAAAATGAAAAAAAGAAAAATCAATATATAAAACTAAGATTAAACTTTTTTTATAAGAGATGAAACAGAATAACGAGGCTTGGATGCATAAGATCAATATAGAACTTGTAACAACTTCACTTATACTTTTACTCAAGTATTGATGAGCAAGTATAGATCAATCGTGTAGTCTTCTTATGGTCAAATATATTCTACTCATCAAACCCATCAGCGTGTGTCAAATTATTTTTTTTTTTTTTTTTTTTTTTTTTTTGTTTGTTTCAAGTAAATGATAACCATATAAAACTTAGCCAATCATATTGCATTATCGTACATCAAAACTGATAATCAATTTCTTATCAGTAACAAATTAAATAATGCTTAATAATATTATAATTGAATAAATAGTAAGACAATCCTATGATTTATGAAAGGAACGTTCAACTTATTTATAGCAATTACAATGACTCATTCTTTATTCTGATCTATTAGTAAGGAATTTTTTTTTTATTGGTTTTATTGTTTCTGCCTCTATTGAACATTTTTATTAGCACAGTCAGATTCTAATTTATAAAGGCGTTTTTTTAGATTTTATCGTTGGTTTTGTTGCGATGGTTTTGTTGCGATGGTTTTTTTGCGATGGTTTAATTATTATGCCCGGCTTTTTCCTAAAAGATCTTCGGTTATCTCGTATCGGACGCATAAGAAAAAAGATAAATTTCAAAAATTTTCTTTTGCAGCCATTTTAAAAATATAAACTCCTCCAATTGCCGATGAAATTAATTGAACTTCATGATATTAAGATAAATTAACTGAAATCAAGCCAAACTTGATGATATTAAGATAAGTTAACTGAAATCAAGCCAAACTTCTTGATATTAAGATAAATCAACTGAAATCAAGCCATTGATTTATTTCATTTACTCCATTTTATTAGCTCTCAGAGTTATGATTCAAGACGTCGCCTTAAAGTTAAGTTAGTGCAGCTAGGCCTGCAATAAAATATTTTCGCCTCTTTTTGTGGCGATTAGATACCATTTGTTTGGTCAGTAGCACGACGAGGTTGTATTGATTGGGTTCAATTAAAAACTTTTTTTCGCACCATTTTTACCGCACTTTGCTTTAATAATACCATAAATATAGAATTTTAACTAAAATTTGCAAAATCCATAGTTAGTACCAAAATCCATAGTTAATACCAAAATCCATAGTTAATACCAAAATCCATAGTTAATACTAAAATTACAATTAAAGAATTCATCAATATCTTTAGAGTTGAGCAGTCAATAATCAATAATGGAAAGAAAAAAAATATTGTATTTAAATTAATTAAGCAGAAAGTCAAAAGTAAAGTATATTAAAAAATAAATTGATCCAAAATCACCGAAAATTGAAATGCAAGTAATGATAATGTTACCACTAAGTTAGAAACCGAAAAAAAAAAAAGTCCCCATTTAAGATTGATCAAACAAATGAAACCGAAAATTGAAAAAAATTGAAACCGAAAATGTATTATGAATTCAAATCAAATGAATTTAAATGAAGAAAATACCAGCAAATAACAAACTAATATTTAAAACAATACTAGATGCTTTATTTGCAATTGGAATTATTGGAATTGTAACTGTTGATGAAGTAGAAGGTGAATTTGTTTGAGTTGAAACACTTGAAGTTGGTGATGAAGTAGTTATTGTTGTATGAATGGTTTCTGTTGTTGATTGAATTGGTGTCTTAGTAGTTTTAATAACACTAGATGATGATTCTGGAGTGATTGTTTTAGTTGATGTTGTTTGAATTGGAGTTTTTGTAGTTGTAGTTGCAGTTTTCTCGGTTTCTGGACAATATATTGTTGTAATAACGTCTGTAATTGTTTGAACTGTTGTTTCGTAATCATAAACACATGTAGTTGTATATGTAGTCGTAATATATGCTGTAGTTGTATGATACTTCGTTGATTTTGTTTTTTCACAATCATGACAATAAATAGTTGATGTTACTTCTTCTGTAATTGTTTTTGTAGTTAAATTATAACCATCATCTAAGCAGGTAGTTGTATAAATTGTTGTGAAAACTGTTGTTCCTGTTGTTTCTGTTGTTCCTGTTGTTTCTGTTGTTCCTGTTGTTTCTGTTGTTCCTGTTGTTTCTGTTGTTCCTGTTGTTTCTGTTGTTCCTGTTGTTCCTGTTGTTCCTGTTGTTCCTGTTGTTCCTGTAGTTTCTGTTGTTCCTGTTGTTCCTGTTGTTCCTGTTGTTCCTGTTGTTCCTGTAGTTTCTGGGCAATAAGTTGTTGTAATTGTCAATGTCTCCGTTGTTACTTTAGTTGTTAAACTGGATGATTCTTCACAAATGGTTGTATATACTGTTGTGACTGTTGTTGTATAAGTGATTGACAGTTCTTTTGAATGATGAGATTTTGAACATGATGAACTTGATGAATATGTGCTTGAGCTAATCGTTGGACATGACGTTGAGCTTGAGCTTGAGCTTGAGCTTGAGCTAATAGTTGGACATGAGGTTGAACATGATGAACTTGATGAATATGTGCTTGAGCTAATCGTTGGACATGACGTTGAGCTTGAGCTTGAGCTTGAGCTTGAGCTAATAGTTGGACATGAGGTTGAACATGATGAACTTGATGAATATGTGCTTGAGCTAATCGTTGGACATGACGTTGAGCTTGAGCTTGAACTTGAGCTTGAGCTAATAGTTGGACATGAGGTTGAACTTGATGAACTTGAGCTTGAGCTAATAGATGGACATGACGTTGAGCTTGAGCTTGAGCTTGAACTTGAGCTTGAGCTAATAGATGGACATGACGTTGAGCTTGAGCTGCTGGAGCTTGGAATTGATGAGTATGAGCTTGAGTGATGGTGACTTGAGCTGCTGGAGCTTGGAATTGATGAGCTTGAACTTGAGCTTGAGCTAATAGTTGGACATGAGGTTGAACTTGATGAACTTGAGCTTGAACTTGAGCTTGAGCTAATAGTTGGACATGAGGTTGAACTTGATGAACTTGAGCTTGAGCTAATAGATGGACATGACGTTGAGCTTGAGCTTGAGCTTGAACTTGAGCTTGAGCTAATAGATGGACATGACGTTGAGCTTGAGCTGCTGGAGCTTGGAATTGATGAGTATGAGCTTGAGCTTGAGCTGCTGGAGCTTGGAATTGATGAGTATGAGCTTGAGCTTGAGCTTGAGCTTGAGTGATGACTTGAGCTACTGGAGCTTGAACTTGAATGATGACTTGAGCTGCTGGAGCTTGGAATTGATGAGTATGAGCTTGAGCTTGAGCTTGAGCTTGAACTTGAGTGATGACTTGAGCTGCTGGAGCTTGAACTTGAATGATGACTTGAGCTGCTGGAGCTTGGAATTGATGAGTATGAGCTTGAGCTTGAACTGCTGGAGCTTGGAATTGATGAGTATGAGCTTGAGCTTGAGCTTGAGCTTGAGTGATGACTTGAGCTACTGGAGCTTGAACTTGAATGATGACTTGAGCTGCTGGAGCTTGGAATTGATGAGTATGAGCTTGAGCTTGAGCTTGAGCTTGAACTTGAGTGATGACTTGAGCTGCTGGAGCTTGAACTTGAATGATGACTTGAGCTGCTGGAGCTTGGAATTGATGAGTATGAGCTTGAGCTTGAACTTGAGCTTGAGTGATGGTGACTCGAGCTGCTGGAGCTTGGAATTGATGAGTGTGAGCTTGAACTCGATGAGTAAACAGATGAAGATGAACTTGATGATGAACTACTTGAATGAGATGAGGATGATGAGCTTGATGAGTAAACACTTGATGAAGAACTTGAATGATATGAACTTGAAGGGCAAGTGTAAATAGTTTTAGTAATACTTTCTGAAATAGTGATAGAATCTGTTATTGTTGAACCACTTAATTTAATTGTACTAGTTGTAGTTTGATAGACTGTCTTTGTCTTATCTTTATCATCACCATTTCGAACTTCAATTTGATTAGCAAATAATTCAGGAGTTGATTCATCAGTTGGTTCAGGATTTAATTGAGTAATGGTTGATAAAAAATCGTTATCATCTCTTTTTGCAACCCAAGTATGATCCGATGAACACGATGTGATTGTGATTGTAGTAGAATCAAAATTGGTTATATATGTAGTTGTATAAATATTTGAGCCTTGAATAGTGGTATATTTTGTAATTGTTGATGTTACTGTTTTATCCTTATCATTATCATTTTCATCTTGATCTTTATCATCAGCAGCAAAAACTAAAGCTAAAAAATTAAACAATAATAACCAAAATTGAATATTCATAACGAGTGACTGATTTGAAAATTTTGAAAATTTAGGAATTATTCATCTCTTTAAATATTTGAAAATTTTGAATAATTGATAGTATAAAAGGGTTGAAATAATTGCAGTGAAATAATTGCAGGCGTTTATTGTTATGTAAATACTGAAAATTTCGAAACATTTCTTTCCTTATGTTGTCACCACAACCTGAAACGATTTTGATAATCTGAACATATTGGAAAATTGATTTCTAGATCAACTACATCTTTCATTTTGGAACTTTCAAGCACATGTAATTCCCTAATAAGCTATCATAATAATCTATCAGGATTTCTTTAGCAGTATCTCTCATCAAAAGATCATAAAGTTGAATCTAGTTTACGAAAATTTAAAGTTCTGATTTGCAGCAAAAAAATTACGTATAATATTGCTCGATAATATTCCAACTAAAATTTAAACCAATTTGGCAATTAAGTTTCCTATTTTGGTATTTTCATTATTTGATGTTTCAGAATACAATGTTAATGCACAAACCACGATATTTGATTTTTTCTTGGTATAAATAAGGGTTTTATAATAATTTCGTATATGGTTTTGAGCCACATTTCTCAAATCTCGTTTATTTCCTAATTGGGAAGACGATCTAGCGAGATCTCGATCTAAATCTAGATCTGTACCTTGAAAAATTTTACTTGGAGATCAATAAATCGAAATATTGATTTACCACAATAATGAAACATTATAGAATCAGCAGTAATTAATCAATAGGAGTACTTGAAGAATATTATGACACAGAAATAAGACGCGTAAATCTTCTAATCACGATAATTTTAAAATTTTTAATTCTGCATCGTAAATTTTTATAAAGTTCCATTTGGATTTGACAATCTGATTCCTTAGCTAGCTCAATTAGGAAATAAAACAAAGGCAACCATTTTTAATAATAGAAACATAATACACAAACTTATATTGAGTATAAACTAAAGAAAATAACGAAATAGAAACAGTAATAACTATTTAATCGAAATAATAACATTTTTCAAAAACAAAATCTTTTGAATATGATAAACCGAATAAACATAGAATCGAAATTAAACCTGAGGTATCAAAATTAGATGTAAAATAAACCAGCAATTAATAAACTAGCAATAAATGAAAAGTTCAAGACATTACTTGATGCTTCTGCTTCATAAATTGGAGTTGGATTTGTTGGAATAGTTACATTTGGAAATGTAGTTGAATTGTAATAAGTTGATGGTACTTCAATTGGTGTTGATGTGGTTAAAGTTGTATGTGATTGAGTTATAGTTAATTCAATATAAGTTGAAATGTAAATTTTTCAGTTTCAACGTCTGAATTTTCAACTTCTGAAGTAGTTGGAATAACATTTGATGAAGATTCAATTGGAGTTTGAGCAAGTGAGCTTGATGACTGAACAACTGAGCTCGATGATTCAGTTGGAATTTGTGCAACAAAAATAGATGATTTCAAAGTTGTTAAAGTTTCAAATGGAATTGATGAACCGGTTGAATTTCAACTGATGAGCTTGAAGCCTCAGTTTCAGGGCAGTAAGTACTAGTTAATGTTTTAACATCAGTAACAACTTTAGTAGACAAAATACTTGATGAATTATCACTGAATGGACAATAAGTAACATAATCTGTATGAATATTAACAGTATAAATTGATGTAGTAGTTGGCTGAGCTAATGATGATTTTGATGATTATACACCATTTGAAGAAACAAAAACAGTCGATGATGGTAATTCTGATAAATTTGAAACATGGGTTGATAAAATTGATGAACTTGGAACAAATGAAGAGCTTGGGGCAGCTGAGCTTAGTAAAAATGATGAAGGAGCAGCAGAACTTGGTAATTCACGTGGAACTGGAGTAATTGTAGATTCATAACCAACATCAGGACAAGTAACAACAGTTTCAGTATTATAAATTGTAACAGATCCAGTACAAACAATAGTTGAACCAGCTTTAATAACAATAGCAGTTGAAGTTTGATATCCAGTATTAATTTAATGAGTTGTAGTTAATTGTGAAGTATGTAAAACAGTTGTTGATTGTTTTGTAGTTGGAACGGCAGTACAACCAGCATTACATGAAGTTATAGTCTTGATAATATTACCTGATTTTGTAACATATTCAGTAATAACAGCATTTGGACCAGCATTTGTTGCAACATCACTATAATTAATAGTAACAGTTTGATAATCATCAGAAGGTAATGTTAAAGTTGATCCATCTCAATCTGGTTCTGGTTCATGTTTATTTGCATAAACATTAATAGTACCTAATAATAAAATAAAGATTTGAAGTTTAAATAACACAACGAATGACTAAGTTGGATTAATGTTGAAAAAATTGAGAATTGACCTCAGTACATAGCATTTTATATAACACAGATACTATAAAGTTAACATAGATACGAATTAACATTCCCAATCAATATTTGGTTTTATTTATGCAGGGTCAATGCAGTTTGTATAAATAAACTGTGGGGTCCAATATGATAAAATGTATCAAAAATGACCCAAATTCAAGCAAACAACAGTCATTATGATTCTCAGCAAATTCAGCACCTTACCTACTCTTTTCTCACCAAGTAGCTCCTTGAATTTTGATTTCCATATAATTCTTACACAAACATGCACCATACCTTATGCATTAATAAAGTCAATTTTTAACGTGTTACTTAGATGATAAATGGACCAATTATTTACAAACGTTTATTTACTAGTTTAATTTTTGTTTTGTTTCAATTTTTTATCATTTGCCTTTTCATAAAAATGGAATATTTCGAAACAAACTTCAATTAAAATTAACACAATAATAATCCATTCTAAACGTGTTGATTTTTTTTCATTCAACACTGATAAAAATGCTCTTTGTTCATCAGTAGCATAATCTAATTTCCTATTTAATATACTAATTCTTGAATTTATGTCTAAAATTTTTGAAACCTTGTCGTAAATTTTTTCCAATTTCGGTTCAGACCAGTATAAATCAGGAGTGTCTATCAATTCTGAATATAAATTTAATTTACCACGTAATAAAAATAATTGACCAGTTATTTTTAAAAATTCATGTTCTGAAGTTGTAATTTGCTTCCCCTTTGATAATAATTCAGCGTTTTGTTTAGTTAAATTTAAAAAATTATCCAATTGAGTTTCTAATATTGATAATCTAGTTGATCTACTTAAACCAATTGCAAAAGCAGCCATATCTAATAATCTTTGATCTAAATCAGAACCTTGCACAACTAGAATTTCACCATGTAAATATGAATTACCATTATTTAATGGATTTTGAGGTAATTGTTTTAATTCAATCCAATCAATTTCTTCAGATTCATATGTTTCATTTTTAGAATCTATTGAATCTTGAATAATAGGTAAAAAATTTGTTAACATTTCACTTTCATTCAAATTCCAGCCAACTAATGAACCATTTGATAAAATCATTAAATTTTGATCTTTTGAAATTGCAATATTTATAACTTCTTCGGGTATTATAACTTTAAATTGATAACCTTTTAGATGTGATATTAAAGTATCAAAATTTATAGAGTCACCAATGGTAACTGATGTAACCGTAGATAAATATTTCTCTAGAGTTTTAAAACTATTTTCAGATTCATTTAATAATGATAGTATATAACTAGTTGATTCATTTTGAAAATGTGGATCAGTTCTTCTTAGTTTTTGAGCACCAATTTTCTTCTTTGGAACATTTTTAACTTTAGGTAGTATTGAATTGAATCTTATAAAATTGGTAAATGGTCGTATTGGTAATCTTCGAAGAAACATTTGATGGTTGGGAAATTTACACGAAAATCACGTTTTACATTTAACTATATGCCACCAAATTATTATATCTTTATATCCCTTTCAGTATGATTACGCTTGGTCATCCATGAATATATGGCAATGAAACGTCAATGTGACTTGTAATATCTTCTCTTGCATTAATACAACATTGATTCTAATGAATTACACGTGACCGATTTCCCAATAGTTAATTGAGGATGATCTTGTTTATAATTTTACTCAGTTGGGAAAACTAATTTCTATTTTTAAACTGAATCAGAAATCTTTTAAATAGAGAACAACAACACCGAAAACCAATACTAAACATCAACAACTTTTTATTAAACTATGTGGTATGTAATAATCAATAGTTATACAAGTAATTACTAACTTCTTCAGTGGTATTTTTGGATATGTCAATTTCTTAGTTGATAAAACTAGAGGCGAAATTATTGATAATCTTATTGAAGGTTTACAAAGATTAGAATATAGAGGGTATGATTCTGCTGGTATTGCTGTTGATGGTCAAGTTGTAAAAGCTGGTGATCAAGAATATATGGAAAATATCATTGTTAAATGTCCTGGTAAAGTCAAAGTTTTAAAACAAAAAGTTATTGATGATAAAGTTGATAGATCTGCAGTTTTCGATAATCATGCTGGTATTGCTCATACAAGATGGGCTACTCATGGTCAACCTAAAACAGAAAATTGTCATCCTCATAGATCTGATCCAAAAGGTGAATTTATTGTTGTCCATAATGGTATTATTACAAATTTTGCAGCTTTAAGAAAATATTTATTATCAAAAGGTCATCAATTTGAATCAGAAACTGATTCTGAATGTATTGCAAAATTGTTTAAACATTTTTATGATTTAAATATTAATGCTGGTGTTTCACCTGATTTAAATGAATTAACTAAACAAGTTTTACATGAATTAGAAGGTTCTTATGGTTTATTAGTTAAATCATATCATTATCCAGGTGAAGTTTGTGGTACAAGAAAAGGTTCACCTTTATTAGTTGGTGTTAAAACTGATAAGAAATTAAAAGTTGATTTTGTTGATGTTGAATTCGAAGATAAACAATTTGTTGAAGCACAACTGAATGAATTTTTACCAATTGCACCTGGTGAACAAAATTTAAGAACTTCACAATCAAGAGCATTTTTATCAGAAGATGATTTACCAATGCCAGTTGAATTTTTCTTATCATCAGATCCTGCTTCAGTTATTCAACATACTAAAAAGGTTTTATTTTTAGAAGATGATGATATTGCACATATTTATGATGGTGAATTGCATATTCATAGAGCTTCAACTAAAAGTGCTGGTGAATCAACAGTAAGACCAATTCAAACTTTAGAAATGGAATTAAATGAAATTATGAAAGGTCCTTATAAACATTTTATGCAAAAGGAAATTTTTGAGCAACCAGATTCTACTTTTAATACTATGAGAGGTAGAATTGATTTTGAAAATTGTAGAATTAATTTAGGTGGATTAAAATCTTGGTTATCAACTATAAGAAGATGTAGAAGAATTATAATGATTGCATGTGGTACATCATATCATTCATGTTTAGCAACAAGATCAATTTTTGAAGAATTAACTGAAATTCCTGTAAGTGTTGAATTAGCAAGTGATTTTTTGGATAGAAAATCTCCAGTTTTTAGAGATGATACATGTGTTTTTGTTTCACAATCAGGAGAAACTGCTGATTCTATATTAGCATTACAATATTGTTTAGAAAGAGGAGCTTTAACTGTTGGTATAGTTAATGCAGTTGGTTCATCAATGTCAAGACAAACTCATTGTGGTGTTCATATTAATGCAGGACCCGAAATTGGAGTTGCATCAACAAAAGCTTATACATCACAATATATTGCATTAGTTATGTTTGCTTTATCATTATCAAATGATTCAATTTCAAGAAAAGCAAGACATGAAGAAATTATAAAAGGTTTACAAAAAATTCCTCAACAAATTAAACAAGTTTTAAAATTAGAAGATAAAATAAAACAATTATGTGATGATTCATTAAATGATCAAAAATCTTTATTATTATTAGGTAGAGGATATCAGTTTGCAACAGCATTAGAAGGTGCTCTCAAAATTAAAGAAATTTCATATATGCATTCGGAAGGTGTTTTAGCAGGTGAATTAAAACATGGAGTTTTGGCATTGGTTGATGATAAATTACCCATAATTGCATTTGCAACTAGAGATTCATTATTTCCAAAAACAATGTCAGCAATTGAACAAGTCACTGCAAGAGATGGAAGACCAATTGTTATTTGTAATGAAGGAGATGCAATTATATCAAATGATAAAGTTCATACAACGTTAGAAGTTCCACAAACAGTTGATTGTTTACAAGGATTATTAAATGTTATACCTGTTCAATTAATAAGTTATTGGTTAGCTGTAAATAGAGATATTGATGTTGATTTCCCTCGTAATTTAGCAAAATCTGTCACAGTTGAATAGAATTATATATTTAATAAACACTTTTTCATTTGTTACCCCTTGTAAAGTATTGAGAATTACTTAAAAATGCAACACTATTATCTAAAATTGATTCACCAATATTTAGATATTTTTGAGTATAAAATTGAACATCTTTATTTTCAATTTTATTTAAGTCTGGTTGTAAACCAGTTGATCTTTTAATACCAGCTAAAAAACCAGATATTAATACTAAGTCAAAACTTATATGAGCCAATCTACCAATCATCTTAATCATTTACCTATTAATATAAATGGTGGCAAGTCGTTTGATAAACAAAAAAAAAAATTATTTTGAAATTTGTTGATAATGGGAAAATTTATGTTGATAAGGAGAATATGTTGATGAATGGTATTAATGAGAGTTAGCTGATGAGATAGAGGTAAAGAGATGCTGTTGCGTTGGTGCTGTTTCCTCGAGAAAGCTCGTTACCTCAAGTGATTTTTCACTGGTTGGTTATTAAGTATGCTCGGTTTAAATTCAGCTCAGATTTAAAGAGGTTTAATCAGTTCTTTATTATTCTCATTTTTAAATCAAATTCATCATGATAAACTAGTATAAGCTGCTTGTAAGTGTGTATAGTTTCACTTTCTCTTTATCCTCTGTTGAATTTTGATTTTTGATGAGAAAAAAATCACTAACACATTAATTAATTATTGAATTAAATGGTTGATAAATTTAATAGACCTACTGGTCCAAGAGGAAATAACAATCAACAACAAAGAGATTACAATCTGCGAGATTATAATAATAATCAACGTGATTTTCAAAGATCTTCATATATTCCACATAAATCTAATTCTAAAAATTCACAATCACGAGATAGTTATGTTCCTTCTGGACCAAAAAGAGATCAATATAGACCTAATAATAATGGATTTAGAAAAGATAATAATAATATACGACCATCTGGACCATCTGGACCATCTGGACCATCTGGTACTAAAAGACCATTACCTTCAGGACCATCAAGTTTAAAAAAACGAAGAGATTTTCATCATAATAATATACCCAAAGGCCCAAAAATTAGAGCAATACCAGAAATTCGTAAAGATTTACTACCTCATCAAATATATACAATTAATAAAACAGGTCCAAATATATATGAAAAAGTTCAACAAGTAGGTGAAGGTACATATGGGAAAGTATATAAAGTTAAACATAATAGAACTAATGAATTTGTTGCATTTAAAAAATTAAGACTTGAGAGTGAAAGAGAAGGGTTTCCAATAACTGCAATTCGAGAAATCAAATTATTACAATCATTTGATCATCCAAATGTTATTGGTTTATTAGAAATGATGATTGAAAAAAATTCAATTTATATGGTCTTTGATTATTTAGATCATGATTTGACTGGATTATTATCCCATCCAGATTTAAATTTACAAGAAAGTCATCGTAAATATATATTTAAACAATTAATTAGCGGTTTAAATTATTTACATGAAAAAAGAATAATTCATCGAGATATAAAAGGTTCAAATATTTTATTAGATAAAATTGGAAATTTGAAAATTGCAGATTTTGGATTAGCTAGACCAATGAAAATATTAACAGCTGGAGAATTACCAGATTATACTAATAGAGTCATCACAATATGGTATAGACCACCTGAATTATTATTAGGAGCAACTGATTATGGTAGAGAAGTAGATATATGGGGAGTTGGATGTTTATTAATGGAATTATATTATAAAGTTGCAATTTTTAGAGGTTTGGATGAAATAAGTCAATTGTGTAAAATTTTTAATATCATGGGTACACCAAATATGTCAAATTGGCCAGATATTGATAAATTACCATGGTTTGAAATGCTAAAACCAAGATTAAATTTGGCCTCTAAATTTGAGGATAAATTTAAAAAAACAATGAGCATAGAAGCCTTTAAATTGGCTGAAAAATTATTAATGTTAAATCCAAAATCAAGACCTACATCAGAAGAAATATTACAAGATGAATATTTTAAAAATGATCCAAAACCAGAACCATTATACTTTATAAAAGATTTTGAAGGAGAGTGGCATGAATTTGAAACTAAACAAAGAAGAAGAGAAGAAAGAAAAAGGATAAAAGAAGAAGAAGATGCAGAAGCAAATGCAAGAAAAGAAAGAATTGAAAAAGTATCACCACAATGTACTGATAAAAGTGTTAAAACATCTCCAGAAAGTAAGGATGCAAAAGAATAGGTGTAATTATAATCAAATATACGCCATGAGTATAACTGGCTAATACTTTCAATTTTGTAACTCTTTTTTTTTTTTTTTTTTTTTTTTATTTTTTATTTTTTATTTTATTTTTTATTTTATTTTTTATTTTTTTTATCGTACAAATTTTATTTCAAACGGTATTGAATAGAATGGGTTTATGTAGTTCAAAATCTAAAGAACCAATTAAATCGACAACTAATACAATTGCTAAAAGACAAGAACAAAAACAAGCAATTCAAGAACAACAACAAGTAACAGACTCAAAACAAAATTTCTCAGCAGCAAGTCTGTCACAAGAACAACCAGAACCAAAAAATAACAATCCAGTGGATGTAGCTGCTCAATCATCAAAAGAAGTTAAAGTATTATTATTAGGCTCGGGAGAGAGCGGTAAATCTACAATTGTGAAACAGATGAAAATCTTACATCAAAATGGATATACTCAAGAAGAATTATATGAATATAAACCATTCGTTTATAAAAATATTCTAGATTGTACTAAAAATGTGATTAATGCTATAATTGACTTAGATCCAGATTTAATCAAACAAGAAGGAAACAATCAAGATGAGAGTGAAGTTGTGGAAATTAGTAGTGAAGGGAGAAAACACGTCTTGGATTATAATTCATTAAATGAAATTTTAGATTATGAATATCCCATGGATGATACACCATTTGATGAAAATATATCAAAAAAAATAATACAAGTTTATAATACTCGCGAAGTTCGAGATTTTATGATTCATAAACAAGGTGAATTTTATTTAATTGATTCCACAGATTATTTCCTATCAAATTTGGAAAGGATATCGAAGCCAAATTACATCCCATCAATTAATGACGTGTTAAGAACAAGAAAAAAGACCTCCGGTATATTTGATTTTAAATTCGATATGGGTAATGGATTAAATATTCATATGTTTGATGTTGGTGGACAAAGATCAGAACGTAAAAAATGGATTCATTGTTTTGATAATGTAACATTGATTATATTTTGTGTTGCATTAAGTGAATATGATCAAGTCTTATTAGAAGAAAATAATCAAAATAGATTAGAAGAAAGTTTGGCATTATTTGATTCAGTAGTTAATTCAAGATGGTTTGCAAGAACTTCAATAGTCTTATTCCTCAATAAAATTGATGTATTTGCTGAAAAATTACAATATTCACCTTTGGAAAATCATTTCCCTGATTATACTGGTGGTAATGATATAAATAAAGCTGCTAAATATATTTTATGGAGATTTAATCAAGTAAATAGATCTGGTTTAAATATTTATCCTCATGTTACTCAAGCTACTGATACTTCAAATATTCAAATTGTAATGGCAGCTGTTAAAGAAACAATTTTAGAAAATTCTTTAAAAGATAGTGGGATATTATAAAATAATGTTAATATTACATTTCATACATTAATTAATATCTATATATACAATTATTCGGGCTTAGATCGAACATATTGAAGATTGAAATTACCTCTACTGCTTCCTCTTCCTCTACCACGACCTCTGCCTCTGCCTCTGCCTCGATAAGACCTGGTAGGTTCATTTGGTTCATTAGTTTCTGGTTTATTTTTTGTTTCTGTACGTTTTCTGCCAACTAATTCATCTAAATGTTTCTTAAAATCTGGTCTCTCTTCATTAGTAGTTAGTTGTTCCATGTCTTTTGTTATAGTTTCCACTGGTTCATCCTTTTTGACTTCTTCTTTCGGTTGCGGTTGATTTTGTATTTCTGCTTTGGATTCTGGTTGTTGTTGTTGTTGTTTTAAATATTCACCTTCTTTAACAGTTAAATCTATTTTGTTACTTGGTGGAGATGAAATTGGTTTCTTTTTTAATATAACTGGTTTCAATACAGTTGCTGGTTTTGGAGTATTATTTCTTGGAGTATTTTTTCCACCAGTTGAAGGATTAGATATAACTTCAGATTGTTCGCTTAATAATTGAGCTAGTGATTTCCCAGTCCCATTATTAGAATATGTTTCATGTGGTGATTGTTTTTTTTCATTTTCTGATTTTCTTCTTAAAATTGAAACACTTGGTCTTTTTTTAGTAGTTAATATCGAATTTGCTGTTTTGGGAGACCCGCTCTCATGAAATTTCTTTATTGTAGTCTCAATATCAATATTACCTTCATCACCTAATGTTTGAACAGTTGTTGTATTTAAATTTATCAATTTTTTTTCAATTTCAGTTTGTTTTGATAATGTATCAACAGGTTTAGCAGTTCCAAAAGGATTAGATTTTAGTTTTTGTGGTGGTTGTTGAGTTTCAAATGATTGTCTTCTTATTGGAATATGCTGTTTTATAGGTGATCTATGTGGTGGATGATAATAATTTTGATTATGATGATCTTGATGTAATCCTGAACCTCTTTGACTCATGTCAAAATCATTTAATAATGCCATATGTCTTGGTTGTTGATGATGATGTTGATTATGTTGATGTTTTTGAGCCATGAAATCTTTCTGTATTTTTAAAATTTCTTCATAATGATCTTGATTAAATTTAATACAATTTTGAAAATCATCAAAATTTGCAATTTCGACTATAACTCTTCGATTACCTTTATAATATAAATCATGCCATTTTAAAGCTTTTAATAAATCAGATTGTGATTCTAATTCAACAAATGCAACTTGTTTAATAATACCAGTTGTTAAAATATTTGAAGAAGGATCAGTTACAACTTTAAATTTAATATATGGAGTATACCTACTTTGAAATAAATCAACTATAAAAGCATCATTAACACTAATTGGTAAATTTAAAAGTTTTATAATAAAAGGTGGTTGATTTGGTATATTTTGATCAAAATTTCTTGAAGATGATGATGCAAATGAAGGATCAGTATTATTATGATGACCTGATTTTTCAATAGGTACAGATATTGAAGCCATATCTATTTCTTGATCTGCCCAAGAGCCTCCAAAACCTGAAAAATATGTTAGTAGCCGGGGGCATCATATAAAATTAATTTGATACATACTTTCATCTTGAAAGAATTCTTGTAAACTCATTTTCTTTGGTGGTGCTAAACATTGATTAGTAATTATACTTAAATAACACTATATTAGCCTATAACATACCCATCTTGTACCCAATTACCAATTTACCAATGAATATATATAGAATTGATCAAATTTGTGATCTGTTTCTCTTTGTTTACAAGAAAAAAATAATTTTTATTGATATCATTTTGATGATGATGATTGCAAATTTTGATGAAATTGGTTATTATACACCAATTGATGATAGATACTTGGAAGAAAAGAAAGCAATTGGTTAAGCTGGTACACAATTACTAATATATTAGTCTGAATCACTACAAGAAGTCTTTTTTTTAGATTATTCTTCAACCATTACAAGTCCAATATCGAACGGCTACCAATTGATGTTGGAAACAATTTACACCGATTATATGTTTATGTACGAAACAAGTAGAATACAGAAATACTAATAGTCAATTATTACTCATAATACTCGTTATTAGAGTAAATAGACTCCTTTCGTATCATACAATCAACAATATAAATAAATATCAAACCGCTACCAATTTCAAAATTAGACGAAAAAAACTAATTTACACCAATGACTGGTTCAATAACCAGAGCTTTAAATTGGGATTATGGATATGAACAACAGTTTATAGCAGTTACTCCAATTGGTGATGAGGTTATATTGTATCAAACTAATCATGAAGATCCCGGGGTAGAATCAAATTCATTAATTAAATTAAATAATAAATCTGGTTTTGATAATATTCAATGTTCTTCATATTCTTATATTAATAAAGGTATAATTGGTGTTGGTTCACATAATAGTACTGTTTCTATTTTTGATATAAATTTAACTTCTTCCAGTGTTTTACAATTAAGACCAAAACAAGATCGTCCATGCAATTCAATATCTTTCAGTGATAATAATTTAATTGTTGCAGGTTATGATAAAGGAAGACAAGATAACTCTTTACAAATTTGGAATATTGAAGATCAAGGTGAAAATAAAAGACCTTTAACTTCTTATTTACCTAACGAAGCTATATTATCAACAATTTTTTATCCTGATCAAAGTAATATAATATGTGGGTCTTATAAATTTTTAAGAGAATTTGATTTACGTTCAGATCAACCTGTTTTTCAAATGGCTACTAAATGTACTTTAGGTCTTAATATTGATCATTTTCAAAATCATTTATTTCAAAGTTTTAGCGAAGATGGTAGTTTAGCTATATGGGATAGAAGAAAATTAACAAGCAATAATGTTAAGAAATCTATAGCTTCTGGTATAGTTCAAGAAACTCCAATATTACAATTTAGTAAGCTACTAAATGATTTTTCATCAAGAAAAGTTCAACATCCGTGTGTACGATATTCTTCAATTAGAAAAGGTGAATTTGCAGCTATTTTTAATGGAGATTTAATAAGAAGATGGCATACGGGAAATGTACCACCTGCTAGAAGTTTAAATCAAAAGACATTAACATTTAAATCAAAACATGAAGCTACTTTACAAAGTTTAAAACAACAATCATCACTATTATATAAACCTAATGAAGAAAGTTTATTTGTGTCAATGGTTTTAGATGTTCAAACGGATTATAAAAAAGTTATTTCATTTGATTATTCTCCAGATACTGCTTCTCCAACTTCAACTAATTTTGTTTGTATGAGACAATCAGGAACTGTTTTTAGAATGCCAGTAGTTGAATGTATTGAAAATATTGATTTTAATCCAATTAATGAATTTTCAATAACTGGACCAGAAGGTTCAATGACTAATTTTTTAGAAAAACCTGTTGAAAATTTAACAAATGAAAATTTAAAAGAAAGAAATAGATCATCATTAGCTAAATTAGGAGATTTAGAAAATAATGAAATTGAATCTGAAACTGAAATGTCTGAAGATGATGAAAGTGCAATGACTTCAGAAATGAAAAATGTAAATGGTGGATTTTCTGATAAACATTTGTATGAAGGTTATGAAGATATCCCATTAAATACTTTATTAAATCCAATAGATATTATTGAAAATGATTTATGTAATACAATTAGAAAAAGAGCTGAAATGGGTTATGCCTTTGATTGTGAAAATAATTCAAAAATTTTAGAACAATTGGATTTAAATGATAATCAATTGTTTCTAAGAAATACTTGGAAATGGTTAGGATTAGCTAAAAAAAGTTTAGAAAAAGGTACCATGATTTCTGAGGGTATTGATTTAGGATATCAAGGTGTTTTAGGTATATGGAAAGGAATTGAAGAATTACAAAATAATCAAAATAGAACAAAAGATTCAAGAAATGTGACGGATGTATGGTTTTCACAAGCTGTAAAATCCATTATATCTCAAAAGGGTAAGAAAACTTCAGGTATACAAATTCCAAGTGATTCTGAAAAGAAAGCTCAAAGAAAATTATGCCTAATTGTATCTGGTTGGTATTTAACTAGTACTGAATTGGAACAAAAATTACAAACTTTAGTTTCTATGGGATTGCTGGAAAAAGCTGCTGGTTGGAGTGTATTCCACGGTGATGTATCGAAAGCAATTGAAATTTTATCAACATCTAAAAAAGAAAGATTAAGATTAATGGCTACTGCTGTTGCTGGTTATTTGGCTTATAAAAATTCGAATATAAATAGTCCGTGGAAGGATCAATGTCGTAAAATGGCATCTGAATTAGATGATCCTTATTTGAGAGCCATATTTGCATTTATAGCTGATGATGATTGGTGGGATGTCTTAGATGAACATTCATTACCACTAAGAGAAAGATTAGGTGTTGCTTTAAGATTTTTATCAGATAAAGATTTAACTGTTTATCTTTATAAAATTGCTGATACTGTTGTTAACAAAGGTGAGTTAGAAGGGTTAATACTAACGGGTATAACACCAAAGGGAATTGAATTATTACAAAATTATGTAAATAGAACAAGTGATGTTCAAACAGCTAGTTTAATTGCTTCATATGCATGTCCAAGATATTTTAATGATCAAAGATCAACTCATTGGATAGATTGTTATAGAAATTTATTAAATAGTTGGGGTTATTTTAGTATAAGAGCTAAATTTGATGTTGCAAGAAGTAAATTATCAAAGACATTCACTGGTGAGACGGTAATTAAACCAAGACCAAAACAAGTGTATTTACAATGTCAAAGGTGTAATAGAAATTTATCAAAATTTAAAAATCAAAGTACAATTAATTCAAATATAAAAGCTGCAACTTCGCCTCCAACTACAAATAGTCAACAAATATTAATGAAACAATTTAATAAATTGAATAAAAATAATACTACTCAAAATCAAATTACAAATAGTTGTCCATATTGTCGAGCACCATTGCCAAGATGTTCAATATGTTTATTATCAATGGGTACAGAAATAACATCAAATGAACTGAATAATAAAATGGAGAATACATTTAAAGAATGGTTTAGTTACTGTTTAACATGTAATCATTGTTATCATGCAATACATGCTCAAGAATGGTTTTCAAAACATTTTAAATGTCCAGTACCTGATTGTAATTGTAAATGTAATAGTAAGTAGACACACTTGGTAGCGATATGTATTATTTATTTTACTTAAATTAGAAAATTTAATTTTTTTTTTTTCTGCATTCGAATTTTGATCTGATTTTTTTTTGTGATTTGGAATCAACAACCTCGGGGCCATAACTTTATTATTATTGACTAAGTTTATGAAATGTCTAGAGTAACTGAAGATGTTATAGCTGACATCAAACAAAAAATTTCAGTTGAACAAAATATCATTCAAGGTTTTCAAGATGTTAAAAAAACATCAACAAATCCAGAAGTTATTCAAAAATGTAAATCAAAAATTATTGAATCACAATCAATTATTGATTATTATCAAGATAGTTTGAATAAATTGACTAAACAATTACAAAGAGCTCAAATTAATGATAATAATTCTGGTCAAAGAAGTTTTAGTGATCGAAGTTCAGTTATATCAGAACATAAACCAGTTTATTCCAGATTAGATTTAATTAAATATGAATGTCCTTCATTAGGTCATAAAATTCAACATATGTTACAACAATTGGAATTTAAAGTTCAAGTTGAAAATCAATATCGTGAAGCAAATAAGAAAATTTCTCATTTATATTTAATGGATGGTGATAAATCTTCAAGTAATGCAGCTGAAGGTAGTAGAACTGAAAGTGATCAAAGATTACAATTATTAGAAAAAGCTTTGAAAAAATATCAAAGTTTTCACATTAATTCTGAAGATTTTAATCGAGATTTTGAAATTATGGATACTCCAAAACATGCAAGAAAGTCTTTAAGTGGTAGATTGACAATTTCAGTTACTTGTATTAGAGATATTGATCATATTGCAGGTGGGAAATTTAGAAAAAGAGAAACGTATATTGTTATAAAAATTGATGATGTTGAAAAAGCAAGAACTAAAACTTCAAAAAATGATAATTGGAATGAAGAAATTATTATTGATGTTGAAAAACTGCATGAAGTTGAAATTTCAATAATGGATAAACAAGGTAGTAATTCCGTACCTGTAGCTATAAATTGGTTTTCTTTATATGATTTAGCTGAAGAAATACGTAAAAAGAAAGCTGCTAAAGATCAAGGTTCAAATGGTTGGCTCACAGCTTCAAATTTACCACAAACAAATGGTAATAGTATAAATAGTAATACATTTAATTCAAACTTAGGATTACCACAATCTGATATACAACCACCAAGATCACCAATACAAAGTTCACCACCTCAAGATTCAAATCAAAAAGTTTCAATTAATACTTGGTTAAGTTTAGAGCCATGTGGACAAATATTGATTAATTTGAATTTTGAAAAATCTTTAAGTGAAGGTAAACAATTTAGAGGTCCATTAGGTCGTCATGGTGCTATTAGACAAAAGAAAGAAGAAGTTTTTGAACAACAAGGTCATCAATTTGTACAAAAACAATTTTATAATATTATGTCTTGTGCTTTATGTGGTGAATTTTTAAGATATACTGGTTATCAATGTCAAGATTGTAAATTTTTATGCCATCGAAAATGTTATCAAAAAGTTGTTACTAAATGTATTTCAAAATCTGGTGCTGATTATGATGCAGCTCAATTAAAACATCGTATTCCTCATAGATTTGGTCCCGTTGCTAATCATGGTACAAAATGGTGTTGTCATTGTGGTTATATTTTACCTTGGGGTAAAAAGAATATTAGAAAATGTACTGAATGTGGTGTTATGTGTCATGCTCAATGTACTCATTTAGTTCCAGATTTCTGTGGTATGTCTTTACAAATGGCAAATGAAATTTTGGCTACTATTAAATCAACAAAAGTATCACCAAAGAAATCAGTTCAAGTTAAACCATTACCACCGAAACCTCCAATAACTACGTTACCTTCTTTAGAATCTAATCATACCTATGTTGAGCCAGAGGAAGAAAATGAAAAAGAATATGAAGTTAAATTACCAACAACAACTAAAAATGTCTATCAAGAACCAGTTGAAATGGAGAAAACAAGACGTCGCCCTCCAATAAATAATTTTGATTTAAGTTTTGATAATAAAGAACAATTGGAATATCGTCAACCAAAAGAATCTATTGAAATACCTATAATTGAAGAAAATGAAAATAAAGAATTTGATAACTTTGATTATAATAATCAAGTTACACAAAATCAAATAGTACCACAAGAAATTATAAGTCCATTTGTTGATCAAAAAATTGAAGAAGAAGTTAAACCTAAGAAACCAAAGACCAAAAAACGTAGAAGAAAAATTGGTTTAGATGATTTCCAATTTTTAGCAGTTTTGGGTAAAGGTAATTTTGGTAAAGTGATGTTGGCAGAATCAAGACATACACAAAAATTATGTGCAATTAAAGTTTTAAAGAAAGATTTTATTGTTGAAAATGATGAAGCTGAAAGTGTTAAATCTGAAAAAAGAGTTTTCTTAACTGCAAATAAAGAAATGCATCCATTTTTATTAAATTTACATTGTTGTTTTCAAACTGAAAATAGAATTTATTTTGTAATGGAATATATTTCCGGTGGTGATTTAATGTGGCATATTCAAAAGAATAGATTTACTGCTAAAAGAGCTAAATTTTATGCCTGTGAAGTATTATTAGGTCTAAAATATTTTCATGATAATGGTATAGTTTATCGTGATTTAAAATTAGATAATATTTTATTAACTATTCAAGGGCATATTAAAATTGGTGATTATGGTTTATGTAAAGAAAATATGTGGGAATCAAATACAACTTCAACATTTTGTGGTACTCCAGAATTTATGGCTCCAGAAATTGTTGCTGGTAAAAATTATAATAGAAGTGTTGATTGGTGGGCTTTTGGAGTTTTATTATTTCAAATGTTATTATGTCAATCCCCATTTAAAGGTGATGATGAAGATGATATTTTCAATGCTATTGAACATGATGAAGTTAAATATCCAATAAGTTTATCAAGACAGACTGTATTGGTTTTACAAGCTTTATTAACAAAAGATCCAAGTCAAAGATTAGGTAGTGGACCAAGAGATGCTGAAGAAATTATGGAACATCCTTACTTTCATGACGTTAATTTTGATGATGTTTTAAATTGTCGTATACCAGCTCCATATATTCCTGAAATTCAATCAGAACATGATTATTCAAATTTTGATCAAGAATTTACATCTGAAACTCCAAGATTAACTCCTGTTGAAACTGTATTAACGTCAGAAATGCAAGAACAATTTAGAGGATTTTCTCATATATCTGATAATGCAACAATATAAATACAGGGTCTATAAAATATTCTATGATAATGCTAAGTAATAATACAACATCCTGATTCGGATTTTTTATTGATAGTTTCTGTTTCTCTTGTGTAATGTCGATCTGGTTGGGTTTTTTTAGAAGGTGCTCTTTCCAAACTTTGCTCAGGTTCAGGTTCTTTAGATTCTACTTGTTTTGATGAACCTTCAACTGGGTTTTCAGTATTTTCGTGATGTATTTCTTCTGGTTTTGAATCAGCTTCAACTATTGAAGGCTGATAAGTTAAACTATTTGTACTCTCACATGGAATCAATGCATCTGAATTATCTCTTAATAAATTTGTTTTATTCTTACTCTTAATCAATTTTAATTTAATATCAACTGCTGTTTTCACTATTTTCTCAAAACTTTCCTTTACACTCATATCATATAATGCCGAACATTCATTGAATGAAACAGCATTGATTAAATCAGCAAATCTTTGACCTTGTTGGGGATCTACCGACCTATTAGTAGAACTATAATCTGATTTTGTACCTATAACAGCAATTGGTGGTACATCAGAGCCTCTAATACGTTTTATAACATCGTAATAATCCAGTAAAATAATAAAACTTTCTAAATTATCAATTGAATAAACAAATACAATTGAATTTGTATTTACAATATGTAGCCTTTTACTTGCTGAATGTAAATCCTTAGCAAAATCACTATCAAAAATTGAAATTTCAAATGTTTTATTACTTAAATCTGGCAACGCTACTTTTTTAAAATATAATTCATTAACATCTATATTTTCAACAAATTTACCATATACACATCGAATTATTAATGATGATTTACCAACTTTTTCTGAACCAATAACACAAATATCATAGTTATTGGTCAATACATGAACACTCATAAGTTGATTTTAAAAAGAAACTTTAAGCAATTATTAATATATGGCAATAAAATCTATACCGTCAAACAACAAATACACTCCCTAAAATTGTATGATAACCAATTGTTAAGCTGAAACTGTTTTATGAAGATCTCGTCAAAAATATCTTAGTCTTTGAATAACAAGGTGTATCTCTTTATCAATTTGACAGCTTCAAAGAAAAAAAGAAATGTGTTAAATGGAACAAAAAGACGTCAGAAATTTGGTCTGAGCTCAAAACATTATTCGCTTATGCGACTAATTAAACGAAAAGTCTAAGATTATAAAAGATATAACTTAATGTGTGTATTTATTCATCATCAGAATCTAAATATTGAGCATAGTCTTCAACTGATGCAAAAGTAGGTAAATCTTTAAGTCTTCTCTTTTTATTCTTCTTTTTACCTTCATCTTCATTTGGACGTTTTTTAGAATCCTTCTGTACTATTTCTTCATCTTCATCTTCATCTTCAAATTCTTCATCTTCAAATTCTTCATCGTCTTCCAACATTTTCAATTCTACTTCTGAATCACTTAATTCATCATCTTCTTTAGTACCAAATATTTCATTTTCTTCGTCTTCGTCATTGTCCTCATCTTCATTGTCTATTTTTTGTTCTTCTACTTCTTCTTCTTCTACTTCTTGATCTTCTTCATCCTCAATTTCTTCCTCTTCATCTAAGTCTGAGAAATCTTCTTCATCGAAATCTGAGAAATCCTCTTCATCAGATGCTTCAACATCTGGTTTTGATTTAACTAAAGCTTCCCAAACTGCATCATCATCTATTTCACCATCTTCATCTATATTATTCTCAGTTGGTTCTTTTTTATTCTTTAATTTATTAACTTTTGTTGTAAAATATTGATGAAAGAATTTTTCATCTGGTTTTATATCTTCAATTTTTTTATTTAACCAATTTTCAGCATTTGCAGGGATATTTTGATCCAAAACATTTGTAGCTCTAACTAATAAAGAACCAGTATGTACACCTCCTAAAGGTTGCATAATTGATGAACCTTTTGTCATTGCTTTTTGTTTTGCATTTTTATAAACAAATCTATCTAAAAAGTGTGAAAGGGTATATAAACCTAAATCTGGTTTTTGTTGTGGAGTTCCATCTAAAAATGAAGTTGCATATATGGAAATTGTAGGATGATAATGATTTAAAAATTGATTAATTTCCCATAATGATGATTTATCAGCATTTGCATATTTCGGATCACGTTTTCTGGGATCATATTCCTTGTCTTGTTTTATTCCTGTTTCTGTTTCCGTTTCTTCTTTATCTGGTCTAGAATTTATATCAATCATTAAATCATTAATTTCAGGTGTAGTTTTAGATAATTCAGATAATAAAAATAACATACCAGCAACTGCACCAATATTCGACCAATGTAAACAAATTTGTAATATTCTTTTAACAAATGCTAATACTCTAGTTTTATCATTATCATTTTTCAAAGATTTAAATAATAAATTTAAATAAATACCTTGCTTCGATGAATTTGCTAGTCTTGAATCTAGAAATGATTCATATAAGGTCCTATAATATCTATCTGAATCCAATTTTTGTTGAGTTATTATATGATTTATTAACACTAATGCTTGAATTGAAGTATTAAAATTACCTGAGTGAGTGATTTTAAATAATGTATTTAAATGATTTTGAAAAATTTCATTAGGTAAGTTTGAAAATGGGAATGCTCTATTTAAACCAGTTAATAAAGCTGAAAATAATCTTGCGTTTTTCTCTTCAACTAATTCTTCATGAGTTTTTTCATTTGGTTTTACTGATTTACCACCTTTTTTACCCTTTTTGAAATTTTTACGATTATTCTTTCTACCCTTTTGTGATTCACCTATAGTTTTGTCAAATTCTTTGTCGGGAAGTTTTGTTTCAACTAGTATTTTTTCAAATAATGCAAAGTATGTTTTAACTAAAGAATTTGCCAATTCTTCTTCATTTCTAATTAAAATTGTTTGATTTAAAGTTGTTATACCATAATATTGTGAATGGTCATCTGAATTATTTTGATGAAATATAATATCAATAACTGCATCACATATAATCTTTTTCATAGCTGGGTGTTTTTGTTCCAATTGTAAAATTTGAAATGAAGTTTTCGCAGATACTTTATTATCCAAATCACCTAATTTATTAACACCCAATTTTAATAAATTTGCTTCTTGTTCTGGTTTAGCACTTAATAAATCAAATATATGAGTTACAACATTCATTCTAACATGTAAAATTGGATCTTGAGATAATTTTTCTAAAACTTGAATAAATTTGAAGTATGATTTCTTTAAATAATCTTCGAAGTAATAAATTGCCAATGATTGATCACTTGCATCTTTTTCCAATGGTTGTTTGTCGAAATATACTAATTTCCTATCTGGTAATAAACCATTTATAAATAAATCTTTTAATGCATTTATTGATTGTAATGCAGCAGTTCTTGATTTTTTATCACAATACGATAGTAAAGTATCAAAAGCTTTTAAGTTATGTAACGGAGCTTCCTGTATTAATAAGGTTAATGCTGAAATTTTATCATTTAATGTACCATCAGATAATATTTGAGTTAAAAACTTTTTCTGAGATGAATTGGATGCAAATTCTTCGAAGTATACTTTGTTTTCTTTATCAATTGTAGATTTGGCTCTATCAAGTAATCTTTCTCTGGCAAATCTATCCAATTTTATTGGTGTTTCTTTTGGAATTTCTGCTATATTATACCAATCAGTACGATTTGGAACTATTAGTTTATCACTAACAACTGTAGCAACTTCTTCTGATCGTTTGGGTTCTTTCTTTTTACTAATTTTAGTTTCTTGAACAATAACTTCCTCTTCTGATTCCTCTGAACTTTCAGTTTGATTATTTTCTAACTCTTCGTCTGATTCTTCTTCTTCCAATTCTTCTTCTTCCAATCCTTCCTCTATCATTTCCTCTTCACTTTCATTTTGTTCTTCAACAATTTCTGGCCCTACATTCTTCAAACCAATATCTTTTATAAATTTACTTAAATCATTACCAAAATTTTTATCCAATTTTGTATCCTCCACATCACTGAATTCTTGCTCACTATTTTCATCACTTTCTATATCTTGTAATACTTTCAAATCTTCTTCAGTTGCACCTAATTCTAATGCCTCACGACGCAATATATCATCTTTTGACTCTTCTTTTGTTTCATTAACTTTGGCCTCTGGTTTCCTTGTTTTCTTATCTTGTTTCTTATTTTTACTTTCCTTATTATTCAGACTTAGCTTAGTTGCTATTTTATCTTTCAATGAAGATAAATTTAAACCTATAACCATTTTCGTCTAATAATTGTTTCAAAATTCTAAAACATATTTTTTTTAGTGATGAGATGAATGTAAATGCTACCAACTCAATTTTGCAGCTATTTGCTTAATTAGGAAGTCAGTATTTTATACATTTTGCAGCAATTGATCTTTCGGATTAATTTTAATCTAAAACAATCGGGAGACGTTAGATCAAACTTTAATTCAGACTATCTTTGACATCTTACAAGTATTCATGTCAAGATTTAGACCATGGAATAGGACTTTTGACAAAATTATAGAGAACCCAAAATATATAATCAACAAGAATCCTATAGGTGATGGTACTTATTCAGTTGTATTTAGATGCCAGAATAAACTAAATGAAAAACATTATGCTGCAAAGAAATACAATAAACGATTAGTCTTTGGGCTTGAAGAAATGTTAACTAGTGAATTTGAAATATTGAAACAACTATCAAAGAAACATCCACATATTCTATCATTAATGGATTACTTTGAAACAGAAGATAGCTATTATCTAGTGACTGACTTAGCAGATGGAGGTGATTTATTTAATAAAATTTTATCAAATGACTGGAAACTAGAAGAATCAATAGCAAGTGAAATTACTTTACAATTAGTTAAAGCTGTACAGTGCTTACATGCAAATAATTTAATTCCTAGAGACATTAAAGCTGAGAATGTATTTTTTCAAAATAAACACACTCATAATATACTACTTGGTGATTTTGGATTAGCTCGGTTATTGAAAAATGGTGAAAAATTATATGATGTATCTGGAACTCTAAGTTATATGGCTCCAGAAATGTTTGATAGAAGTGTAGGTTATGACTTTCCAGTTGATATTTGGGCAATTGGAGTTGTTGTCTATTTTATGTTAAGTGGATATATGCCATTTGATTGGGAAACTGATGATGAAACAAAAGAAGCTATTAAAGAAGCTAAATATTTATTTGAACCAGTTGAATATTGAGAGGATATTTCTAACGATGTTAAAACTTTTATAAGAGCATGTTTTGAAATTGATGTGAATAAGAGACCCAAAATTGATCAATTGATAGAATTTCCATTTTTCCATTCATTCATTCGACCAAAATTGACCACAATTCAAAGAGATCATATTGTGAATATCTTTCAGACTAATTCTATAGATTCAACGTTTACCACAAAGGGTGCTTTATGTTCCTCACCTGATTGTGTATCTGAATTTTCCACAAAAAACAATTCTACGGTGGTTTCAAGAGAGTCTTCGTATTTAGAAATGAAACCTTCAAAAAGTGATAATAAACTTCTTCTAAGAGAGCCTAGTAGTCGGGCAATTGCTAAATTTGTTTTATAGTATATAAATTTTATAGTGTAATGGATAAAGGGTTGGTTCGAGAAAAAAACAAAAAATTATCAACAAAATTATCAATAGAGAAACTTTACCATATCATCTAAGAGTTGCATATTTTGATGTCTTCATCTTTATATTCTTCACAAAATGATAAAACACAATACGATTATGCATTAAAACCTCGAGAAGAGCAAGATTATACAGAAATATACCCAGATTTAGATGCCACGGGACAATTACCAGTTTTTGTAATTAAAGAAGACGAAGATGATGTATATTCACAATCTAATCATCATTCTAATAATTTTGTAAATTTTTCCGAATTAAAAGCACCCATTTTTAGGCAAATTCAACAACCACAAGTTAATCCCAATATAAAATTTAATAAACAATTGTTAGATTATGGATTTCAAGAACCAAATAAACTCCCAAAAACAGTTGGTAATAATTACAATAGACCATTTCAATTGACCAATACTAAAGATGAATCAATTGAAAAATTAATTGACAAGAAAAGAAATTTAGTAGAATATGATATGGATGAACAAGATTATTTATATTTAAAAGAACGTAATGAAAAGAGGGAAAATGTGATTAAGATTACTCCAGAAGTCTTTGAAATTATGATTACAACTTTGGAAAATGAATGGGATAAATTAGAGCATCAAATGAATTCAATAATTAGTAATACAACTAAACAACTACAAACAACTACAAATGATCATAAATTATTAAAAATGAGTCATAATAATCATAAATATGGTAATGATGATGGCATTGTACCTGGATCAATATATGATCAAAAATGTGCAATATGTAATGATAGTGATTGTGATAATGCAAATGCAATAGTTTTCTGTGATGGATGTGATATAGCAGTTCATCAAGAATGTTATGGAGTTGCTTTTATACCAGAAGGTCAATGGTTATGTCGAAAATGTATGATTAATAAAAATCGAACTACTGAATGTGTATTTTGTCCAAGTACAACAGGTGCTTTTAAACAATTAGATAATAGTTTATGGAGTCATGTAATATGTGCGATTTGGATTAATGAATTATATTTTGCAAATCCAACTTATATGGAACCAATAGAAGGAATAGAAAATATACCGAAAAGTAGATGGAAATTACAATGTTATATATGTAAACAAAAAGTTGGTGCTTGTATACAATGTACAAATAGAAATTGCTTTCAAGCATATCATGTATCTTGTGCTAAAAGAGCCGGTTTATATATGAGTTACACTCAAGGTATTAAAGCAGGTATAAATAATAAAGCAACATTAAAAACATTTTGTGATAAACATGGACAAAATGAAGTACCTGACGGTATTGACAAAGTTCGATTATACTTTAGGGATACAAAATTGTTAGATGAACAAAATGCAAGGTTGAGTCGTAATCAAAAGACTGCAAATAAATTAAATATATTTAGATGGAAAACTGAAACGAATACACCAATTCCTCCTAAACTATTTAGTGATAAATTAATTGATATTTTATATAAATTAAAAGTTGAAAATCAAATTAGTTTACCTGAAGAATCAACAAATCAAGTGGTGGATTTAAATGTTCTTCCAAATAGATCAAAACAAGAAATAAATGATGAAATGACTGAAATATGTAATGATATATGTCGTTATTGGTGTTTAAAAAGAGAATTGAAAAGGGGTGCACCATTAATACGGAAAAATAATAATTTAATATCCACTAGTTCAATATTGTATGATTCAAATTTTTTAGAAAATGGAATATCATCTGATGAAGATAAATTAAAGGAAAAATTGGATTTTGCAAATTTATTGTTAAATGATTTGAACAAATTGACAAATATTAATGAGAATGTATTGAATAGACAAATTATAAATGATGAACTGAATGATGTAAACTTTGATAATCTTGATATGATTTATTTCCCAACAAAAAGAATGATTGAGGATTTGTTGAATAAATTAAGTGGTAAACATGATGTAAATGAAACATTTCAAAATTTCAAACCTAAAGCTGGTGATTTAAAATTTTCATGTTTAAAGGATATAATGAATTATAATTTATCATATGGATATAAATCAATTGTAGAGTTTCAAAAAGATATAGAGAAACTAACGTCACAAATTTTCAAAGAAAATAAAGCAACCAATCCAACTTACAAGAAAGTTAAAAATTGGCTAAGAGATTATAATAAAGAAATAGTGAAAATAAAACAATTGTTGAATAAAGAAAACAATACATTTACACACTATACTTTGGATGCAAAAATTGAGGTACCCGAAGAAGATAGTGAAGATTTAAGTGATATTGAAATTGATGAAACGAAAGAGGACATCAAAATATTGGAGAATTTTTTGAATAATTAATATACATTTTGTTTCTAGAACCATAAACGAAACGAACAATAAAATTTATGTGAAGCGGCTTTCATATTTTTGTAGCGAGTCTGTATAATGTATAAAACTTTTGTTTTAGAATAGAATGTTGCGAGTTTTATTAAATTGGGGGTGATTTGATTTTTAAATCCGCTATGTTTATAATTGAGATAACAAAATATGCTTCAATTCTTTATAATTATTCTCCTCGTATTTATCTGAAATTTGAGAGTGTCAACTTAAAGCACGTTCAAGAATGTAAAAGGCGTTGATATACATAAGCGGTATCCATAAATAGAAACCTTACCAATTAAATATAGTTGGCGATCTTTTACTTGTTGCCAAGATTGACTAGAAGCTCGACAAAATATGCAAATTATGTTCTTCTGACCCGAGTTCAAATTTAAGTCAATTGGTTGCGTGACGGAATTGTTCGACTACATTAACAATAGGGTATTAGACAAAGCTGTCTTGAATTTAATTAGATGTGCCAAATGCTAAATCATACGACCTTTGATATACTTTTCTATCTTCGTCTATCTAAAATCAAACGTATTTGATTATGCTTGTTATTTATTACTGAACTATTTTAATAAGTATGCATGGTTATGATAAAAATACATTAAATTGGTGTTTGTGTAATGTCCTAACTAACTGCCACAATGCTAAAATTTTATACGTAATAAAATTATCAAAAAGTTAAAAATAGATTTACTAAATTCATAATGATAATCCCATTATATATATTCAATACAATTCCATCTAATTTGAATATATATCCACTTTTTTCAACCAATTGTCGTCTAATTTATAAGTTTCAGATCTTATTTTTTTTCAGATTATTTCCTATTTGGTGCATGTCGTACAGGGTTCAATTTTTAATTTTTTTTAGATCAATTATAAATTACTCGAAAAATAAGGTACCAAAATTTTAATTAATTAATTAACATCTCATCTTTGTTGGTTTCAATGTTCCAGTCACAACAACAAGAGGTATACAATGATTTAGATGATAAGAAGTTGCCAATAATTGTGGATGTTGCAGTTGATACCAGTGGTAATCAATTGTATCAGGTTCATGAAAATATAATTCGACAAGATATGCCACGAACAAATAACATTGACGATAATAGTTTTCACAATTTAGAAAATAAATCTTTTACCAAAGAATCATTTGAAAGTTTTGCTTCTGAAGATGAACAAGTTAATAAAGGTTTTTCAAGAGTTCAAGATAATGATATTTGGTCTGATGATGTTGAAGCTGCATTTGAAGAAGTGCTTCATTTAATTCCCAAAAATGGTTTGAACAAAATCAAGATGGCTGGGAGATCTTGTGGTCGAAATGAATTGATTTCAGATTATATTTATTCAAAAATTGGGAAATTTAGAACAAGAAAACAAGTATCATCTCATATTCAAGTTATCAAAAATTTAGGTCAAAATGAGGAAATAATTAGGTTGATAAATGAAGGTCCAAAATGTGATACAAAAGCTGAACAAAAAGCAATAACTAAAAAATTTGAAGAAGTATTTTCAGAAATTAGTTTAAGTAAATCTTTAGGTTATAAAGATAAAACTGTACATTTACCAGCTGGAAAAAGAATTAGAAGAAGAAGTTCAGTTAAACCTTTAAGTTCAATTAAAAACAAGAATTTTTATATGGCAATAACTGATCAATATTTTGCAAATCCAATTATTTTAACCCTTCAAGATAATAAAGAGTTAAAAAGTTTTAAATTAAATGATGATGCTGTTATTGCAAATAGATTTCCAGGTTTAGATGAATTTAAAAATTCCAATATTCAAATTATTCATAATATGGTTAATGTTTTTATACCACATTTGCCACCAAATTATAGAATGGAAAATTTTAAAAGTAGTCTAAGTTATAATTATGATGACTATACCAACAAAAAAATCAATTCAAGTACAATTGTTTATATTTATGGTAATCAACAAATTAGAATTGATGAAGAAAATATTACATTAAATCAAGATAAAGACTTTTTAATTAAATTCTGGATATTCTTTTTTAGTACTTTAGTTGGTAAATCAGAAGAAGAACAAAATTTTGCATTTAAAGGTGTTACGATTAAACAAATAATTTATGAACCTGGTAGTGATCCTTCATTAATTTCAAAACTGAAAATTAGATTAATATTATTATGGGAATATGCAAAAGTTCAAAGTTTTAGTGAAGCTATTACAATTTCTAGAAAATTAATTTTACCAAAGAATGATAATCAGCCTAATCAGGAGGTTTTACAAAAACGATTTCAAAATTTACAAGAACAATCTTATTATCAACAACCAAATTATTCATATCCACCTCCTCAATTACCTGTTCCTCCAGCTTATTATACTCAACCTTTATATGAACAACCTCCTCAAACTGATCCAACTTATAACTATGCAAACTATAATGAATCATATTACTAATTCCTTTTCAATTCTTCGTGATATACTTTAAATAATAATTTTAATATAGGCAATTACAACGATCTCCGATCTGTGGAGTACAGAGATCTGGTCTTAAGCTTGTCTCTTATTGAAAATTAGCTCGAGTACTTACTTCATGTGAATATAGATTTAAATTTTCATTGCAAATCTTATCGACATTTATAGTAGTAGATGCGGTTATCGGCTCCCCCTATAGTTGAAATTATTGACTACGCGTCAGCTATAGGTAATCAAGGCAACATTCTTTGCATAATTTAGTAATTTCGGTTTACTGGATAATCTATTTATGTAGATCTTTGAGAACATTCTTCGTAGTAACAATTCTAATTTTGGTCATTGAGCGAACTGGATAATAAAGAGTCTAACTATGATAGATTTCACTTCATATCAATATATATTTAATCTATGCTTCTGATAATTCCAAATCAAGTTGTTGAAACTTGAAAGTGACCTAGTCAATAATTCAAATTCACCTCTCAAACCATGATCTGAAGGCCCTTTTAATCTTTTAGGACCAACAAATCCATTGACATTACATGGTTCTTTGTAAATTACCCACTTACGTATAATAGAATCAGGATCGCAACATGAAATATTTGGAGTCAATGTAAAATCAAATGAATGTTTCAACTGACAAGCTCTCAATTTTGAAAGTATCTATTCATCTCATCTTGTTACCAACAACAAGTGTATTATATTGATCAATGGTAACATTTAATTCAATTGATGAATTGTTTATACAATTTTTAAATTTCTCTAATTGTAATTTCAAAGCAATTTCATTATTATAAACACCAAGATATGTACCATCAAAAGCAAAAACTCTGTTTAAAAGTGCAAACAGAAATAGACAGTAAACTCTCAACATCAAGGAAGATTGGCTTAAAACCAAGTTGATAATTGATAAGTATTTGTCCGTGCACTCTCTAATTATTCTCCACAATTAAAGCAAAAAGTGATAAAAGAATAGAATTGTAAATCTTGCAGCCATTGCTATATCGGTTTAAGGGGTTGAAATTTGGTTTAAGTGTCTTTGAATTAAGGAGTGGTGAGAAAAATAGATGTATCGTATTTTACAAAGATTAAAATGAACACTTGTTGATTGAAGAATTGGCAATATAAGCGATGAATACTATACTGAAGCTATTTGTGGATGACCACTTTAATCTAGTTTCTCTGAATTTATTGTTCGAGAACTAACAAGCAGTACATTCAAGATTTGGATGTTCTTCAAACTGGTCAAATTGCGTGATGGTTCTATTGAAGCCCGATTGAAAGTGAAGAATTTGATTGATAATCTACTTTTGTTAGTTCTACAATTGGGTTAGTTCTACAATTGGAGTAGCAAGTTATGTAAAGTTGAGTTTCAAAAAAGATAAGTAAACACTTAAATTCAAAGCTCAAAATACTACTACTCCAATGAACAAATTTATGTTAGAACTAACATGGACTGACATAGCTTGGCGACTAATAGAGATTAAAGTTATACTTCAACAATTATCATTTATTATATACGTAAAAACATATTTAATTTTCATCTGCTAAGAAAGCAGCTTGTTTTTCAGCGACTCTTTGTGCACGTCTGGCTCTTGCTTCTTTATTCTTTTGTCTTCTTGCTTCCGCTTCTTCTTTAAGAGATTTTTCTCTTAAAGCTTCAGCTTTGGCAGCAATGATATGTTCAACCAATGATCTCTTGTGTTTAAAAGCATTACCTTTAGCGGATTTATATAATCCATGATAAAGGTGTTTGTCAATTTTACCAGCATCTCTGTATTTAGCTAATAATCTTCTTAAAACTCTTAATCTTCTCATCCAAATGGTTGCTGATGGCATTCTAGCATTAGCAGTACCTTTTCTTTTACCATAACCTACGTGTCTACCTGCAGCTTTTGACTCTTTGAGAGCTCTGGCTCTTGATCTTGAATGCATAGTATCTGGTTTTCTAACGATAGTACCATTTTTAACTAATTTTCTAATTGAAGCTCTTGAATTTGCGTTAGCAATTTCAGAGGTTTCATTTGGATCAAGCCAAATTTTTCTGGCTCCAACCCCAACAACTGATGCCGCTAATCTCTTTTGAGTTCTTAAGTTAGCCCTAAAAACTAGTTAGTATGGCTTTTAATAAAGGTTTTGGTCATGTTTGAAAGTAAATCAAACAAATCAATAAAGTATTTTCATCGCTATTGTTTATCTGTTAAAATTCCCTTTACTTGCTAAATACACCAATGCTTGTGCATAATTTCCTTGCTTGAAAGTGATACCCTTGGCATTACCCCTGTTTAATGATGTTCCCTTATTCATTAATTCCATTGCTTGATGATAATTCCCTTGCTTGATAGTAATGCCCTCGGTTGACACCTCGGTTTGTTAATTGATAATTCCCTTGCTTAATATGCCCTTGACTAAAACCTCTACTTGTTTAGATTCTCTCATTTATCGGGTTCCGTTTGCTTTGCAAGCTCTGCCCTTGCTTGTTGTAACTCCCTTGCTTGTTGAAAAGCCCATTAAAAGTCCCCCTGATCGTTGAAAACTCTAATGAGATGATTTGATGCAAATTTCGATGAATTGTTGATTTTCTAACTAGTGCTCGAATGCTTAGTTGGTTACTTCTTCTTTGTTCTCCAACCTTTTTCCTCTATTGACTTGTTGTACCTACTTTCATTACTTACAACATACATTTCTAATACTTTGGTTTAGTTGATACTTTAGAATGGAAAAGTTTTTCTATTAAAAATTTTTGGTTGCGAAATCAGTGGCACAATAGCCTCTTTCCTAATTTGTTTTGAGGCTCATGAAGAAGGGGCGTGCAATTTGTCTAACGATAAATTTTTAAGCGTGCACCGTGGGTCAAACTCTCAAAATTCGTTCAATTTAACCCCTAAAAGCTAGCACGTGAATATATCATACATAATAACCCGCTACTATTTTCTAAGTTTTAGATAAGCATCCATCTCATCGGTTCCTTATCATAAATGGCTAAATCACTTAGATCAAAATCAAAATTACAAGCTAAATCATTGAAAAGAAAAGGAGAGTTTGCTAAATATGATGATGAAAGAAAGAAAAGAATAGCTGATAAATTAGCCAAAGAATCAAAAGATCAAGAAACTGAAAAGAAGATGGATGTTGATCAAGATAAAAAGATAAGTACATCAGGATGGAGAGATAGTAGATCTCAACATTTTAAACAAAAACTTAATAAGAAAAAGAGAAAAACATTAAAATTTTAGGGGGCTTTTTATTCAATTCATAGACTTAATGTATTTATTTTTTCAATTTATCAGTTAAATAATCTTCATAACCAATATTTTCTAATATTTCAGCCTTTTGTAAAACTTCAGTTTCCATATTTAACAAATATTGATTCATTTCATCTAACCATTTTGAATCATAAGCTCCTAAAATTCGAATTGCCAATAATGCAGCATTAGTACTATTATTTATAGCAACAGTTGCAACAGGTATACCCCTTGGCATTTGTACAATTGAATGTAATGAATCAACACCATCTAATGTTGAACCTTTAACTGGGACACCTATAACTGGTAGAGGTGTCATTGCAGCCACCATACCTGGTAAATGAGCAGCACCTCCAGCACCTGCTATTATACATTTTAGACCTCTTTTTGCAGCTTCAATTGCATAGTTTGACATTCTATGTGGAGTTCTATGAGCACTTACAATTGTAACTTCAAATGGTACTCCAAATTGTTTTAAAATTCTTGCACCAACTGACATAACTGGTAAATCAGAATCTGAACCCATTATTATACCAACTAATGGTTTTACATTTGATTTGATTTCAGGTATTTCTGAACCATTTAATATATATGATAATCTATTTTCAACATCTTGCATTGATGATGATACTATATTTATATGACCTAATTTTCTTTCTGGTCTCGATGATTTACCATAAAGATAAACTGATGAATGAGGAGTTTCTAATGCTCTTTTACAAGTTTCCAATTCTTTATTTGGTACTTTATCACCTAAAACATTCAACATTATAGCATTTGTAATTGAAGTTGAAAATTCAGTAAAACAATTTGGCATAGGTAAACCAGTAACAGCTCTTATATGTGCTTCAAATTGTGATGTAACACATGCATCTATTGTATAATGTCCAGAATTATGAGGTCTTGGTGCTATTTCATTAATTAATAATTCATTATTTGTTAAATGAAACATTTCAACTCCAAATATACCACAACCTGGAAATGATTTAACCGCATTTTGTGCTAAAATTGATGCTTTTTTAGCTAAAGAATCTGGAATTCTTGCTGGTGCATACACTAAGTGACATATATTATTTTCATGAATTGTTTCAACTGTCGGATAAGCAAAAACTTTGCCATCTAAAGATCTAACAACCATTACAGCTAATTCTTTAGTAAATGGACACCACTTTTCAGCATATAATGGACGATCTTTTAAAAATTCCAAAGCTTTTGATAAATATGATTTATCTTTAACTACAAAATTACCCCTACCATCATAAGCTAAAGTTCTTGATTTTAACATAAATGGATAACCAAATTTTTCACCAATTTCAGCTAAATCATTTTCTGTATTATTTTTAACTTCGATTGATTCTGTTACTTCTATATCATGTTTAATTAAATGTAATTTTTGCAAGTACTTATCTTGAATTAATCTAATTGTTTCAGGTAATGGATAAATTTCAAGTTTGGGGAACTTTTCTTGAACTTTTTCAAGGGCTTGAACGTCAATATGTTCAATTTCTATTGTAAGAACATCACATTTCTCAGCTAATTTTAATATTGATTCATATTCTTTAAAAGAACCATCAACATGATCATCCAAGGCATTAATTTGCTTTGCAGGGGAATTTGCAGCATCTAAAATAATAGTTTTAATATTTAATCTATGAGCAGCTTCCACTATCATACGACCTAATTGGCCACCACCTAATATACCTACAGTTTTAGAATCCATGCCTAACTTGATAGAGTGAGATGATTGATGTCTTTTTTATCAGAGTCAGATCTAATTAGTGCAACTACCAAGTGTAAGAATTTAGGTTGCAAAATCAAAGTTGTTCTATAATCCAAATGTACATATGATATATGATTCCAATTCTGAATTATCTTAGTTTAACTTGTTGTATATAATTTGAGCTAAGATTGCAAATTATAGCACAATAGCTTTAAAAACGTAAAATGGTAGAGTTTATCAAGCATAAACCAGTTCTTTTAAATGAGAATTTACAAAGAACGAAGTAATGTCAATGGATTTGTTGGTCTTAAAAGATCAAAAGGGCGTTCAGATCATGGTTTGAGAGGTGAATTTGAATTATCAATATACCCTCTTTCAAATTTTTACAATAACTTTCAAAAGCATAGATTAAATATATATTAAATGAAGTAAATTATCAACGTTGAACTTGTCCCAATCAATCATAATCGATGACCAGGTACCAAACTAAACACAATTGTTAAAATTGCAGTAAATAATAAAATCAAAAATAAAACCCATATACTTCTTTTTAAAATAAAATTATAAATAAATCGTTCTCTAATTCTTATTAGTGATGTATTTTCTGATGTTGAAAATGTTTCAACTAATCCAAACCATGCTAATATTGGATCAATTAAATATATTGAACTTATAATTAGATAGAATCCAATTAAAAATGGTATTATTATAACTGGTCTTAAACCCTTTCTATAATTTAAAAATATAAATATAAAACTTATCCAAAATCCAATAAATAAGAAAAAGAAACCTATTATTATTCTAAAATAATTTGAATGATTTATATTTCTTGTAGCCATAAAATCAAGAAATTTTGGTAAATGATCATTTTCTAATTTATTGAATACATAATTTTTAACATAATTGAAAATACTAGGATCATCTCTTCCATCAACTTCTATTGATTTTATAATATATGAATTTAATATTAATGGTAAATTTAAATTCTTTTCCGAATCATCAACAAAATATTTTAATAATAAATTATGTGATGATTCACGTAAATTATCTCTTGTTATAAATGATCTATTACCTGTAGAATTTGCAGGTGAATCCATTATTAATCTTTCCAATAAAGATGGATTTATAGTTGAATGTCTTTTATCAAAATCATGTTGTTGTGGAGGAGTTACTTTATCTGAAAATGGTTTGTTTGGTTGTATATAATCTCCAGATTGTAATGATACATATTTTGATGCACTAACAGCACGATCAGCAGTGCCTATATCTAATTGATTTTCATATAGCGAATCTGATGAATCCTGATGATCTAATAAATTTGAATTTGAACTAACTCTATTTTTATTCAAAAAACTTGGTGAAGATCTACCTAAATTTGGAGATTGTGACGTTCTTTTACCTTCAGTTTCAGCATTATATTGTTCAATTAAATCTTTTAATTTTGGATCTAAATTATCTAAATTTATATCACCTCTCAAAAATGCTGATAATCTATGCGAATCATTTTCGTCCAATATGTTATCATTAATAATTAAATCTAATAAAATGGATGAGCTTAATGATTTATGTTTATCTGATGACACATTTGAATTTCTTAAATTTGGTGATTCTTTATGGAAAGTACTCAGTTGTCTAATTATAGAATCTCTTAAACCTTTAACATAATGTTTACATAAATTTAAATGATTTATTAAATCAAACCAAAAATCTAAATAATCAACTTTATTCTCAACATCTTTCATAAATTGATAAAATGTGAATAAATCAACTGGTGTTTTTGATTTATTTGACAAAATTTCACCTAAAGTTGGAAGCCTATTTAAAGAAACACTTTGATTGGTCTGATTTAAGTTATTTAAATTTGATAGGTACTTTGAATTTGGATATTCAACTTGATATTTTTCATTTCCCATGGTGATTTGTTGATAATTTAATTTTTTTCTCGTTTGTTTTTATTTACGCTAAATTTTTTTAATGCAGATAAACTTAAAGCTTCATCCAAATTGAACAGTTGAAAGTAGTTGAAACTTTTAAATAGCTACTGAAGGATTCAATGGAGCTTTATGAGGCCTTACAGAAGCTTAATAGCTGAGAAAAGAATATATAGATGAAAATATAGAGAGCACTACCAAATATTTCCAATTTTTTATGCAAAATTGATATTCTTTTACAACTCACTTTCTCCATTCAATTTTTACTGTTATATAATCAGTCACTTTAGCTCTTAGTGAATTCATAGCTGGTTGGCAAGTATAACATAGTAATTGATTTTGTGCTATATTCAGTTTTGTGCCTTAAGACCAAAAACAGAAACTTTAAAAACAAACATAATTTTCTTATTTAGGAATACGATTTGGTGCCTAGGTACCACAACCGTATAAAGATAGCACGATTTGAAAGGCAAGTCTTGCACGATTGTTCTAAGAGTCAATTATTTGAATGGCAGCAAAATTTTCAGGTCCACTCATTGGGTTCATTAAGACTAACAAGTAGAATCAAATCAATATAAGCAATCTAAGATTGCTCAAGACGGCTTGTCTTTTTAAGAATATGAACCAATACAACTGGAGTGGTGTAAATATCAATTCAAAGGTTAAATAATAAAAGTGTACTCACCTCTTTGTTTTTCAATACTTCTTTTTCTTTATCTTTTTTTTATATATTTTAAGCCTCAATCATTATTATACATACAACTTTATGCTCCTGATATTTTGAAGCTCCTGACGAAGTTCAGTATTAAAACGGAAAGATTTATCAATAAAAATTTTTTGGTTGCAAAATTAGTAATAAAAGCCGCTTTCCTAAAATGTATAAGGGGTGCTTAAAAGGCGTGTAATTTGGTCAATGTTTGAGAAATTTACGAATTGGCGTGTAAAATATTATACACAATTATAAACAATTATATACAATTACAATAGGAATTTATAAGAATCGATTCGTAAATTGTGGTAATTGCTACGTGGCCATCAATCGCAAATAATCCTGAAATGTGTTAATTTTAGGAGATTTGATGCCTTTTGTATAAATGACATATGGCAACTTTAAACACGTTTACAAAAATTGATACGATTCAGAAAAATGTATAAATAGTTATAAATTTCCATAAAATGTTTATTGAAATTGTTTATCGAAATTGTTTATTGAAATTAAGTCTAAAGAATTGAATATCTATTCAGCAAGCTGATTTAAATAGTTTGAATCGTCAAATTCGGTTTTAATTTTTATATTTGAAAAATCATCAACATCATCATCATCATCACAATCATTATTATCATTAAGTGGAGTTTCTGTCAGTAACAGTAACAATTTTTTATTTATATTCTCTTTAAATTTTACAGTTCCTTGACATTTACCAATTTCAATATGTTTTTCTAACCATTGAATATTATTTTCAAAAAATTGAAAACATCCAGCACATCTACCACTTAATAAACTTCTTTCAGTTGATTTTGTTCCTGGTGGATATATAAAATGCAAAGCTTTTAAATGAGTTTTAAAAGTATCTCTTCTTGAAAAACCACCAGTTGGATGACATTTTGTACCTGATTTACCATCTTGTTGATAAAATGGACAAAGAAAAGCTTTTGAAGTATTGTGTTTTTTCAAATGACGAGTTAAATAACCTTTAACTTTGAAAGTTGCATCACAATGAGGACATTCAAATATATGATCAATTATACCATTTTTTGAAGTATATGAAGTTTTACGAACCGTAGTATTATTTGTAGTTGTAGTTGTAGTTATTACATTAATATTGGAATCAAAGGGTAGTATAGCTTTTGATTTCTTTTTCTTTGTATATTTTCTTTTTGGAGAAACTGGAGTATCATTATCATTATCTGTTTTATCAGTTGATGATGATGATGATGATGATAATGATGATGATAATGAAGACGATAATGATGATGATAATGATGATGACAATGATGATGATGATAATGAATTAAACTTTCTCTTTTTTGGAGATTGTTGTGATGATGATGATAATGGTAATTTAGTTGAGAATTTACCAAAGATTTCATCATCTAAAGGACTTAAATAACTTTCAGTTGATGAAACAGATGATGCTGATAAATAAGGTTCAAATTGATCTTTTTTCGCACTTGGTATATCCAATTTTTTACTAAAATCATTAAAATAAGGTTGTTGTTCAACTTTTAGCTTTGGTGAAAATGATATAGTAGATTTATTCATAATTTCAAAAACATCTAAATTTTGTTGAATATTTAATTTTTCATTAAAAATATCTTCATTAAATTTTTTATAAGTTGTAGTTGTTGTTGTTGAATTTTGATGAGCATCCAAAAAATCATCAAACATTGGTAAATTATTGTTATTATTATTATTATTATTATTATTATTATTATTATTATTATTATTATTATTATTATTATTATTATTATTATTATTATTATTATTATTATTATTACTATTATTATTATTATTATTATTACTATTATCATTATCATTATTATTATCAGTTTGATAATCGAAATTATTTTCAATTGGTTCTACTTGATTTTGTTGTTGTTGTAATTGGTATTGTAAATATACCGGGGTATTTAAATCAGCATGATTGTCTTTATGATTTTGATTATAATCATAATTATACTCAAAATAATTATGATTATTATTATTATTACTATTATTATTACTATTATTATTATTATTATTATCACTATTATTATTATTATGATGATGATGATGATGATAATAATAATGATGAACTATTTGAGGATTTGTATTATCAAAAAACTCAATTTGATCTTCTGAACTATTAAAACCTAATTCTAAATCATCTGCGGCACAATTTATCGGATAAAATCTATTTAATAATTTTTTTTCATTATTCAAATTTTTTAAATTTTTTATAGGTGGAAATAATTCATTGAATCTTTTACTACCATAAATTAATCTATGTAAAAATTTGAAAATATTAAATTTGAAATTAAGTATTTCTAAACCAATAAAATTATTATATTCAAATAATTTTGATTTATTATTGATTGTATATAAATTTGAATTTGAACATTTATTTTTAGTTGATGTTAAATCTGTTAAATCTATTAAACCAATTGAAAAGACAAGCATTATTATTGCGATTATATCATAAATAAAAGATGAATGAAAATGAAATTAATATCGACCGAACAAATTTTTAGTGTGGGGGTGTGGGGGTGTGTGTGTTGGGGGATGAAATATTAACTAAATAAATAATGAATGAATAACGACAAATGAATTGAAATAAATTGAAATAAATAAATTAACAATTTAACAAATAAATAAATAAATAAATAAATAAAATAAATAAAATAAATAAAATAAATAAAATAAATAAAATAAATAAAATAAATAAAATAAATAAAATAAATAAAATATAACTTTTCTAAGAAGAAGAACTTATAACTTATAACTAATAACAAATAACAAATAACAAATAACAATTAACAAATATCAAATATCAAATATCAAATATCAAATATCAAATGTCAAATATGGGATTTTCTTCGTATTTATATGACAAATATTTCAAAGAATGAAAAATATGATATCTAAAAAAAAAAAATCCAAATTTGATTTTTGTCATTTTGTCTTTATTATATAAAAACTTTTGAAACAATAAAACTAATAAAACTAATAAAACTAATAGATAATAAAAAAAAACTATAAAATAATTAATTGATAATAAAAAAAAAAAAAAAAAACCAAATAGTGTCTAAACCAAAAAGAATGAAAATGTATTGATAGATAAAGAAAGAAAGAACGAAAGAAAGAACGAAAGAAAGAACGAAAGAAAGAAAGGGATAAAAAAAAAAAAAAAAAAATAAAAATAATTGATAGACGATTTGATTAAACTTTATTTTGATGCCGTACGAAATTTATCAATTTTTAAAAGTTACGGGTTTAATTTGAATATAAATTTATACCCTCCAGGTTTTTAATATTTTGTGGAATTCACAAAATCAGATATCACTTGAATTAATGTTTCAATTAGGTAATTAATTTAATCTAACCGCCACAGTTTAATCAAATCAATATTAAAATTGTCATGGTCATAGAAACCATAATTTGGTTAAGAAAATAAAATTGATATTCCATTTAAATATTTTATTTTTATTATTGTATATATGATTTCTATTGGTTAATTATTTTATGTTTATGTTATTGGGGTAAGTAAACGTTAAATTATGAATTACTGTTGAATCAATCAAAATTAAAGAACCATAACCATGAATTTCATTTTTTTTTTTGTTATCAATAAATTAATTGATGAATAAAAAGGGTTAAAAAAAAAAAAAAACTGTGTTAAAGTGGATAAAAAAAAAAAAAAAAAGTTTGATTAAATTAAATGCCTTATAATTTTAACCTGTCGAGCATGTCGAATCTTTTTTTGGTTTTAGTGCTTAATGCTTTTTTTTTATCCTTTTGTTGTTGGAAATTTAAACCTTCGCAATCTCACCGCGGTAAAGCAATTTTTTATTTTTTTTTTTTTTTTTTTTTTTCTTCTTTTTATTTTTTTATTGGAATTCAACCCTAAATCTTATTTTTACGAGAAAATGTCCAATTAGGCATGATCTGAGATTTCATAACATTCAACAAATTAGTTTATAATGCTTTGAAAATATGGTACTCATTTTGCTTATGGTTTGAAGGGTTTGATCATGACCAAGAAAATAAGTTAGTTAGATAGACACAAATGTCAAAGTGTCTAAAATAATATATTTTTTATTTTTTTTATTTTTTTTTTTTTTTTTATTTGTTTTATTTGTTCTGTTTGTTCTATTTGTTTTATTTGTTTCATTTGTTTCATTTGTTTTAAATATTATGTAGAAAAGGTTTTTTTTATATGAAGGAATTTTAGTCAATTTGTCACATTTTAATATCTTTATATTTTGTTTAGATTATTTATATTTGGTCAATTGTGTCAAAGGTTTTATATATTTAAATCCGTTATTGCTTTAATAACTTAATTTACACAGTTTATTCAATATCTATTGTAAAGTAAAGTAAAGTAAAGTAAAGTAAAGTAAAAGTTTATCTAAATCTATTGTTCATAATTTATTTAAAGCTTTGTCTAGTTGTAATATTCGAACAGTTTTTTTTATATATATTGTTTCGCTGTCAATTTCTTTTTTTTTTTTTTTTTTTTTGAATGTTCCTTATCTTATCAATTATCTTTTATTTGTAAATTAAAATGTTTAGTTCTTTATACAGACATTCTTTTCTTAATTACCATGTCATATCTTGCTATATCTTGCTATATGAAAAAAAGGAATTAACAAGGGTATTTATTTTAATTGGTGAGTTTATTATAACTCCTCTTTAAGCCAATAAAATTATAACTCAAAATCAACCAATCAATCAATCAATTAATCAATTAATCAATTAATAAAGCAATCAATCAATTAATCAATCAATTAATCAATTAATCAATTAATCAAGCAATCAATTAATCAAGCAATCAATTAATCAAGCAATCAATTAATCAAGCAATCAATCAATTAATCAATAAATAAATCAATCAATCAATCAATCAATCAATCAATCAATCAATCAATCAATCAATCAATCAATCAATCTAAAGATTTGTTTTAAATTATGTAATTATCTTCATGTTATCTTCAGACTAGTTTATTAACAAATGACAATTATCCGTTTTAAAGCCTACTTTTGAAGGTATCAAAAATGGTTTTAATATTATTGATTCAGAGCATGCAACAGAAACAAACGTTTGATCTTAACGCAGTCGTTATGTAACCATGTGCAATAAAACTTTTGAAATATTTTTAAGTGTTTTTATTTTTAGTGATTTTATTTTTAGTGATTTTTCACGTCTAAATTTTGATTAAATTAGAAAAAGTTAACCCTTATAGAGATATCTAGTCTTATAATAGATCTAATCGCGCTGATTGTTGGTTATAAGAGTTTTCTCCATCTTTAAGTCAATCCGTAAATTTAATTGATATTATCTTTTTCTTGATTGAAGCATACCAGTAACAAATTAAATCTTTCCTATTTGGGTCACTTGGTCATTCCTACTATCAAAGAAGAATCTACAACTAAAATACAAAGAACAATAACAATTGGTATAGTTTTACAATTTTTTGAAAATTTTGCAAAAATTTTGCTAAAATTTTGCTAAAGTTTTGAAAATTCGCTAGAACTGCACGTTGACCTCGAGATCTAGCAGGACGAAGTTACAAATAGGACATTCACTTTAGTGCGTCTAATTACTACTAAGTCTTAAGAACTTTTAATTAACATATGAAACACGCTTAATTTTTTATAATCGATAACAAAAAAAAAATAATCGCGCTAATCACGTAGTTTAAAAATCGTTCCATTGCACGAAAACAATAACAATACCAGCGCAATACAGAGTCTCTACGAAGCTGTGACAATGGTTGAAACTCTTGATAACTCACTCATGATAACTCACTCATGATAACTCACTCATGATAACTCACTCATGAAAACTCACTCATGAAAACTCACTCATGATAACTCACTCATGATAACTCACTCATGATAACTCACTTTAAGTATATTCAAATAAAGAGCGCATCATTAAGCACCATAAGTGTATGTATTAATTATTCTAAATTAGGAAGTTGGTAATTTTTGCATCCAACTGGTAGCATCGGAGGCGAAAATAAAAATAGAAAAGGCGTGCATTTCAAAATAAAATATTCAACAACCAGCAGAAAAAAAAACTGAACATTTTTTTTCCTTTCGTATCATTTATTTTTAAAACATAATCAATTAAATCAATCAAAGTTTTATATCAATTTTATATTAAATTATTATCATGTCCGCCTCTTTAGATAAATCATTAGATGATATTATAAAATCAAAACCAAGAACAACCAAATTTGGTAAAAAATCAAAAGTTGGTAAAAATTTAACTAATAAACATAAAAAACCAGTTGGTGCTTCATTTAATAGACCTAAAGGTCCTCCTCCTGCTGCTGCTGCTGCTGCTTTACCTGCATTTGATTTAAGTTATGCTACCAAAGTCAATGTATCTGGTTTACCGAAAGATTTAAAACAAGAAAATGTCAAGGTATGTCTAATTGATGACTTTATGATATGATTGCAGAAATTGGAATGATTTTTGATTTTTAAAACAAATTATGAATTAACTGGTTTAATTATTGATAATTTGTTGGTTTTAAGTTCTGTTTTAGTTGATTTATTTGGAGATCGAATGTCATAAATTTTTATCTTTGTCATTTGTTTAGTGTGCATGGGGCATATAAACAGATTTTAAAATACTTTGATAGTATTATTACACTTTGATAAGTGCTATAAGTGCTATAGAAACTTGTCTTGTTAGTGCTGGAATTAAATTAAATGGGAGTTATATTTTAGTTATTCCAATTAATTTTGAGAATAACCATGATTAAACTTTGGTTGTCCAATCAAATTTGTGAACAACAATGATTATTGATTGATTATCAATAGTTCCAACTTTATCTTGGCGGATAAAATTGTACTTCCATTTAAATTTTTCATGAGAAGCTAAAGGCTTGTCATAAGCAAATAGTATTCAAATGATATTTCCAATTTATCACCAACCATGTCCAATCTCCAAATTGATCTGGCTAAAACAAGATCATCTAAATGTTCAAATTCATCATTTTTCAATTTCTTAATTTTCACCTTTTCTTTTATTTAGAGACTAACATTTATTTTTTTACAGGAATTTTTTCAATCACAAATTGGTTCTGTTGCTAGTGTTGCTTTAAGTTATAATGAAAAAGGTCAATTTAAAGGTTTTGCAACTGTTATTTTTAAAAATAGTAAAGCTGCTTCATTAGCTGTTGATAAATATAATAATGCTTCAATTGATGGTGGTTCAGGTAAATTAAAATTAGAATTAATTATTGATACATCCAAAAAACCATTAGCTTCAAGAATTATTGCAAATCAACCAGCTAAACCTTCAACTCCAAGAAAATCTGGTTTTGTTAAAAAGACTTTGAATAAAAATAAAAATTTTAAGAATAAAAAACCAGTTAATAAAAAGAAAACAGTAGAAGAGTTGGATCAAGAGATGACTGATTATTTTGAAAAATAATTTGTCATTGTTATTGATTTTTCAGTTTATAGGAACCTATTTTTGTATAATTTATTAAATATAATTTAAGTCGGTTTTTGTTCGTAATTCAACTACATAACTCTCGCCTGAATGTACTGGCAAAGTAATATTTTTCTCGCGTTGACTTAAGGGCGCGACTCGCACTAAACGTTTTTGTTTATATATCATGAACAACGTATTTTTTGAAAATAAATACTAACTAATCAAGAATCTACAGCTTTGAGATACATATGCTATGTACTTTACGTTTCAAATTTTAAACATTTTTTTTTGAGTTTTCATTTTGTCGTTTTTTCATCATATAAAAAATTTGCCAAAACTGAAAACGCAAATTAAGTTTGAAGTTTGAGAAGAGTCCAGACAACTACAAGATTGACAAAGAAAAATGTAAAGCTGCAATGGGTAGTGATTATATCGATTTAAATTATGGTCAAATTCTTGATTATGTACATGATAACAAAAAAAGAGTTGATTTTGTTGAATATGATAAAAATTATCACCCTACTGTCTCAGATTGGTAAAATATACAAAATACTAATTACATGCTCAAAATTCGTGTTTGATCGAGTCTTTAAATTATCTCTAATTGCGTATATATCGTATTTCGATTTATATTATATACGCGTCAGGCTGAATTTTGAAATAATCATCACACACTTGTTACCGACTGAAATTGCTCAATGATTTCATCATTGTACTCAAAATCATTGTCTAATTCAAGCTACCCTCCCCAGATTGTTCCGAATTTGCCAGAAATCAATGTCATAAATTCCATCAATGTCTTGTTTATCATTTCAAGATATTTTTGAAGTATTTATTTTTTTTTTTCAAATCTGAGACAAATTCAAAAATTATAATCACAAGTAATAAATAGCCATGCCAAATATTGAATTCATAATAACTGCCGAGTTTCACATAGATAAAGGTCCTTCAATATTACATCAATATCCAACAGATATACCTGGTTTAAAGAATTTATATTTTTTACCAGAATTAATGTTACCTGATCAAATTCATAAACGACTGGAAGATTTTACGTTATTTTTATTATATAGAAATATGAATACTGGAGAATTTCAATATTTATTTAATAGATCAACTTGTGAACCAGATCCATACTTTCTTTATACAATTGTTATAAATTTAAAAAATGATGAATTTAAAAGAGGGTCTCAAATTAAATCATTAAGTATATTAACTAAATTAAATTATTTTAAAAATTTTAAACCAATATTGTTAATTTGCCTTGATTTATATTTTAAAAATAATCAAATTGAATATTTAAAAGAATTGTATAATTGCATAAATAATAAAAATTTTGAAATTAATAATAATGGTGCAAGTGAAAAATTATCAATTATAAAGAAATTATTAATTACTTCAATATTGGATTTACCTATTAATGATAAAATATATTATGATGAAAAATTTAGATCAAAAATATTTGGTTATAATAATAGAGATAATGTTTTAATTAATGAAGATTTATTTATTAGAAAAGATTTAAGTTTTAATTCGATTATTAATTTTAATAAGATGAATATACCTATAAGAATACCGTTATTAGATTTACCAGATACAACTGGAGATTATTTCAATCCTACAGATTTGAATTTTAAACCAAATTTGATAACATTGTTGAATTCAAAATTATCAACACCGTATCTAAATAATGAAATTACAATTTATGGTCTTCAAACTCCTCCTATAATAATATTAATAAATGCTTTATTAACTGGAAAGAGAGTATTATTATTAAGTTATGAGAATTCAAGTGGTTATATAATTGATTTTATATTGTTAATTTTAAAAATTATTACTGGTGGTGGAATTTTAAGTGGATTATTAACAAATTATAATATTTTCCCAATTATTGATGTTTCAAAAATTGATTTATTAGAAGAATGTGATTCTTATTTAGCTGGTACTATAAATCCATTCTTTAAAAATAACGATAAATTATGGGATTTAATGTATGATTTAGATTCAAATGAATTTTTGTTAAGTTCAAAATATAAAGAAGATGAAACTAAAAAGCAAGATGATTTTGGAGCATTCCGAAATTCAATTATTTCAGAAGATGCTAAATTTTTATCAAATTTACAATTATCATTATTTAATTATAATGATGATTTAACTACAATTCAATTAATTTTCAGAAGACATATAAATGAAATTATAAGGATTTTATTAAGCTCAAAAAATTTTAATCTAGCTGAAAATTCAAATAATAAAGATTTGATTTTATTATTAGATGGTATTGGTTATTATTGGACAAGTGATACAAATAAACTATTGGAAATTTCATGTTATCAATTGATATCTAAAAAGTTTCAAGATTTACTATATGATTCAAAATTTACATATAATTTACTTTTACCTAATCTATCAAATGAATTAAATTTAACGATTGATTTACATTATCATTTACAAAAGTTAAATAATGTGATACTGAGTAAATCAATAAATTTCAATCTAGGAGGGAAGAGTAATAACTCAAAAGTTAATGAACGTGAAATATGGTTTAACATTTTGAAATTTTTAATTTCAGGTCGATCATTGGAAATATTTTTATTAATAACTTATCTAATGCCACCTAATAGTTCATCAAGCTTACAAAGTTCATCTGCACATGGTGGAATTCTAACTATATTTGATAAAAATAAAGGTTTGGAACTATTGTTGATCAATCTATTTAATTATGATGATCAGATCAAGTCGAATGTGGTGATGATATTACAAGAGTTACAAGATAATTATTTATGTGGTTGGTGTTTGAACATGTTTTTGAAATCTAACTTGATTTACGAGCTAGCATTTAATGAATTAACAGATAATTAATAATAAACGATTAGACTTTCATTAAATTTCTATATACAAACTTCTCCCAAATCATAATTCATTAAATATTCGTACTCATCTATTTACTTTATCTTCATCACTTGGTAAATATAAATTTTTATCTTCTTCACTAGGGAAATATTTTTGTTTTAAAACATTATATAATGATAATCTATCACCTTGTTTTCTTGAACTATAAGCATCTCCCGAACCTTGATATTTTGAAACTCTTTGACCACTTGAGTAATCTAAATAAGGGTTATTTTCAGGAAATCCTGGTCTTTTAGTTTTAACTAAAAATTCATTATCACTTTCAACATTTAAACTAGTATCCGATTCTCTTTCATGTTTTTGATTTTTTGAAATTTGAATATGTTTTTTACCTATTAAAAATAAAGTTATAGCAATTGCACCAAAGATAGTATACCTTTGAATTATACCTTGTCTTGTATCTGTTGTTTTAACCATTGTACAACACTTTTAACTTCGCGACAATAAAATTTAATTATTAACTATGATGGAATGGAATTTGAAAAGTGCGTGCAAGTTGGTAATTATCAACAAAAATAGTCAAACACCTAACCAAATGGGTTGTTCACAACTAAACACCAAACTAAGCTACATATATTTGAAGTAGATTCAATACTTAGCAGAGCTTATTTAATAGTGCATTAGAGTTAACAACATTCTTAAAGCTAAGTTTTTGTGCATTTCTCGACTTTAATTGATTTTTTTGAAATTTTTGCAGCCAGTTGTAAAATTATTGAAAAGTTATTAAAATAAATCCAAAAATCCAAGAAAACACTTAAAAATTTACTTTATTTAGTTATCTAAACAATTTTATTACATTTTCTCAGCTACATCTAAATTTTTGAACGTGGTTGCAAAATGATTTCTTTCGAGTAACGAGAGACGATACGTCTAAATTAACAGGAGTAGCTGCCTTACAACAGCCTTCTGGTCCATCAATAAAAAAAGTAAGCTCAGTGATTGCCTGTCAAGATAAGTTCTAACCGTGTTTACATTCTACACTTATATTAAAAAGTAGATCGCGATTTGGCGTTTAATTTCGAAAAAACACGCTCAACGTTTTCAAGCCTTATTTCTTTGTTACTGTTATTTCAAAATAACTGTCTATCTATTATTTCTATCGTATAAAATCGGATATAACCTTATATAAATACAGAATAAAGTGGTAATCAAATTTCTTTGATATTATAACACAATAATGAATTTGGTAAAATTACCCCATAAAAAATAGTAACTATATACAAAAAATAAAATATGATCACATGCATATTACATAATACATAGTTAACTAGTTTATATATAGTTGAATTAAAATCCCGTGGGAAAATTTAAATAAGATAACGCGACTTTATTCTGATATTGATCTCTGATACACTACCCCATATTTTCAATCTATATTTTCGAAAATCAAGTCAAAAACATTTATTTATTATTGAATATCAGTTATATTTGTAGATTTATTTTGTTTTATAATAGAATATTTGTCAATTGATTTATTATTATGTCTACTGATACTGAAGAAATAGCTCATGCTTTAGCTGGTGCTGGTGGTGGTGCATTATCAATGATTGTAACTTATCCATTAGTTACTTTATCAACTTTAGCACAAACAACTGCTAAGAAAAAGGAAGAAAAAGCAAAACAGTTATCTGTTGAAGCGAAAAAGCAATTATCAAATTTATCAATAAATGAAAAAATTTTGTTAAAGTTGAAAACAAATTCATCATATTTAGCTGCAAAAGAAATTATTCAAGAAAAAGGTATACTTGGGTTATATTCAGGTTTAGAAAGTGCTTTATATGGTATAACATTGACCAATTTTATTTATTATTATTTTTATGAATTAACTTCAAATATTTTTATTAAAGCCAATGGTAAAAATAGAAAAGGTTTAAGTACTATACAATCAATTATAACTGGTGCTATTGCTGGTGCTTTAACTTGTGTTGGCTCAAATCCATTTTGGGTTGCAAATACAAGAATGATGACTGAAAAGAAACAAAAAGGTGAATCATCATCAAATTCAACATTCAAAACAATTATTGATATAATTGAAAAAGATGGATTTTCAACATTATTTGCTGGTGTTTTACCTGCTTTAGTACTTGTTATAAATCCAATTATCCAATACACTATCTTTGAACAAATTAAAAATGTTATAATTGCAAATGGTGATAAAAAATCGTTTACTGCTGTAAAAGCGTTCTTTATTGGTGCTTTTGGTAAATTAATTGCAACAAGTTTAACATATCCTTATATTACATTGAAATCAAGAATGCATATTAAAAAGAAGAAGATTGAAAATGAAGTTGGAAATGAAGCTGTAGCTCAAGAAAAGGAAAAAAAGTTATCAATGTATGAAGAAATCAAAAAAATTATCGCTGAAGAAGGTTTAGAAGGTTTATATGGTGGTTTAGCTGTTAAATTAAGTCAATCTATTTTAACAGCTGCATTTTTATTTTATTTTAAAGAAGAGTTATTAACTGGATCGATTAAATTAGTTGAAATCTTTAGATTATTAACTGTTAAAAAGCAGATTAAAAATTAGACGAAAGTAACATTAAGTTGTTAAAATTATATAATATAGTTTAGTATACCAATACATTATAAATTTATTTATTAACCACTGTTAATGTAATGCAAGAAACACCTTTTAAACATAATTAAACCTGAAACAAACTTGACTTATATGCAGTCTCACAATATTTAATTTCAAAACTAAAACTGTAGATAACTTCCTCAATAATCAAGCTCTTATTCTTAAACTTTTTTCATTAAATCTTCAACAAAAATTGAAATATGATACAATTATCTTTTGATAAGAAGCAATATTGATCACTTAATTGCTCATTAGAAAAATCGAAAAAAACGTTTTATTGCAAGATAATCAATATTTATATCTCGTTTAACAACTTCTAGGACAGTTGAATTGGTTTCTTTGGCCATAACTTCCATATGTATAACGGTTGCAAATTGCCTTAATAAGTTTGAAATTTTTGCATAAATATCAAACCACTTCTGAAAAAATACTTTTCCATTTTGGATATCTTAACACAAAAAACAGTAAGCCGTATCAGAACGGGAGATCACAAATTTTGTTATTTTTATCATACCTTAATCCCGATATTCGTGGAGTTGAATTTTTCTTAAGGTCAAATTATTCAATATTCCCCATAGTTAAGAGAAAATTTTGACATATTATATCAATTTTAATGGAGAACATCTAGAATTAAACTCAGCAACTTCAATGGAGGCATCATATATATAATCCGTTGATTACTTGAATGTTATGGCCCTAAATAAATTACAATCTACATTTTCATTTTTAGCAAATTTTTTGTATGATGAGAAAACGCCAAAATGACAACTCAAAAATAAAATTTTTGATATCATGATTTTCAAGTATGAGAAATATATACTTTAAGGCTCCCGATTTGATTAAACTACTATTTATCCTGTAAACATTTGATTATCTTGAAATATAAGCCTATGAATTTAGTTCGGGACGCCTTCATTCCAGGGCGATATATTATTTTGTCGCACCAACTAACATTGAAAAATACATACTTTCAAATTTTTTCTGAAACAAATCAACTTATATGCAGTACACTCGTAGTGATTTTTGATTTTTAATTCGCTAAAAACTCCCTCAATATACAAGCTGTTATGTTCTAACGACATTCATCGAGAACACCGGTTACGATAAAGTATTTGCTAATTAATAAACTCAAGTAAACATAGTTTTGATGACTTTATTTGTCATTCAAAAAAATAATGAGAAAAAACGTTAATTTGCGAGATAAACGATACTTAGACGTAGTTATGCAACTTCAAAGATAGCTGATCCGGTTTATTTGACTTCAAATACTCTCCTTGTAATAATCTTCAAGTTGCTAAAATCATTTTGAAATTTTTTAAAAAATTTCGTTTCACTCTTGAAAAATTGCTTTTCCAATTTTAGACACTTTAACTCAAAAATATCTAAGGCTCATCAACAGACAAAACTACGAATTTGGATAGTTTCACCATGATCTTTCAAATGGTCAATTTATTTGAATTTTATCATTCTTAAAGGAAAATTTTGAAATTTCTCAAATTTTTTCGAGAGAACAGAATCAAGGTCAGTTTTTGTGATTAAGGTATGATCCGTATATTACAGTGTTTAATTGGAAGTTGTGGCCGCAAATAAAATATACTCTGCGTTTTCAGTTTTGGCAAATTCTTTATAGGTGAAAAAATGCCAAAATGATAACTCAACAAACAAAATATTTGAAGTTTGACTTTTGACTTGTTTATAATATAATTCAAGGCTCCTGATCTTACAGAACTGTTCATTATAAGATGGTGTTATCCATGATATATATACGAGTCGCCCCTAAGTTGACGCAAGAAATTATTTTGTCGCACCAAATGAAATACTAGTAAATATGATATTAAATCCCGAAAACATTGTTATTATCAATCACTCTAGGCAAAATAGATGATCTATTGTCAAATTTAATGACAGCATATACTTGAATGTTAAATTCAACATCTGGATTGTGACCCGAAGAGTTTCTTTCAATCGCAAACAATGGTTGCAAATTGATAATTTTGCTGCATTTCGGTTTTCAAACTAAAAGGTGAGCAAAAAAAACAAAAATAAAAAATGTGTTACAAAAATAATTTGCAGTCAATTTTATATAATTAACGGAAGTAGGCTTTGAATTGATTGTACATTATCAACAAAGAAGAATGATATATTGCAAATCATAATAGTTAACTTTTTAAACGTCAATTTTGCCTTACCAATTCCAGTAGTTACCCCTATTCAGATGTCTAGTAAGATCTAATTATTTTTTTGGAATCTAACTCAAACGTATGATGCAATAAGATATAGAGCGAAGCATTTATTGAAAAATAATACGATTGAGATCATAAATCTACCATATGATTTCCAATCACTGTGTCCATTGTCCCTTCCAACATCAATTGACCTGATTTCTATTACTTATTAATGATTCCTTCGGGCTTTCATTTTTTTTTTTTTTTTATTTTTCTTCTGTTAAAAGTTTAAATGAAATTATTATTTATTATACCTTGGAACAACCAATAATTTACAACAAAATAATCATTATCTTTTCAACTGTTTATGTCACAGATACCACCTGCTAGTATAGGTACCTTTACAAGTGAAACAGAATCAACTAATACTTACGATCCAACAACCAACAAATATCATATTAAAAATCAAAGACAACAACAAAATCCCCTGGCAATTAGAAGAGTTGCAAGAAGAGCTTGTTTATCATGTCGTGAAAAGAAAATAAAATGTGATGGTGAACCAATTAGTACAATCACTATTGCTGATGGTACAAGTAAAGTTATGCCTGAAAAAACTAGAATTTGTTCAAATTGTGCATTTTTAGATATTGAATGTATATTTGTTCAAAGTAATCGTGGTGGTAGAAGGAAAAAGAGAACTCCAACTAACGATGAAAATTCAGACTCACCTGATATACTGAAACGGAATAGAATTGATATAGAAAATGATAACAATAGTAGTTTGGCATCATCGACTGAAAGATTAAGTTCATATATATTAGGGACAACTAATCCAAATAGATTGCCATCTCCTGTTCAATCACAAATAAGTACTCCATTTGAGAAAATTGCATCAAATAAACGCGCATCAATTAGTGATACAGCTTCATCAATACCAAATAATTACAATTTTCCAAGAGCTCCACCACCTCCTCCATCTTCAGCAACTTTTGATACAATGAGTCAACAACATCAAGATTATTTTCATCATACTCACTTACCTCCATTACATCATCATCATCAGCAACAACCATCATTTCAATCAAATAATTTCTACTCATTACCCCCACCACCTCCAGCATCCAATTCAGAAAGTGGTTTTGGTTCCCGAACTATACCAGCTCTACCAATACCACCAATACCTCCTCCATCACATCATTTTGGACCACCACAACATTTTCATTTTCATGGACCTCCGCCTCATCACTTTCATGGACCACCACCACATCGTCGTCGTGGAGGACCTCATGGATTTGGATTTGGACCACCACCACATCATCGACATGGACCACATGGACCTCATTTTTATGGAGAACCACCATTACATAGACATGGTGAACATCATCATAGACATAGACCACCACCACCACCTCATTTTTGTGATTCTTATTATGGAGAAGATGAAAGTTCTCATTCACGTTCAAATTCACGTTCGTCATCACCCGAATTAACAGATATGAGTAAAACAAATTCATCTTCAATGTCTGATAAAATGAAGAAACCATTTGAAGATAAACAGAAACCATCACCAATAGTTAAGAGTACCAATATTGAAATTGATCAAGATGCACCATTTGCTGATTTTGAGTTATCTAGATATGAATTACCAAAGTGGTCTACATTAAACAAGATATTAAATTATTATTATATCTATAATCAACCTTCACACCAATTTTTTCCATTTAAATCAATACTACTACAAAACTTATCATTAAATATCGATGCTTCAATAATTCATGCTATAATAGCGACGGTAATTTTGATTATTAAAAGAAAGGAACCAAATTTGAAAGTTGAATTTGATGAAATATATTGGATTAATAAAATGTATAAATATTGGGAAAATTTAAATGATTTAGGAATATTGGCATGTTATAAATTAATTTCAAAATGTACTTCTATTAGATTCAATACGAAAAGAATTAATAAAATTAATATTAAAATTTGGGAAATTATATCTGAAAACAATTATATTGAAATATTTAATCAAAAGAAATTTGAATTCAATAATCAAGATAATAATAAATTGATTCCATATGTTCCTAATTTTGGTACAAAAAGACAAATTTACGAACGTGAAGTTATATTAAATTTAATTTGGACATTTTATATTAATCATATAATTATATTGAGATTTAATCAAGGTAGACCATACTATAAACTAAGTACAATCTTGGATGGTTTCAAATTTGATTATGAAAGAGATCATTATTCGAATAATATTTTACTACCATTAGATTCATTGAATTTTAATCATTTGAAGGTTGATAATAGAGCTTCGTGGTCTCAGTTACATGAAAAAGATTATGTACCATCAGATTCAGCAAGTTTGATTATAAGTTCTAAAATTTTTGAAAATCTAATGACAAAGTTATCAAATTCAAACTTAAATGTTGAGAATCAAATTTATAAAGATGAGTATAATGTTCATTTTAAGGAAAAGATTTCAAATTTATACTACAACATAATTGAAAGCAAAAACCTCATTGTTATAAATAACACGTATTGGTTTGCCAATTTAATTTTAACAATTGTTGAAATAATTCAGTATGATTCATTTATTAATAAGGTTATGATTTTCAAAACCTCAAGGTTTGAATTTAAAAGAAATGAGGAAGTAGAAAATGGAGAAGAGATTGATGAAGTTGAAGCAAAAGAAAATGAACGACAAGAAATTGTTGGATCTTTTATGAAATTGATAAGTGATGAATTCTTGCCAGAGACAAATTTAACTGAAAAATTGAAACATTTCGACCTAAACCAATGGAAAAGTTTAATTGAATTAACTAAATCCTTGAAAAATTATATTAAATTAATTGAGTTAATTCCAAATTTAGATTATTCAAACTATTCAATTGTAATTGGACCTACAATTTTAGAAGAAATTAATGATAAAAATAGTATAAATGGAATTATACAAAAGGATTGGTTTGATAACCCGCAATTGAGATCAAATGTAAAACAATCATGGAATAAATTACCAATGTATACATTATCATTATCAACAGCAAATTTATCAATTTTTTCAAGTGTTGCAGTATTGACTAAATATTTAAAATTTTATAAAAATGAATCAAATAATAAATTAATTGTTGAATTCGTTCAAGATAGTACAAGAAAAGATCTTGATATAGTTGTTGAAGATGACGAATTCATCAATAATTTCAACCAAAAATTGATCTTAAATCAAATTAGTACATTATGTGAATTTATCAAATTTAAATTGTATTATAGTAATGAAGAAGTTATGATGAATACAATCCAAGCTATGAATAAAGTAAATGAACATTTGGATTCAATATTAAGTAGCTAAATATAAAGCGAAGTAATGGTTTTAAGTACATTTCTCTTCGTATATTAAAAGCTTGTACCTTTTTCGGATCTAACGATCAGCCATTTGTACAAATTCGGCTAAAAATAATATTTTTTTGCAACCACGTTTTTTCAATACCAACAGTTGAATATGATTAGTGTGTTCAAGCCTAGTTTAGTATCAAGAGATTATACAAATGCTACTTTATCATCACTGATCTTTCAATTTAATGGATCAACAACTAATACTCCCGAAATACCAATAAATTATACAATTGAAGGTTTAACAAGAGATGTTTATCCAAAACCATTACATTCACATAATGATTATTGGAGATATCATCCATTTTATGATGCTTTAGGTGCTGGTGCTGTTAGTATAGAAAGTGATGTTTGGTACTTTCCACAAGATTATGAATTAGAAAGAAGTGATTATAATAAATCAAATGAAACTTTATATTTCAATAGTGACGAAATTTACGTTGGTCATAATCAAATTTATTTAAGACCAATAGATACATTGTTTAATTTATATTTAAATCCGTTACTAACATTTTTGAATTTTGCAAATCCTGAATTTCAATATACTCAACAACTGGGATCACCATTTGAAAATAAAAAATACGGGGTATTTTATAATGATCCTGAACAACAAGTATATTTATGGTTTGATTTTAAAAATGATGCAAATTCAACTTATGATCAGTTGAAGAAACAAATCCAGCCATTTATAGATAAAGGTTATTTAACTTATTATAATTCAACAAGTGATTCATTTGTTAATAATCCACTTATTTTAACAATTACGGGTAATTTACCAATTGAAAAAGTACAAGATGAAGAGACTAGATATTTATTTTTGGACGGTCCTTTGCAAAATTTCACTAATGGAACAAGTGAAGATGATTTGAATAAATGGTCTAAATTATCAAGAGTTGTATCATCATCATTAGAAAGTTTAATAAAAGATGATAATTATCAAAATTCAAAGAAATCAAATTTTACAGACTCGCAAAAATTCAAATTAAAAGAATATTTTGATAAAGCTCATGAATATGGTTTGAAAACAAGAATTTGGGGTGATATAACCTGGCCAATTAATACTTTCAATTCCCATTTACAAGATTTTTATATCTTAGGATCTGACTTATTAAACGTTGACGATTTACAAAAAGCTAAAGATTTTTTTTAGTATAGAGTAACATTGTTTTGGTGATATAAAATTTATTAACCTCTATAAATCTATAAATATGTCATATATTCTGTTTCAAAACTTCGTAAGAATAAAATATGATAGCGTTTGCCGGGATCGATCTTATCAAAGTTATGCCCAATCCATTATATAAATTTTTGAATCCACCAGGTTTTGATAAAATGTATTTCGTAATTTGCCAACTGTTTAACTTTGGCTTACCATGGTTCCTTAAATCAAAAGTTTGAATATTAGATTTTATTGTATCTATGGGAAATACTGATAAATTAAAAGTTAAACCAGCCATAGCTCCGCTTATTAACAATCGTAAACTCTCATTTTTAATATATGTATCCTTAGTGTTTCTATAATACTGATTAATGTATTCATAAGTACCAAACCATATTGATGTGCCAAACACTTCTCTAACTATAGTCGACTCCAATCCATGAAATAATCCGATTATACCCTTTTCATTCAAGATTTTCATTATAATAGTCGAATAAGTATGAATATTAGTGGAACCTGTCCTAGTTACTAAATTTGATACTTGTAACTGACATTTGACTAATTCAATAGGTGTCAATATGAAACTTGCTGCAAATCCTGCAAATGCACCACTTAAACATTTAACTGCAAAATTGTCATCACTTAGATGAAATGATTTGGTTAAGTAAACATTTGAAAAATTATAACATGTAAATAAAATTGACGTTTCTAAACATGCTCCAACTAATGGTGCTTTTAATCCTTTATAAAACCCATTGATTACACCTTCTTGAGTGAATGTTTGTTTGATCATTTGAAACGTGGAAATTGGTGGATGATGATTTGATTGTAATCGTACTTTTATAGTATCAAATGGAAATTCAACTAATTTACCAATCATACCAGATATGGCACCAATGCTAATCTCTTTAAACGGATGTAATTCATGCCGTATATCATCATTTCCCATGGCAAAATTATAGTTTCAAATTTTCAAATTTTTCACTGATGAGCGCTTAAACCAGCCCTTACCCAATTGGGAAATCGACAATGATAATTGTAGAGATACATGTAAAACAATACACAACAAAGTTTAGTTACTATAAATTACAGATATGTATTAAACCGTTATATTTTTTTATTTTATTTAGTTTGAGAATGTGTGGATGTGATTGGAATTGTATTGATTGTAATTAATGCATTTATCTTAATGGCATAAATCTTGATGAAGCATTACCAGCTCTACCGTGTCTAACTGGAGTATAAGTAATTGAGAATTCACCTAAGTAGTGACCAACCATTTCTGGTTTAATTTCAACTGTGTTGAAAACTTTACCATTGTAAACACCAACAACTGAACCAATCATTTCTGGAACAACAATCATGTTTCTTAAATGAGTTTTGACGGTAGCTGGTCTTTCATTTGGTTCAGCAGCAGCTCTTGCAGCTCTTAATTTTTTGATTAAACCCATTGGTTTTGAGTCTAAACCTCTTGAGAATCTTCTTCTGACTCTAGCTCCACATAATTTAGTGAAGTCTTCAGTTGACATTTCAACTAAATCTTTTAAGTCAACACCTTTGTATGAGAATTGTTTGAAGGTTCTTTTCTTTTTTTGTTCAGCTAAAATCAAGTTAGTATTCTGATTTGATTGTTTTATTTCATCACTAATTCAATGATTGTGACTATTTTGCAGTAGTATCTGATCCAATCTTGCTTTTGATGTATAATTATTCAAAATTTTCACTTGATCAAAATTTGCAACAATTAAATATTCAATAATTATCCATAACTTGTGCTTCATTCATTCCCCTCTCTTTGTTTAAATTAATTCAACAACCTGTAGTGATAATAGTCTTTTCCATTTCATTAATTAGATGTATATATTTACATACTAGCGTCAACCATTATTATATGCTCTTGTGTATATGGAAAGAAAATTGAAAAAGATTTTTTAATATTATTTGATTAATACTGTGTAGTGCCTTGACTGAAAATCGAGAACTACCAAGTGTAATATTATACTTAATTAAGCAAAAGGGCAATAGCCCTAATGATTTGTATTTGTAACTTTATACACGTAAAAAATGTATTCAGTTAGTGTTTCATAATTGTATCAAAATAATTTTTCATTCTTACGAAAGATCTTTATTAATCTAAAGGATAGTCTGCCATTTGTTTGCTTAAAAGTGATTATTCTATAAATTAACAAGAATGAAATACTTAGCTGCTTATTTATTATTAGTTCAAGGTGGTAATGCTACTCCATCATCGTCAGATATTTCATCTTTATTGGAATCAGTTGGTGTTGAAGTTGAAGAATCAAGATTATCAAAATTATTAGCTGATTTAGAAGGTAAAGAAATCTCAGAATTAATTGCTGAAGGTAACACTAAATTAGCTTCAGTTCCAACTGGTGGTGCTGCTCCAGCTGCTGGTTCATCATCTGCTGTTGCTGGTGGTGCTGCTGAAGAAGCTAAAGAAGAAGAAAAAGAAGAAGAAAAAGAAGAATCCGATGATGATATGGGTTTCGGTTTATTCGATTAAAGAATTAAATCTAAAGATAGTATAATAGAATCTACATTGTAATATACGACTAATCAATAAATAGATGGAGCTCTGAATCGTTCAGCTAGTTTTGTATTAAACGTAGTCCAAGTATATTCTCAAAGATTAACTTATTCAGAATTATGTCTTACGTTTCTATTTACTTGTTCATTTCCAAAATTTTAGCCCTTAATTCTGACCCCGATATATCATTTGTATTAACTTTGTAATTTATTTTCTCCATCAATACCCTAAATTTATTTAATCCGGAAAGAACTAAATTGTCTTCATTATTGTCAAGTAAATTACTCTGTATTCCTTTAATTTCATCATCATCATCGATTTCATTACTACTTCCGTCATCCGGCATCATTTCCTCGTCACTGTCGTACATTTCATCATTATTATGGTTATTTTTTATTTTATTTTCATTTGTTAAATGAAATGTTTCAGTTATATCTGACTTCAATTCATTTAGAAAATTTAACTTATCATATTTGTATTTCAATTTATCATGTACACTTCTTAGATCTTTTCTCAATTCTGAATATCTCTTGACCAAATCTTGATCCAATTGACTTAATTGATCAACTTCTTTAATCATAACATCCAAATATTCTCGTTTTTTTAATTTGGCTTCCTCATTAGCTACTACTTCATGATTTATAAACGCGTCATCACCATCCAAGTCGTCCTCTTCATCTTCATCTATTGGACTTTTATTTAAATCAAAATCTTTAGTCATAATTTCTCGTTTATTAATGATCAAGTATTTTTCATCTGGTAATTCATTAATCAATTCATTAAATTCAACTAATTTTTCACGTTTATCTAAATTTGTTAAATTTACGAAATTAGGTAGTAAAATTGGTTGTAAAATTATATAAATTTTATTAATAATTTGATTCACAATTGTAAATTTTTGTCTCTCCAATTTTAATACTTGAGTTATAATTTGTTGATGAATATCTGGTGAGTATAGCTTCTCATTCTGCGCAAGGATCTGCTTGTTTATCTTATCCACTAGTGATTTCACTTGTCTATTTGATAAATTTGTTGTTGAAATAATATCGTTTAATTTATTTGTAACTTTAATTGGTTGATTTAGTGTATCAACTTGTGACTGTATAAAATTCAGCAAATATACCTGAGTGTGGTTTACTGAAGATGATGACATTCTATCAATTGAAATTTCTTTAATTGTTTATTTATTGTTGTTTATCTTTTGGTATTTCAAATATTTTGTGTGCCCCAGGCCAAAATATGTGGTAAAAAAAAAGGGCTGCAAAAAATCGAAAATGGTTGCAAAATTATCATTAGTATTAGGGTTTTCTTGATTTTGAAGCAAAGTTTAATCTTCTACAAGTGTCTTTCTTATGATACTATCAAAGACCATCAAAAGATCAAAACCAGATAAGATTTAGATGTGGAAAATTTTTTTTCATACCTAATAAAATTTATAATTATACTAACCAGATGCGCAATATGCGCAAACTGTAATAAATTAAACAATTAGTGGTGAACGATCGAGTAAAATAATAATTGGAGAAAAATAAATAAAAAGGAGGGAATAATGACGACTATCAATCAATGTGAATAAAGTAATTGATACTAGTTCAAGTGGTCATGAATAATTTGGAAAGTAATGAATGAATATGCAGGCTTAGTAAATATACATCTCTAAACCATTAGAAGTCGATAGATGCATGAAGCAAGGGTTCTAAGAGCGTTCGAAACGAGTTTGAATCATGTTTTAATATGTTTCACGCGACTTGATCATGAAACATGGTTATTTTAAAATTATGCACATGGGCATTGGACCTTATAAAAAGAAATTTTTACTTGATCGAAAATCATTTACTGAAGTGTTTTAACGAAATTATGATTACCGGAGTTAATCTCGGGTTGTGCAAGACAGTTTATTTTCATGTATTTAGAATTAGGTCGAATCAGATACCCCTAATCAGTCTTTCACGATTCAATTTGTAACCTTTCAATGCTGGAGATAAATGTTGTTGATTTGATTCTCTTGCAATTTGAAATACTGACAAAGCATCGTGCTTTGAACTCACTACCTAGTAACCGATTGCATTACTTTATTTAAAGATCTTCGAATTTTCAAGATGACAATTTATGACACATGACGTGATAAAATGACATGGGTCCAAATCCTAAATTATCTTGAATTCGATCTGGCGATAGCCGCTAAGGATTATCATACTTTAGAGAAACAAGAAGAAATAAAAGAAAAGAAAAGAAACAGATATACCAGTTGGCTAGTCGGTTATAAACTAAAACTGAGGGTTTTGAAATTTGACCGAAATTTTGCGTCAGACTATGCTTAATTATTTCAAACGGAATTAAAGTGTTTTAAAACCCCAGGTCAGTTACAGTATACGTGCAATTCATTACTTAGTTTGGAACCTAGAGAATATTCCATGTATCGAATGTTCCATGTATAGATTTTTAATGACTTTTCGGTGTGACTAATTAAGCTGTCTAAAAAAGTTTAATTTTTTTCGAACCTTATTTGTTCAACAGACTCTTCTTAGTCAAACTACCAGTATCTTTTTTGCAACCTCAATTAATCGTATTGTACGTTGGTTATACATGACGTATCATTTGATTAATCAATACTAATTAATTATCAATGAACAATATGTCATAGAAATGTGTATTTAACATTTTTTGTATTTAACATTTTTAAGTAATTATACATATTGGATTAAGCTAAAAGTAGCACCAATTTAGTTTAAACGAAATCTTAAGTATAGCACTAGCGCTACAAAAGCAATATTTTAGTCAATTTGCATATAAATTTAATGATTTTCTATAGTATTCTAGTATTTTTTAGTAAAAATTATTAATGACTGTTTATTTATAGAACATTCTTTTGACATCCATTGGGTTTTAATTACAATCCTCTACACCTAAAACCTAGAACCTATTTAATAACAAAAGCCTAAATTACAACGCTACCCTTTGTTTACGTTAGTCTTTAATTTCTTTTTTTGCAACCAAAATATCGCCTTTTTTTTTTTTTTTTTTTTTTTTTTTGATTATATAATTATAAATCTAAAATATTATTTTTTTTTTATTTTATTTTTCATTTGATTTGTTTTAGAATTTAATATATAAATAAGTAATATCGAATAAATATATAAATAGCTTATAATTTCGAAAAATATCACAATTTTGTTCAATTTGTACGTTTAATGTCTCAATTTGTATTCAAGTAATTCATTTGTTCCTCGAAAATACGCCAGTCTTATTGACATTAAATTAAGATTAAAACCCCCCAAACTTGTATAAATTCAATTTTAAATCAAATATAACTCTATTATATTTGTTATGAACTACACAACTAGTCAAGAATCGGACTCCATTAACTTACAAGATCATCAAAATCGTGAAGAGTCCCATCTAAATCCACATGTTGAACAAAATGATCATCATTTTCAACTGCAGTCAACTCATCAAGAGCACCAACAAAATTTACAACCACAAAGTCAACAGATGATACAACAACAACCACATTTACTGAGTTATAATTGTACTCAGAATAAAAGAAGCAATTTTCAATTTACTTATCTGTCAGAGAATTGTTTATTAAAATTAATCCTCAAATATCGACAAGACATATTCACCCGAGGGAACAAGATAAAAACTTGGGAAAAGGTATTGAATGAATTTAATGAGAATTCGAAATCAAGTATAATTCAATCCAGAACTATAAATCATAAATTTCAATCATTAAAGAAAAACCTAATCAATAAACTAATTCATGAAAACCTTCCGGTACAAGAATTGAATTTAAATGAAAATGAAAAGTTACTCGTTGATATTATTGAATTTATGTATAAAAATAACTATTCAAGTGTTGATCCTTATAAGTTAAACCAAGGGAGCACAAATCATGTTAATGAAGTTATACCATCATCTTTATCTACAACTGCAACAAGTAGCTCCAAGTCCTTAGAATCAAACGTTCATACAACACCTCATGATTTAGCATCGTCAAACACTTTCCCAACTAGTTTTGATCAGGATAGGGCAACCGCTAACTATTTCAACAACAATGAGTTTGACCAAACTGTGCAGCATCTTCAACATAGTTTAGCACATTCGACTTCAGATATGTTACATCAAGATTCCATTCCAAAATCATTAGCAAATACAAATCACTCATCACAACATAATCATTTTTCGGATCACTCAACTACTCATCCAAAATTAGAAACCATCCCACCAAATCAAAATATTTATACAGATTCAAACAGCAATCAATTCTATAAAAATCCTTTGTTATTATCAACTTCAGAGCATGATTCAAATTCCCATCCTCAACAATCATCAACTTCAACAATTCATGATACATACACATTTCAAGCTAGTATCCAGAAAGACAATACTATATTAACTAATACATTGTTACAGCAGTTAATACATAAAAGCAACGAAAATCAGGTTCAATTAAATGTTTTATCAGAAGAATTAAGTTGTTTAAAAAGTGATTTCAATACAAAGATTAATACAATTTTAGAGAAACTAAATCATATCGAACCTAAACAAAATCCAAGTAATAAAAGAAAAAGTATTGAAACAGACAATGATATGCCTTACAGATAACATACATAAATATAGCTATCCTTATAACATCATGAAAGATTTTTAAATAAAATTAACACGATTAGTTACCAAAAATTGGTTTATTCAACATTCCATGTAGTTTTCATAGACCGCACATTAATAGACAACTAAATATAATAATTATCAAACCATTTGATGCCGCCGATGTGTAATAATCTCTTTGGTTTTTAACAATAATCGGTTAGGGGGAGAGATAATTTTTGTTTTTTACAGCCAAATTTCTTAAGTGGTTATTTTATAATATTTTTTTTTATTATGCGCAAATTTAGCGCAAAAATACGCATAGCGTGTATGTGATGATTTGTTAACAAAAAAAAAAAAACCGAAATAAAATGCAACTGATTTTGCTCAAGATTCGAGTTGCGAATAATTATCCGAAGATAACGAGACCAAAAGTGACTGTTCAACATATTTTGAAATCTCATAGTATATCAAATCACTCATGATCATTGTGCGGTCTGTCATAAATTTTATATTACAATTCAATAATAAAGATCATGATGATGATCGAATTTATAAACCACATTCAACCAGAGTAGCGAGGTATCAAATCATTATTGCATCGACGCTTGGTTTATTTGCATTCATAGTTTTTTCCATATTGCGAATAAAGTACCCCAGAATCTACATTGCCAATTTCAATCAATTAAATTTTAGTTTTCATTCTTCGTCAAGAAGAAATTTACCTAAACTACCTACAAAATCATTACTTGGATGGATTCCAATAGTTTATAAAATTAATGAGTCACAAATATTAGAACATGCTGGGTTAGATGCTGTTGTAACGATGATTTTTTTCAAAATGTGTATTAGAATATTAACAACTTGTTTATTATTTGCAATTATTATAATTTCACCAATTAGATATAAATTTACAGGTAGAGTAGATCAAGACTACCCAGATGATGGAAATAATGGTACTAGTACTGTTACTAGACATGTTTTATATGGTACTGATTTATCTGATGATGATAAATCATATCAAAAGTTTTTATGGTTATACACAATATTCACATACATTTTCACATTTATAACGGCTTACTTTTTATTCGAATCAACTAATAAGATTATTAATATGAGGCAGAAATATCTAGGTAAACAAAGTTCAATAACGGATAGAACAGTTAAAATTTCTGGTATTCCAGGTAAATTAAGAGATGAAATTGAATTGATTAGATACATTGAAAATTTAAATATTGGTGAAGTTGATTCAGTGCTAATTGTTAGAGAATGGCAAAAGCTAAATAAATTGTTCAAAATTAGAGATAAGATTCTTCGGAAACTCGAAGAGAGTTGGGTTGAATTTTTCCATCAAAATGGAATTAAAAGTAAAAACGAATTATTAAATACATCATCATCAATCGATCCACATGTTGGTGATTCATTTAACTTACCATATAGAGATAATGAGAATGATCAAGCTGCTGAAACTACCTCAATTCACTCATCAATAGTTGACCAAATTTCAGAAATTGTTGAAAATTCATTATTAAATTCAGATTTATTAAATGATTCAAGTTATAAAAGACCAACTTTTAAAAAAGGTTGGTTTGGTTTATTTGGACCCCAAATTGATTCAATAAATTTTTATACTGATAAATTATCAGTTATTGATTCTGAAATTAAAAGAGCAAGGAATAAAGAATATTCACCTACTTCAACTGCATTTTTAACAATGAGAACTTGTGCACAAGCTCAAATGTTAGCACAAGCGGTACTTGATCCAAAAGTAAATCATCTAATTACAAGTTTGGCACCAGCACCTCATGATATAAGATGGGATAATTTATGCTTAACAAGACAAGATAGAAATACAAGAATTTTTCTAGTTACATTATTTATTGGATTAATGAGTATTTTATTAGTTTATCCAGTGAAATATATTGCCAATTTTTTAAATGTTAAATCAATAAGTAAAATAATGCCAAAGTTAGGAGAAGCTATTAAAAGTCATAAATGGTTAAAAACTGCAATTACAGGATTATTACCGACTTATTTATTCACAATTTTGAATATTATTATACCATTCTTTTATGTTTGGATTTCCAAGAAACAAGGGTTTTCATCTCATAGTGATGAAGAATTATCAAGTGTTGCCAAAAATTTCTTTTATATATTTGTTAATTTATTTTTAGTATTTACAACATTTGGTACTGCTTCATTGAGTGATACTACAAAGATTGCTTATGATTTAGCTCAGTCATTAAGGGATTTATCATTATTTTATGTTGATTTGATTATATTACAAGGTTTGGGTATATTTCCATTTAAATTATTATTATTAGGTAATTTAATCAGATTTTCAACTGAATCAATATTCAAATGTAAAACACCAAGAGATTATTTGAAATTGTATCGACCACCAATTTATAATTTTGGTTTACAATTACCTCAACCAATTTTAATTCTTATCATTACATTAGTTTATTCAGTTGTATCATCAAAAATATTAACTGCTGGTTTAATTTATTTCATAATTGGATATTTTGTAAGCAAATATCAATTGTTATATTCATGTGTACATCCACCTCATTCAACTGGTAAAGTTTGGCCATTAATTTTCAGAAGAATCATATTGGGATTATTTATATTCCAATTATTCATGGTTGGTACATTAGCTTTACAAGATGCTTTCACTTGCGCAACTTTTATTTCACCATTACCATTATTAACATTGTATTTTTTATACATATTTCATAATCAATATACTCCATTATCAATGTTTATAGCATTAAAAGCAATTGAAAATGGAGAAATTATACAAGACTCTCAGAATGATATGGAAAATGATGCAACATTAGATGAAAGAAGAGAAATTGGTACAAAATATGAGTATCCAAATTTAGTAAATGATTTAGATGGTCCAATGATTGCATTAGAAGGTCAAGATATGGTTTTAATCTCACCAGATGGACAAATTTATAAGAAACAACAGAATTTTTATGAAAATAATGATTGGGATTTTTAAAAGTTTATATATTTATTAAACTCTTCAATATATAGAATTAATTGAGACTTTAAGTTAATAAACTCGTTATGTAATAGCTCTTTAGAATCCAAACTGAAGATCCAACTTAATAGTTGAATGTTCAAAACTGTGAAAATTACATATTGTAATAGCATTGATATACTTACAATTATAATTAATTGATGATATTTTAGGTTCGTGACTATCTTCAATGACTCAATTATGTAAACATAACCGATTAAGTTTATTAATGGTTTCGTTATTGATAAATTATCATAGGGCCATATCAACATTAATATAGGAAACAATTTAATTGAATTACTTACCAAAAAGGTGATATATAAAACCAAAGTTTTATATTTAAACTGTGAAAAATTGACCAAATTAGGATTAAACAACTCGCAACTGCATAGCACCCTAATCATGAATTGTAAATTAACATTTAAAACGATTTGACAGACCAAAATTTTAACTATAAAGTAACCATATTGGAAAATTAAAGATTGCTTCAAAACAATTTTAATTAAATTCGATTTAAATTCATTCTTTTCTTCATTTGCCCAATTTAAATAAATTTCAAATAATAATAAAACAATTACCAATTTTGTAAAGTTTCGTAATTGATTTTGTTGTTGATCTATTTCAATTAGATTATATGATAAATGCCTATATGCTTTTTTTTTCAATAATAATAAATCAAGGAATAATAATATCAAATCATATTCAATATATTTATCAACTATTTTATTACATTTTTCACAAATTGTTAATTTAATATATTCACTATCATACTTTGAATAAAGATTTTTAATGTTTGAATTCCCACATTCGATACAAATCATAAAACAAGACTCTATATAATTTTTTTTTTATCGGGTACGCATAGGGCGATATCTATTAAATATGCTATACATTTATTAAATTAATTGGTGGGGGTATATCTGGTACTTTTCCAAGTGTGAAACTGTTAGATTTAAAAGCTCGTAGTATTTCTGGATCTAAATCTGACTCTGTATCAACTGACGTTGTTTCTTCTATCTTATTTTGTGTATCATTATTTGATGTAAATGAAAATTGAGGTGGATTAGTTGTAGTTGATGTGTTAGATTGACCAAATGCTGTTGCAGTGTTTGATGGTTGTGATGCAAAACCAGAATTCGCAAATGCAGATGTGTTTGATCCAAAAGGATTTTGATTTGTATTGGAATTAAATGCAGATTGATTATTTGCTTGACCAAAACCTCCAAATCCCGAAGATTGAGTTTGATTAAATGCTGATGTTGTAGTTGGCTGTGATTGACCAAATGGATTACGTTGGGTGGTAGCTGATCCGAATGCAGATGTCGTAGTAGGTTGTGTTGATCCAAACGCTGAAGAACTAGGTTGAGATGAGCCAAAAGCAGATGGTTGCTGAGATGATCCAAATGCAGATGTAGTTGAAGGTTGAGCTGAGCCAAAAGCAGAAGTTGTTGCTTTACCAAATGGTGATGATTGTGATTGTTGATTATTAGTTCCAAATGCTGATGTTGTATTTTGACTACCAAATCCTGAGGAGCCAAATCCTGAAGTTTGACTTGAGCCAAATGCCAGTGGGGTTGTCTTATTGGCATTACCAAATCCAGATGAACCAAAGCCTCTCGATCCAAAACCTGATTGATTATTGATTGTAGATTTATTACCAAATCCAGAGCTTCCAAAACCAGAACTACCAAAGCCTGCATTATTTGAAGTATTATTTCCAAAACCTGATGAACCAAACCCACTGGAACCAAAGCCAGAGGCAGTTTGCGGTTTACTTTGTTGATTTCCAAAACCTGATGATCCGAACCCAGTGGATCCAAAGGCTGACTGATCATTGGATTGACCAAGCCCTCCAAACACTGATGTTTTATTACCTGTAGCGAATGGATTCAGGTTTGAATTACTTCCAAAACCTCCTCCACTTTTTTGAAACATTTGTCACAGTATATAAAGGTTGGTTATAAATAAATTCTTCAGCTTTATTTTGTGTCACTTAATCTACTTCGCTACCACTTGTCTCTTCATTACTTTCATTAAATATTAACTCTATAAAAACTCTAATCTAAACATTTTGACGTATAATGCCTCTACATTCATTAATCAACAACTGCATTTTGAAATTACAAATACCTAGAGCCTCTGAATATATCTTTTTCATATCATCAACCACTTGATCTTTCCTATTTCGACCTTGTGTTATTTCAAGTAATGATAATTCCAAGTTTTTCCTTAAGAATGGCTTTGATAATGAAATTCCATTAAATTCCATTTTATCTAGTCCTTCAACTAACCCCATACCCAATGGAGTTGGTATTAGATAATCTATTTTACCTCGTTTTTGCTTTTTTATATAATCTCTTTTCAGTATTTTGTCTATATGTTCAGCTATTGTTGCATCAGTACCAATTTGATTCTTATCCATCAATGCAATCAATTCTTGTTCTGTCATATAATTAGGTGGTGATGTTTTACCTTCTTTAAGTAATCCACTTGATAATTTAACCCGTTCACCTTCTTCAAAATTTGGTAATTCTTTACTACTCTCCCATTTTTTATACGTAAATACTTCAAGATAATTCTTTTCCAATACATTTAATCCACTAGCTGTGAAAAATTCATCACCCCATTTTAATGTAACAGTATTAGTTTGACCAATTGCATCTTTTGAACAACAAGCTAAAAATCTTCTAACAACATATTCATAAATTTTTTTTTCATCAGCATTATCTAAAGCTTCTAAGCTCACATAATTAACCGGATGAATAGCTGGATGGGATTCATCATCTCTTGATCCTTCTCTTGGTGCAGTGTGGCCATTATTCACTAAATTTGCAGCATATGAACCCCACCTCGGATCTTGCGTTTGTTTTTCAAAAATACCCTTAAAATTCATTGATCTGGGATATTTTTCAGTTTCAGTTCTTGGATAAGATATGAAACCTCTATTATATAAGTTTTCAGCAGCAGTTAATGTCCTTTTAGCTGAAAATTTTAAATATTTTGCACAATCTTTTTGTAATTCAACTGTAGTTAATGGTAAAGGACGATAATTTGTTGTTTTTTTTGAATCCAATTTAGTAATTGTACCATGTTCACCACTTTGAATACAATTCTCATATAAATTTATGACAAATAATCTATCAAAGAAATGATTTCTAACCCAATTAAAATTAACTTTTTTACCCTTTTTAACTGCCACATCAATATACCAAAATGGTTCTGGCTTGAAATTTTTAACTCTCTTATATCTATCAGTTACAAATCCTAGTGTTGGAAATTGACACGTACCATAGGATATTAATCCTTTTTCTTTCTCAATAATACCACTATTTTTAAAATTATCAGTTAATAATCTTGTGAAACTAGCACCGACTTTAAGATCAATTTCCATACGGCATGATACAGCAGCAACTGCTTTCATATCTAACTGTATTGGATTTTTAGCAGCAGCAATTACGTGATTTCTTTCTAAATGAGAAAACTTACTTCTCCAAGTATTTGATATAACTATATTTTTATTATATGTTTTAGCAGCATCAAAAATTTCTTTTCCTATATATTCACCTTCTCTATCACAATCAGTCCAAATCATCAATTTATCACAAGTTCTTGCTTCATTTGCTATATTATCCGAAATCTCTTTTTGTATGATTTTCATGACAGTAGGAGCATCAAATAATTTTCCAGGATGACATTTACCCCATGAATATTTAGATGGAAATTCCACTTGTGTTATATGACCTAATACAGAAGTCATTGTAACATCGCAAATACCATGTATATCATCAAATTTGAATTTAAAATCATAATTTTTAACATATTTATTTTTTGAATTTCTATAGTTCACATTTTTACCTCCTAGTATATTTGCAACTGCTTTTGCTATAGATGGTTTTTCCGCAACACATAAAATTCTCATAGGACATATATGAAGCACAAGTATTGATAGAACTTGTTTAAATCAAATTGGTTGTAAATTCAATAAACAAAAAATCAAAAATACGCGTAAGTAAAAATTAAAAATCGATGCTGCAAAATATAAATTCATCTATTGAAAACAACAAGAATTAGAAGGAAACACAAGAAATACGATGTGATTCAAACAGATCATCGTATCACGAGAAGAGATATTGTTAAAAAACGAGTCCAAGAAGTTGAAGCACTTTCGAACTAAAGAAATTGATCAATTACGCTCCTATTTCCAGATATCTTCGAATAATTGCCACATATATAAGGACTTTTATATTCTTTACAAGCCTTTAAGTTGCCTCTATTCTGTTTGACTGTGTTCAATAGGCAGTATTCTTCATTATTTGTTTGTTTGTTTGTGTGTTATCAGATCAGATAAGAAAATATAAAGAATAAAAAAAAATAAATTTAAATGATTTTCGTACTTGGCAACCAAATACAAATCAAATGTCATCAAATAGTAATGGCTTTGATTCAATAAACTTAGCATCAACTATACAATCAGGATTGACCAGAAGGCCACAAGTACATTCTATTGTACCTGCTTCAACTTCAGAGGAAGAAGATGAAGAAAACAATAAATATGAAGATGATTTATTAGAAGAAGAAGATGAAATAGATCCCGAAGAATTTATATTAAGTAACAGAGAAGACAATCTGATAAATTCAAATAGTCAAAGAAGAACAAGAACACCTAGTTCATTACAAGATACTTCGTTTTTAGAAGATTCAAATATTTTAAAATCATTTGATTCGATGAAAGATAGTATTCTAAATCAAGATAACAATAAAATATCTGCAATTGATTTTAATATTCTACCTAATCAAAATAATATATCTCCAATTGAATTTCTTTCACTGAAAATTAAACAACTAAGTGAGGATTTAGAAAGCGATTCAAAATTGTACGAACAATTTTTAAAAAATGGAAATTCAGTTATTGATAAATTAAGAAATAAGATATTGTTCAATTTCAATCAACTTTCGGAGTGTTATTTGTCACTAAATGAATTATATTCTAAAGAGAAGACTTATTCAGAATCATTGTTAAAATCATTTAAAAATTGGGACGATGTAAGGACAAATATATTAGCCAAGGTCAAATTAATTAAAAGTGAAAAGAGTAAATACGGTAAAAAAATGGCAAATTTGCTAAATCAATCTTCAGAATTGGATAATGAAATCGCAGAAGTAGAGTTGAAATTAAAAAGTTTAAGATTCAAGAAATTATTATTAGATAAAGAGATTGAAGATACAAGTTCAGTATTAGAAAGTAAGACCGCAAAATATGTAAATACATTTAAGGAACTAGAAATTCGAGGTAAAGAAGCTATGACTAATTTTTTACAATATAATGGTGTGCCCGAATCTGAAATTTCAAGAATTGTTCAACATGAGCAAGTAAATGTAACTTTTTTAAAAAATGTCATTGCTACTGAATTAAAACCACAAGACTCAACTCCATCTGCTCAAATTGTACAAGATCAAGAATCTAAAATTATAGGAATGCAACCATTTAATCCTGAAAATTTAATAATACAACAACAAGACTTATCATCAATGAATCATGATCATGGACCAACACCATACGAAAGAGGTTTTGCCAAAGGTTCACAAAATTCAGCACAATTAAAAAGTCAATTAAATAATGTACTCAAAAAATTATTTGAAAAGCTACCTAATAACGAATCACCAGTTCAAAATTATCCTAAAGCTAAAGTTGATGATTATTCAAATACAGTTAATGAAAAATTAGACTTGGAGCCCATTTTAAAATTTCTACAATCAAAATCTGATGCTTTAAATGATTTAATTGTTCAAACGTCAAGTAAATCTGCAATGTATCACAATTTCAGTGATGTATGGAATAATGTTGTTTCCTTATTAACTAAACAAGAAGAGAAATTGAAAATGGTGCTTGAAGATTCTGTTGTAGGTAAAGTTAATCAAGAAGTTGTGAATGTTTTAAATCTTACTTTAAATCATTTAGAAATATTCTTAACCCAAATACAAGATTTTAAAAACATCAACAAAGAAGAAACGCTTCAAAAAGAGCAATTAATAACACTAGTTCATAATGATATTGACGCAGTTAAACAAGGGCTCAATTTAATCTCTTCTCAATCTACGTCATCTGGTGTTAATGATAAATTTGGGTTTAAAAAAAGCTTTTCTAACATTCCAACTTTTTCAGAACCAACTAGTCAAATTCAAAAGATTAATTCAAATGATGTAGCAAATAAAAAAATTAAATAAATGCTTTGTACATAATATATAATCATTAATTTATTTATGCTAAAATAATATGCTTAATTAATTTTTAGGTGGTGGTCGTTTTCTTGGAATGAACAAACTTGGAGTTCTTGTAGGAGGTGGTTTTACAATTCCAGATGAAGTTGGACCAATTGATTTTGAATCATTAGGTCTTGCTGTGTTTGTTGTAGAAGGTGCAGTAGTAATAGTTGTTGAAGAAGGTGGAGGTGAAGCCAGTGATCTAGGAGCAATAACTCCAGATCTAGTAGGATTTGAATTTGTTGATGTAGGAGCTGGAGTTGGAGTTGTAGACGAATTACGATTAGCCTTATTTCTAATTTCAGCAACAGTAGGTCTGTTATCTGGTGGAGGAATTTGTCTATTTAATGGTGTTGGATGTTTTTTTCTAATAAATACACCATTTGATACAACTTTTGGAGCTTGAGTTTGTACTGGTTGTACTGGTTGCATTGGTTGTACTGGTTGTACTGGTTGCATTGGTTGTACTGGTTGCATTGGTTGTACTGGTTGCATTGGTTGTACTGGTTGTACTGGTTGCATTGGTTGAACAGGTTGTACTGGTATTGGTTGAGCAGTTTGAAATTGTCCATTTCTCATTGGTTTATTTGGAAGAAAACCTCCATTTGTTGGTGTAGCAGTTTTCATTTTCTTTGTTGATTTATTACCATTATCATTGAAGTTTCTTTTAGTACCTTCTTCTTTTAAAAATCCACCATAAGCTGTACTAACACAACCTCTTTCTTCAGCATCAGTCAATAATCTTTTCCAAACTTCATTTCTTGATAAAGATTCTTTATTACCTAAAATCCATAATGTTGATTTCGCTCTTGTTAAAGCAACATTCATTCTTCTAACATCACTTAAAAACCCAACATTACCAGTTGCACTTGCACGAACACAAGACATTATAATAATTTCCTTTTCTTGACCTTGAAACCCATCAACTGTGTTGAAATCAATTTCATCAAGTATAGTTCTACCATATTTTCTTATAAACTTATCTTTGATAGTTTTAACTTGTTCTTTATAAGGCGAAATTATCCCAATTTTACCAGTTATACGTTCATCAGGTATCATCATTATTATTTTTTCAACCAATTGTAACGTCACATCAGCTTCTTCAGAATTAAATAATGATCTAGTTAAATCATTTCTTTCATGTCTACTAACAATATCAAAAAATCTATACGGTGTTAAATATTTTTGTTTATGCCACGGTCTTGTATTAATCTCAAGCATGTTTTCACCATCTAATAATTTTGAATTATAAAATTCATTACTTGGAAATTCTGAAATCAATGGATGCATTCTATATTGAACATCTAATAAATAAACTGATTCTGGATTATTTCTTTGCATTCTAACAAATAAACTTTCATCATAATTAAAACTTGCAGCAGCTTGTGATAAAACAGTTGGTGGTAATTGTTTTGGATCACCAACCATTATACATTTTTGACAACCATATCTTAATGGAATAATTGCACCTAATTCTAAACATTGACAAGCTTCATCAATTATAACTTGATCAAATTTAATTTGTAAATTGGCTACAATATCATGAGCCGATCCTGATAATGTTGCACATAAAATTTGTGCTTCATTTAAAATTTTAGCTTGAATGTTTCTTCTATCAATTTCTCTTTGTCTAATTTGAACTGATACTGTTTCTCGTTGTGCATCTAATTTAGAAGTCAATTCTTTTCTTTTTAAATTAACTTCACGAAATTTTGTTTCAAGTGATTTTACTTCTTTCTCATCCAAATTACGTGATTGATTTAATTGATTTCTTAATTCATCTCTTTGTTTAGTTAATTCATTAAAATCTTTTCTAATTTGTGGTTCAATATTTATAACAGTTTGTTTAGTTTGTAATTCTTGATCAACTAATTCTTCCAATGTTAAATCTCTAACTGATGAATTAATTGCATCACTTCTACCTAATCTAACAACTTTTAATGGCATATGTTGACCGTTTGAATCTTTAACACCATCTCTTAATCTTAATACTAATTCATCAACAGCTGCATTACTTGGAGCACATATTAAAATCTTTGGTTTATTTTCATTTTGATTTGAATTTTGAGATTTTTGACCATTTTGTGGTAATTCTATAATTTTGTCTGATCTTTGTTTTGATAATGAATAACCAACAATACCCAAAATTGTTTTAGTTTTACCTGTACCTGGTGGACCTTGAATTAATGAAAATCCATTACTTTGATAACTTCCCATAATAGCTTTAGCTTGAGACCTATTAACATTAAAGATTTTCTTCATATGATCTGCTTCTGAATCACTTACATCTATTGGTTTATTTGGAACTGCGCTTAAAATTGAATCATTTAAATCATACCATTGCAAACCTTTTAATGAAGTAAACTCTCTTTCAATTGTAACCATTTGCATTACTCTCATACCAATAATTAAAGATTTTGGAGTTAAAGCTGCCATCATTGGACCAATTGGAAAAACTCTAAATGTGACATCACAATATTCTTGATTAACAGATTTAATTTCTCTAATTTTACCTAAACATGTTCTTGTAGATTCTTGTTTCATAAATTTTCTAACATCCAGTGGATCATTAAATGCCTCATTTTTACATGTTAAAACAATTAAATCAGAATCAGTTAATTTTCTATCTTGAACCATTTGCTTTTTCATTGATGCAAAAACATCAAAAAATCCATCAACACTTGTTCTACTACCAATTAATATCTCAAATGGTTTTTCATCAACGGTTTTTTTATTTGATTGAATTGCTTGCCAACATTCTAATAAAAATAAAGGTTCAACAACTTTAACATATTCTTTAACATCATTGTACGTATCTTTAACATTTTGATAAATTGATTTATCAGGACCGGGATAATCACTATTTGAATTGTAATTCCATTTTAATATTGTTGTATATAAAGGTTTTAAATTGACATGAAGTCTTAAACTTTGTCTTTCTTTTTCAAGTTTTTCTAATTCTAATGCTTTCTTTCTTTGTAAACTAGCTTTATTAATTTCTTGCATGTTTTCATCCAATTGAGTAATCTTTTCAGGTAATGATTTCTTTTTTGATTTTGAAACAAATAAATCACTAAAATCATTATCACTTGCTTCGTCACTATCTTCATCTGATGAATCCTTCTTTGCTTTTCTATGTTTTTCTTTATTTAATGATCTACCAATACTTATAGGTGGTGGTCGAGGCGGTTTAATTTCTCTATCTTTATTTGATGAATTGAAACCAGCAGGTCTTGGAGGAGCAGGATTATAAACGGATTTTGCAGGGTTACTTTCAGCTTGTCTTTTTAAATTGACAGCTTTTCTCATTTGTTCTAAACTTGATAATGGTTTTGGTTTTGGAATTGGTGCAACAGCTTTAACATCAGTTGTACTCATAAACCTTTGTAATGTACTTTGTTTTTTCATACTTGCACCTGGTCTTGTTTTTGAGGTTAAAAATTTGACATCTTCAGGTTCATTATATTTACTTGATACAAATCTGACTTCCTCATTATCATTATTATCATCGATAATTTCAATGGGAACAGGTTGTGGTGATTCAGTTTTCTTTGATGCATTAACTTCATCTATAATCTTATCAACTAAATTATTATTAAATTGTCTTGCTTTTGATAAAATTGCTTGTCTTTGTAATTCTGATAATTTATTATTATACTTTTTAGCCTTTGCACCATATCTTGCAAATTTATCAATAAATGAATCGTCAATTGTAAAATTTTGTTCTGCAGCTAATTCAAATCCTTTAAAAACTAAATCAACACATGAATTTAATAAAGAAACATCACCTAATTTTAACCAAACAATAACATATTCAAAAGCATTCATGAAAACTTTAAATAATTTTTGCAGTATATTTTGATTACTCCATGGTTTAATACTATCAGTTATAACTCTAAATGAATCTAATAATAAATGACTAATATCTAAAGTATCTCTAGTGAATTCAATTAATTCTTCTAAATGATATTGACCAGCCCATATTAAAGTTTTTTCATACACCATGATTAAAAACGACCAGCATGTATTCCATAACTTTATAAGTTGTTCATATGAAAATTCAACTTGTGGTGATGTCAAAATTGATGATAATGGTTCAGTTAAGGATTTAATAATATCCATTAATATTCTAACAGCTTTTGGAGTAGGTTCGTAGATTGCGAACTGAGTTAAAATTTCCAAATTAATATTGACTGACTTCAAATTCAATCTTAAACTTTTACTTAATGATTCTTGTATAGTCTCAAATCTTCCACTACCATCATATAACTCATTAATAAACTCAAGAGCAGATTGACTTGTTAATGGTGAAAAAATACATGACCATAAAGCATCTAAACATTCAGTATCATTTAATATTTCTTGAATAGTTAATGGATCACCAAATCCAAATTTTGTGAAAATTTGAGTCATTAATCCTGCCATTTTATCCATATTTTCATTGTGCTTTTTTCTTGATTCTTGTATCAATTTGTCTTCAGATGACAGCTTTACCTTCAAAAATTTGACTCCATAAATCATCAAATGAAAAGTTTTAACAACTTCTTTTGCAAAATGAATATTCAGGTAAATTTTCAGATTAGCTAAAGATTCCCATAACATTGGAAAAATATCAAATGAAACAGGTTTTTGGTTATTTGCTAATAATTTACTATTTGTAACTATAATTGATAAATCATAAATCAATAATTTAAAAATTAACTTCATTGCATTTGAATTATCTTTTGATTTTATTGCCAACAGTATTATTAGATCTGATTCGTTTTCAATTGCACCTCTAATATCTCTTACTGACATTAATTCCAATCCCAACTTTTCATCTTTGATATGATGAGGATTAAAGCCTTCTAAACCAGTTAAAAAAGTTTGACATCCTAAATCTTGTAAAGCCATAGCTCTTTGAGTTCTCATATCATTTGTTGACATATAAGAATTACCAACAGATTGTTGTCTTAATAAAAATGAACCAACTCTAGCACAAACATTTTGTTTTTGACCAAAACCTAATGATTTCATTAATGATTGCATCCATGAAGTTAAATCTTCCAATGTAAAATCAGATAATAAATTTCTTTCAATTGAAGATTGTTGAAGTTGTCTTGAAAATTCGGGATTGGATAAAATACCATCTAATAACTGTATATGAGTAGCTGATGACTTTTCCCAGAATGTTGTACCAAGTCGTATTAGTAATTTATCCAAAACTTTTAACAATGTAAGTAATGGTTCAGTCAAATATGACATTACATAGTTAGTTAATAGCCTAACAAATGGGTAAAATAGTAATTCACTATGTTGACTCATAATAGCAATATCTTGTGGACAATCTAACCTTTGTAAAAATGCCTCATTATCTATAAAATCAATAACTTCATTAAAAATAGTCCAAAATCGTATACCTTTTCGATCATTATAATTGTCAGGATTTTGAATATAATATAAATGAATAGAAAATTCCAATATGAATGCTTCACCCAAAGTTGCTTTATTGGTCGTTATATTTTGATTTTGTAAGTGGGTAATCCATTGTCTACCATAATAAGATTCTTCTTTATTACCTTCAAATAAAAGAAATAATAAACCAGGTAATAATCTATTTGGTAAAGGTAAAGTTTTCCTAACTTGTACATATTGTATAATTTTAGTAAATATATCTCTAACTGAAGCCTGTTTTCTTAATAAATCAGTACTATTTGAACACCAATTAAATATTAGCAACAATTCATTTTCATCAACATCAAAATTTGAATTAATATTTGTTTCAATTTTCGATATTTTAGGTGATAGTATTTCAAATTCAAAATTATTTAAAGTATTAATAAAACTATTAACATTAGTAACATCAATTCTTTTAATTAATAAAAATTTATTTCTTAACTCAGCTTTTGCATTATTATAGCATCTTAAACATTCTTTACATTGAAAACTTTGTGATAGATGCTGTTTTAATTCTATTAAGCGTTGAGTTGGACGAAATGAAAATAAAATCAAACTATAAGTTGAAATTGGATATAATGTATCATCACAAAACATATGTGGATTATGTCTATTATTAAGTAAATATTTTAAAGAAGATTTAAGAGCCCTTTCATGAGTTGGACTATTTCCTGGCTCATCAAGAGACTCTTTAATTAATGTTGTTAACTCATTATAAGTATCAGGTAAAGTATTATTTGACACCTGAGGTCGATGATTATTTGATGACATAACTATATAAACTAAAATAAATGATTTAATATAGATAGATCAATAATAATAATAAAGGTTACACGTTAAAATCTTCAACAGATTTCTAAACCAATTTGGGTGTGGGAAGAAAATTGTTCTTGATCTGTTTGGTAAAAAAAATGATGAGAGTAATTATTACGAAAAAAATTGTATACATTATTTATATAGTATAACCATAATGAATACCCTATAGTAATGCAAAATCTAGATTCAAATTTGTAGCTGCTGTTATCCAATCTTCTCCTGTTGCCCAACATCTTTTCATAATTTGTAATCCTTTTCTTGCATTTATATTCCCCATTTCTGCAATTTTCATAAACCTATTTTCAAAAAATAATCTCATTTCTTCATTATTTACAATTTCACAACCAGCAGTAAATAAGCAAAATATAACACATATATCAGCTGGAGATTGACTCTGAATATTTTGATGAACTATTTGTCCAATTTGAATAGCAAGATCTTGAACAAGATTTGATTCTCTTGGAATTAATAAAACGCGTCTATATAAATGAATAATACCAGCAAAACAAAACACTCTATTTGTAGATCTTAATACTTCATTTTCTTTAATCATTCTTTTTAATCCTTCTGGTGAATCAACACTAGATTGTTTCTTTTTTTCAGTTATTAAATTAACAATATGACTAAGATCTGCTTTAGTAATTTCTTCATCTTTATTTAATAATGATAATAGTGTTTCCTTGACTTCTAAAGCTTTACATATAAGTTCTTGTGGTAAATTAATTTCAGAAGAACCACATTGTTGTAATAAAAAATTTGTTTTTCGAATTAAAATGGTGATTCTTGCAAATTGTGGTAGGAAATTTATATCAAATCCCATTAAATAATCAATATGAGCTTTTGGTGGACTAGTGGGATCAAAACCATCTCGTAACTCTAAATCAGTACTTTTTGTTTTATTTAACATCGTAACTTCTTCAACAGGTTGATATTTTTCTTCTTCATCTTTTATTAGCAAATAATTATTGGAATTTTTAGTTGCTGATAATGAACCTATAATATCAATATAAACAAACCATCTTAATAAAAAAAACGTCACATTCCTTTCAGTACCTGTATCTATATCTTTTTTCAACGGCAAGTTTAAATTTGATCTCGCTTTAATGATTTGTCTTGCACCTAAAGTATGGGCTCTGTGTTTACTAAAATCTTTTGAATCAAATATTTCAAAAACTGATAATAATAATGCTGTAGCTAAAGCTTCATTTGAAGTTGCACTAGTTTTATCTTTCAACAATTTTAATAATTCAGTACAAGATCTTGATAATAATTGGTCTAGTATTACATCTGGAGTATCATCTGAACTAACTAATGAAGATCTTAATTTTGCTGAAAACGCTAATAATGTAGTTAAAATTGCAGGATATTCCATAGCCATTTGTGATAATAAAACTTTGAAAGGATTATCTTTATATATATCAGCTGGAGCTGGAACAAGATGATGACAAGCAACTTGAACCCAAAAATGCATCAAACTTCTATAAAATGGAACATTTAGCAATAAGGAAGGTAACGGTGTCAACAGTGGAGGTATTGAATAACAAAGTTTTTCCATTTCGAGTTTTTGAATTTCTTGTAAAGCAGATTGTGAATCCCAGCTAGAAGTGACACTCAAATCATCATCAATATTTGTTGCTGTGCTTGCCATCAGTCTCATGGGAGAATTATCCTTGAATAAATTATTTCTTTCTCTTGGTAAATATTCATCAATCTTTGAAATATCTCTTGAATAATCTAATAAGTACGGATCATTTGCATTATTCGAAGAATAACTACTTTTCTCATCCTCAATCATGCATTGATCTGATTTTTTGAAATAATTTTTAAAAATACTGGAATTTTGTAATTGAAATTCTATTTCACCATCTGTAATTTTATCAAATGCATCATTTAAGTAATTCATACCATTTGAATAGTTATTTGGATACTCAAAACTTTCAGAAGATGTAACTGAGCCAGTTGTAATTCCTTTATTACTTTCAATTTCTCCATTGTCTAATATTTCAATTTTGTTTTTAACTGCCAAGTTATCAGGACCATGAAAACTAACGGGTTGAGCTTGAAATGTGTCTAGTAGTATTGAAGTACCATTTGGAGTCATGAACGTATTTTGATTTGGCGTATTAGATATCAGATTTACAAATTTTGTGGAACCTACAGCTCTACTCCTTTCTCGAGATTTTTTGTTAGGTGAGTCGGATATATAATATGAGTTTGATTCAGGAGTAGTTACTTCCAATGGTGATTTTGGTGAATGAATATTAAAATCTTGAACAACAAATTGAATTTGATTATTATAAGGTTTTGGTTTATTACCTGATTCAATTTTAGTATTTTCTGATTTAAAAGCAATTTGTGAACCATTCGGTATTGAATTAATCTTTTGTCTTTTATTTGTATCCTTATAAGGTCGACCACCCCAAGTTAATTTAATTGAATAATCACAAAATGTATTTGATTTAATACAATAAGAACATGATGGTTTCTTTTCGTCACATTTAATTTTTAATCTTTTACAATTATGACAACCATTTCTACTTCGTTTTAACCTCTTCTTTGGTATTTGATTTGAATCGTTTTGATTCATGAATAAATATATTTATAATTTAATTGATAAAACAAAATCAGATTTGAAAAATGCGAAATTGATTATCTAAAAAAAGAAATATGAACCAAAAAAAGAAGACATTGATAATACATAAGTAGTAAATGTTAAGGAACAAATTTACGAGAAAGTACCAGTGATATAATCTTCGATTACATATTATAACTACAGAGAATAACACAGTACCACGTAGAGAATCAGATGTTAATTCTATCTGAAGTCATTATTATTTCATTATCTACATGATTTACTGTGTGTATATGTATATAAACGCTTAACCTAATAATAAAAATAAATGCGACCAGGGCCTCAATTTTTGGCGTGCAGGGCGCCTGGAATCGTCAGGAACCAACCGCACACTAATTAGGAAATATGGTTGCAACTTTCTAGATTCATAATGTATATTTTGATTTATTTATTATCAAGTATACCACCATTTCTCTTTTCTTTACCTTGATCAACATATCTTCTACCAAATAATATTAATAATAATTTTTCATATAATCTAAATAAATAACCTGCTGCTATTAATAAACCACCACCAATTGTTCCTAATTTTGCAACAAATTGTAGAAATGGTATTCTTTTTTCTGCAATTATTAATTTAATTGGTTCGAAATTATATCTAAAATATATACCTGGTGGAACTGTATTACTTCTTTTTGATTGATCTTCGGTTATTATTTCTCTATGATGTTCTGTTATTGAATATTGATTTGTATCCACCACTAAACCTAATTTTTCATAAATTGTAGGTACGACTTTTGCATGATATATATAAATTTGTAAATTTTTATCAGTAACTTTCCCAGTTGCATCTAATGGATTATTTATAAATGGATAAAATTCTCCAAATGAAAATTCTTGTATTGCATGACTAAAATTTAATGATTCTAATGGTATTTTTCTTCTATCAGCATATCCAAAGCCTTTACCAGTTATTCTAAATTCTCCTTTAACTTGATTTACGGGAATTGATCCAAAAATATGACATGCTGGAGCACCTTCATTAACTCTTAAACCTTCAGTTTGAAAAGTTGCTCTTAAACTTTCTTGCATAACTTCTTCTAAATCTGGAGTATCATGAAAATCATTTGGATTATTTATTTTAAAACCTTGAGGTATAAAAAAATTACAACCTTCAAAATTTAACATTTCTCCAGCTAAATATCTATCACGAGTTATATCTTCAACATTAGTATGTAAATATTCACATGGCATACCAACAATCATATCTACATTAATTCTAAGGTCTGATTTTATTATATTTTCAACCATAAATTGTCTATCAATATATCCACCTAAAAATCCACCAATTTCAATCCATAATAATAATAAACCAAGAAAATACGTTAGTATCGTTGAAAATCCACCTCTTTCTGACCTCACTTGATGTTGAGGATCTACTTTTGGGAACGCATCAAATGTTTTTACCCGTTTTGAAAAATTATCCATAAAATATTAATTTGGAAAATTGATTCGTGTTTTTCTTTTTCTGTTGAACTCAAAAAATCTGAAACATGGCATCAAAAACAGTGGGCCATAAAATAAACACCTTTTAAAGATTATACTTCGATCCATTAGGTTATTACTTGACGCTTAGATCAAATTGGATTAATCCTCTAGCATCGTACTGTGTGCTTAATTAGTACCAGTCAAATTTTTCTCTGTATCTGAGATGTAGAACAAGCTGCACCTATTGATCGAAGTATCAGTTCCTTATTCATTACTGGCTTTAACTTACCATTTGATATCTATCTAGAGTCAATCTTTATACTTATAATGTTAAAAACGATGAATCAATTTGCAACTAAATCATTTTGCGCTTCCATTTCGTTTTTTTTTTTATTAAACACACATCTTATCTTTATGTACCTTAAGATGCAGAAGTGATGGAATACGGAGATAATAATAATGATTATTCAGAAGATACAGAGTTTTCTAAAGATGTCCAAATACAAGAATTACAATCATGCAAATTGGTGTTTTCACATTTAAATGTTGATTATAAATTAAGGAAAGGATCAATAGAAATACCGTTGGCCTTTGATAATGGTGGCAAAATATTACAAGTAAGACAAAATGATACTATTCTTGCACTGAAAGAAGTTAATAATTTGATTCCTATTGTATTTGAGTTTTCATTACCAGAAGATTATCCATACGACGTGCCACCAGTAATCAAACTTCAAAATGACGTAATTAGCATGGAGAAACGTTCAGAGATCATAAAAGAAATGGTTAATATTTGGGAAGATTTGAAAGATCAATCTTTGTTTAGTATGATAGATTATTTACTATGTCAAACACAAGATCACATAGATGAGATAGTTCCAAGTCCGTTAATTATAAATGACTTAGACATATACAATAGATGTCTAGATTATGACAAAAAATGTAAAGTTGATAAGTTTAATTCGAAGACTTATGCTTGTGATATCTGTCAGTCTGATTTTAAAGGCTCCAAATGTATTCAATTTGAAAAATGTTTACATGTATTTTGTCTAAATTGTTTAACTGAATATTTCACATCATCTATCACTCAAGGAGATATAGATAAGATTCATTGTCCCGATTTCCAATGTACGAAAGATTACTTAAAACGAAAACAAGAGTTTATGGACATCGACAGTTGGAAATATGGAAATCAGAAAGTCAAAGATATAATTACAACTTTTTTAACACCAGTAATTTCAATAGAGAAAATGGATAAAATATTAAATGATCAAAGTTTAATCAGACGGTATCAAGACTTGTTCAAGAAACAGCAGTATGAAGCTATTTCAAAAGTCCTTCCAAATAGATTAGTAAGGTGTCCAGGTTTAAATTGTGAAGAGATTATATTTAGAGAAGATCTAAATGATAGATTGGTCAGGTGTCCTGCCTGTAAATATGCATTTTGTAATGATTGTAAAAAATCATACCATACTAGATTCAAATTATGTCAAAAAGCCACTGAAAATATGAAATATTTCGGTATACCAATTGAAGATTTAGAAAACTATAAATTATATCCATCAGATTCACTTGAAAAACGTATTTTAAACGCAAAATATGGTAGAAGTTGTATTGCTAAAGCTATTAATGAATTTGAAATGGATCAATTATTTGAGGCAATGTTGAAAGAAAGTATAAATGTGAAACAATGTCCTGGCTGTGAAACAGTTATTGAAAAATTTGAAGGTTGTAATAGAATGAAATGTAGTAAATGTGGAAGTTTCTTTTGTTTCCATTGTGGTGAAATGATTTCAAGTGATTATAGTCATTTCAGTGATACTACATCACCATGTTACAAATTATTATTCTTTGGCATGATTATTGAAGGTAATGAACAGACATAGAAAATGTTTATAAAACAAATCTTGGTTTCTCCTGATTAATAGATATAGAAAATATATACATTCAATCATGGTTTCTTATGAGGACGACCATATCTATAACATTCTCTATATAATCTTCTTCTTCTAAATTCATAAATAATATCCAGATGAACTACATCTTTCATATTATCATAGATCCAACCTTGATCTTCATTTTCTTTAATGATAAATAAATCTGAATTTAAAGATCTTTCTTTAATGAATTTTTTAGGTTCAAGATCTAAAATCCATTTATTGACTAATCCAAAATCAAATTTCCAATCATTTGGTGGTAAAACTTTTGATAAATGATCCACTCCAGGTGGTCTTTTACCCGATAACCTTGATTTATTATTTTTATCATAAATTGTAGTTGAATATCTATAAAATGACCATTTCAGTTTTAATATACTTTTAATTTGTAATTCATAAACTTCAACAACTCTAATTTCTGGTGAATCGTCAACAATGATATCTTTTCTATCAAATTGTTTAACTTCTTTATCTGCATCTTCAATTATAACTGGTGGAGGTGATGGTTTTTTATTTAATAATGCATTTGCTTTTCTTGATTTACTCATATCAATTAAATATTTCTTACATTTTGGATGACATAAAATTAAACCGATCCATCCAGTTTGAATGAAAATTGGTCTCCAGGGAATAAATTGACCAAAAAATAATGTACCAAAAGTTACAACTAAAACTCCATAAAATATAAATGTTGATAATCTCTCATCTTTAAACCCAGCAGTTTCATAATAAAATTTTTCACCATGATCAATTCCCTTTAATACATCAGTTGTTAAATTTTGAAAATCTCGTAGATTTATTAATAATGCCAATTGTGATTTTCTATGTTTTGCAGTATCTTTTTTGGAATCTGAACTTTCTGCACTTGTTGTTTGAGTTGGTGTTTGTGATGTTAATGTATTTGATTCAGAATATTCTTCCAGAATAGAATAAGTTGATGATGCAACTTCAACATCTTGACGCAAATATTCTTCATCAACCATATCTTCAACTATACTAGTTTCAGGAGTATCAAGTAAAAAACTGAAAAATGATTGACCTCTTTTTTTGATTTTAATTAAATCAGGTCTTCTTGGAGGATGTCTATAAACATAACCAGGTATTAAAATGCCAAATAATATGAATAATAAAGGTAATGCTAATACTAAATGTGGCCATAAACAAACTGCCGTATATAAACATAAAACACATAAAGTTTTTGTAGGTTGTTTCCATGATATTATACTTATCAAAAGATATTGAATTGCAAAGAAATTAGTCATTTTTGATGCCAATTTTTTAACATTTGAAGCTAATAATGTAATTGATAAACCAGGTCTTTTATTTCTTTCAGGATCATTTAGCCTTTTTTCAAATAATTCTCTTTCAGGAATATCTTGTGGTAAGGCAGATTTTAATAATCTTTCAATCATTCGATCAGTAAAATGTGAATTTCTTTTGTTAGTAGTTGTAGCATTTTCGTCAGCTGATTCAGCCATTGATTCTATATGAGCTATCTCTTCATCAGTTAAATCAACAGAACCTTTACGTCCACTATATTTATCTAAACCCATTTCTAATAACGTTGATGCAGTATTTATTGCAATGGCTCTTTTACTAGCTGGATTTTTATCTGCAATATTATTACCTTTAATAACTGCTTGATTTATAATATTTATTGCATAATCCTTATAGGTTGATGATGAAGGAGTAGATGGAGGTGAATGTTGTTGATCTTGATCCATCTGTTGTATAATATTAGTTTGATTCAAATAATTTCTGTGGGGGGATATTTCATAGCACATGATAAACAAAATAGAGTCGCTACCAATTGGCATTTACATGAATATTCATACATTGAATTACATACAATAAACATCAACTATAAACAGAACTACAATGCTTTCAAGTATATTGCAATCGTATCCATTATGTATATTTAAAATAAATAAAACTCTTAAATTAAAAGTTTAATTTTCAACATTTTTATTGGATTTACAATGATGGGAAGTTTTTATCGTTAACTTCTGGTTTATCAGCTTGAGATTTACCACCTCTGAAACCACCTCTTCCACCTCTTGAATTACCTCTTGAGTTACCTCTTGAGTTACCTCTTGAATTACCTCTTGAATTACCTCTACCACCTCTGAAAGCACCTCTTGAGTTTTTGTTAAATGATGGAGCATTTTCATCAGCAAATGAAGCTTCAATTTCTAAAAATTTCTTTTCTTTAGCTTGTTTTGATCTAGTTTTCTTTTGAGCAGTTGAAGCAAAGAAAACTTCTTCTTGTTTTTCAATTTTTTCTTCAGATTCCCATTTCTCTGCGGCACCTTCATTAGCTTGTCTAATTTTTTTAGCACCATCTAATTCTTGTTGTTTTTGTTTTTGTTCAGCTAAATATTCTTCAAAAGTTTTCTTTGGAGTTGCATCAGCACTTGAATCAATTTCTTCAGCTTCAGCTTCTAAATCATGAGCAGCATCTTCAGTGCCTTCAACTTCTCCTTCTAATTCTCTTTTATCTGATTCACCCCAACCTTGTTGAAATTTCTTTTTTGAATCAGTTTTACCAGTTCTTGAATGACGATCAAATGGTTTTTTATAATGTTTGGTAGCAGTTGATTGTGGAGCAGCAATTTCTTTATTATCTGATTTGTTTTTTAAAGCAGCTTCATTACCAGTAACTGGTTTTTTGTTTTTTTTAGCTTTAGCTGGATCAGCTGATGGTGGAGCAGTATCAGCTTTTTTTGATGAAGTGTTTTTTTTAACAACTTCTCTAACAGGAGCAACAGGAACGTTATCTTCTTCGATATCGTTACCTAATAAGTCGTATAAGTTCTTTATTATAACATGTTAGTAAATTCACTTGTAAATCAGGGTAACTCTTGAACTTGAAAAATTTGATTAACCTCACACGATTTGATAGAATTTTCATCTTGCCAAATCGAATTGATATATATTAAACCTCCAAATGTAAATGTTTGTGATTCAATTGACTGAATCTCTTGTAATTCGTAATTCGTAATAATTTACATTCTTGACCCACTATTCAACCATTATTGCAAGATTAATAAAATTTTCAAATTTACAACTTTTCAAATTTCTAAACGTTTCAGAAATATTCATCAATTGACGAGTTTCCCACCAATTTTCTTGCTTTAAATTTGACATACTTTGTTTTGAAATGACATCTTTTGAAATAAACTTATCCTACTTGTCGACTCTTTTTCCCTTTATATATGAACAAAATATGAATTTCAAAGTAAAAAGTAAAAAATGTTGATTTTTTCTTTAATTTTTTTTTTTTTTTTTTTTTTTTTTCGTAAGTGCGATTTTCAAATTATTTGCATTGAAAATCAATAATTTTTCACTTAGTTTTAATAGCAAGTGACTTACTATATAAATTATATACAGTAGTAAGAGAATGATTTGACAGTATTACCCGGATATTGCAACTACCATTTGTATTTTGCAACTACCATTTTTATTTTGCAGCCATTAGACAAAAATACTAGACTTTGGTAAATTACTTGATTTATGTTAATATATTAATAAAGTTACCCACTATAAACATTTTAATTCTATTTATCATCAGTTGTTTTAATATTTTAATTCTATTTATCATCAGTTATTTTAATATTTTAATTCTATTTGTCATCAGTTATTTTAATATTTTAATTCTATTTATCATCAGTTATTTTAATAAATTCTTCTCCAACTCTTGTTAAAAAAGTCCTTATTGCTATTCTTAAATCACTTGTTAAACTTTTTGAAAATAATTTTAATGTTAATTTATACATCATTGGACTATGAGTTTTAAAATCTTCATCATCTAATTCAATATATCCTTCATAAATTTCTATTATAACTGGTTTCCATGTACTTATATTTCTTTGTTGATTAGTTTCATCAAATTCTGAATATCTTTCAGTAATAGTATTACATAATGGTATGATATAACCCATAATATCTTGTTTATCACTTGGTGAAATTTTATCATCATCACAATACATTCTAAACATTATATTTATAAAAACAGCAGATGAACTTGATTCTTGTTTTAATAAATTTGGTAATCTTTCAATTACTCCTGCATTCCATAACCTAACTCTTAAATCATAATCATCATTAAAATCTCTAGCAAAATTATAACTATTATGTAAAAGCATTGCCATTTTAACTAAATATTCATATGAAACATTTTCATAAAACGAATCATTTTCAAATAATTCTGATAATGTTTGAATTAATAATAACTGTAAAACACTCTTGACAACAATTGATGATTTTTCTTTAGATTTTTTCAATCTAGCTTCAGCTTCATTTACTATTTTCTCTTCTTGATATATTTCATCATTTTCAGCATCATCATCACCTCCAATATCACCTTCTTCATCTGTACTTTTTTTATCATTTAATGGATCTGCAGTAAATAATTCTTTAGCAGTAGTTAAATCAAATAAATTTTTAAAACCTTTTGTTATTTCATCCCAATGTTTATTATTAAAACTAGCAGCATTTTCAATTAATAAATTTGATAAACATTCTCTACCAATTCTTGCAATTGTATCATTTTCTTGACATATACAAGATGTTATTAATTTTAAATATTCACTTAATAAATGATTTAATGCAGTAAAATAATGGGTAAATAATGATATCATACTTTTTAAAGCTTGAATTAAAGTAGTTGATAACCAAACTGACGTTTTATCATTCAAATCATCCAACCCAATTTCCCAATGATTTGTTAATATATTAAAAATTGGGAATAGTAATTTATGGAAAATCATATCCCAAAATTCAACTTCAAAATATTCACCATATTTCATTAATACGTCAAAAAAGCCATTCAATGCTCTTGATCTAACCTCCAATTCTTCACCAGTCATTATAATATCATGAAAACCAAATAAAACAGGGAACCATAATTTAATTAAATGTTCTTTCTTCTCATTTGGATCAATTATTGGATCGTTTTCATTCAAGAAACTATATTGAGCAATTTCATGTATCAATCTTGATAATACATCTAATGATAACAAACTAATTCTTTGAAATCTTTCATTCTTTGCCAACTCAGTAAAACATACGACTAAATCACTAAATGAATCTTGATTTCTAACTTCTTCAATATATTCTTTATTAATCCATTTTGCCATTTTATATGATTTCAAAACCAATGATTCTTCATTTTCTTTTGCAGCTGCTGAACAAACACCAAATATAGATTTCCAACCTGATTTTATTTTACTTGCTCTTGCTAATATCATATTATTTATACATTCCAATACCATATCTTTAACTTCTAATGAATGATTATGTATAATAATATATTCAAATGGTTTTAAAAATTCTTTTTGAAATTTAAAATGTGATAATTCATCAATTTCCAAAAATCTCATAGACAATTGTCTTAATGAATCCAATGCAAAAAATGATACTGCTGGATTAGTATGATTACCAACTGCATTAAAAGTTTCATTCATTATTGACCATATAAGAGACCATTCTAATCTTATACGATCCATATTATAATAACATATATCAACCACTTTTTGTAATGAATAAGTTCTTGGATTTGTACTTTGACCAGATGAATTTATTTCTTCTTTAGCAACTTCAGATAATGATTTGACAAATTCAACAATACTTTTACCTGATAGATTAGCACTATTTGTAAAAACTTTATCTATTGCAACTTCTAATTCAGTCTTGGTTAATAATTTTGCCACTATTGGAGTTAAATGTTGATTATGATATTTATTAGCGGCTGATTGAGCTGGTGTTTGAGACGAAAATGAACTAAAGAAACTACCACTTGTTCTTGTTGATTCAAATGAATTTTTTGAAATCAATTTTGCATTTACAACATCAGGTATTGAGTCTTGATCTACTCCTTGTGCTATTAATTGTAGTCTTTCCAATTGTGAAATTGATGTTAATATTTGTAACCATGCACCTACATTTAAATGATCTCCTTCGGAAACTGCCAAATCCAACATTATATAAACGGCGTCAACATTTTTTTGTTTCATTTCTTCATAATTATTCAAGTTTTGAAATTGTACTAAAGCTCCAATAAATGATGTTCTTGCATAATCTAAATCAAACATACAAGCAATACGTATAGCTAATTTTATTCCTTCTAAACATGCTCTAGTCACAACATCTTCATCATACTCTTTAAATGGTGGTGTCAAACCAGCTAATATTGACATCCATAATGTATCAAATATAGACTTCACATGTAATACACTTGATGCAACATAGAATATTTCATTCAGATTATCAGATTTTAATTTCCTACCCAAATTTTTAACCAATTTCTCTGTCTTCGTTGCCATTTCTTTTGATGCATGAATATAAGCTTCTCTATTTAAATCACGATTTCCGAAAAAACCAATTGATTGTGTTTGGCCTGTTACACTTAAATCACCAGCTAATAATGCAGCATGTTGTTCCGATTTTAATTTAATTTCATTATTTTGAATTTCTTCATAAATTTTCTCCAAAAATTCTCTTGGTAAATCTTTACCATCATCTAAACCTTTATTATTAGCAATAAAACTTTCCACACTCATTTTATTCTTTATATGTGATGAATGTAAATCAGTATTTAATAGTATAACTGAATAAGCTAATAAATATGGTGTATCAGCATTACCAAATATATCAGGATTACCCAAAACATATCTTTCTGCAAATTTTAATAAAAATCTATCAATTTTTTGACCTTCACCAGGTAATCTAAATGCTTGCAAAAATTTTCTTAAAGCTTCAACGAATGTAGTATTTTCAAATTCCAATTCATCAACAAAAGCATGCATAATTGCTATATGTTTTTCATCACCTTCACCTAAATATTCACCAATAACTTGTTTGTCAAGACCATCAGCACTCAACAAGAAATGACCAATATCTTTTGGATCATCGGAAGGTATAAATCCGTTATTAATAAAATATGCAATACCTTTCTTAGCTTTTTGATTAAATTGTTTAATACCTTCAAGTAAAACCTTTTTACGTTGCTTTTGACTTTCAAATTGTTCAAATTTATCAGTTTCTGCGGGTATTGGTGTTTGATTTCCATTAGTTTCATCTACAAATGAAGTATTTCGTGAATTACTGATGGATGTTGAATTTGAATCTGACCTATCTCTACCTAATGACAAATTTGATTCATTTGAATTAGGTTGTCTAATAGAACTTTTCAAACCTTTTTGAGCCCATGAATACAATGAGCGTAAAAATGCAACTGAACAGCCAATTGAAGTCATTTTCAAAGCATATTCTAATGGGAATTGATTATAAATCTCAGGTTCGGGAGGTTTTGAAGACATTGTACTACTTGTTAAATTTGCAATCTTATTTATATCATAAACTGATATACCATTTCTTCTATTTTCGAAAAAAGCATACTTTTGTTGCGGTGTAACTTCAATTCTTTGTAATGACAATCTAGTTAGGTAATCTATAATTTTTTCACAAATATTTGTCAGATTACTATCACAATCATAATTTAAATAAAACTCAATTATACATCTTGAATCATTACATAATCTTTCAATGATTGACAATAAATATCTTTTTTGATGAGGACTAGAAGTTTTCATTTCAGCAACTGGGAAATAAATTTCATCCCAAAACACTGGAATTTCTCTTTTAAATTCATTTCTTAAATTTGATATTATTAACCAAAAAATTTCCAAAGATAATTCAAAAACCGGGGCTAAAGCAGTTGCTGCATTCTTTGATAATACTAAATTGATATATTGTCTAACTGCATTGATTAATCGTATTTGTTGTTCATTTGCATTTGATGATAATAAAACAACATCGTGACTTAAAAATATTTCAATGTGCTCTTTTAAAATAGTATGAATAACATGTAATGATAATAATTTTGATCTTACAGAATGGGATTTCATATCAATTGTAGTTGAATCCAATGATTTTATAGATAATTTACACATAGCTCTAAATACCAAAAATGCGTCTTTAACAACTAAATCTTCATCATTTGCATTTGCATAATTAGCTTCACTAACGCGATCTTGATCATTTATAGAATCGTTTAATCTCTCCAACCTTTTCAAAGTTAATTTTTCAGCTGAATGATTATTTGTAATCTCAAATTCATCAATTGATTGCTGCAGTGAAATTTTAGGTCTACTTTTCAGTTTCATTGATTCTTCAACTCGTTGAAAGATAGCACCAATTACTTGAGTTAATATACCTTGTGCAACTGCTTGGTTTCTTGCACTTAATGAAAAAATAAACACATTGTAAATTTGTCTTACAGCTTGTAATAATGAAGCACCATGGCAAGGCATTAATAAAATACTATGCATTAAAGCTCTGACAACTTGTAATTCAACTTCAGGATCAGTACCTTCACCCTCGAAACAATTAGATATAACATTAACCGATTCATCAGTTAACTTTATTTCTTCTGAATAATCATCAAATTGAGCATAATCAAATAATTTTGCAAACAAATCAATAGCTTTAATTTTTAAATCCACACTTGAAGTTTCACAACATGCCTTTAATGCATCAAATATTATACTTGAATTTCTATAATCTGGATTATTTAATGAATCTAAAGCTTTTTGAATAACTTGTTTAAATTTATCATTTTTCTTGGCCTCCTTACTAGTGAGGATAATTTCAAAAGTTTTCTTGAATAATTGTGAATTATCAACAGTAGCACCTGAAGATATAGATAATGTTGAATGTTGACGTGTATGGCGTGTATTTCTTGTTTGATTTGAGGTAACTGATTCTGTATCAGTTGCAGAAATTGTTGGTAAGGTTGGATTCTCTTCGGAATCGGCAACACCATTATTTGATAAATCTTCTTTTACTTCTTCTGGCAAATCTACTTCATCTGATTGATCTGTTATATCATGTCTACGATCATCTTGTACTTCCTGGACTTGTTCGTTATTCAATTCTTCAATTTGGGTTCTCTCGACTGGCAATTGTTGATTATCTTCCGCCGTAATATTTTCTTCTTCTTTTATTTCTTCACCATTTTGTTCATCTTTTAATTCAGGTAGTCCCGTTTGTTGTTCATATTTTAAATGATCCTCTATTTCAGGCATTACTTAATTCAATTGAGTAATTACCGTTCGATATCGATTAGTATTGATTTGAAAATATTCGTTGTTTTCTTTTGTTCAATAGAAAAAATATTAGCCAAAAAAAAATCAATTATGTAATTTCATTTAATACTAACAATTTATTATCACACAAGTTTATATTCAATTATACTACTTACTCTATTTAAAACTCACTTAAAGCTACTGAAGTTGCTTGAAAATCATCATGAGATATTGAAATATTAATATTCTTAACACCAACTTTTTTTGAAGCTTTTTCAGCATCTCCATGTAATTTAACAATTGGTTTACCAGTTGAATCTCTTAAAATTTCAATATCAATTAAACTAGCTCCAGCACCTTTTGATTCAACACCTAAAGCTTTGAAAACCGCTTCTTTTGCTGACCAAGTTCCTGTAAATGAAGCTTGTGGATTTGATGAATTCTTACAATAATTAATTTCTTCATTAGTAAAATTTCTTTCAATAAAAGTTTCATTATCAATATTTAATTCTGATAATAATTCAACATCAACACCAACACCTTTTGATGATTTATTTAATGATGATAAAGCTTTTGCTGTGTTTTTAGCTACTTCTCCAATATAAGTTTTTGATTGAATACCTTTTTTGGAAAAGACTAAATCATGATTTTTTGATTCTTCAACTCTAGCTAATGGATCTAAGTAAACTGGTTGTTCCAATTCATCACCATATGGAGGTTTATCTTTAGCAACAAACATTGTATTTCTTGTAATAGCATTATGCATGTATCTATAAGTCTTTTTATTTCTTGCTGCAAATTTTTGAGCATATTCTTCATAAGTTTGTTTATCCAAAACAGAATACAAATAATCTGGATGAACAACAACAGCTTGTGCACCTTTTTGACCAAAACCAAATGATGTAACAGAAATAGCTTTAATACCATCTGTTTGAATTGATCTTGATGGATATAACACATATTCATATTGTTCTAAAACTTTATCAACATTATCAGCATTTCTATTACCCGGAACAATACCAGTTTCTAAGATTTGAATAGCACCATTCAACATCCAAGCACCAGCAGCTCCTTTTGGGTGACCAGTTAAGTATTTTTGGAAAACACCAAATACTGGATTACCTTCAGATCTGCCTAAATGTTTCATCATACTATTAATCGTAGCTGATTCATTCTTATCATTAGCAACGGTTGATGTACCATGGAATGAACAAACACCAATATCATCAATTGTTAAATTAAAAGCAGCTAATGCACCTCTTAATGGGGAGATTCTTGGATCTGATTTATAAAATGAGTTACCCCATTGTTTTTTAGCGTCAGAAATTTGTCTCTTTGATTCACGGTAAATTTCTTCAGTTCTTTCTTTAAGGAATTCTTCCTTTGAAAATTCTTTACCAAAATCTTCTTTTGCTAATTCAGCTTCATCTTGTAAGTAATTAATTTCCGATTCTTCCCAATTTTTAATTTGATCCAATCTTTTTTCAAGTTGTCTTTTTCTATATTTAATGTTTAATAATGGTGATGGATATTTCAAATCTCCATGATGTTCTTTTGCTGTTGTTAAAATACCTTTACCTGGAGCAGGAACTGATCTACCAATTTTATCAGTTGCAGTAGCTGTCATTGCTAAAACTGCATGAATTGGAACACCCATTTTAATAGCTAAATCAGCAGTCATGATAACTTGAATACCTGAACCTTGAGCTTCCATAAAACCATTTCTTGTTGTAGTAGTTGGTCTTGACATTTCTTTTGGAGTTCTACCATGGTTAAATTCATCAATAGCATTTGAAGTAGCATTCATATTTGCGAATTCATATGAACCTTCTTCTTGGAAGTCATCATAACCACCAACCAAGACAACTTTTGCTTTACCAGATAAAATTGTTTCAATACCAATATCAACAGATTCAACTGCAGTAGCACAAGCACCAACTGGAGTTTTAATTGGACCTGATGATGATAATAATAACATATTAACCCAAGCAGCCATTGTATTAATAAATGATTCTTGTAAAATATCATTCTGAACTGGTTTATCAGCATATCTATCTCTAAACATTCCTCTTAATGCTGAAACTCCACCCATACCTGAACCTGAACAATTACCAACTTCTGAAACGTGAACATATTTATAAAATTCATAAGGATCAGTAATACCAGCTGATAATAAAGCTTCGACAGTTGCAACTAAAACGTATAAAGTAATTGGATCAACTTGATTAATTGTATCTTCTGGTATACCATAAATTTTAGCATCCCAACCAGTTGGAATTTGACCAGCAACTAATCTATCAAATCTTAAAGCTTTTGGTATAAATAATGTAGCACCTTTTAATAATCTAACAGTGTATTCACCACTTTCTTCGATTTCGAAAATTTCACATTTATCACCATGTTCATGTTTGTAGTGTTCTGCAGTTTCTTTTGAACATTCAAATGGTTCTAAATCATGTTGAATCACAACTTCTTGTATCATTTTCTTATTCTTTGGATCATAACCAGCAAATAATTCTGGTTCAATTAATCTAATACCTGAATGTTCTAAAATTTCTTCTTCATATTTAGATTTAATGTCTTTATCATCAACCGGTGTTTGAGTTTTTGCGTCAATCCAACCTGAGTATGGTTTACCTTTCAAATTACCGTTATGATATTTAATCAAACCCATAATCCAAGCCATTTCAATGGCACCTTCTAATGAAAATTCACCAAAAGCTTCCATTTCCCATCTTGTTCTTGAATTACCCCATGGACCAACTTCAGCAAAACCTGTAACAACAACTATGTTTTCTAAATCTAACATTCCTTCCAAGTTTGGAGAAATTTCTTTAATTTCTTCATATGATTTCAAAGTTGGGAATTCAAATTTCATATTTGCTCTTGGTTGAACTTTAACTGCATTATAGTTTGAATCAACATTATCTCCATTGATAACTTTTTGTTCAATTGAAGATTCAATTGAAACAGCTCTTCTAATATCAGCATTTTCAGTTAAATCAGTTCTTAATTTTGAAGTAAATTCTTTCAAGTTTTCAATAAATTGTAAACCACCATTCAAATCAGCCATAATTGGTTCTTCTTGACATAATTGAACAATTGAAGGAGTTAATAAACCTAAAATATTGAAAGCCATTTCCTTTTGTGAAAATGTTCTAACACCCAATTTTTCAATACCTTCAGCAATTATATTATTTGCACTCATTAATCCAGTACCTCTTGTCCAACCAATAATTGCACCACAAATGGTTAATTTTGTTGCCCAATCTTCAGAGTACCATCTGTTGAATAAAGTTTCTAAAGAAATTTTTGATTCTGAATATAAACCATCAAAACCAAAAGTACCATGATTTGGTGATAATGGTAAAATAACTTGAGCTGGTCTTGTATCAGTTTGTTTTTTAGTTTTTACAGCACCTAATAATCTTAATAAATTAGTCAACATGATTCTATGAGCAAGTTCAGATCTTGAATCAATATTATCAATGCCATTACCATTTTCTGGAATAGCAGCAAATGGAATTATAACATCTAAATCCCAACCTAAACCACCTTTTTTGGTATCTTTATAAATATAGTCAACTAATGCATCAACATCTTGTATTGAACCTTGATTAAATGGAACAACAACTAATGTTGAACCTGCTGCACCATATCTTGCATACATGTTTTGATAAAATTCAGTAACTTTTTTGGAAAATCTTGAAGTAGTAACAATAACTTTAGCACCACCACTAATTAAACCTTGTAAAATTTCGGCACCAATTGATCCTGCACCAGCACCTGTTACTAAAACATATTTATCAGCAAAAGTTAAACCATTAATAGCAGCTGATTCTAAACCATTTAAATACATTGATGATAATTTACGATCATATTCCCAACCATTACTTGATTTCTTTTGTAAATGTAAAAATGGTATTGTTTGATTTGGAATAGTTGATGAAACTGGTTGTAAAATTGATGTTTTATCTGGTAATGAAGCAATTTCATCATCATCATTATCAGAAGCAGTTGATAATTCATCTTCATCAGGGGTATTTGCACCGGTTGGAGCTTGTAAAATATCTTTTGTTAATTGTTGAGTTTCAATTTCATGTGATGATTCAACAACTTTTAATAATTGATCATAAACTTTTTCTAATTCTAATTTAGAATCTTTTGAAGCTTGTTTTGAAATTGCTTTATAAACTCTAACTAAATCTTCTTGAATAGTTGGTTGTTGAACTTTTGTCATAGAACCACCTTGAGCCATTTCATAAACATATTGTTCAAATTTTCTAACTGAATCTTTGTTAACTTCATCATAAACAATTTCACCTTTTGAACTAACAGTTGTTTTTGGACCAGTGATTCTTGAAACATCTTTAAAGACTGGTTGTTCATTAATAACTTGTTTACAATTATCAATCAATTGTTGACCTAATTTCTTAGCCAATTTATAGGTCTCACCCTTATATTCAGGACAATGATCAATATGATATTGCATAAATTTAATTAATGTTGGATTTGATCTATTCATAATTTGAATACATTGATTAATTGTTTCTCTATCAACAGATGTTAATTTACCAAAGATAATATCAAACCACATTGATAAGACGTCTTGTCTAGCCCAATTCCAATAAGAATCATAAGTTCTTGATTTTAATTCTGAAAATGTTGGTTTTATACCTTTGGCATAAAATTCTCCATGTTCTGCTTCCCATAAATCTAACTCTTGTTGTAAAACTTTTGTAGCTTCTTTTTCTTTTATAAATGATTTTGCACCTTTATTAAGATCAACTTGCAAATATCTTGCTAAAACTTCCAATTGTTGTTTAGCTAATTTTTTATTTTCAGCAGTTAATGCATCTAAAGCAGCACTATCAACAACAGCAGCTGAACCATTTGAACTTGATTGAGAAGATGATGATGTTAATGAAATACCAGCATGTTGTGCGTATTTTTGAGCCATTGAATCTAAAAATGATTTTGCTTCTGCTTCTGAATTTAATCTTGAACCTGGTTCATTTGTTAAACATATTAATAAAACAGAATCTTGTCTACCTGAACCTAAACCAAATCTTGATTCTAAGTATTTTCTTGCATTTGTAATTGAAAATCCACCAGGCATTTTTGATGACATTAATCTTGAAATTAAAGAAGTTGAAGTTTTACCTAATGAACCATTAAATGAATCTTGAAATTGTTCAGCTAATTCTTCTAATGGAGTTTCTTCTGGTTTTTCTGGTGTTGAACCAAATTCTTTGCCTAAATCTCCTAAAATTTCATTTTGAACAGTTGATTTACCATTAACTAGATCTTTTATAGCTTTTGACATTGGAACTGATTCTAATGGTTTTTTCAATTTTTGTGAAACTAAAACATGAATTAATAATGATGCTTTGACTGGTTCATCTGGAATTGCTTCAACTGGACCTGAAGCAACTGGAGCTGGAGCTTGAGCTTGAGCAGCAGCTGGAGCAGCAGCTTGCGGAGCTTCTTGTTTTTCTTCTTCTTTTGGTTGTTCTTTTGGAGCTAAATCTGCTGGATCTGGAGTATAGTAAATTTCTTTTGCATCTTTTGAATAACATAAAACCTGACGATGTAAGGATAAAGCCGCATCGTAAGATTCATATTTAGCTTTAATTGTACGTGACGCCATACCTGCTAAAGTTGGTGACGGACCAATTTCAACGACTCTTTCAGTATTATGTTGTTTTAAAAAAACATCTTGAGTTTCAATCCATCTAACTGGAGAAGCAAATTGATATGCTAATAATTCAGTTAATAAAGTATGAGATAATTCTTGTTCAATTTCTGGTCTCATAATTGGTAATTAATGAATTGAATTGAGAAATGAAAAATTTATTGAAAATGAAATAATTCAAAGTAAATGTAAATATTTTATATTAAAACGATTAACCTTTTAAACGTAGTATTTTTCATTTGTACCAACGGTTTTGAGTTTTTTAATTATTTACCCAAAAAATTAATTTTTGATGGGAGACACGTTATATTTTTACACCGAAATACGCAAGGTAAAGGATTACAGACGCTGTATATTGCAATTACTACTAGGAAAGATTTGACGGTCGATACTAGTAAATGTTAAAGTTCTTCCACTGACTTAAAGCTTTCTATAACTATTCTATTATCCCAACATAAGTAGTCTCAACATTTGATCTAATTGTAATCTATTACACAAAATCTAATTTTTTTTTTTTTCTGTTGAGATTTTGCAACTAAAAAAAAAAAAAAAAAAAAAAAAATTTGGAATGTCAAAACCAAATCATTTGAGACACGACACTAGAGTTTTATGACATTCACCTGCATGTGTACATTTTTAAGAAGTTGAAAAATTTTATCTCTTTCATATATCACTTTCTTTTCAGTATATAATTCAAATATATACTTATTTTTACTTCAATTCTATTTTTTTTATAATTTATTCAACCCAAAGCTTAATGCCTTCTCATTTACCCTGATTATATTCAGTTATTTTCAGTTTAAAGTGGTGAAAGAGAACACTTTTGCATTTTGGAATATCAACTTCAAGATCGTCTCCACCCTGAAATATCTAATTTTTAATTAAATTCAGTAGAATTTTAGGACTATTTTACATGATCTACATTTGTTCTCTTTTGTCATAATAATGTATTTACAATTTTATTAAAATATAAATCAAATTCATCTCTATATAAAATTTTATTCCTATCAATTTCAAAAATATATTTACTCATGGTATTTGATTCATTGTTTATAAATTCTATCCAATTTAAGCTTGCCAATTTTCTATTAAATTCGAGTATAAAATCAAGAAATTTCAACTTATTCATATTTTTGATTTCATTATACCATAAGTCTTGTGAAATTAAGGAACAATTTGAATTATTCTGACTATGATTATCGTTGGTTAATTCGACTATTTGTATGGATAAAAACACAATTGATTGTGATAAGTAAGGTAATAGTTCAATAACATCTTTTTCCAAAATTTGTAATTTTAGATATCTTAATTTTTTAAAGTACTGCAAATTCTTTAATGCCTGTATATTCAAAGGTTGGTTGATTTCTAACGATATCAAATCTTTTGATAGGGAAGTCAATAAGGAATCTAAATTTAAGTTTGTAGTTAATTTCAAATGTTGTAATTTTGATAAATTTGATAAAAATTTAATCAATTTGCAATCTTCATTTTCTATTGAAATTTCAAATATTTCTAAATTGGGTACATTCAAAGATGAAAGGCTTTTATATTTACAATTACAGTTATCAATGATTAAATGTTTTAAACTTGTTGAAATTGAGGGCAATTCAGTTAGGTTCATATTTCTCAAGGCTAATTTTAATAAATTTGATGAATTTATATTTGAGCATGATGGTGATGAAGTTAAAACCAACTCACCTATATATAGTGAGCCTGGATTTCCTTCAGTTTTTATATTACCGTTAATTTTACGTAGTTCAGTATTTTGTCTTAATAAATTCACTGATAATGGATTGTCATGATTCCATTCAAAATCATTCAAATTTCTCATAAATGGTAGATAATCTTGGAATAGTTCGGTTATTGTTAAGTCGGGTATATCTGGAAGCTTTTTTATTAGAAGTTTTTTGATATATCTAGCATTTTGGGTATGATTTAAACTTCTAAAGAATAATTTCAATTGGTAAACTGTTGATATATTAACCCCATAGATAAACCTGTTGTCTAACTTATACAAATTTTCTAACCGTTTGAATTCAACCAAACTATCACTATTTGTTTGATAAATTTTTGGTGTTGAATCAATTATAATTACTGAATATAATCTTTGTTTTAAAACTTTGTGGAAAAATGAGTTTGTTAATGATAATGATAAAATCTCATCTTGTTGTAAGTTGTAAAATATATTTTCTAAAATTTCAATTGGTAAATTTGTCAACATGAAAAGCCTTCATAGACTAAAACCTGGAATTCATGGCGATATATATAACTCTGGGGTTTGGCATTTGTTTTCCGATCGGATTGGTAGAAAAATTTTAATCTAAAAGATCAGTTACACAAAATTGAAAAATCCAACCACAGTTCAGTATGCTCTAAAACGGTCAAACGAAAAAGAAAAAAAAGAAAACAATGATCCAAATGCCCTTTAGTTTCTAACTTCATGTGTAATTGTTATTCAAACCTCGTTCTAAAATTATATTCTCAAATAATTGTGTTGCAACGTAATCAATTCGACTTATTACTTCAATAACTTTCAATCTTGATTCAGATCTCTGTAAACGAACCATAGTGTTTGGTTCAATAAATTGAATACTCTATATTTATCTTTTAATCAATTCGGTTGTTGCAAAGAACAGCTGTCTACATGAAAATAACGACTGCTTAAAGATACTGCACGATAAATTGTCGGTCAATTCAGAATGCTTGCGAATTGCTAGTATTTACAATTAGATTGTTAGTTTCGCTGAAATTCTTCGACTAAGAACTCTCCATTTTGTTTAGTACTAACATTCACAATAAGAATACAAGGCTTTTATAATCAGTCTAGAGCTTGAAATTTATAGACGATACAATTCAATACCCCTGATTTTATTGATAGGTCTCTAACTCGTTAAAGTGCGTCTGTCTATGAAATACGAATTAATCGATAGGTCGAGCTAAGTCGCATCAAACCTAACGCGAAAGAGAATTTAGCCGCTCTAACTCATCGCATTGAAAAGCACGTACTAAAAATTTTGATTTTGAATAATTTTGCTTCTATGCAGTCTTACTTTAGTAAATTTCAAAACTCAATTTGTAATTAACTTCCTCGAAGCCCGAATTGACAACTCGAAAAAACAATGTTTAAATTACAAAGTTAAGTTTGGGAGATGTGTAGCATATAATTCAGGACTCTCGACTCTGTATAAATAGTACATATCCAGTGAAAATTTGTTCTTCCTGTCATATAAGCGGATACATTTAGTACAGTTCGCCCTAAGAATAGCGCTAAAAAATAATTTTGTAGCACTATATCATCGATTTGAAGAATTTAATTCTGAGACGAATATAGTTGTCTGCAGTATCTCATTAAATTCAACATATAATCTTTGAGTTCTTTCATATGTGTTATTTAATGCAATGATTACTTTTCGCTAGATTGAAGTAGACCTATTTCAATTTCAACACTAACAATTCACCTTTGAACTTTTTGATAATTATTTGCTTGTTTACGAATGCATAATTGTAAAATACCCACTGATATTTTTTGCCAAATTTGATCATTCAAGGAAAGCCAACTTCAAATGTACTTGGCAAACAATTCAACGTTTATAAATAATTTATTTTACCTTAATCCTCAAGAATATTATTAAATTAATCTGTTTCCAAACACATAAAAAAAAAAAAAATAATTCGTATCGCCTGGCGATTTGATTTTTAGATCTATTCTGAATTTAGTTAGCCCAAGTCGAAAATGTGAAGTTTAGTTACGAGAAGATGAGAGACTAATTATGCACATAATGAAATGGATTAAAGCTGTGTCCAGTAGACATTTGAAAGCAATTTATCCGATTCTATCAATCAGTGGTCCATCAAATATTGGTATTGTTCACTACTTGTTTGCTAGCTATACAAGCAGAAATCTTTTTACTTTTTATCGAAAACTGTAGAAAGAGGTGAAGAAAATGTTTTTGATTCTCTTGATGCTCATTATATTTTGATTGATAGTAAAAGAACGAATTTACCGAATGATGTTGTCGTCAGTTCTTCAAATGGTGTTTTTGCTTACATGAATAATATGGAAGCAAATGTCATTAATTTTGGTACATTTAACTCAATTTTTCGACTACAATCAGGTTCCACAGCCACAACTGATTTGCAAATTCAAATGAGATTTTTTGATTCAAATTAATTGAAGAATTGTCAATTATACTTCATGGATTTGGTAATGAGAATTTTATTGTAATAGATGCTGATGTAACTGGTTTTGAGTACGATGCTATTTCAGTTGTGTTAACTTTGCAGTCAAATGATGCATTCAAAGAGTATGATATTGGAGTAGGTTATGATTAGAGATTATTACCATTTCTCATTTATCTCTCATATACATCCATATCTGTTACCTTAAATAATATTGAAGTTTTGTTAAATTATAAAGTTCAACGCAGCTAAAAAATGCATGATTACACTCTTCAACTCAATTTATTCAAGTCAGATAAATTGGATAAAGATAGTGAATTAAAATACAATTTACGAATAACTTCCAGTTTGACCCCACGATATTTATTTGCGATTTTATTCGTTATTAATCTTAGACCTGTAATAAAGGTTGTTTATTACATTTATTGCTGATTGCTAAGAGCTGCAATATGCCGTGCTGCAGTATGCCCTGCTGCAGTATGCCCAGAATTTAATTTTGCTGCAAAATCATCTTAACCCAGAAATTAAAGTGAAGCGTGCCCATTGCCCTTATCCAGTTTAATACATAAAAGGCTATTAAATTATCCAGTTTAATACATAAAAGGCTATTAAATAATTTCCCACATTGTCTAATCACCTTTAAGATTTAATTCAACAAAATAGTTGACAATAGAGGAATTGAGAACAATAATTGATTTAGTGATTATGCATAGGAGTAAAAACTACAAGCGACAATTAAATATGATACATCATCAAGAGACTTAAATTCCAATATTTAATTATCGATTGCTTTGTTTAAGATGAAATAGTGGGATTGAAATGTAAGTCTAATTTGTTATTTTGCATATTACATTATAAAATTTCAACGGTTTATTTATTGTATAGGTTCGGGTTTTAGTGTTTAACAAGTTTAAGAAGTTTAAGAAATTTAAGAAGTTTAAGAAGCTTAACATAGTCTTAAAGCACAAGTATAAAGAATTGAATTTCATAGTTTTTATTGTGTCTATTGTTTCTATTGTTTCTACATCGTGTGATGATGCAACTTACTGATTCTCGCTCGTGGCTAATAAACGGTTATCATATTATAATCGTATAAATTAAACTTCCGCGGAACTAAAACACCAAAAAAAGGAAAAAAAGGAAAAAAAGGAAAAAAAGGAAAAAAAGGAAAAAAAGGAAACTCAATAATTAAGAAATATATAAAACAAGTGCATAAGCATAGGTAATATATATATAGAAAGGGGAGATTCGGTTTCGGTTGATTTTCTTCTTATTGATTAATGCAATAATAATGTGCTAATTTAAATTAGTGTGTCTATTTGAAATTAAGTAAAATGGACTAAATTTAATGTTATAAAATCGTACTACTATGTGGACTAAACTCAATACAATATTAGTAAAGTTAATTCCTTTATATAAATTATCTAAAACCATAATTTATTTGATTTAATGAGATGCAACATCATACAGGCTAAAACTGCATATAATATATAAATAAAAAAAAAAAAGAAATTTTCAGATCTAAAACAAGAATATACGCATATTGTTAATTATATTAATTATATACAGTAAATTGACGTGTAAATCTGTCATAAAACTGTTTCTTAAAGTATTAAAGTATTAAGACATTTAACTTGTTAGAATTTTAGTATATAATTAGCGTATAATAATATAATACTATAATAATATAATACTATAATAATATAATAATATAATAATATAAGAATATTCAAAGTATATTAATTGATATTTATTAATTTAATATGAAAGGCAATATTCAAACACAATAGACATTCTAAATCTAATACAAACGTAATTGATACTTTATGATACTTTATTAAATTAATATTTGTTCAGTATTAGTATAGTATAGTATATTAAATTAATATTTGTTTAGTATTACTATAGTGTATTAAATTAATATTTGTTTAGTAATACTATTAGTATAGTATAGTATAGTATAGTATAACTCTCGTTCACATATATCCACGTATTATAAATCTACTTGACAAATTTAACAAATTTAGACGGTTATATTTTTTTTAGTCCAATTATATTTAAAAGAATCAATATTAAAAAAACACAAAGGTACAAAATCTGAAGCGAGAAATAGACTCAATTTTTTTGGCATATCGCCTACTAAGAACTAAGTTTAACATCATGGAATCATGCGATAAATCTCTTACCATAAATTAATCAACTAAACTCTCTATTATAGTATTGTCTTTATTTCTAATAATTCGACTTAGGTTTATTGTCTTGTTTTTTATTAGTTTCTTCTTATTATATTAAAACAATTCAGAAAATACTCATAACCAATTATCATGTAATACTAATAATAATAATACTAATAATAATAATACTAATAATAATAGTGAATAGGAGCGTAGTTTATATATAGTACATTGGTAATAATACACTACCTTTTTATTTAGTATTATAATTTAAACTTTTAAATTTGATTTTTAGATTTCCTTAATTTTTCAATTTTTATTTATTAGATTTATATTTCAAAACCCTAATTGAAAGAAATAGAGGTATTAATAAATATCAATCTAACAACCATCATTCTAATAGATTGTATTATTTAGTAGTATTTCATATCCATCATCAGTCATCAACTATTAAAAGACAAAGAGACAGAGAGAGAGAGACACACTATCGTATCATATTATTATTATTGTCTCAATAATTAAATTTCAAACAAGGGGCTTCATATTTAATTTTTCAAAACGATAATATATAATTTATATTTCTCTTTTTTTAGCCCATATCAATTTACAACCAATTTACAACCAATTTATAAGAACCAATTTACAACCAATTTACAACACCAACCAATTTACAACACCAACCAATTTACAACAACCAACTATATTACATTATATATATATTACAGTTCATATTGAAAGAACAACCATTTACAACAACCAACTATTACATTATATATATATATTACAGTTCATATTGAAAGAACAACCATTTATATCATTCATACATTCATTCATTCATTCATTCATTCATTCATTAAACAAATCTTAAATAAATAACTCAAAATATCATTTACTATAAAGATAAAGAGTTTCAATTATTACTACCAATTTATTTATTTACTTTTGCTTACTAAAATAAACTATTTCAAAAGAAATTATATATTTTCCAAATCTTAGTAATTTCAATTTATATTCTAACATTAATCAATATTCATATTTATATTCATATTCATATTCATATTCATATTCATATACTACTACCTATTAATAGATATACTACTACCATAACAATAGAAAAAAGACAATTCAACTACTACTAGATTAAAGTTTTTATTTCATTTATACCCCAAGAAAGAAAAGTTAGTTAGTTAGTCAAGTTACATTTATATTAATTTTTTGTCATTATTCAAATTTCAATCTTGTATATTAATTATTACTATTATCAATTAAGTTTAAGAGATTCAAATTATACCTTAAATTTGTATTACTACTATTAATATTTTCACTACTACATCACCCCCCATTAGGTCCAATTTACATCATCACCTATTTTTTATCCTTACAATATATTACTACAATTATTCCGTGAAGTATTCATACATACATACAAAACTTATATTTTATATATTTATATTTTATATTTATATTTTATATTTTATATTTTATATTTTATATTTTATAACAACTGATATTTTTCAAACAGAGAACTTATAAAATATTAGAACTTGGTTTTACATACATAATTCATCATACCATAAATTTAATTATTCATTATTTATAATATTGCTTATAATAATTAAATCAACTATTATACGGGACAGGACAAATCAACAATCATCATAACAATAAAATAATATAGACTATACTTCAGTTTATTTATTTTAAATTTTTTTTTTTTTTTTTTTTTCCTTCACCGTATATTTTATTTCAGGCCAAGGGTATTAATTAATTAATACCAATTAATTCATACCAATTAATTAATTAATTATTACTAGACATACAAAAGATTAATTTAATTACTAGTTGATAACAAGGATCAAGACAGTTTTAACTACAGCAAAATCTACTAAATCTACTAAATCAATAGATTATACATAGTAGTTTTATATTTTTTTTTTGCCGTTATATTTAGATCAAAAATATTATAGCAACGCCACCCCCAAAAATTTAATCATATATACATATAATCTATTAAAAATATCAATTAATTTTCCAAATACATCATATATCATGTTTAATACCAAAATGTTTGAAAATAGTAACTCATCGGGTTCAGCAACTATAAATGTACAACCAGTTCAATCAAATACAAATTCAGAGCAGAATAATAATAATAATAATAATTCCTCAACTAATCCACAACCAATAGATATAACATTTAATCAACGACCTTCAATTTTTAATAATAATAATAATAATAGTAATAGTAATAATAATAATAATAATAGTAATCGATTTAGGAGAGAATCAGTTGCACATTCTCAAAATAATCAAATGGGTGGAATTTCATGGGGTTCAGTTACAATTGGATCTTGGTTAAAAGATGAAGTTATGATGGCAAGTTCAAATTATCAATCAATAAATCAACAACAACAACAATATTTAAATCCACATTATCATGTACAAAATACTCAACCAACTATAATAAATCCAAGAAGAGGTTCTTTTAGAACTGGTCATGGACATCATCCAAGTTTATCACCACAATTAACAACTTCATATTTACCTGATTTAGAAGCTGATTATTGTAAAGATTATAATTGTTGTGGAGAATTATTACCTACATTACACGATTTATTAAGACATTATGAAGAAGCTCATATATCAGCTTCTCCACCAATTGAACAACAACAACATCATCATAACCAACAACAACAAATTTTACAACAAAATAGACAAAGGAATAATTATAATAATTTACATAATGTAATGGAAACAGTATCGACAACAGATGTATTTTTAAATAATAATCATAATAATCTACATTCACATCAACATAATCAAACAATACAGCCTAATATAACTCATCAAAATCATCAAAATAACTATGACTATCAAAATCATCAACAACAACAACACCAACAACATCATCATCAACAACAACAACATTCACATAATTCACATCCTCAACATCCAAATTTAACTTCAAAATCTCCAATAACTCCAGATAATGATACACCAATGCAAGATGAAGATGAAATATATATTGACGATCCAGCAAGACATTTATATGTAATGGAAAATGAAGAAATTAAACCATTTAAATGTCCAGTTATTGGATGCGATAAAACTTATAAAAATCAAAATGGTTTAAAATATCATAGAGCTCATGGACATCAAGGTCAAAATTTAAGAGAAAATCCCGATGGTACATATTCTATAATTGATCCAGATTCAAATCTGCCATATTTAGATAATTCAATATTGGAAAAGGATAAACCATATAGATGTGAAGTTTGTGGTAAAAGATATAAAAATTTAAATGGTTTAAAATATCATAGGGGACATACAACACATTAAATATTTCATTTTTCACTTGCATTATTTTGGGGGTTTATATTTTCTTCATAGTTTTATGATTTTTTTTGTATATTTCTTAAATGTTTTATTATATAGTTTAATTTAAAGTTAATCAAATTTCGTGTAATTTTTTTTTTTTCACAAGTAAACAATTTGATTCATGAACTGGCTACGTTTCTTTGGATTAGTACTTCCATTGACATTAACTAGACAATGGTTATATTTCACAACGACGTTGTCAACGTCAATATTTATATTATTACCACTTTCAATAATAACTTATACACAATATTATAAAACTTTAATACCATTAAATTCGTCCCCCATACAAAATTTAAATTTTACGAAGACTGGAAACCCATCAATATCAAAATTTTATCATTATTCAAATAGTATATTTGCAAACTATTCGAATTTTGATTATGATTCAGAATTGAAATACATTACAAATTTAAATTTAAGAATTATTTGCCCACAGGCTCCAACAACGAAAAAGGTTAGTTATACATTTCAATCAAATTTTTCAATAGTATCTCAGGGTTCATTCATATTGGATTGTGATTCACATTTGATTTATAGTCATAATAATTGGATAATTCCACATAATTTGAAATTTTGGGTACCTCCAATTTTAACAACCCTTTCAAATTCTCAAAAGTTTAATATTGAAATTTGTGAATTTAAAGGAAGCGATTTAAAGGGTTCAAATCAAGAATTTCTGTTAATTTTGAATGATCATGGGTATTTAATAGATGATAGTGGGTATTTAATAGATGATAATTTTTCAAATTTGAGATTTGATGTTAAATGGACTGGGTTTAGATATTATCTTGTTAAATATTATTATACTTGTTTTGCATTTGGAACTTTAGTGTTCTTTTTAATTAGTGGTGCTATTAGTATTTTAACAAGTTATGCCATTTTGTTTATAAATTACAATAAAAATAAAAGGGCACAAAGTACGAAGATTAAAATTAAAAAGGAGAAAGGAGTTTAAACACGTTAATTGAAAAATTTTAATGCTGGTTCATTAAGAGATATTAAATAGAGACAATATTTTAATAATTAATATAAAAGTTTGTGATTGATGTTGACATGTTTGAAATGTAATTAAATTCTGCTTCTAATCATAAAGAGAGAATTTCAAAAAAAAGGTAGTATGAACCTAGAGCCTTAGTTAAATGAGTGTTTCATGATTAAGAAGTAAATATTTCCAGCATCATCATTGAGTTTTACGGTCTAGAATAAAACCGAACTCAACATCTAACATAGGACCGAGTTTAATTAGCAGCCCAAACCAAACTGAGCAACATTTGTATGAGCACTTCTATCTCAAATTCATTTGATCAAAAATTACCAAGCTTTTCGTATCTTCAACAATTCATCGCTACCATATACCTCAAGAATAAATTATAAATAACGAATGTCTTTAAATATATATTTAATTTGCATTTAATAATTTCATTTCATTTGTTGAATCAACGGATAAAAATGGAATAATCTTTCTATAAAATCCACAATCATCATCACTATTTTCAACTACATTCCCTTCACATTCAATCTTCAGCTTTATGAAAAATTTAAATTCATCAATAACTGCATTAATTTCATTCATAGATTTACCTAAATTAACCAAAGATACAAAACTCAACTCATTTACATCAATTCCATCATTATCTCCATCTTCATTTTCTTCACTAATGTACACATTTCGATTATATATAGATATAATTGGAATTTTAACCATTTTGGGGAAATAAATATGTGTAAGTTCTTTTTTACCATTTCTTATCATTTTTAGTTTCTCATTGATAGATTCATGATCAACCACAATATCAAATTTATAAATTGGACGTATTATTGAAGGTGGTAATCTATTTAATTCTGGTGGTTGTATTGATTTTTCAATTGGTAAATTATTTATAGTATCTATTGAAACAATCAGATCTTCATCTTGATCTGATTCTGTTATTGATGTAGGAGTAGATGTATTTGACATAATACTTGGAGTAGTTGAATTTGAAGAATTTAAAGATGTTAATGATTTTGAATTTCTAGTCAATGCTACTTTCGGGGGTGGTATAGGTGAAACATCATCTTCGTTTTTATTATTATCATCAATAGATAAAATTTTAAATAATTTCCCAATTGAATTAACTATAAGATTTGAATTTGTGTTTGTATTTGAGGTTGTTGTTTGTAATTTCTTTTCTTGTTCTTCATCATCATTCATTGGTTGGATTGTTGAACATGTATATATTGCCTCATCAAATACTTCATATGGATGAATTTTACGTAATTCTGAATTATTAGTAGTATTAGTTTTTGGTAAATATATTTCAAATAATTCATCTTTGGAATTAACTAATAAAATTTGAAATTTACGGTTAACGAGTGGTGAATCAGGTTTGAAATTAAAATTACTACCTCTTTCTTGTTGTAATGTGAAATTTCTAATTATCTCATGAATAGTATTTAATTTTACTTGTATTAATTTTGTTAACTGGATCAGATTTGAATTTTGATAATTATTAACTCCTAAAATTCTCCAAATTAATAATTTAATATAATATGAACGAACAAGCGGATTCCAATGTGATAAAAATGTAATTAAATTTTCATCTGATATTAAAAAATTTATAAAATTGAATTTAAATGATTGGTGAGGGATTGTTATCCATTCATAAGTACTTCTTGGTATCTTTTCTGGTATCATGTCCCATATATTAAATACAAAAGCAAAATTTTTAATTAATGATTGTACATGATTTGAATTTTTCATTATTGTATAATTACAATCTAACCAAAATTCCCAATTAATTAAAAATTTAATCTCTCTTTCTGAAGTTGATAAATTATTTAAAATATGTTGAACAAATTCATTAAATATTGATAGTATTAGATTAAATTTTTGAAATTCATATATTGATATTGTTTTTGCAATTTGAATCAATATTGAATCAAATATTTGCACCAATTGAGCATTTATTGAATCTATTGAAAAATTGAAATTTAAAATTCCATTATAAATCACGTCTCTTAATGTTTTAAAAATTTTTACAATTGAATTGAAATAAATATTATCTGAATCGAATTTAGGTAATGATGTAGGTAATTGAAGTCTTGGAGATATAGCATTATTAAAAATTTGATAAATATGAGAAATAATAATGTTAAAACCTGGTAAATTTAACAAATTTATACTTTCATCTTCTGGTATTATTTGATGTATTATATTTATATAATGATGTAAGAATGAATTAAAAACATTTGAATCTGAACAACACCATCTTCTAACCCAATCACCATTTGGATTAGAAATACCATTTACTGGATGTTTAGGAGGTGGTAAACAATTTAAAAAACATTTTTGACCTTTTAATTGTAAATTCAATCCATTAAAATTGATTAAATAATGTAAATGTGAAGGAAACAACAAATACAAATTATTTGAATCATTATTCAGATTATAATTCAACTTCTTCATTGTTGTTTCATATGTAATTTGTTTCACATTAAGTAGGAAAAGTAATGCATTTGAAACTTCTGGTAATTTAAAAAAACAAATTGCAAAGATTTTACCAACAAATGCAGAAAATGATAATGAATTATTTTTAAGATTTGACATTTTTTCAATACAATAACTTGATGTTGAAATTAAAAGATTATTATAACATGTTGTAATTTCTCTATCATCATTTAAAATTTCCCAAAGATCTGACTTACCCGCTATTCTTGAAATACATTCCAAATATGCATTTCGATCACTTGAAGGTATCGCATCATTTTGAGCAGTTGAATTTAAATTATTTATGAGCGATTGCCACCATTTTATCAATATGTTAAGTATCACATTTGTTAAACTTTTGTATATCAAATCATTTTTATTAAAAAATGAATTTAATGGATTTATAGTTGATCTTAAAAATGGTAATAATGAAGTACGTAAAATGTTTCCTTTTAAGATTATACCATGAGAATTATGATTGTATTTTTTAGAATTGAATTTGTTTAACAGTGTCTCTAATTTTTTATACCTTTTTAGTAAATTTTTAATAATTTTGTCATTTTTATGAGAAGCAGTCTGTGAAGGAGAATTAGATGATATTGAAGTTATAGATTTCGGAGATGTATATAATTTTGATAATGCAGTAGATGATTTTTTAGGGCTATTATGAATATAAATGGAAGATGAAGTCCGGATATTCGATTGATTGGGCAGTATTGGAGGTGGTGGTTTCAAATTTGAAAGTGAAAGCGAAGGTGAATTTGAATTATTTACTATATTACCATTTTCATTATTATTATTAATATATTGTTGTTGTTTTCTACTTGTTATATTTGCAGCTTTTGCAAGTACATTTGCCATTATATAGTAATATAAAAAAAGGCTCAGTAGTTAAATAAATAAATTATTGACTAGTTAATTAAGTATTAGATCATTAAATATGAAAAAAGTATAGTTGAAATGAAATTAATGCAATGTCAAATTATGAAAAGTTGACCCTGGCAACGAGTGAATTGAAATTGGTTTTCTTGTATTTTTCAAGCAGTCAAAAAGTGAGTGGATGTGAATGTAATAACCCTAGCCAGTTATAATTTATCAAAAGCGAATGTAAATTGAAAAAAAGAATGTTGTATGAAATATAAATGAAATTGGTTGTAAATATTTAATGTTCCTTGTTTAAAAATAAAATATTTTTTTTGGAATCTATTTTTTTTTTTTTATTTTTATTTTTATTTTTTTTCTATTTTAAATTTTGAACAATAAATCCGAAATTTGTGTAATTAGTTCGAATTGATTGTTCCTATTCTATTGATAATGTAATTGATTAACTAGTGCTTGTATTGTTGAATTGAGATGAAGAAAGATAGGGAATTGGAATAACTGAGTTGTTTTATTTAACTATCTCGATTTTTCATGCGATATATTCGTTTATAATAATTCTTAATTCCCTTTACTGTATTCGAAGGTAAATATTTACATTATACAATTTTAAGCCAAATAAGTTTCAATACTGCAAAGTTTAAATTAAAACCCAAAATTGTAAAAAAATGCTTTAGCAATCGTTCTAAGAGTTTTTAGTTGTTTGTTGATTAGATAACAAAGAAATAAACTCAAACCTTGTCTCTCATCTCGTTAGATATAGATTAGAAACGTGATCTCAGAATTAAGTACCTGGTTGCAAAAAAATCAAATAGTAGTGCAAACGTTTTTATTCCACTCTGGTTATTTCAGTTGCAAAATTAATTCTCTCAAGTTTCCTCCCACCCTGTTCGATTCTACTTTTCAATATTGTGTAATTATATGATACACTTGTTTCGAGGATTTTATTAATGTCTTAGATTTCCTCGAATAATTGATACGTAATTTGATAATACAAATTAAAGAATAATTAAGAAAAATTCTGGTCAATATGGTAGCAACTCAAGAGATTATAATAATTGCAAAATGTAGATCAACTTAAATTTAGCAAAATATACTTTGAAAACGTGGAATACAATTAACACAGGATTAACAAGATGATAAAATAAATTCTGGTCTACTCAACAGTTTGTAAGTTTGCCTTGTTTCCTCATTAAGTTATTAAAAAGGGCTCAGACTAAAATAGCCCCAGAATTTGGGCAAAAAATTTGAATTTTTAAAGCGAGAATTAAAGTTTCATTTTCCTTAAGCCCAATTTTTCGATTTACAATCTTGCATTTAGAATCAGTAAACATTAATAATGGCTATGAGTTAATTGTTTTAGTACCGATGTAAATTGTTAAGTATCTTGTATTTTAGACATTGAATAATACTGAATCACAAAAGATCCAATCAAAGTTAGTTGTTCTTAATTACTCTAGCAAACTCGTTGTGTCAAATGACTAACTTCTTGTATCAAATATCTAACTCCTTGACATCAGCAGTTTTTTCGAGAAAATCTAAGCAAATTTATGTAATAAATTAAAATCATATTGTTACATTTACAATTTAAATTATTTAGGTTGATTTAATTCCAAATTTGGTTCACTACTTAGTGTAATATGATGCAATTTATCAATACGTACATCTCTTTGTTAAGTTTTACAATTTTACGATATTTTATTTGGTGTGGAAATTATTCCGAAATCTCCTTTCAGAAATTTTTGAGACATTACTATAAAGGGAATGCGGCTTTATAAGTCTAACAAACTAGATCCAGTATAAAGAGATTGATGTGATCTTATCTAAAACAATCTACAGATTTCAAAAGTTAAACTCTATCTAAAATATGCCTATAAATAAAAATTGTAAAATTAATGGAAATAAAATAATAAACTTTGACTTTTATAAAACCTAAATTATAACAATGCTTATAATAATGCTATTGATTAATTTGTTTATTTCTTCTTTCCTTTCTTCTTCATTTTATTCTTTTTTTTGGTAATTTGTTCGATGATTTTTTGGGAGTATTTGATTTTAATGGGATGAAGTTCGAGATGTTTGGTCATTACCATAATTATCATCTTCTTCTTCTTCGACGTCATTAGACGCATATACATCTTCTTTATATTCTTTATCCTTGTCTTCCTTATCTTCCTTAGAAGTTTCGAGGCTAAATTTTGGATCCTCTGTTTCTGGCTCCTCATTATCAACTTTTGATTTTTCATCACTCGGTATTTCGTCATTCTTACTTGATTTATCTAAGGTTGAATCCTGATTAGTAGCTTCTTCAGTTGATTTATCTTTGTCTTGGCATGATGTTTTAGATTCGTCTTTTGAATGTCAATCTTTACAATGTTTCTTTATTTTAAGTCGCGTCTGATTTTAATTTAACAATTTGTGAATTCAAATATTCAATTTCAGGTGAAGATGCTGATAATTTTCATTTATTGTGTTTAATTCCTTTGATTTTGATTTTGATTTTGATTCTAATTCAGTTGTTATTTTATCTATTTGAGAATATAGATTTATTACTTGGGATTTAAGTTCTTGAATTAATGAAGCTAATCTTGGAATTTGTGGGAATGTTGGCATCTTCTGATTCTTTAATTTCTATTTTGAATCTTTGATTTTGATTCTTGAATGTCTTGTTTATTGATTTTTCTTTTTCTAATACTTGATCAACTTCATCTTTTGATAATTTGATTATATTTGTAAATCTTCAATAGGTTCTGGTTTTGATTCAATTGGTGCTGTGTTCCAATGTAGTTGATTCTGTATCTTTTGAACCATCTTGAGTTTCACTTGATTTAACATCTTCTTGAGTACCTGATTTAGTATCTTTTGAATTATCCTGAACAGATTCATCTTGATTAGTTTCCACTTTTACTTCTTTTGAATCGTCTAATGGATCAACTTCACTATCTTTTGTTTCTATCTGAGAAGTATTTTCTTGTGCATCCTTTTGATCAGTTTCACCATCTTTTAACTCACCATTTTCTTGTAAATCAGTTACATCTTTAACTTTCATTCCAGATTCTTCATCAATTTCCTCTGAACTAGTAATTGTTTCTTGAAAATTATTTTTTGAATGAATTGTTTTACTTAATTTTGATTCAAAACTTGCGATAATCTCCTTTAATTTACTATTTTCATCTTTTAATCTATCATTTTCTTTAGCAAGATCATTGTTTTCCTTACGAGAATCACTTATTTTATCTTCATAATCATCAATAAAATCTTTAACTCTCGGTATTACCTTATCATAATTTATAACAATTGAAGATTTATGAGGCAAGATTTGAACTTTATCATTATCATCATTTCCAATATCTTCATAATCATCTATATCATCTTCGCTTGAAGAGATATTTCTTAATTCAATTGGAGTTGGTAAATTTTCATATAAAATTAAATAAATTTCATTTATTATATCTTCATAATTTTCATTCTTTTTAGATAATTTTGAAATTTCAGATCTATAATTAGCTAAGGTTTCTTCTAAAAATGACATTTTTTCAACCATTTCAGATTTTATTTTTTTTTCAGTACTTATTTCTTTATTTAATAATTGATGAGTTATCTTTAATTCTTCTTTCATTTTTTCAAAATTTATTATAACCTCTTTTGAATCTTTTAAATTTTTATTAACTTGTATAAAATCAGTTTTCATTGTTTTATAATCATCTTCTAATTCGTTAATTTGTTTATCTTTTTCATTCAAATCATTTGATGATTTTTCTCTTAATTCAAAGATAATTTTGTTATTCCCACTTTTAAAATTTTCAAATGAAGCTTTGAGTTCCCTTATATTTTCCAAGGATTCATTTAATTTAGTTTGAAGTTGTGAAATTTCATCATCTTTTTTAACTATAATTGATTCAATATAAGAATTTAATCTAAATTCATTTTGTTTTTCCAATGTAGTATATTTAGTTTTATATGATTCTAATTCTTGAGTTAATTGAGATATTTGAACGTTAAATGATTTTAATTGTGATTTAATAGAATCATTTTCTTTATTTAACCCCTGGTCAATTTTTGTCAATTTTTCATTTTGATTAGTTAATTCAATAATTTCTAATTTTAATTTATTAATTTCTTTATCATTTGATATTGAACCATTTTTAATTTGTAAATTTGAATTTTCAATTAATTTATTTAATTTTGTTGTTGTTAAATCCCGTTCATTTATAACTGATTCTAATTTTAAATTTAATTTATGTTTTACCTCAAGTAATTCTTTTTGTTTTTCATTTAATAAATGAATCAATGCTGCTGTTGATATACTACCAATAGTAGCAATATAAGAACTGATTGACATATAAGGAATCAAATAAAATGGTAGATGGAATGAAAAAAACTACCAAAAAAAAAAAATATGGTTTTGGCTAATGTTTCAATTCTGAAACGCAAACATTGAAACTTATTTGGATCTGAAAAATTCAAAATATATTGTGTAACTGTTGGATCTGTAACTGATCGTAACCCTACGTAGCTAGTCAACTAGATACTAGTATAAACTCGAGGATTGTAGAAGGTTATATAGATATTTTACAAATTTAGAAACATTTCAAATCTATTTACATTCTTACAATTTAATAAAGTTTCAGAAAAATTTTTACTCTTTATTCATAAGATCTCACAGCAGTAGTCAGTCCATAGACAAAAAACTGTGATTTCTTATTCATTCAACTTGCATTGAATAATTGGGGATTGAACAAATTATAAAAATAACCCATTATACGTTTACTAGTGGCTAATAAAACAATTTCATTGGGTCTCATCCGAAACAGAAGTGAAACAATATGCTAGATGTGTTTAGTTCTCATAATCCTGTACTCTTGTATCTATCAGATGGCAATTTCTACACCTGGTTAATTGCTGCAAAAAATGGAAAATTCAGTTGATGGATTTTGCAACAAGACCATGCGTGTAAATGCTCAATTCTACACGTGACACAGCACGTGACTTTTATAACATAGTCAATTTCTAATATCATCAGTTTCGTAACTTCCATTAGTCTAATCTCTATCAATATTCTTATCTTGCTTTGGTTGTATTGACTCATTTCAAATTTTACTTGTTTATAATTTTTCGTGTTTCAGAAAAAAATAATTTTCAAAAAAATTTTCCACACCATATAATGTTAGATATTAATTCATTTATAATTGAAAAAGGTGGTGATCCTGAAAAAATCAAAGCATCTCAAAAGAAAAGAGGAGCTTCAGTTGAAATTGTTGATGAAATTATTTCAGATTATAAAGAATGGGTTAAAATTAAATTTCAAATGGATGAAAAAAATAAAGAATTAAATAGAGTTCAGAGAGAAATCGGTCAAAAATTTAAAAAGAAAGAAGATCCAAAAGAATTAATTGAAGAAAAAGATAAATTAACTGAAGAAAAGAAAAAATTAATTGAATCAGAAGCTGAAAGTGATAAAAATTTAAGATTTAAAGTTAATCAAGTTGGTAATATTGTTCATGAATCAGTTGTTGATTCAATGAATGAAGATAATAATGAATTAATTAAAACATGGTTACCTGAAAATTATTCAAAATGTGAAAAAATTGCTGCTGGTTCAAATAAACCTGCTGAATTATCTCATCATGAAGTTTTATTAAGAATTGATGGCTATGATCCAGAAAGAGGTGTTAGAATTGTTGGTCATAGAGGTTATTTTTTAAGAAATTATGGTGTTTTTTTAAATCAAGCATTAATTAATTATGGTTTATCATTTTTAGCTAAAAAAGGTTATATTCCATTACAAGCTCCAGTTATGATGAATAAAGAAGTTATGGCTAAAACTGCACAATTATCACAATTTGATGAAGAATTATATAAAGTTATTGATGGTGAAGATGAAAAATATTTAATTGCTACTTCTGAACAACCAATTAGTGCTTATCATGCTGGTGAATGGTTTGAAAAACCTCAAGAACAATTACCAATTAGATACGCTGGTTATTCATCATGTTTTAGAAGAGAAGCTGGTAGTCATGGTAAGGATGCTTGGGGGATTTTTAGAGTTCATGCTTTTGAAAAAATTGAACAATTTGTTTTAACTGAACCAGAAAATTCTTGGAAAGAATTTGATAGAATGATTTCTTCAAGTGAAGAATTTTATCAATCTTTAGGTTTACCTTATAGAGTTGTTGGTATTGTTTCTGGTGAATTAAATAATGCAGCTGCTAAGAAATATGATTTAGAAGCTTGGTTTCCTTTCCAACAAGAATATAAAGAATTAGTTTCATGTTCAAATTGTACTGATTATCAATCAAGAAATTTAGAAATTAGATGTGGTATAAAACAACAAAATCAAACTGAAAAAAAATATGTTCATTGTTTAAATTCAACTTTAAGTGCCACTGAAAGAACAATTTGTTGTATTTTAGAAAATTATCAAACTGAAGATGGTTTGATTGTTCCTGAAGTTTTAAGAAAATATATACCTGGTGAACCTGAATTTATAAAATATGAAAAGGAATTACCAAAGAATTCTACATCAAAGAAAGCAAAGAAGTAAGGATGTAATAAGGATGCCAACACGGTAAGGATGCAAAAAAACACTTGATTATATAGATTAAATAGTTAAATTAGATATTTGTGTAGTCGTCGTAAATCCTACTACTTCATTCTGATGCGAGATAAAAAATGTTTCAGCCCTGCCAAAAAAATAATGAACCAAAACAACTTAAAACTTTCAATGAGTAAAACTGAATACCCAGTTCAATCACCACCTTCATATTCAGAACAATCAGATCGAGAATCAGATATTTCAGAGGTACCGAAAGCTAGTGATCATCAATTTAAAAATGTTTGTCTTGACTGCTATGAAGATTGCTTTGGTTGTTGTACTGGACACAAAAATTTGCCAGGGTCAGATAAATTCATGTTAGGAAATTTATGTGCTGCCATATGTTGTCTAACTGTCTCTGATGCAGCTGTGAATAGATGAATATATATATAATTGGTTGTATTGAGTGATTGTATTGAGAGGTTATATGGTCGTGTATAACTCAAATTTGCCATTACTCCAATTCGGGATTAAGAGACTAAAAACTTGAAACTCGGTGTTTCTGTTTTGGGCTAAAAATCTAAGATTTAAAACCGAGCACCTTGCATAATTTCCACCTGCATTAAATTTGATATAATCCACACCTCCTGAAAGATGAGGAAATTGTATAAATAGAGGTAAATTTCGTTGCTATTTTCAATCAATTAACAACTATTTTTCTCAATTAACAATGTCATTACAAGGTCAAACTGCTATTATCACTGGAGGAACTAAAAATTTAGGAGCTGAAACTTCAAAATTATTAGCTGGTGAAGGTATTAATTTATTCTTACAATACAGATCAAATAAAGAACAAGCTGAAAGATTTAAAGCTGAACTTTCAAAAGAATTCCCACATATTCAAGTTGAAATTTATCAAACTGCATTAGATAAAGCTGATGAAAATACTAAATTATTTGAAGTTGCTAAATCAAAATTTCCAAAAGGTTTAGATTTTGCAATTAATAATATTGGTAAAGTTGTTAAAAAACCAATTGTTGAAGTTACCGAAAAGGAATTTGATGAAATGCATATTGCAAATAATAAATCAGCATTTTTTTTTATTAAAGAAGCAGCTAAGAATTTAAATGATAATGGTGCTATTGTTTCATTAGTTACTTCTTTATTAGCTGCTTATGTTGGTAATTATGCTATTTATCAAGGTTTAAAAGCTCCTGTTCAATATTATTCAAAAGCTGCAAGTCAAGAATTGAAATCAAGAGGTATTTCAGTTAATACTGTTGCTCCAGGTCCAATGAATACTGAATTTTTAATTAATTCTGAACCAAAAGAAGCTGTTGAATTTTATAAAACTCAAGCTATTGGTAATAGATTAACTGAAGTTTCTGATATTGCTCCAATTATTAAATTTTTATTAAAAGATGGTAAATGGATTACTGGTCATACAATGTTTGCCTCAGGAGGATTTACATAAGATTAATTTAGTTGAATATATGCTGGTTATTACTTCTAAATAGATTTTGTACCTCTTAGTTGCGTTTCTTGAATTTTGGGAAATTTCAAAAATTAACAAATTTTCCAATCCAGCTCAAGGCAACACATTTCAATTAGACCACAAATACTAAACTAATTACTGACTATTCGATGGAATCTATCACAAATCACGAGCGTCTAATATATATTGTAAAATCTAAAATTCTAGTGTCTAAAATTTTTTGGAAAATTTTCAATTAACCAACACTTCTTAACCACTTCATCACATACACATAGCTTCAGCACAATCTTCCGCGAGACAGCAACACAAACACGCAGCGCACACACCGCAAAACGCCTGATATATGTGTTAATAAAATTCGCTATTTAGACTCTCTTGACCTCGTCGATGACATCAAATTGCCAAAAAGATCAATCTATTGGGTGATTGGTTTAGTTATACATACACTACAGCAGCCACCACCACCTTTTTGTGGTTGTTGTTGGACATACATCGGTTGAGGTTGTTGTTGATAATATTGTGGACCTGGTGGTCCTTGTTGATAATAACCTTGCGGTGGGCCTTGTTGATACCCTTGCGGTGGACCTTGTTGATAATGACTCTAAAGAAACAAGTTAGTATAATTTAAGGAGTATCTGAATTCATCATTGAATTTTCAGAATACTTTCAAATTCAAATTGTCACGATTTCTTTAAAAGAGGCAGATATGGCAGCCAAGCAGACTTTCGATGAAATATCAAATGTATCGCATCTATCAGCAAACATTAAGTTAGGAGCAGCTCGATCTCGACTCATCATATTCAAACGATAACTTAAAAATTGTCAAAACTTATGACTTGTATCAGCGGCATTGCAATTGACATAAGAAACAGCAGCAACTAAGCTCCAATAAACATCAAAGCTCAATACTGGAGCAAATGGATGTGACTGTAACACTCGTTCTCTTGAAACAAAAATTTGGCGAAAATCTTGCAGCCTTGTCTAACTTAGACACTATAATATCTTCAAAATCAAAAGACCTTGATTTGACGTCTCTAGTCCTCAATCTTTCTTCCTTTCTTTATTTCTTTCTTACGAACAAAACATGTCGAAGCAGTATCCTCGATCTTATACAATAACTCAATTTTACAATTTGACAAACCGTGGTCAAATCCGATCAAAATAAACTTGTTCTTTTACAACATCCTACCCTTAAAACTATTCTTTGTCCAATTCAAAACAATGTCAAATTAAAATTGAATAACATACCATAATGTAGCAGCTAACTTAATTCACCAAAAAGAATGAAATATGAATTTATCAATTATTTCAATACTGTGCCTAGTTATTTATTTTTTTGCAACTATACACGTAATATGAAGTATTCGTTCTATTTTTAAATTTTCAGCCTTGGATCAGAATAATAATTTGTTAACAAAGATCATTCTTATTTTTCTTGGTATTCATTATGCGTGGAATGATTGTCAATTAGCAAATACCCCTGAAATATTATTTGGACCCTTAAACTGCTCAATCAATAAAATAATTCGAATTGAACTGAATTGAATTGAATTAGTAGAAAATGGTATCTTACGTCGCGGTAGATCAATATTTACCAAATAGAGTAAATAGCCAAACAACTCGGCTTAGAAAAAATTCACATTAGCACGTATTATATATTTCTTTATCTATTTTGATGACCTTCAACAAAAGCCAAAGCTTCATCTTTATTAATTTCATTTATAGAACTTACTTTATTTGAAAAATTAACACCATAAAATTTATCACCACTTAATTGTAACATTTCAGGTCTAAAAGTAGTACAAATAAATTGAGCATAATCAGTTTGTGAATTAATTAAATTCGCAACTGAAGTTCTATATTGATTATCTAAATTTGAATCGATTTCATCAAATAAATAAAATGGAGCCGGATCACAATTTTGAATCGCAAAAATTAAAGTAATTGCACATAATGATTTTTGACCACCCAGTAATTGTTCGATTCTTTGTTGTTCATAATTTCTTGAATTGAATGAAACTGAAATTGCAACACCTGAATAATTATCAATTGTTAAATCGTCAACATTCTCGTCCTTTTTCTGCATGAGTAATTCACCTTTCCCAGTAGGTACGAGTTTCTCAAAAATTTTACTAAATGAGGTGGATATCTGTTTGAATGATTTTATTATAGCTTCATTTTTTTGTTGTTGAAGGTTTGAAATTAGGTTTTCGATACTTTCTTTTGATTGATCTAGTTCCAATCTTCTTGAAATTAATTCATCTCTTTGTTTTGTAAATATATTAAATTGTTCTAATGATTTTTTATTCAAATGGGAATATTTAGAAAGTTGTTGATTTATTTCTGATAATTTATTAATTAATTCATTTGATGATTTTGAATCATATTTTTCACGATTGAATGCTTCTTCTGGCAAGACACCAAGATCTCGTATAGACTTATTAACTGTCTCCCTAGAAGATATTTTTATTTGTTTTTGGTTCAATAATTTAGTAGACAATTTTGAAAATTTTTCTAAATTCTTCATTATTGTTAATTGTTGTTGATTTGCTTTCTTTAATTCATTTTCAGAATTTGATATTTCATTGTTTAATTTTTCATAATTTTCATTAACTTGATCCATTCTAGTTTGAGCTGTATCTAATTGAATTTGTAAATTTTCCATTTCTTCATTCAATTGAGATACTTGAGAATCAATAAATGATTTATTACCAATTATACCTTGTTCTTTTAATACATTATTCAATTTTGGTTTTAAATTATTATCTAATTCTGATTCTAACTTACTTATTTTATTATCTAATTTAACAGATTCTGTTACAATTTTATCTAATTCATTTTCCATTGATGAAACTTTTGAATTATATTCTTGTAATTGTGTTCTTTCTTCATTAGATAATGCTTGTTCAAATTCTGAATTTAATTCTTGTTCATGTTGTTTTAAATTTATATTAATTGCATTTTTAGATTGTTTTAAATTATTAAAATTGACTTTAAATGATGATAATTCTTGTTCTAAATTGAATTTCTTATTATTTTTCTGAGATAATTCAATTTTAATAGGCTCTTTAGACATTGATAATTTTTCTAAATCTCTAATACTTAATTGTAATTCATTATTTATTTTTGTTGTTTTTTGATTCATTTCTTCGATTGATTTAGAGACACTTTTTAATTCAGTTTCCGTTTTAATCAACTCTTTCCTCTTCTTTATTTGTACTCTTAACGCATCGATTCTCAGATTTTTATAGTCTCGATAACCACCACTCAATACACCTTTATTATCTACTCTATCTCCATCTAAAGTAATACATGTTAATTTATAAGATTTTGATAATTCACCACCTTTTGATAAATCTCTAACAACTAAAGTTTTAGCAAAGATTTGATTCATTGCCTTACTTACCTTTACATCATGTTTAATTTTGGTTATTAATGGTATACATTCATTTTCATTTGAATTTGGATATTCAGTTGGTGTATTTTGTATTCTATTTAATGGAACAAATGTAACTCTTCCTTTTTTTAATTTTATTAATTCATCCATAATCAATGCAGCAGTATCATCTGAATCAACAACTATATGAAATAATGAATTACCTGCAATTACTTCAGCTACAGTTTTATATTTATCATTAACTGTAAATAATTCAGCAATTATTCCATAAACCTTATCTTCTATATTTAATTGTTTAGCAATTGATTTTACTTCTATTATACCTTGAGCTTGTGCATTATCCATAGTACGATTAACTGCATTTGTAGCATTATTTAAATCATTAGTCAATGAATCATAAACACTTTTTAATCTAATTTCATTTCTCCATAATATTTTTCTTTGATTTGTTAAATCATTTAATTCTGATTTATAATTTGAAATTGTATTTTTTAATTCTGCCAATGCTTTTATACGTTCATCATCATTTAAAGATTTATCTAATTCTTCAATTTGTTTAGATAGGTTGGCATAAGTCAATTCTCTTGATTTTATCTCATTTGAAACTTGATGTAAATCTTGTTCTTTTGATTGTAATGATTTTTTCAATTTGGAAATTTCTTCAATTAACCATTGATCACGTTGTTGTTTATGTGAAAATTTCTGAAGTCTATTTTGTTTTGAATATAATGCTCTTTGTTTTGATGTAATTTCAACTAAATTCTCTTTTAGTGCTTGTTCTTGTTGTTGTAATTTTTCAAGTTGTGGTTTATTTTCAAATATAATTTTTTCATTTAATTCAATATCATTTCTAAATTGTTTAATTTGTTCTTGGAAATAACCAGATTTTTCATTTGATAATTCACTTTGATTTTTTACTTCATTTAATTTAATTTTGTTATCAGCAATTAACTTTAATAATTGATTAAAATCTAAATCAGTTTGTTCTTTTTCTAATTTAACAACTTTCAATTCAATTTTTAATTCATTTATTGAATCTTGTAAATCAAGACATAATTTTTCTCTAGTTTCTAAATCCTTTAAATCATTACTGAAATCATTTTTTAATTGCTGATATTTATCATCTAAATCTTGAAGACTCTCGTTTAATTCATTAAATTCACGATCAAATATATTATATTCCAATATCTTTTTCTGTTTTTCCAACGCTTGAAATTTTTTTAAATCTGCACTTTCAATTCGTAAATCATTCAATCTATCTTCAATAGTTTGTAAAGTTTCATTAATTCTTTCTCTTTTTAAATTAGACGCAGTCATTTCCTTTTGAGATTCTTTTAATTTATTTTCAAAAACAGTAGCTCCTGAAACTTCTTTAAGTAATGACAATCTTTCATTATCTTTTGAATTTGTTAAACTTGTAATTCTTCCCTGTGGTACAATATAATATGGATTGGATCTTGAGAACCCAGCACTTTCTAGTAAATTCTTTATATCTGATCTTGTTGCTGATTTACCATCCAATGAATAATCATCTTTTTTCAAACCAATTGTTCTTCTAATCAATACTTCAGATTTATTTAATGGAAATCTACCATCTGAATTATCAAATATAATTTCAACATAAGCAGATATAACCGTTCCAGAACCTTCATGAATTAAACCTTGTCTTTCTTCACGTGTCATATGAGTATAAGCATCACTTAAAACAAATCTAATAGCAGCAAAAAAATTTGATTTACCAGAACCATTTCTACCAACAACAACATTACATCGAGGAGATAAATCATCTATTATAGTTGCATTTTTATAAGTCTTGAAACCTTGTATTATAATCTTTTTAATATGCATTGGTTATAGATTAATTTATGCGTTGGTGATAATAAAAATAAAATAAATTTTGAAACACGCGTCGCAATTATTCAGACTAATTAGGAAATAGACAATGAAATATATAGACATAGAAGCTATATATATATATATATGTATCTAATAATGACCTAAGAGATAGATTGATATTAATACTTGAGGTGTGTAACCTTAACACTCTTTTACTGGTGCTAGAATCTGAGTTTAATGAAGTTTTTTCGAATTTCGACCGTTAGTAAAGCCGGTTGATATCACTCCATTATCTTGACTTAATTGGAAGCTATTCTAGGCGTTTTTTGACCTCTGATATCATAAGTTGATGTATATGGCTTGGTGTTATTACTAGTACTTATATAAAAATATGTATAGTGTGAATCCTGTATATAAAATTGTTGCTTGGAAAATTTGAAACAATTATTATTATAATTATAATTATTTACCATGGCTAGAAATAGATCTAAACGATCCAAACCTCATCAACAAGAACCTATACATACTTCAACTGCGACTATATTTCAGAACTTAAAAGATGAATTAGAAGAAGAACAAGAAGAAGAGCAACAACAACGACAACCAACTAAAAAAGAACAATCTCAAGTTGCTTCTCAATTTACATCAAAAGAAGATATCGAAAATGCAACATTTCCATTCAATTATATTTATCAATTTCAAGACTTTCTTAATGAAAGAATGACATTATTAAAAGCTATTCAATTAGCAATCATGTTATTTTATACTCAATTATTATATTTACATAAAGATAAAATTCCAGGTTTGTATGAACGAATTTCAGAAATTTTCTTTAATTGGTTAGGTATCGTTTTCTGTCTAATTTTAGAAATTGTAAGATCAAAAGAAGATAAAATAAACCCACCAGATTTCAATTATTTTTATAGTATTTTAATACCTACATTTTTAAATTTATTACATTATGATCCTCAATGGTTTATTGCTAATTTATCATTAAATTATTTTATTTTGGATAGATTGAACCCAATATTTAATATAATTTCAAGTATAATGTTTTTTGAAATTTATAAACCTGAAAATTCCAATTTATCAACTATACAATTTATTCAATTATGTATATTTCAATTATTTTTTAATTATATCATAAATTATATAAATGAGGGAAATATTACAACAGAAGTGACTAAGAAGGAGGGAGAATTGATTGAAAATTTAGATTATAATAAAACATTGAAAAAGTCTGAAATTCAATTAATTTGCATCTTAATTGTCAATTTATTATTTAATCAATCATTAATGGATAATTATTTACCAATTACCATATTTCAAAAATTATTCATATCTTTAGTTATTTCATCAATATTATTATATCCATTATTTCAAATTATTCCACAATTAATTTCAATTTTATTATTTGGTAGTATTTTTTCATATTTAACCATATTTCAATTAAATCACATACTTAAAGAAAATGCAATAAAATGGTTATATGAATATATTATATCTGATGATAAACGATTATATATATTAAAAGTTTGGATAGTCATGGCTTCAATTACAATACCAATTGTATTTTATTTTGTCGAATTTTTTACTTTAAATATTAGGAGAAAGATTTGGCATTTATTTATTATCGTAGCATTAACATTCAGTCCATCAATTTTGTATTCTCAAATTGAATTCACATTGATTAGTTTATTAGGTATGTTGGCTATATTCCTTATTATTGAAGTATTAAGATATAATCAAATTAGTTTTATTGGGAAATATTTATTCAACAAATTGATTAAATTTCAAGATTTTAAAGATTTAAAAGGTCCTTTAAATTTATCATATATTTATTTATTAGTCGGTGTTACTATCCCTATCATTTATGATTTTATGATTAATAAACAAAATGTAACTATAATTAGATATGCTGGATTAGTTACTTTAGGGGTGGGAGATACATTAGCACTGATTATTGGTAGAAGATATGGTTCTATTAAGTGGAAAGGAAGTGACAAATCAATACAGGGTACTATTGCATTTATATCAAGTTCATTAGTTGCATTTTATTTAATTGATGAATATTCAAAATTTAATATTTATTTACCAGTTTCAAATTGGGAAAATTTATTCGTTACGGTTTTATTAGCTGGTTTATTAGAAGGAACAGCAGATATAAATGATAATTATCTAATTCCAATATTCATACCTATTTCTTATGAAATATTAAACAAATGTTATCCATAGTATGTATATATATATAATAAATTTTTATATTATGTAATCAGTTTATTTCTGAAACACGAGTTTATATATTCAGTTTTTTTTTTCTTCTTTTATCGTATGGTTAAAATATATGAAATGAATAAGAAGATATTATCAAGACAAGATATTATTAACCTAATAGCTGATGGGAAAGTAATTGTAATTTATAAACAACATGTTTTAAATTTAAGTTCTTGGATTAAGAAGCATCCTGGTGGAGATAAAGCTGTTTTTCATATGATTGGAAGAGATGCAACAGATGAAATGAATGCGTATCATTCAGATACCACGATCTCAATATTTAAGAAATGGTCAATTGGTGAAATAAATTATTGTTGGGAAAATTTATTACCTCCAATTCAAGGTGGTAAATATTCTTTAAAATATAAAAATAAACATCTTGATGAGAAACTAGATAATGATTCAATGGAGGATTCTAGTTCTACTTCAAGTTCAATAAATGAAGAATTTATAAATAAAGGAGCTGGTGTAGTTGTTAATATTGATCCAGTAGTACCTCAAAATAAAATAGTGACTAAAGATATAAAAGAAGAAGTGTTTCCTATTAAATCAATCATTGTTAATCCAAAAGATATACTAAAGAATTATGATAATGGTCTTTCACAAAATGATTTAACTTCAATCCCTTCTCTAGATTATAAAACTCAACGGTATCTTAGAGATAGATATAATTTACTTCATCAAACAATTATCAAAAATGGGTTCTATCAATGTGATTATTGGTCATACGTTAGAGAAGTAGTTAAAATTGGTTCACTATTTTTATACTCCCTTATATTCCTCAAAACTGGTTATTTATTCCTATCTGCTTTGTGTATGGGTATGGCTTGGCATCAAGGAACTTTTATTGCCCATGATGCTGGCCACGTATCAATTACACATAATTATCAAATTGATAATCTTTTTGGAATGTGTATTGCTGATTGGTTTGGTGGATTAAGTCTTGGTTGGTGGAAAAGAAATCATAATGTTCACCATTTAATCACAAATGATCCAATCCATGATCCTGATATTCAACATTTGCCTTTTTTTGCAGTTTCTGTAAGATTATTTGAAAATGTTTATTCAACATATTATGATAAATATTTACCATTTGATAAATTTTGTGAGAAATTAATTCCACTTCAAAAATATTTATATTATCCAATTTTATGTTTTGGTAGATTCAATTTATATAGATTATCATGGACACATTTAATTCTTGGACAAGGTCCAAGAAAAGGAAAAGCAGCATGGTTTAGATACTTTGAACTAGCAGGATTATCATTCTTCTTCTACTGGTTTTTCTACATGCTTATTGGCTCAATTCATGGAGGTTGGAATAAATTCAATTATATTATGGTTTCACATATTGCTACTATGTTAGTCCATGTACAAATAACACTCAGTCATTTTGCAATGTCAACATCAGATCTAGGTGTTTCTGAATCATTTCCAAGTAGACAATTAAGAACAACTATGGATGTTGATTGTCCTGAATGGTTAGATTTTTTTCATGGTGGTTTACAATTTCAAGCTATTCATCATTTATTTCCAAGATTACCTAGACATAATTTAAGAAAAGTTCAACCTTTTGTTATTGATTTTTGTAAAGATGTTGGATTAAGTTATTCAATTTATGGTTTTGGTGAAGGTAATGGAATTGTAATTGGGAAATTGGGGGATATTGGACATCAATGTCTGATTTTATTAGATGCTGTAAAGAAATATGATGGGGATTTACACTAAGTAACGAGTAAGGATGCTGTCAGGGTGCTGTCAGGATACAAGTCGGCAAAGCTCTATCAAGTCAATTCAAGATAAACTTGAGGAAGAGAAGGAGGAAAATTTGGGATAATGGTTAGAAAAGTTAGATAGAATTAGAATTAGATATTATTAACTGTACATTAATTCGTTTCTTTCATTATATTTAAGGAATAAGGATACAATTAATCACTGTAAGGATGCAACAACCAAATAGAGCATAATGCTAAACATCTAGTTTAGCTTGCCTCTTTCATTATATCTTCATTTATTAATCCCTTGTCATTCAAATATTGAATAAATTCAATGACCAATTTATTCTCATTAATCATTTGATCCTGTGCAACTAAATGTTTAAATAATGAACATTTATTCACATTTGTATTTTCAACTCTATTTGAATATAATTTTGGAATTAGAATAGGTATTCCATTAATAAATTTTCTATAATGAGTTTGATCATTGAATATTAAAGCAATTGGGTTTGGTTCATTTGATAATTGATGAACATTTCTGCATTTGGAACCATATTTACATTTCCTAAATTGTTGATAAAATTTGCAAATCACCTTGGGCCGTTTTTTAATTGAATTTGTGTCTTCCAATTTTCGTTTCTTCTTTTCTTCATTCTCTTTTAGTTTTAATGCTATGTTTTTCGACGTTGGCCAGTTCTTTTTTCTTTCTTCTATCCATTTAGCTACATCTTCTTCTGTTTCTAGTTTGATTGATGTGCCTGGGATGAATATTGATTTTGTAGGTGATTGTGATTGTGACTGTGATTGTCCTTCTTCGTTTGTTTCTTCTATTGTTTGATCTTGAGGTATTGGTTCTAATTCTGGTTCTTCTTTCGGTAGACTTGTTGGTGTTTCTCCTGGTAGATGTGTTGGTAAATCAAATAAATCAAACATGGTATTAAATATTGATTAGATTATAATTTTAATTTTTTTTGGCTCATCAAAAGAAAATGTTACACAAAATTGTAATAGTATTGAAATAGAGATCTAATTGATTCTTGAAGAAATACAGACAATCTGATTCATCTTCAACTGTATTAGTTGGTGTAAATGAGTCTTCTCTAAAGAATGGTGAAAGAAAAAGTTGAAGGAAATTTCATTTTTGATCTTTATGATTTTTATGCTATTTTTTGATATTTTTTGCAGAAATTGGATGAAATGTAGAATATGAGCAAATTGATAATCATACTGACTTTAAAATATGTTAAGAATATCCCACTAAGTGCAAGGGACATATTTAGTGAAGCTCGTTCAACTCCGATGAATTAAAATTAGTTTTTATTTAAATTTGACCACCCTTACAAGAAATTGTTCATTTTGTGCTTAAATGATTTTAAATAGTTCTAGGTTAATTAAATTTAATTGATCATTTTTAGTTCAATTTAACTAAAATATTACCTTTTGATTATTTTCTAGCCAAGATTTACAAATTTCGGTTCCAGATTTTATTGCAATTTTATTGTAGAGTAAAACAAAAAGAAAAATCGAAGAACAAATCTTGCGACATTATTCATTTCACATATCCATCAATATAAATTTAAGATCTCCTCTGTATCTTTATGGATATATGTGATTTAGATTACGAATCTCTAAAGCATCGTAATAAAATAAAATATTTTCCACACTGTATGATAACTATAATTCAAAACAACTGTAATGGTTTTATGCAATGTATGTTTCAAAACTGAATTCCTTGCTTCTATCAAAGTATTCAAATTATCTTCGATTTTGTGATATCAAATATTTATTACCAAAATATGTTCTATTCTGTTTATTTTGAAATTTAGAGACGACTGAAAATTAGTAAATATGCTTTAATAGCTCATAGACTAAACTAAACTAAATATAAGGTAACTAACCAAAAGCCAATCAAATACCAAAGTTGATATCTTCCAAAGATAAATAAAATTAAACTTTTTTAAAAATTTGCCACTTGAATGACTTTGAATTTGCCATGATCAAGGGTTTTTAATAATACAAAATGTCATCATGAAGAAACTTTATTATACGCGGAATCTAAAAAACTTTAAAAGAAAAAAGAGAAATAAATTCCGTTATTTAAAATTTGTCAGGGGGTGCCAAAAAGGTAGTGTACCAACCACTGAAACATTATGTAGAATTCTAAACTAATTCAGTTTGGAGTATGAAATTTATTTTTCGAATATGGATTGAACTACGAGTGAATGAAATTTATAGGTTAACGTGGTAGTAGCAAGTAATAGGCATCGACTAATTTTTGTACTTTGAAAACTAAAAAGGCTAGAGAAATAATTTATATCATAAGATGAAGATCAACTTTAATGAAGATGCATCTTATGTAATTGGTGTATGAAATTTTCACAAAATAGTGCTACGGTACTCGGACGATTCCATAATTTTCTATACGATAAGTTTAATAATTTAATAAGATTTGTGCGCATTTGAAACGCTCAACAATCTTAATTTACCAATTGATTAGCTTTAATAGACTTTTACTATTAGTATCCTATGTATAATTCAAAAAGAAAGGAATTATATTCTGATACATAAATAAATGATTTGAAAAGTATCAATAACTTATACCCTATATCATTTGCTCCATTTTTTTATCAATAAAGTGTAACGTTAAAAATCATCCTACAGATTTTGTCTCAGATTGGCTCGCTTTTATTAAATCGAATCAAGATTGCAAAGTCATTTTCTGATAATGATATGGCAATAAATATAATATATAATAACTGGATTTTTGTGTGATAACAATTCAATTTGAAAGGAGTACGAATTGAAGATGTTTTATTTAGTCATTAGAACTTCACTGTAATTGAAATTACTAAGAATCACCTTAATTTCAAGGGCTAAGTTTACAAGTTGAAATTAATGAGACAATATAATAATCATGTTACCATTATGTAGCAATTATGTCCACAGCAGATCGAATAATTTTTAAAAGTAATACTTGATTATTCGGATTAGTTTTGAGATCATTAATTCCGTTTCTTTTCAATTATATAATACAAATGCATCATGGTTTAACTTTTGTTATTGCTATAATTCATTTTGGATATAGATACTAAATTGTGGATATAATTAGAATAAACCAATGTGAGACAACAACAAATTAGCGTGAGAATTTTATATGCAGTACTAATGTCTCAGAATTATGCAGAGTTTCCGATTGTGGTAATTTTTTTATTCTTTTTTTTTTTTCTGAAACAAAATTACTCGTCTAACAAGTAGTATGAAAGAAAGAATAATAAGTTATCAAAATAAAATAAGGTGACAAAGAAACAGAAGAGCTCAAATTCTATGAATTAGTAATATACATGGAAGATTGCTTAACCACATGGATTATTGTAAATCTACACGAACTGTCTACAAGTATAATTTCTTAAATTTATTTATTATTCAAAAGAAATTGGTTTCAGATTGTTCGTAACCATTAATTAAAATTGAATGTTTTTCTGCCATGCATTCAGAGATGTCTTACATTTGTCTTTGATATTATAGGACCAATTTATACTTTAGAACATTGTATACATGACTTATATATCAAGTTGACTTAAATTATAATGTAGAATTTTGAAACATAAAGAACGTGCAGATTATATGTTTCGGAAACCAATTTGAACCGAATTGAAGCCAAACAAACAGAAGTTGAAATGTGGGGTGTAAAGAAAATCGCAGACATTAGTTTTGCATACAATAAAAACCAAATGATAAATCATTTAAAATTTCCGAAGCATATAAAAAGATTCAGTAATCTTCCAAATAATTTTGTTAAAGTTTTCTTTTCTACAAGAAGTTAATCATATACAAATTTTATTTAAATCAATTCTAAATTAAACTATATCAACAATTTTACAACAAAGTAGACTCAAGTTTCATCTATCACAATTAATTGATTAACAAAAGTCAAGTACAGAATAATTACAAATTTATCGGCTAATAGTAAGTATGATCAAAGTTATTACTATCATATCGTTTCAAATATCAAATATTCATTCAAATTCGAACAATGTTTACAAAATATCCGGAAGAGCGATGTTTAAATAATTTGCCGACGAATGTCACCATAGTACTTAATTTACCAACGAATGCGACATTTTTTCCACGATAATTGTCGCACTACACCGAATAATTTTTTTTCCTTCCAATTAATAAATTGCACATAGAATAATAAAAAAAAACGTTCATTAATATAGTACAGATAATGATCAAAAAAATACAAACTAAACAACCAAATTTTAAACAAGGAATTCCGATTTATCCATTTACATGTCATTGACCAATAATATTCTTTGATTTTCGATTGATACAATGTTTAACAGTCAAAAAGAAAATTTTTCCACATTTCCTTCATATACTAAAATATATTGCATTTGTTGTTGTCTTAGATTTTCATATTTTATAAGACATTTTGCTTCAAATTAAAAAAATTTAAATTAAACTTTCAATTTCATTCCATCAATTTATCATAGAAGAGTTTAATAATTGGAAGAGATGTTTGTATATTCAGTGTTTTGTATCCGTGGTGTAAATTAATTTTTTATGGTGGGAAAATAGTGGAAAATTAATTCTCCACTTTCTAGAACGATTTTGATATATCTGTACGAGGATGTTTCAGATGTTTTTAATACTAACAATTAATTTTTAGCGAAACTTTTCAAATCAAAAAGATTTCAAATCTTTAATCATGTCAGATATACTTCCTATATCATGCATTTCATGTCGAAGAAGAAAGATTAAATGTAATAAAAAGAAACCTTGCGATCAATGTTCAAAAAGACAAGTAAATTGTGAATTTCCAGCTACATTTAGAAATATCAAGATTTCAGAAGATGATTTCAAAACAGAATCTCAAGTTTCATCAGAATCTTCTTCATCATCAACTGAACCACCAACTATTTTAAAACAAGCTGAAGCTCAAGGTCAACATATTTCTCCACAAAAACTAAACCATAATCATAATGTACTTCCATATCCACCACCAAAACCAATACAGAAGAATATTCCGCAACCAGCGACTAATCTACCGAAGAAACAATCAATTTCAAGTTCAAGTTCAAGTGGTGGTAGTTCAAATTCTGTAATGACACCAAGTCTACTGGAAAAGAGTATTGTAACTGATATGACTGGTTTACAATCGGGCTCTTCATCAGATGGTGTTACAAAAGTCAATAGTTTAGGTAGTAATTTAGTTTCAAGTTCATCAGATTCAGACTTAAAAGATGGTTCAAATCAAGAAACAGGGTTAAGAACAGATTCTTCAGGTACTCCATTAGGTGTGCAACAACAATTAGATCCAAATTATAATATTGATAATTATACATTATTAAAAGAAAATTTCGATATAATGAGAGCTGCAAATATTCAATTATTAGATGAAAATAGAGCTTTAACTTTAAGATTAGAAGAAATGTTACAAAAAGTTTTAAAAGTTTCAGAAAAACCATCGTCAAATAAACGTGATCGTACATCAGATTCATCAAGTGAAGATTTACCATATAAAAAAGAAAAGGTTGGATTTTTTGGTCATTCAAAATCAAGTTTCCCCAAAGATTCTGCAAGTGAAAATCAAGGAATGTATTCAAATATTAAAATTAAAGATAAAAATACTCCACCAAAAGAATCATCAAGTACATCATGTGGAAGTAGTAGTGATGAAGTTGCACAACAAATTACATCAGAATTACAACCATTATCAAGAGAACAATTACAACAAAGAAAAATCCATAAATCAAAGAAAATTAAATCAATTATAGATAATCAACTGTTAAATTCAAATAATTATAATGATTGGGAAAGAGATACTGAAAATTTACATTCACAAGAATCATTAAAATCAAGCAATTTAGTTGAAAGAAGTTTAAAAAAGAAGAAATTACCTATATTACCTTCATATTTATTAAAATATGATGACCCAGATATTAGTACAGATTCTGATACATATCATGATGTATTTAAATTAAATTTTGAAATTATAATTAAATTGGTTCATAAATTTTTTGAAAAAAGTCCACATTATAGAAGTTTTATTTCCAGTAATCACGTTTTTGATTTCTTATATAGTTATGAATCACTTTCTGATAGAGATTGGGATAATGATGATGATTTATTATTAGTTTACATGATTTTGGCATTATCAATTCAAAGATTAACTTCGAAAGATTATGTTGATTTAACATTATTACCAGCAGCATCAATTAGTACATGTACAAAATATAGAAAATTTTTAACAAGAAATGTTTTACATAAGAATTTTGAAAGATTAAAACATCATTTAGTTAATGAATCCTTAACGACAATTCAATCATATATTTTATGTTCAGAATGGTATTTTTTAGAGCAAAAATATGAAGAATGTTGGTCAATGATGTTTCATTCATGTTCAATTTCATATTCGATTGGTTTACATATAATGGGTCAATATAGAATACATGAAACAAAACAAAATAAACAGTTTAATAGTTTAATAAGTGCAACTGCTGAAGATTCAGATGTTAGTGATAAAAAAGAATTATCAGTATCAGAAGAAAGTGATAGATCTCAAGATGAAGAATTGGACATTAGTAGATATAGAATTTGGTTTGCTTTGAAAAATCATGTTTCAATAATTTGTTCAATCTTTGGTAGACCAAATCCGATTTCAGTTCAAGTTTGTATGAATGGATCAAATAGTGGTTTAGGTTCTGAAATTCCAAATGAAAAGGCTCATATATTATATAAAATTGGTTTAAGTGAACTGTTGAGATTATCAAATTTAATGTTGATTGAAAATTTTATGATTGATTTTACATTACGAGAATTGATGAATTTATCAGTAATATTTAATAATGAAATTGATTTATTGAAAAAGTATTATAATAGAATAGTTAATAATGATGATACAGAACTGGATCAAAGTGGATCATCACCAAAGAGTTCTGCAACTGTTGATTCATTATTATATGATGATTATACAAATCAACCATTACAAATTAATGAGTTGGATTTATTAGCTGATATAATTGTATTATATATTAATGATGCTAAATTATTTGAACCATTTATAAGTAAATTTGAAAATGTCAAGGGTTATGATAAAATTGTTAAAATACAAATAGATTCAATATCACAATTTTTAACATTATTAAATCAATTTATTGAGAAATTTTTAAAGTTATGTTTACAAGATAATTTTAGAACATTAGATGTTGAAAAGAGTAAATTGGATCAGATGCGTCCACAAAATTATGGTCCTATAAAATTTGGTAAATTATTTAAAAGTTATTGGCCATTTTTAAATTCTTTTATTTGTCAAGGTATAATTGTTGTATTTACATTTTTACATTATAAATCAAAAGAATTTGTTGAAAATAAAAATACTTACTCATTAAATAATGAATTCTTATCATTAATTGAAATTAATTTAACGAAATTGATAAGTTTTGAATCAAGATTAGCAACAAAATTTATTACAACATCAAGAATGTGGTCATCCAATATGGTATATCTTATTAATAGAGTCACCAATTTAATTAAATTAATTTATGAAAAACAAGAAGATGATACTGTTGCAAAAGAATTGAAGAATAGAAAATTAAAATCATCGTCAAAATCTTCTGGCGATTCATCTTCACCTGAAAATGCAAATTCAAATTTACCAATTACAACAGCAAGAGGTAGTTTATCATATTTATTAAATACAAATCCATTTGGTGATCCATCACAATTTGAATATTTGAATGGTTTCCATTTGAATGATCCATTTTGGTTAACTGTACCAGATAATTTACCTTATTATTTAGGTTCACCATCAGAAGATATAAGAAATACAAATAATAGATCAATTGGTGGATTTAAACAATATGTATCATTATCAACAAATGAAGAAGATCAAACAAATTCAAATTCAAACTCAAATTCAAATTCAAACTCAAATTCAAATTCAAATTCAAATTCAAATCCAACAACATCAGCATCAACAAGTTCAACAACAAACAATTCATCATGTACTGATCTGTCAAATCCAGATCTGTCAAATCCCGATACTGTTAATTCAAATCAATCAAATGATATGTTTATTAGTGCAAATTATTCACAATGGAATGATAATTTAAATGTAAGACAAGTTCCAACACCAAATACAATTCAACAACAACTATCAAATCAAAGAATTAATCAACAACAACAACAACAACAACAACAACAACAACAACAACAACAACAACAACAACAACAACAACTACAACAACTACAACAACAACAACAACTACAACAACAACAACAACAACAACAACAACAACAACAACAACAACAATTACATCGTCTACCAACACAAAATCAAGCTCCAATACCAATACCAGGACCAATACAATTACCATTTCAAAAAAATGGTCCTCCACCATTAATACGACAATATTCTCATCCACCTTTATCACATCATCAACATCCATTAAATCAACCACCTCAACAACCCCAACCAAATCATCCAGTAGGAGCAAATTTCATGAATGGTGGTTATATGTTTCCACAACAAATGAGTGGGTATCCACCATCACAATTTCAAAATGATCAAGAAAATTTTTACGACCAAAATATTAATAAACAAAATAATGATAAGATGGAAGAGTGAATTTGTATATTTAGGTTAGTTTAATTTTTTACAACGGTTTATTTTTGCTAAGGTTTTATTTATAGAGAAAGTTTTCAATTTAAATATTGGAGATTAAAATATATTAGATTTATACTAGATTTTATTAGAATAATATATAATTTGATAATGTACTACGAATAAACTTTTGAACCAGCTCGATCCAAAAATTTGGGCCAAATATTTCAGCTTGGTATGATGCTCTCGACAATATTTTATACATTAAACAGCATCTTGTAGATATAACTATACAATAGAGAAGTCAAAGGCAAAAGCTGAATCACCGCATTCAAGTAATAAAATCCGAAATAAACGAATGAATGCTGTATATTCATTTAAGACCCAACGTACTGTTGTTTAAACTCATCATAATAGTTGGGTCGGTTATAAACCGTAAATATAATATTTTTAATAATTTTTTTGTTGATCAAAAATTTCTCAAACAAAATTTGTATTGAAACCAAATCAATTTCATTCTATTTGCAATTACTAAAACCATTAACAAAAGACATTACAATATTTATATAGCATACTATAGACATTATAAGCTTTATTTTAGTTATCCGATTCAAACTATTCAATTTTATCCATATATTCAAACATGTCTAGTTTCAAAAAATTCACCGATTTCTTATTTTCAAAACAATCACTTAAATATATGTGTACTACCCACTTCTGGGGACCAGTATCTAATTTTGGTATTCCGGTTGCTGCAATTCTTGATTTAAAAAAAGATCCTGAATTAATTTCTGGTTCAATGACTGGTTCATTAATTTTATACTCTTTAGTGTTTATGAAATATTCATTAGCTGTTCAACCTAAAAATTACTTATTATTTGGTTGTCATTTTGTAAATGAGATAGCTCAATTAGGTCAAGGTTTTAGATGGGCGAAATATCATTATAGTGATAAAGAAAAAGAAGATCCAAAATTAATAAAAAATTAGATAGCAACAATATATATATACGTTTCAATTTGTCAAAGTAACTGTAATGTTTATGATTTAGAATGAATCTAATTTAGTTGGTTATGGGAAAATTGAGATATCTCGGAGTATTGTTTATAACTCCGGTATATTTGATTCTTTCTTTGCGCCGGGCGGTGTCAAAATCGAAAGCTAGTAAGATCAAATCATTCACAATTGTATGATTTACGTAATTGTTATTATTACTATAAACTCATTACGTATACATATTAATTCATACAATAGGGCTTTTGTTTCAGTTGATAGCAAGCGATGTTTTTTTTTTTCCGGAGTTTATATTGAACGTGATTGCCGTTTATAAAAACCCCGTTATTTTCCTTTTTGAAATCAGTTCGATAACACAATTTTGGTAATTCACATCATGGTTCAAAAAGTATTATTAGCTGTTACTTCATATTACGGACCATTCTATGATGATGGTGCAAAAACTGGTTTATTTGCTACTGAAGCTATTGAACCATTTGAGATTTTTAGAAAACAAGGTTTTGAAGTCACAATTGCTTCTGAAACTGGTAAATTTGGTTATGATGAACATAGTTTATCGCAAGATTTCTTAGCTGGTGAAGCTAGAAAAATTTATGAAGATAAAAATTCTGAATTTAATAAAGCGATAAATAATATTAAAAAAGCGTCAGATTTAGATGCGTCAGATTATGATATCTTCTTTGCTGCAGGTGGCCATGGTACTTTATTTGATTTTGATAAAGCAGCAGCATTACATGAAATTGCAAAGATTACATATGAAGATAAAAATGGTGTTGTTAGTGCTGTTTGTCATGGACCTGTCATTTTTCAAAATTTAAATTTAGCAGATGGTACTCCATTAATTAAAGGTAAAAAAGTTACAGGTTTTACTGATAAAGGTGAACAAGAAATGAAAGTTGTTGATGCTTTAAGAAAATATGCTGTTCCAACAGTTAAACAAATTGCAGAAGAAGAAGGAGCAACTTATGTTGAACCACAAGGTCCATGGGATACATTTACAGTTACAGATAGTAAAATTGTCACTGGTGTTAACCCCCAATCTGCAGAAAAGACTGCTTCAGATGCAATAAAAGCATATTCAGATTGATTATTGAAAATAGTTTAGGTTTAGGTTTAGGTTTAAGTTTATACGCAAATTCACAATCACTACCAACTTTTGCAGCATACTTTTTGATCAAATTTCGACATGAATTAAACTCTTAGCTTTTCGGTTGTCTCAATTGGTGTCATAATCGTAGCAGAATAGCAATATGTCACAAACATCTATTAATGCAACTAATTCAACAATAAGCTACAAACTCTTGTATATTAACCTCGTGTTGTACCAATAAGGATTACAGCTATTATAACCCCACTATTGTATACAAGCAAATTCCGTTGAATGGACATCAATCAGACAACAATCTCGAATCTTCTTCTTTGATTTTTAAAGGATGCTTACATTTATTTTTGCTTCACAATTGAATAAGCGGCTTCTCTTGCTTTTGTGGTTTCTTCAATTTCATCGGGTTTCTTTTGTGATTCTTCCACTGTACAAGCTTGCGCATTCATTTTCGAGTATAAGTGAAAACTGAAAAGTTTTCAAGATCAGAGCTCATATATTAAAACTCAAATAACACAAGTTTACACATTTAAGGAATTTAATAAAGTAATCAAAGAAAACTCACAATGATGCACAATTGTAGAATTTTTGGAACGAATACTTGAACATTGATCTTATCCTTTTAAGTGAAATTTCGATGAATCTACTCAAAATAAAGTGTAAATGACTTTTTACAACAAGCTAGAATCAGCTGCTATGAGTGATTATGTTAACCCTCATTATATTTAATCTCCAATGCAAATGTTTAATTACTTACCTTGATATTTTTATGTTTTTTTTTTTTGAAAATTTCGCTCATAAACCAAAATCAGTAATCTTTTGATTATCAATTTTGAACTGAGCGAATTTTTAGCTCTCGAATGATACCAATATCATTATGCTTCATATGCATGATCGATCTTTGAGACTAACTTTAATATTGGTAGAAATTAGGGCTTTTTGAATAATTTTTTTTACCGCGCATTCTCAGTATATTTTTAATTTTGTGTCAGATTTCGTATCTGAAAAAATCGCGCGTCTTAAGATTTGGCTTTGGCGTTTTTAATAGACTCACTCTGTGTTGCTAAATCAAAGTCTACTGACTTGTACATACAGTCCAACTACAGAATAATGCCAGAATTTGAATTTAAAGTCTTTTGATTTCAATCTTGATCACCTCATCGTTGCATGAATGGTCTTATATATAGAATACAATAAAATGCGCAAAGCTTGACAAAAAAACCGAGGATACGGTAAAGTATTACTTCCAATGTATTCGAATGCACTATAACAATATGAAATACCTATTCTACTTCGTTATTTTAATTTTGTAAATAATAATCTGATCTTTTTGACTTCAGAAATCTATCTTTGTTCTTTAGAATTCGATTAAGTTTACGCAACAACCATTGGAAACACCTACTAATTAAATTCCATGGGGCCAATGAACTTAAAAAAACTCATCATTGACCACTTCAGATTTTATTTTACGTATTTTCGGCCTAATATATATATAGTCACTATTTTCTTTGTTATTTCCATTGAAGTTCTCTCAATTTTGAGACCCATCACTGTTACTAAATGATCACTAGGATTAAAAGAACGCCATTGTTATCACTTGGATACTCATATATAAGCTCTAGTTTCACGTTTCTTTAACTTAATCACGAGCAATTTGAATTTAGGCGATTTTACCTCATCATCAAAGTCTGATTTTAGCTGTGCGTAATATATCTGCTAGACTTCTTTAGATTTCCAAACTAATATTATATGACAATCAAATAAGAGAGAGTATGAACTTAAAAGTTGATTTGGGACCTAATAAAGTTTAGATTAAGTACACAAAGTAGGGATAATTTAGATCTTTTCTGCATGCTTTCAGGGCTTAGACTAAGAAAAGAGCCTATACTCTTGAGAAATGTCAATTTAAATTCTTGAACATTGTCAAACTCGAATCGTATCTCAAGTATTTCGATATCAAATCAGAAAAAAACAGACCAGATTTTGTATGTTGTTGTCAAGGGATGAATCGTGACCCCGTTTTATCTCACATTGTCAACTTATTCCAAATTAGGCAATTCATGTTAAATTTACTTTGTTCAATTCAATGTTTTTTAAAATGTGAATCTCAAATTTTAGTTGAAAAAAAAAAAATTAAAAATTTTGTTGAGCTCCAAGGCCAAGTTTATTATAATTCAACTTGTGATACAGTAGTTAAATGTCAACTTCAGCAGCAGCAACATCAACACCATCATCAACATCAAATTCACAAACACCTACACTTGGTAAAATTAAATTTTATCTTAAATCTATAATTTTTGGTGCTACGATTGCTGGTTGTGCATTATATGGAGTTATAGCATCTATTTTATTAAGATTAATTGGTAAAGTTGAATATGCTCAATATACTGTAGCAAGAGCATTTTATTATTCATTATCATTATTTTTAGGTATTAAAATTCATATTAAAAATGAACATTATTTAAATCAATTGCCAGCAATTGTAATTTCAAACCATCAATCAGCATTAGATATACATGTATTGGGTAGACTATTTCAACCTGGCTTCACAGTAACAAGTAAAAAATCATTAAAATATGTACCGATATTAGGTTGGTTTATGGCTTTAAGTGGTACTTTTTTTTTAGATAGATCAAAATCAGCAAAAGCTAGAAAAGTATTAGATGGAGCATTAACAAATTTGAAAAAAGATGAAAGAGCATTATTTATATTCCCTGAGGGTACTAGATCAGCTTTTGAGAATTTAACTATGTTACCTTTTAAAAAGGGGGCCTTCCATTTAGCTAAACAAGCTGGTATTCCAATAATTCCAGTTGTTGTATCTAATACATCAAGTATATTTAATTCGAAAAGGAAAATATTTAACAGTGGTGAGATATTTATTGAAGTTTTACCCCCTGTTTCAACTGCAAATTTAGAATCTAATGATGATATAACTGCTTATTGTAAAGATATAAGAGATGATATGATTAATAAATTACAGAAGTTAGGTTATTCAAAAACTCAAGGTGCTAAACCAAGAGAAGATTATTATCCTTCAGAAGATGAGATTACAGATACTGAAGTTGAAGTAATTAATGAAGAAACACCATTAGTTACAAATGATTAAATAGAATGCTAGACTATTATATATTAATGCTAATTATTCGATAATTACAGCTTTCTTTTTCTTTTTTGGTTTAACTGTACCATTTGTATCCTTTTTCTTTTTCTTTTTAGGTTTATCGATTGTCGATTTTGTAAAATTTTGTCTTAAAGCTTCAAGATCAATTTCATATTCATTTTGTTGAATCTCTGGTGATTCAGTAGTTAATTCAAAATTATCTAAATTAGAACTATCAATTTTGAAATTACTCTTCTTTTTACTTGATTTCTTAGGTGATGGTTCTTCAATTTTATCTTCACCATTTACTGTTTCTTCACCTAAGATTAAAACTTTTTCTTTTTTCATTTTTGGTTTCTTCTTCTTCTTTTTGTCTGAAGTTATCGAGATTATATCACTTTGATTGTCAGGTGTTGAACTTTGCTCGATCTTAGGTTTAGTTGATTTTGATTTCTTCTTTGATTTTTTATTTTCAATATAATATGGATCATCTTTTAATCTTTCAATTCTTTCTTTTTTCTTTTCTTCTTGATTCATGTCACTATCTAATTGAATTAAAGGCTGATCTTCTTCATCTGAAATAAATAAATCATAAGAATCTGAATATTCATCATTTTCATCAATTTCAATTTCAAATTTAGGCAGATTAATTTCAGTGTCTAAATCTAAATCATCAGGAATTGGAATATTACGTTGTGCATTTCTTGCAACTGGATTTAATGGATATGATTTGAAAAATGAAGGTAGGATATGAGTTAATAATAATGGTAATTTTTTAGTTGATGAATCTTGTACTTCATTTTCGATAAATGGATTTTGTTCGAATTCAGCAGGTGCTGGTCTAGAAACATTTTCCTCTGGTTTTTCCTCTTCTTCTTCTAATGATGATAAATCTTCATAATCATCATCTCCTTCTTCTTCTTCCTCTTCTTCTTCCTCTTCTTCTTCTTCTTCTTCTTCTTCTTCACTTGATTCTGATTCTGATTCGCTTTCAATAACTTGTTCAAGTTTTAAATTCTTATAAAATTCAATGTCGTCTTTCTCTAACTTCGTTATATCTGTCAAATTATTATCCGTCATTGCTTCTAATGATAGTTTTAAAAATTCTAACCATGATAAAGCTCTTTCTTGAACTTCATAATTTGAATGACTTTCCCAATTAGATAAAAAATTAATTAATTTATATAAATGATATCCCAATTCATCAAATCTATCCTTTGGTAATTCGTCATTATTTGAATAAGAATTTATGTAATCTGAAACAATCCCACTGTATAACTTAATTAAAGCTTGGATTAATACAGTTAATACATTTGAATGGGATAAACTTATCAATTTCTGAGATATTGGGAAATGTAAATCATTTGATAAATTTAACTTCTTATCAATTCTACAATTAACTAATGTATTTAACATATTAATCTTTTGTTCCATTCCAATAATTTCCTCATCTTCATCTTCTTTCAATTGATCAATATATTCACCTATTATCCAATAAAGATCAACTAATATCGATGGACAAGTTTCCAATATTTGTAAATTTTGTACTAATTCAATATTTACCTTCATTAAATTTGGTCTAATTGACGGTACTTTAGTTGCTAAATTTTTAAACTCTTTACCTATTAAAATTGAAATTTCATTCGCAGTTGTTGATGATACTGTAATTACTGAATTTGAAGGTAATAAAGTTAAATTTACAATATCTTTTATAACAGCGACGTACCATCTAAAATTTGGAATATTTTGATAATTCTCCAACGATGCAATTTGTATTATCTTATTTGTAATTTGTAATTTCAAATCATCATTTATTGTCTCAGTTGGAACTAATTGTAATATCATAACTTTTACAACTTCAACTATATTATCTTCATTAACTAAATAATTTACAACTTCCAATGCTTTACTTTTTATAATTAAATCATTATCATTTAAACAATCCATAATCACTTTAGATACTCCATCTACTTGATGCATAAAAATTGGAAATATTTTAACAATATTAATTAATGCAATTAATCCAATAAATTTTAAATTTGAATCTTTAGTTTCAAAAAATGTCATTATATGATCCATACATATCCTTGCTGTTTCTTTATCTTTATAACTTTCATTTGATAACATTTGACCATTTACAATACAATTTATACATTCATAAATTAAAGAACTTGCTTGAGTTTTAATCATTAAATCAACTATAGTAGGTAATATTTTTTTCTTCATTCTTGGTTCAACTTTAGATAAACTTTGAAATAATTTTAATATCCTTATTATTAACCAATTATTCTTTGTATCTTCAAGTATATTGAAAAACTTAGGTAGATAATTTACAAATATCTTTGGATTCTTTTTCGAAATTTCACAAATTACATTTACAGTAGCACTTACAACTGATACATCAGAATCATCCAATTTTTCAATAACTCGATTAAAATTTGTTCTTAAACTATCAGGATATTGTAAAAAAATTTTGTACATTGCCAATATTGCTTTTTTACGAATATATGGTTTTGAATGATTTAATTTCATTAATACATCATCATTTATATCTTTAGATAAATGGGGGGTAACAATAGTTGCAATTCCACTTAATGCTAAACCAATTTCAGTATGATTTGAAGAATTTAAATCCTTTTTAAATTGATTAGTTGCTAATATTAATAAATCTTGTTCATTTTTAAATGATTGAATAGCAGCCAAATAACCAATACGTTTTTGTTGAAATTTATTTGAACTCATAACTTCTAAAATTTGAAAATTTGCCCATGACATATCAAATCCATACATTTCTAAATATGCTAATTTTAAAATTGCCATTGCTTTAGTTTCTAAATCGGTGGTTGTTAATTCTGATTTACATTCTTGAATTGCAATTTCGAGGAAATTTACCAAACTTTCTGATGATTCTTTTGAATGAGCTCGTATTCCTTTAATTAAATCACTTAGTGATTTTTCAAATGATATACCAAATGGTTTTAATCTAGCTAGTACTTCTGAATTTTGTAATTGGAATGAAGACATTGTAAGGATGTGTAAGGATGCAAAACACTAGTTATGATGTATTGTATATTGTATTCTTGGGTTGGTGATAATTGAAAAAAAAAATCACTACCAATTTACCTTTCACTATGAATGATGATAATGAACAAGAGGATCAAATAAGAGAGTATGAGGGCACCACAGAGAATCAATCTCAATCAGAAGCAAGCTCAGATGATTATATATTATCAGACGATGAAGAATTACATAACATATTATCTCACGATATAAATCCACATTTAAATACAACAAATTTATCAGATCATGCTTCTTATTTTCAGGATTCATTATCAAACGCAATGGATTCAATAGAGATAGATAAATCATTAGCTCTAAAAGCTCAAATATCAGGTAATATAAACAATGAAAATCAGAAATTAATTGAAAAAAATCAACAATTAAAAGAATCAATACTGAGATTACAAGAATTATTTAAAAAGAATTTTGCCGTGTCTAACGATTCAAAAATTTCAAAAGTAGATCAGATGAAGAATGATATTGTTAATATTGAAAAACGGATTAAGAAATTAACTAATGGGTACGAATCAAAGGGAATATTTAAAAATAAAAAAGTTATGGGTGTTGCTCAGAAGTTTCCTATTGAGTATAATAAAGCTAGAGATAAAGTACTAGAAAGACAGATTAATATTGATAGTTAGTTGAAGATTGTGCATGGATATGAACCTAAAATGCTGGCATGGATGGTCATTTTAAATTTTAGATACTATTATCGATTTTCCTCGGGTGTATATGAATTTAACGGAGTGGTAGATGTTTATGAGCATAAATTTAATAGATATAATCATGTCAATGATTTGGATGATCTACTAGAAATGTTAAAGCACCATCTGGAGTACAGATATTTGCATCCATTTAAATCTACGTCGTAATGTTTGAGACTTTATCACTTTAAGTGGTATTTGCTTATTACATTCCGCATAATTTATCTATGACTACGTAATAAAATGGATTTGTCTGAAATGTTCCTCTCAAATTTTGAAATATTCGATAATCATGCATCAGTCTCGCAAGTATCAAACTAGAGTTTAGAAGATATCAATTCATAACGAATAATCAGTGTCAGCTTGAATGAGTTATTGACAAGAAATCAATAACTAATATTAGGAGGGGGTAATTTACCAAAATATCGCTAAAATCAAAAAACCTAAAATAAAGGCAATGTAGTCGGCAGATTCGTTTCAAACTATGGCTCGTTATTAACTCAAGAACCAAATATTAGCTAGCCTACCTTACTTTATCGGTAGCCCTACAAAATTATCAAAATTTTATGCTTCAAACTTTGACGAGATCGAGATCTGAAAATAGATTTTGCCACACCGGAGCGCGATCTAATTTGCGTGAATTTACGAGAAATACTTATATTAAATATCTAGCGATTTCTAATCATGCATATATCAAACCTAATCCATCTATCCAACTACCCATATAAAAATACATCCCAACAATACTCAAAGAATCATTTGGAGATTTTAAAATTGATAAATGCCCGCCATTTGCATTCCCAAACATTGGAGATTTGTTACCTTTATTAGTTATGAACTGAATAGCATCAACCCAAGCACCATTTCTAACATTAAATTCAGTGACAAATTCACCAGGTGGGACTTTAAATGTTGAATAATTATTTGTTTCTTTACCTATTAAAGTAACAGCATCAGAACCACCTTGAACCTTTCCATTTTGAGCATTTACATGGTGTTTGATTAATCCTTTAATGTAGTTTCTAGGTGGGATAGTTGGTGTTATAGTTCCATTTTCATAATAAAATTTAATTCCATCTAATGCTCCACCATGGTAAATCTTAATCTTATATATCGATTTTATATTAAATCCACCATATTGTAAATTTCCATTTTCTCTACCAAGTAAAGAACTCTTGATTCCTTGTAACTTACCTCTACCTAATCCAAAATCAGACATGATGAAATTTTGAGATGAGAAAAACTCTTTAGCATTATTTATAAATAAATCACCACCAAGTGATAAGATTCTAATACTGAAATTTTCACCAGCGTCTGATTTGACTAATTTCAATGATTTGTATAATTCATGGTAGTTCAATTCCATATTATGTTGTAAATCTTTCCCACCATATTGTTTTGGAAGATATTCTACATGGTATCTAGCTAGATCTTGAGTTATCAATTCAATTAAAAATATTCCACATTTAGATTCAACTGTAGCTTTACCACCAGGTAAATTCACTGATAAAGGTACTGAATTCAATTGATATGTTCCATCTGGTCTTCTCGTAGTTGAGTATATATGTTCAAATTGATCAATTGGTAATGAAAATGAATCATGCATTAAAAATCGAATCAAATCTAATCTATTCCAATGGCATGTTTTACCCCACCCATTACCACCAATAACTTCACCTCTTGTTTTTCTTCTTAAACTTTCTAATTCTCTAGTCATGAAACTTCTATTGAACCAAACATAGTCTCTTAACATCACACCATCAATTTGATGAGGACATCCCAATGAATGACCAATCTCATGCATAAATGCCCCAAGACAAATATTTAAACATTCCCAACTTGTTCCACACTCATTACAATCATTAGCAACTTCATTAGTACTCAAATGTATAGAATCAAGAAATGCAGGCGTGATATTCGGAAAATTTATTGGATATGAATGTAAGCCATGAGATCCAAATATTGCCATTTTAACTTCATTTGTCCCACCACCTAATGCAGCATGAGTAAGAATGAATTTTCTATCCCATGTTGAATCTAAATACATACAGGCAGCTTGAATAGCAGTTCCTTCACCACGATATATCTCTTTATTCTGTTTGACTAAATCTATTGCGTGTGAGAATAAGAAACCGTTTTCTTTAGCTTGTGGATTCTGTTGTGCATATTCATAACTACGTAATTCTGAAACTGATAATGGTGAAGTTAAGATAAAGATTTTGATTTCTTTATGGGGTGTTGGTGATTTTACTTTATATCCGAATAAGCCTTGATCGTGAGTTTCCTCCTCCACAAACTGGAAACTTCGATTACTGAATCCGACTAATCTCATTTCCTCTTGAGTATAAGCTTGCATTAATCGACCAGCGACTTTTAATTTCTTAACTGCTGACTCTAAAGTTGGAATTTCTCCTCTGTTCAATTTATATTTTGGCGTATCGTAAGTATTCAAACTATCTCTACCTCTGATTAAACATAAATGTATTGGCTTATTTTGGGGTAGGGGATTATGATGAATAGCTAAATAACCAGTATCAACAACATTAGGATGTCCATTATAAGTCGGAAACCCAAATTCATTAATAACACCATTCTTCATAACTTCTATCTTGATTACATTTCTTTCATTTTCTGAAACATGAAGAATAGCTTTGAATTGGCCATTATTAATTTCGAAATATTGTGGTGGGAATACTTTGTTTTCATTATTTGTGAATGAAACTATACCCGTTTTACAATTTGTAGTCTGACCTGAAACAATTACAGTTGGTGTTGATACGATTTCATCATTTTGATAATTTAATTTTATAGCCATACCAAATATTAAACTGGTTAATTTTTCGTTCCTAAAAAAGATCACCAAATTAAACGAAGGGCCAAGAATTTATAATTGGCTACATAAAGAAATGATATCATATTGCTGCTAATTGAAATCAGATATATAGTATTCAATTGTTTGATGGCTAGTAAAAGAACAAGATCGGATGCTTTTTTAGCTGCATCGAATCATTGGAATAAGAAACCAAAACCACATAAGGAAGAAGAGAAAGAAGCAAAGCCAAAGGATGTGCCAGAAGTTATTAATATATCATCAGACGATGAAAGTATCACCGAAATTAAACCAAAATCATCTCCAATTAAATTATTTTATAATCCAAGTTATCATGAAAATCTAAAATCAAAAGTGAATAAGGATTGTATTAAAATAACAGACATAGTTGGATCTCCAGAATTAACTGAAACATATCAATTCAATTTCAATGTGGACTTACCTTATTTCCTCAAATTTCTCGATAAATCATTCATAAATAAACGTAAACCAATCACATTCATAACCGGATCACAATTATTAGATCCCTCATTTGAAGAAACAAGTGAAATTAAATCAAAGTTTAATATTTCTGAGGTTATTGCATCCTTACCTAATAGATACGCATCACATCATACTAAAATGATGATTAATTTTTATGGAGATGATTTAGAGGTGGTAATCATGTCTGCTAACATTACTCAAATTGATTTTATTGGATTGACTCAAATGGTATGGAGATCAGAGAAACTAAAAAAAGGAAAGACTACAACTACTCGAGGTAAGAAATTTCAAAATGATCTAATTGCATATTTGAAAACATACAAGAAATCAAACATTACAAGTTTAGCTTCTATTTTGAAAGATTATGATTTTCTGTCTGTTACTGTTGAATTAATTGCTTCTAGTCCCGGAAAGTATGATATTGATAAAGATGAGGAAATATACGGATATGGAAAATTATATAAAACATTACAAGAACATGATTTATTGCTTAATAATACTGATAAAAGTAAGAAGTATAACATCCTAGCTCAAACATCAGCTATTTCATATCCTATATCAATTGAAAAATGGTCAACTGGAGGAATTCTCTCACATTTAATATGTCCTTTAATTTTTGGAAAGAATAACTTCAAGTTGTTAGAACCCAGTGGCTCAAGTTTTAAAAATCATCAACATCAACATAATTATACACCCAGTATTGTGTTTCCCACAGTTGATGAAGTTGCAAATAGTAATGTTGGATATTGGAGTGGACAAGCCTTACATTTCAATTACACACAATCATTCATTCATAAAAATTACTATACACAAAATTTAAAACCATATTTGAAACGCTGGGGATCACATCAATTAATCACCGGTAGGGAAAAAGTGATGCCCCATGTCAAGATATATACTATTGATAATGGAGATAATTTCAATACACTTAAATGGGTATATATGGGACTGCATAATTTATCAAAACAAGCATGGGGTAGTCGAAAGGGAAATAAATTTACTAATGCTGATCCAAGGGAATATGAACTATCCAGCTATGAATTGGGTGTGTTGATCATACCTGAGAAAGATGAGGTGATAAAACCTGTGTATATGAAAGATACAATTGATGAGGTTGGTGTGTTGCCTGTTAGATTTCCTTTTAGGGTTCCTTTGACTAGTTATTCTAATGATGATTTGCCGTGGAGTGGTAAGGTTGATTATGGAGATAAAGAAGATTCACAGGGGATGAAGTATAATTTAGGGTAAGGTAAGGATGCAAGTGAATTGAAGCTTAAAGTAAGGATGTAAGAGAAATGAAGGCTAAGGTAAGGATGCAAGAGACGAAAGCTAAAGTAAGGATATAGTGAAATCAAGGCTAATGTAAGGATGCAACTATTACGAAAGCTAAAGTAAAAACGCCAGAGGATGAAGGTTAAAGGGAAGACGCAAGTGAAACGAGGGCTTAAGTAAGGATGCAAAAGAAACGAGAGCTTAAAGCCTTCTTCATACTAATTTTATATTAATATATATTCAAAATATTGATTTTGCTTTATTATCAATTTGAGTAGGACCTAACCCATCATCATCAATTAATTTTCTCTTTATATGTGGAATTTCATCATCTGTATCTCTATAATCAGTGTCTGCATTACCTTTAGATTCTGGTTCTTGTATTTGTATATCTTGTTCATAAGTAATTCCATTATCAAAACTTTCCAAAATATTTTCCAATTTTTCAGAACTTTTCATTTGATCTCTATTTAATATATTTGAATTTTTAGTCAATCTACCAAACGTGCTTCTAGATAATGAATGACTTGGAAATTGTACATCTTCTTTTTCTTCTTGTGTTTCGTCTTTTTCTTTCTCTTTTTGAATTTGTTGTATTACTGGTGCAGACATTGACAAGCTTCTCTTTAATGTATCTAATTTTACTTCTTCACCACCTGTTATACTTTTATCTTCTGATGTGATTTGAATATACTGAATTTCTAAATTTGGATTATTTTGTGGTTCGAAAAGTATAGGATCTCCACTATTTCTAAAATATATATGAAAATAATCATTCGTATTCCCAATTGAAATATATTCCTCATCAAATTGTTCCGAATAATGATTACCAGAATTAATAAAGTTTATGAGTCCTAAAAAATTCTTGAACTCTTTCATTCCAAAATTAATCAATTTATGAAATGTAGATTCACTTGATTCTGATGTTAGATTTGAGTCTGTTAATTCTTCAAGTGCAAGAGTAACAGTCACGGCCATTGGTAGTTTTAAATAATCTCGATCTTTTATAATTTGTTTAGTATATCCTCCAAATGAAATTTTATCATTTTTAATCTCAATTTTAAAATCTTCAGCTGATGTAGGAACCATTTCTAAAAATTGTTTTGGGATAATTTGATCAATCATGATGTGATTTATCCTATTTGGATCTAATAAATCATTAGTTTGTTTTTCTAATTCATTTTTATAAGTTTTTGAAATTTTAATATCTGATTTGAGAACAGGTATGTAACTAGTTTGAAATTTTTTAATAATTTGTTTTTTAGTCTTGATTTCTATAAAGAGTTTATATTTATGATTTGAAGGGACAGTAACTGACCAATTACATTTCAATATAATATAATCTAAATGTGATTCGAGATTTTTGAACAAAGTAGCTAAATGTTTTGAATTAATTATAAATGAATAAGAATCATTATGGAAACCTTCTGATATTATATTATTAAAATTGATTGAATATTCAGAAAAGAATGATTTTTTGAAAATGATTTCACCATGACTTGTCTTTGATGAATTTAAAGCAGATAATGATAATTTATCATGAGTAATATGAAAAGTAATTGCTTCTGATATTAAACTTAGTGATGTTATTGATTTCGACCATATTAATTTATGTTTCTTGTTATCTATCTTTGCAGTAAACATAACATATTCCAATTATTGGTTAAACCAACTGTTTATCAAAAGTGGTTGCAATTCGAATATTTTTTCAGATCAAAAATGAAATCAATTTTATTTATAAATCCAAATAGTTCAATTAAAGTAACTACCAACCTAAAACAATCACTTGTAGTACCAGATAATACTAATATAACTTATTATACTGCTCCAAAAGATGCTCCATTGGAAATTACAAATAATATTACTGCTAAAAAATCAGAAGAAATTGTAATTAAAGATTTAATAGATTCACAACTATTAACTAAATTTGATGGATTTATAATTGGTTGTTATTCTGATCATCCTTTAATTAAATCAGTTGGTGAAATTAGTCATAAACCATGTATGGGTATTTTTCAAGCTACAATTTTATATTCACTCCTGAATCCACTGATTAATAAACTGATTATACTAACTAGTTCAAGTGAGTGGGAAAATACATTAAATGAGAGTATAATTGATTTTTTAGGTGTTGATCAATTTCCAAGTAGGAAATTTGTTAAAACTAGAGGATTAAATGTCAAAGTTAATAATCTTGCTGATGACGATCAATACAAGAATATTAAAATTGTAGTTGATGATATTTTAACAGATAAGGATATTAATTGTGTTTTGTTGGGTTGTGCTGGTATGGCTGGTTTAGATTTAAAATTAAAAATTGATTATCCTAATACTTTATTTATTGATAGTTGTAAAATTGCAGTGGAATTATTATCGGGTTTAATTAGATTTGGTGAGTATGCTTAATGGTAAGGATGCTGCTTTAATAGAGGTAAAAGTGTTTAAATAGATACATTCTAGAATATACTAATTTCGACTTCTTGTTTGGGCCCATCTCTCGCCCCAATCTTCGCTCTACAATCGCTCTATCTTTTATTCCCCACCGCTCTAATTTTTACTCCAGATTTGACAATCGAATTATTTAGCGCACGATAAAAGAAAAAAAAAACTAGCAATATACTATAATCATATCATATCAAGATTAGATGTCATTTTTATTTAGAAGATCAACTGATGATAATAGACAACAACAACCAACACAAGAAGATGAAAAGGATGATAACATAGAGAAAGATACTGAACTAGTTGAATCAACTGAAAAACCAATAAAACTTAAAAAGAAATCAACAACTTTTCTTAAATCAATAATTGGAAGTCAATCAAACAGTAGAAATAATTCAACATCCTCCCTTGCGTCCAACAAATCATCATCAACAACATCATCATCAAACAATTTACCACCATTATCTCCATTAATACTACATGGTTATACATCCTCAACTCGTCATAAATTATTAGATTTAGAATTAGCATCAAATATTAGAGATTTATTACCTGCCAGATTACAATTATTTGATCAATGGGAATTAATTTATTCTTTTGAGCAACATGGAATTTCCTTAAATACATTATACAGAAATAGTAATCCAGAATATCAAATTCAGCAATTGAAAAAACGAAAAAGGAGAGAAAAGGGATATGCGGAATCAGTTGTTAAAAATATGGTAGTTGGCACTACAAAAGAACATTATCATGGAATAGAGCCTAAAAAACCAATCGGATATGTTTTGATAATTAAAGACGAAAAGAATTTTAAATTTGGTGCGTTCTTGAATGAGAACCTAAAGTTAATGGATCATAAACGTTATTATGGAAATGGTGAATGTTTTTTATGGAAATGTGAAAAATTTGATCCAAGAAAATTAAAACATGGAAGTGAAAATGAAAATGATATTGATGGGAAATTACATACTCGTTTTAAAGCATTTATGTATACTGGAATAAATGATAATATAATTTATTCAAATCATGATTTTATATCTATTGGTTCTTCAAATGGTCAAAATGGCTTATTTATTGATAAATCTTTAGATGAAGGTGTTAGTTATAAATGTAATACTTTTGGTAATGAAATTTTAAATTCAGATGATCAAAATTTAAAATTTGGTAAATTTAAGATTATGGGGTTGGAAATTTGGAGAATTGGAAATATTGAATAAATGAAATATGTTATTATACAAATGAAAACCTTTTATGAAATTATACTTGAATTCTGACAATTTAAGGTACATTGTGATGATATGGTTTTAATGGTAAGAACCATGACTCTGATTAAAATAGTTTCAGATTTTGTTTATGGGTCATGAGACTTAGAAGTTAACTGCTCAATTTCCAAATGAAAGTGAGTATAATAAACAACATGCCTTATTGAATTTTAAAAAGTAAAACATTTACTTTTTCAATTGATGCGAAAGAAAGGACATTAGGATTGAAATCATTTATTTTACCTGAATATTGTCATCAGGCTGTTAGTAATGCAACTATTGTTGAATAGCTTGGCGGGTCTTTTTTTTGGATTTATGCATATCGATATTGATTCTAAAAATAAATCAAGTGGGTATGAACAACTTAAATAAATTATTTGAACAAAAATAGTTCCATTTTAATATATATATATCTGTGAAGATTAATCTTATGATCTAAATATTGATATTTCGTGAAAATTTTAGTATTAAAAATATCAGAAAACCGTAGTCTTGTCAGGAAAATTAAAAGGTGTCAATTTTTAACTATGAAATTCAAATTCATCTGAAGTTTTTCATTCGAATGATACCAAGAACAATATTTTTTGTGTAAAGATTTGAAATGTTTTGCTATCTTCAAATTTGCAAAAAACTAATGGCTTTTTAAAATATTTTTTAAGTGCGCATTCTCGGTATATTTCATAATGTGTCAGATCTCGTATTTAAATTTGTAACCGATCTCAAAATCAGATCGCGCTTTTCCAGAATTACTTTGCGCTTGTTTTGTAAGATGTAAATTTTGCAATTTTAAAAATCTTAAAGTATAGCTACAGTTGCACCTTAAACACTTTTGAATAGTACAAGCATAATTGAAAGTAATAAAGCTTGATTCACTTTAAATGGCGCTCGCTGATCTTCTAATCGAGTGAAGTAAAAATGATCATATATGTGAGTAGAGAACGTTTATAATCTAAACAACAAATATTCCACTCATGCTTTCTATAGCATGTCCATATTCTGCTTAAAGTATTTTCAGTCTTACATCAAACCAAGTCTGATGAATATTGACATTTTTTTAATGTTATTTTATTGCAATAAAAACTGACTAGAGTATTGGTACCAGCTCTGGCCGTAAGTTATAAATTCTCCGGCCGAAATACCGCTCCAGGTTTGTCCAGATATTCGTTCAGATCAAAATTAACTTTGAAACAAATTTACTTATATGCTGTACTATATTAGCTAATCCTCAAATTTAAATTGTCAATAGCTCCCTTCAGTAGTGGACATGATGCAGTCAAACTTTTTTTCATTGAAACTTCTGCCAGTTGGAGATTAAAAGAAGTTGATTTTTCTTAGAAAGATTAACTTTTGATTACATAATTCGTCATTTCAAAAATAGCAAAAAACGCTATTTCGCGACATAATAAACATTTGAACCTCTTTTAACTTCTAGTATAGCTGATTCTGCTGATTCAACCCCTGAGATTATTTGTATGATGTTTCCAAAACGATAAAATCGTTCTGAAATTTTTGCAAAAACTTTCGTTTCACTTCTGAAAAATTAATATTCCTATTGTATACCTTAACACAAGGATATTTAAGTTTTTAGTAGTCTTCAAGATCTACAAATTTGGATGTTTTAATATATTTCCATCATTATTTTAGTGTGGAGGTAGATTTTTCTTGAAGTCAACTAATTCGAATTTGCCCATACTTAAGAGAAATATTGGACTTTTTCAACTTGAGAATATATCTTTCAGATTTATGTTCAGCACCTTAATTCAGGTTGTTGTATATATAATCCGTTGTTAGTTTGAAAGGTTATGGCCCTAGAAAAAAACTTATATGGATTTTTATTTTTTGTAAATTTTTTGTATGATGAAAAAAGCCCAAAACAACAACTCAAAAAAAAAATTCTGAGTTCTAAGTATTGACTTAAGTAACATATATAATTTAAGAATCTTGAAGTCGTATAATTGGTTCTTATCTTGGAAAAATGCGTTGTTCATGATATAAAACCCAATCTATATAGTACGAATCGCCCTAAGTCTAGCGCGAGAAACATAATTTTGTTGCATTAATTATGAGCGAGATTTTACATACTTCGTACTACATTCATTAGTCTAATTCGGCCTTAAAGTTAACCCGTATATCTTAAACTTGCATATTTTTAAGGTTCCTATCGAGTCTAATTAGATGGTTTCTTCAGACTTCTCAATATTAAAACAATTTTTATTTGAGTTGTTTAGCTTTACAATGACATAAAGAGAAAGAAAAAAAGAATTCAGTGGATTCTTTATTACTTTTGTATCTACATGGATGCTTTGAGTAGTTGAAGATTTTTACGCCACCCAATTTATTCTTTTACAGTATGCCGCAAATGGGTCCGTTCAATTGAGGGTGAGTTAGATCTATCCGATTGTTACTTTAGTTAGAATATCTGTGATGAACAACTTACTGTATTTGCCATGGTGAGGCTTCGCAATAACAGAGACATGTGGATTAATGGAACGAATCTAGAATTAAGGTTTTAATTAGAAGGAACACGTTTAGTTCAAAAATACGGTTTCGTTGAGCTCTTAACCATGAACAATGAAGAAGAAAAGTTTAAATTTCAGAGATAAACCGTGTCAATTGCTTGCTTACGTCTCAAACGAATGGACAGTCCTTGAATGTAATTTTATTCAATACACATATTTCAACTAAGAAGCTTATTGTTTGTATAATTATTCACGTTTGTGTGTCGTGTCGCATAATCTACGTCATTCTTTATAATTCCTTTTTTTTTTTTTTTTTTTTGATAAGATAAGAATTCAGTGACTATTTTATATACACTACAAATCTTAACAAGTATCCATATTAAATTCAATATATACATACATTCATTACAACCAATTAATACAGTATAGTAGATTGTATCAATTATTTAGAGACTCATACTCAATTGGCCTGAGTATACACGAAATCTTAACTCGTTTTACATTATTATGATTGATTACTCAACAACGTCGACAACTACAACAACCACTTCATCCGAATTGAAGTCAAATAATAATATAAAAAGTACAACCGAAGCTTTAGTATCATTAGCAGCACCAGGCGATAGCTTAATTATCAATGATATTGTAAAAATCAACAAAGCACATTCAAATCATGCAAAAAGGGCCACGAAATTAGGTTCTGCAAGCGCTACTTGGTCTAAAATCAAATCAGCAACGACAACAAATACAGAGAAAGAGGATATAGATGATCAGCATCCTAGTTACTTAATTGAAAATGGCCCGTCTGGAGAAATTTCCATTTTGTACAATAATAATATTTTAGAGGTTTGGAAGTTTAAGCCTGACTTAGATTTACTAAACCTCATGTATCAACTTAAATTAAATTTAGATATAGAGATAAAATCATTCAAGTTGAAAAGTATTAACAATCAAACATACTTATTTGTTGTGGGAAATGATCAATTGCAATCTTTAAAAATAACGGAAGGATCAACAAATCCAATTCTGAAAGTTCAATTACATTTTAGTGATAATTATACCTTGAAAATATCTAATAATTTTATTATAGTTGCTGGCTCAACTGGGTACATTTCAATATTCAAAGTAAATTCCCAAGGTGAAATTTCACAACCTTCAAAATCAACAAATATTAAAAAACAAACAAGTATAGCAACTGCTGAATTAGGCTTATCCGAAGATGATTTATGCATTAAAACAAATTTAAATGATGATAATGTCCCAATTTACGATATAGTCGATAATTGGTTAATTTACTCGCCTACAAAAACAGAATATACACAATTAAAAAAGACAAAAAACCAACAAAAATCAAATCCTGAATTAGATCCAATAATCACAAATTACAATGATGATACTCCAACTTCTAACCAATCAATCTACACCCCAATAAAATTAAATTCAAAAACTCCATTATTTAATAAACTACTTTCCACATTTTCAAAATCTGCATTAGATGGATTATACAAATTCTCAAAATTATCAAGCAAGAAATTTAATGAGTACATGAATAATGAACTAGAATTAAACTCACTTGGTTCCTCAATTAAAAAATCAACACTTGAATTTTTGAAACCAAGTGATAATCAAATATTAATCATTGTTGATTTATCAAATGATAAGATATTGGCGAGATTGAAATTTCCTGATGGAGTTTCAAAATGCTCACTATCACCATTTGATTCAAAATTGTTAATTGTTGATAAAAGAGGTGATGCAATATATTTATACGATTTGTTTAAATTACCACTCGAAATTTCATTAACTAATAAATACATAAGAGGTAAAACATCAGCAGTTGTAAGTGATTTAACTTGGAGTTATAATGGGAATGTTTCTTTTGGTGTAATTACAAAATTAAGTGGAAGTATACATTGGTATGATTTAAATCTAGAGAAATCATGGATATTGTCAAATTTCAAAGGTTTAAAATTTTTCAACTTAAGTAATCAATTAAGTGTACTAGATGAAAACAATAATTTAAAACTATTCAATGAAAACGGCTCACTGGATTATGAATTCAATTTACCAAAATCACCTGTTTCGACTTTCAAGAATCGACCAGAAAAGGAAGTTAAAATGGAAGAGATTAAAAAAGTTATGTCTCCTTTATCACAAGCTGAAATTGAAACATGTTCACCATTTTTAAATTTGATAAATAATAAAAGAATAGAATTTGCAACTTATGATCCAGAATTAAATAATTTTGATGATGAATTTGGTAATGAGATTAACGGTCTAATAAAGTATAAATTTAACAATACTACAAAAGTTAAACCTAATGAAGATTTGGATTTTTCAATTGGTGAATTATTTATAAATCAAGATAGTGAATAAACATTATTATGTATATATTTCCTTTAATATAAACCAAATGAACCAGCAGTTAATTAAAATATCAATCTTATCAATTCTAATACAGCACCACCACATACTAAAAATAATAACACAACTAACCAAGTTCTTGAAACTGGATATTCAACGTTATCTTTTTTGGTAACTGATTTACCCCATGATTTAGTATTTTTCTTTTCAAATTTAGCATTTGCTGCCCTTTGTTTGGGAGTTTGTAAAGCCTTGAATAATTGTTAGTAACCCATTTCTCGACAATCTATGCTATTCACATACCATTTAGTTTTGTTATAACTATGTACTTATTGACCACGTATAATAAGTATTTGGAATTTTTTTTTTCAGTCTCGAGTGTCAAAAAAATAAACCGATTTTATGTCAGAAATTATGATATTACGACATATATTCTGTATTCATTAGTTATTCATTTAAGATATCATTATGAAAATTAGTTAAAGCAACAACAGCATCATTATTTAAGTTACATAATTAACACGAATATTATTTTCAGCTTCAGCAATTCTTTTTCTCTGATCTTCTCTAGCTTGTTTTTTCGAGTATCTAAAATCTCTATCATCACCGTTTTCTCCAATGTATCTTCTTTCAGCTTGAGATCTTGAATGGTAAATCTCATTTTTAGCTGTTTTAAGTTTCAGTATATCAGGAGTTTCATTAACTCCATTATTATTTCCATCATCCATGACTCGAAACCATAAAATTGAAATTAATAAATTGGTGAGAATTTGCGGATAGATAACTTTTTTGCATCATTTGGTTGATTATCCGTTTTTGGATTATTGCAAAATATGGGCTAAAAATTGATCTGAACTTACGAATAACTGTAAGACCTTCTAGTTGCATTTTAATTGACATATGATTATAGATCATTATTAGAGGTTTTTGTTTACTTTTATGGTAGCGCCTACAAAAAGTATTGTGTTGCAAATGAAATGCATTAGGGACTTTGACATTTGAACTTTGATATAATGCAACTATTTTGTGTTTATAATAACTTATGAATCTGATTCGATTACGACTTATATGTTATATATTCATTATTTATTCTTTTAAATGGGTAGTATATATATCCACAGTTTAATAGCATAGGTCAACTTTTGATGCAATATCTTTCTGTTAATCTTCAACATGTTTAGGATCAACATTTGTATCATCATCATTAATTTGAGCACCAGACTCAGTTTTAACTTGAATATCATCATAATTTTTAATTTCTACTTTCTTTTCAAGATCGTCGAATTCTTCATCATTAGCTAAATGAATTATAATTAAAGTTTCAAATTTCTTTCCAACATCAACAATTATATCTCTGTCTTTAGCTTCTCTATTTTCTTGCTCATTTGAATTATCTTTCAATAAGTGTTGTTCAACAGTTCTCACCTTATATAATGGTTTAGTGGATTTTGAAATTGGATCAATCTTAATTTCATCTCCTACTTTTAATCATCATCGTTTGTAGGAGTATCATTTTTTCCTGAATCAGATGGAGGTAATAATAGACAAGGATATTCGTGATCTTCAAACTCTTTTTTAGCTTTAACTACTTCTTTAGTATCTTTTGCTTCTCTTAATGAACTATCAATTTTGACGTTATTACAAACTGGTGCAATCTTATCAACTAAATCAATCTTTTCAACTCCTTTCCCATCTAATTTAACATCAGCAATATGATCTTTTCTATGTAGTTAACCTCTAATGGATGATCAGTTTCAGTACTACTAATATATAAAAAGGTTTATCTAAAATTGACCCCGCGTATTGATCGACAAAAATGTTTCTTATCGTATCAATAAATAATAAATTGGACCCAAATTTAAAAAATCGCGCGAAATCAGGCCGACAAAAAATGTAAACTAAACGGTTGACGAGGAAAACAAAAAATAATAGCTTAAATTGGCTTCGATCCAATGACCTCAAGGTTATGAGCCTCGCGCGCTAACCAAACTGCGCCATTAAGCTGATCTCTAAAGGTTTAATTCGAGCATGTCTAACATATCTTTCGCTAGCATCGAAATTTTCATTTCAAGATTTTACCAGATACAAAAATTTTAGCACCATTTAAGCAAAGTAGGAACATAATTTAAGAGTCTCTAAATCTAATCCGACATTTGATACGAAAAAAAAAAATAAAAAATAAAAAAAAAAAAGATGCCAACATTTAGTAAAAATATCTCGTTTTAGCAACTGCCAGAGCAAAATTCCTAGAATTTTGATCAAAATTTTAAACCCTTTTAAAAACTCAAACAAGTTGGTTTGGTAAAGAGTTGGTTAGTTTATCTTATTTATGCTAAGGTAGTCGTTATTACCATATTTAGTATAATTCTAAAGAAATTTCAATCTTTTACAATTGGTAGTTTATACTAAGATTGGTCAACGTTTTCCCTTTCGAATGGTACCAAGAAATGTGTGCTTTGCTCTAAAATTGGGCCCAGCATAGCTTACTGAAAATTACCAAAAAGAAGGGTGTTTTTGTTTTTGTTTTCTTTTGTGCGCGCTCAATATATTTTTGTTTGTGTAAGATCTCGTATCTCAGTATCCAGCCAGATCTAAATCTTAAATCGTGCTTAACAGATCCCATTTGCGCTTAAATGTGCTTTAGCGAAATTCAAGCAAATACAAAAGCATTTCTACTATCAGAGCACAATTTTAGTATGCTATTTGCTTTGATGTTACTCGTTTCATTCTATAATTCCGAGATCATGCCATAGTTGATATATTTCAATTGAATCAAAAGTATACAGAATAGTTTTCTTTTGCATCAAAATAAAAAGTCTAGCATTGTACATTCTAATTCTATAAATAAATTAAATTACAAATTACCATTTTTAATCAATGAACCTTCTTCATACATTTTATCCAAACTTTCTTTAAAGAATTTTGAGGCAACTGGTCTTTTAATTTTCATAGTTGGTGTTATAACATTATCCTCGACAGTTAATGGATCAAATTTTATATCTATATTATGTAATTTCTCAAAGCCTTGCAATTGGTTAGCAATTGCTTTATTCATATCATTTAAAAAGATTTTCTTATTTTTTGTGTCACTGAAAAATTTGACAATATCATCTTTATCATTGATTTTATCTTTGAATCTTCTCATTATATATTGCGGGATAGTAGTAACATCTAAACCAACAATACCAACCAAAAACGTTTGTAACGAATCACCATGAACATACAATTGTTGAACATATGGAAATTGTGATAAATATAAACCTTCGATTTTTTCTGGACTTACATATTCACCTTGTGCTAATTTATAAAAATTTTTAACTCTATCAATAATATATAATCTATTTCCATCATCTGGATTAATATGAGCAACATCACCAGTATAAAACCAACCATCTTCATCAAATGATTTCTTTGTTTCCTCATCATTTTTATAATAACCACCAAAAATTTGTGCTCCTCTTAATAAAATTTCACCTCTTGGTCCAACTTCATCTGAACTTGAATAATTCATATCTGGAATGTCACGAAGTTTAACTTCAACAGTTGTAGCAACTGGACCTACTGATAATTTAGTTGCATTTGGTGGTCCAACAGCCATACCTGAAACAGTTTCAGTCATACCATAACCAGAATAAATACCATTTGGAATATTTAAAACAGCTTGTAAAAATTCAAATGTCGAAGGAGATAATGGAGCTGAACCAGTAGTCATATAAACAACTTTGGACATACCCAATTTCTTTTTCAATGCATTAAATAATCTATCATAAATTAAATGTGAAGGATTTTCAAAATCATTTTGTTTTTGTAATCTAATCTTTTCATTAATTGCTCTATTAAATAATGCAGCTAACCATGGTTTATCAGAATGAATTGTTTGTGATTTAATTGCAGCTTCTAATTTTGTTAAAACTCTTGGAACTAAACTTAAACAAGTTGGTTGTAAAATTTGAATATCTTCAATCAAAGTTAATGGTGATGGTCCTTGTGGGAAACCAACCTTCATACCACACATCATAGCCCATTGAATAACACATCTTTCATAAATATGAGCCAAAGGTAAGAATGAATAATGTGTACCATTTTCTTGATAACCTAAACCACTCAAATGAGAAATCAATGATGCAATTAAATTTTGTTGAGTTAACATGACACCTTTTGGATTACCTGTAGTACCAGATGTAAATGAAATTGTAAATAATGAATCTTTTTTTGGTGGGATTGGTGGTAATGCATTAATTTCCCCCAATTTTTCAACTTCACCTAAATCATATAAAGTAATTTTTGCTTCATGAGCTAATTTTCTCAATATATAATCATCATCTAAAGGATCCATAGAAACTAATGAAATTAAATTTGATAATTCTTCACTATTCTTTTTCAAATTGATTAATGTTTCAATTTTTTCTTTTGAACATATTATAATTGGTGATTCGGTAAGTCCTAAAATATATTTACTTGCATCTGGACCAAGTGTATCATATAATGCAGTATTCGTAATTGAATAAGCAGCGCTAGTTAAATCACATAAAGCCCATTCTGGACGATTATGGGAAAAAATTGTCAAAATAAATGATTCTTTTGTGGTTGGATCATATTTGATCTTTGAATGAGCTTCTGAATCTGTTTTATATGGATTATTGGTAAGAATATAAAAAACTCCACTTCCTAAATTATTTCTTCTTTGGCGAACGGTATTATAATCATCAAAAGTATAACCACCAAATGAGCCATCCGCTAATTTTTCACGTTTACCTAAACATGGTTTTTTACCATTTATTTGACATGAAATTTCAAAAGTATCGTACAATGATTCAATTGATGGATGTAAATCAGTAATTAAATTTTGTGGATCGTAAGAATTTCTATAAACTGATGAGAACCCTTTTGTTTTACTATTTGGAACTTCAACATTATAAGCTAATTTTTTTGGTGATGGAACTTGTTTAAATAATTCATGAATATGTTCTGGAGTTTCATTAAAAAAACTGTACATTATGAATAACTTTAGTTATAAAAAAGTGTGTTGATAATGAAAAAGCTTTTTAAGGAAGTTGCAAGTTTATAAATACAAAATTATTGATTGGAGTTTGGAACGGGAAAAAGGAAATATAATTCTTGCGTCGATACGATTTAAAACGTAATTGATAGTAAATATTTTAACGTGGATCGTGTCATTTCTCGGTACCCCACAATATGGTCGAGTCGTGCCCACCCCTCTTTTAAATACTATTACGGACCGAATAAAATTGCTAGCATAATATAGAAGATAATTGCAGGTAGGTAGTAGTTAGCTACAATAGATTAGCTACAATAGAAAGAAGCCTTTGTAACTCTGTTCACTCGATATTGAAAATAAGTTAAACTCATCGCAGTATTGATTCGGTTACAATAATCTAAAAAACCGTTAGATTTATCATTAACTTCCTCGGCAAGTAAAAAGTTTATATTTCTGACTAAAAAATAATACTTTAAAATATCGAAACCAAAGATAAGAATTATTGCATCATTAAAGATTTGCATTAAAATTATTTTGCAGCCAAAGATTCTGTTCTTTTGAAGAAAGGTTTTAGAATTTACAGTACACTCTTCTTTATTTATTGAGAAGCGATTTTGAGGTCAAACAAGAGGAAGCTTATAATCTACAACAAGATCGATCTTTTCGAGATCTTTCTATTCGTATACTAGGAAAATCAGATTGCAAGGATGCAGAGTATCTACCATCCAATATCCATTTTGAAATAGTATTATGAGCAATGAAGCCGAGTTAGTTAAGCTGTACAATTTTGATTCTGAACAATAAGCGAACGCAATAAATTTCTTCCCATTTTCTTTGTCTCATTTGAGTATATTTACACAAATTTCGTTTTCTCGCACTTAATTTAGTTAGTTATCTATGTATTTTTTTTTTTTAATTCGAATATTTGATACGATAAAATAGTATCTGGCGCTAAAGTTAGGGCGACCTTCGTTTCAAGCTTTTTGGCTTGTAAATCATGAAATACTCGAGCTCATGAGGTATAGTCTCGTTTATCAAGGCAAAACTCTTGAATTATATATAACTCTTACCTTCATACTACCATTTTGAAAATTTTTTTTCAAAGTTGAATTTTTGGCATTTTTTCACCATACAAAAATTTTCCAAAAAACTGTAAGCGCAGCTTATTTTATATTTGCGGCCAAAAGTTTAAGCAAATCTAAGGATTATATACATTATATCTCAAATTGATACATTAAAATTAATTTCATTTGACTCTAGCTGAAAATGAAAAATTTCAAAAAAATCTCTTAAGTATAGGAAAATTTGAAAACATTGACCTTACAACATATTCAACTCCACAACTTAAACAGTGATGAAAACGTTGTGAAGGTAACAAAATTTGTAGTTTTGTGTTCTGATACCCTGAAAATTTTTTTGTTTAGATACACAAAATAGGAAAACTAATTTTTCAAAGGTGAAATTTTTGCAAAAATTTCAAAATGATTATGGTCTTTTAAAAGATAAAGTTTCAGAGGTCAAATGAACCGAATCAACTGTATTAGAAGTTGCTAAATGAAAATTAAGTGTTGATTTTCTTGCAATTTAACGCTTTTTGCAGATTTTTCAAAGATGGTTAAAGTGATCAAAAATGAGTCTTATTACATGATATTAACAAAAAGGTACTCAAATTAGGGCTGAAATTCTGATGAAAAAAGTTTGACAATTACAATACATTACTGAAAGAGTTACTGACAAATTAATTTCTAAGATTAACTATTGTACATGCAATCCTGTTGCAATATTTATAATTTTGAATACATAATTCTCGCCCAAAATTTCATGCAAAAAGTATAATTCCGCTACCTTTAGGGCGACTCGTACCAAATTTATTGGCTTATATGTCATGACAAGGCAATTTCAAAAAATAAGTACCAGTTATATCAAACTTGGAGTTTTCAATTATATATCTCTCATTCTTGAAATTTACGATTTCAAAAATTTCTTTTTCAAGTTGAATTTTTGGCACTTTTTCATCATACAAAACTTTTCAGAAAAATATAATTGCATGTACCTTATAATTTACGATCATCACTTTCAATTAAACAACGGTTTGTGTACCTTATAATTTGTGATCATCACTTTCAATTAAACAACGGTTTGTATAAATTATACCTCAAATAGATACATAAAACTTTATTTCATTCGATTCAAGCCCAAATTGAAAAATCTCAAACAAAATCTGTGAAGTATGGCAAAATTTGGATAAATAGACCTTAAGAAAAATTTAATACCACAAGTAATTTGGTGATTGAAGTATGCTAGAGTTATACATTTTTGTAGTTTTGTACTCTGATAAACCTTGAAGATTTTTGTGTTAAGGTACTCAAATTGGGAAAAGTAATTTTTCAGAAGTGAATTGAAATTTTTGCAAAAAATTCAAACTAATTATAGCGCTTTGAAACAATCATACAAAGAATTTCTGTAATAAAATGAATCGAAGCAGCTAAATTAGAACTTGGTAAATGGAGTCTAAGTGCTGATTATCTAGCAAATGGTGTTTTTTCCCATTCTTTTGATAAAGAATTAAATGATCAAAATTACGAAGATTTGATGAAAAAACAATCCAATCAGCATTATCTTCATTGTCTGAAGCTATAATTAAAAACAGCTTGAATTTTTGAAGGAGTTATATAGACATTAAATTTTGCTTTTTTTTACTACGGAACTGCATATAAGTCAAAATTGTCTCAAGATTTATTTCGATTCTGAACGACTCTTTAAACAACTAGGAGCGAGCAATTCGCCAAAAAAAAACACAACTCATGGCCACCATAGGTGTTACCGATTGACTTTTTGAATTAAGCCCACAAAATCAAAACTCCGAAATCTCGAAAAATTTGATACTAAATGTTGATAATAGAAATGTCATGAGTTCAAGATGGATCTTTATCAGACAGTGCACTAGTAAGAGCTCGCCTGAGATGTTATGTAGAATTTTAGATTAGATTAAAATATTTTTCGACCGTAAAACTTTTGTATAAAAGTAAGAGCAAGGAATACCATCATCGATTCGAAGCCATTTCAAAACATCAAGTGATCAATGGAAACCCGATTCGAAACCATTTCTAAACATCAAGTGATCAATGGAAACCAACTAGTTGTATATTAGATTTCTAATTACATATTATCCCAACGTTGAATCGCAATTTCTTCTGATTTTATAAGATATTGGAGTAAATTTTTTATTTCCTTACACAAAATCGCGCTTATTTTTCATATCTTATCTCCAAACAATATCAACAAAGCATTAGAAATGGACAACGAATATAGAAAAACAGTTTTGTTGAAATCGATTTTTACTAATACTACATCAACTTTGACGTTACTAAATATCAACTATTAAAGTATATTAACTCACTAATAAGTTATTTCTCCCACTCCAAAAAAGAAAAGCAATAGATCACAATATAAGATCTATGAAACTAAATCAATTTAACAACCTTAATTCAGATCATAGTAATTACAATATTTGTTGGTTAATATAGATCGGATTTATAATATAATGAATATTACTATATTAAGGAGTTATTCCAATATTTTATCCAATTCTACACTAACAAATTTTTACAACTACTCCGCATTCTATTTTACAATGATAATGTTAATGGTGGGAATTATATAAATAGATTAGAGTTTTCCTAATTCTGTATTTTTACAATCAATCATTATTTATCCTTTTTAACGTTTGATCGTTTATTAATTGGTGTTTTGAAATTTTAAAATTTTAAAATTATGTCAAAATCTTTATTTCAAGAAGATGCAACTCATATATTTGAAACATTAACTAAAAATTTACCAATTGATCCTAGAAAACTTAATATTGCAATTCCTATAGCAAATAGTGAACAAGAAGGGTATTCAGCAACTTATAGAAACTCATATTCACCAGATCAACTAATTGATACTTTTTACCCTTCATTAGATACGTTATATAAACTATTTGAAAATGCGTGTGATGCATATAAAGACTCACCGTGTTTAGGTTATAGAACAAAAAATTTAGATGGTTCATTTTCACATTATTTATTTCAAGATTATCAAACTATTAGAGAACGTAGAAATAATTTTGGTAGTGGTATTTTTAGAATTTTATCAACTTCACCATTTAGATTAAATACTGAATGTCATTCGAAATTAGATTATGAAACTGAATGTGATGAAAGATTTATTTTAACTATATTTTCACATAATCGACCAGAATGGGCCATGTGTGATATTACATCAATTGCTTATTCAATACCAAATACAGCTTTATATGATACTTTAGGTCCAGATACAAGTAGATATATTTTGACATTGACTGAATCACCGATTGTCATTTGTTCAAAAGAGAAAATTAAAACATTGATAAATTTAAAGAAAAATAATGAACAAGATTTGAAAAATTTAATTGTTATTGTTTCAATGGATGATTTGGAAGGTTATGAAGATGAAAAATTAGTTGAATTAGCTCATGCTACAAATATTAATCTATATGATACAAAAAATGTCGAAAGAATTGGAGAAATTCATTATAAATCACCAATACCACCAAAACCAGATACAATTTTTACAATTACTTTTACTTCAGGTACTACAGGTAATCCAAAAGGTGTTGTTTTAACTCATAAAAATGCAGTATGTGCAATGACATTTAGAATATCTGCTTCAAGAACTGATTTACATGGTACACATTATTCATTTTTACCATTAGCACATATTTATGAACGTACAAATATTTGTTTTGCTTTATCAACTGGGTCTAAAGTTGGATTTCCACAAGGTAAATCTCCAGCTACATTATTAGATGATGTTAAAGAATTAAAACCAACTGGTTTGGCATTAGTTCCTCGTGTTTTAACAAAATTAGAAGCTGCTATTAAAGCTCAAACTATTTCAAATTCAGAAAGACCAATTGTACAATCTATTTATGCAAGAGCAATTAATGAAAAATTGAGATTACAATCATTACCAGAAAATGAACATTTAAATCCACCACATTTTGTATATGATAGAGTTTTAGGTTTATTAAAAAAGAAAATTGGTTTAGCCAATGTTACTGGTATTTCAACAGGTTCATCACCAATTTCAAATGAGACTCTTAAATTTTTAAAAGCTGCTTTAAATTTGGGTATTTCAAATGGTTATGGTTCGTCTGAATCATTTGCTGGTATTTTAGCAAGTTCAAGATTTGATAAAAATCCAGGTTCAGTTGGGGCAATTGGAGTAACTACCGAAGTTAGAGTTAGAGATTTACCAACTATGAATTATACATCGAAAGATGAAGGAGGTCCAAGAGGTGAAATGATGTTGAGAGGACCACAAATTTTCTCACATTATTATAAAAATCCAGAAGAAACTGCAAAATCATTTGACTCAGAAGGTTGGTTTCATACTGGTGATGTTATTCGTATTGATACACTTGATAATAATAAGATTTACATTATAGATCGTGTTAAAAACTTTTTCAAAATGGCTCAAGGTGAATTTGTTACACCTGAAAGAATTGAAAATACTTATCTTTCACAATTTCCATTTATTGCTCAATTATTTGTACATGGAGATTCATTACAAAGTTATTTAGTTGGTGTTGTTGGTATTGATGCAACTACTATTCAACAATATATATATAGAAGGTTTAAAGATAAAATTGAAAATAAAGATGATATAATTAAATTTTTAAACATGCCGAAGAATAAAAAAATATTTTTAACTGATATGAATTCATCAATTGCTACTCAATTACAAGGTTTTGAAAAATTGAATAATATTAAAATTGAATTAGATCCATTAACTGTTGATTTAGATTTAATTACTCCAACACAAAAGATAAAAAGACCAAATTGTATTAAATATTTTAAACCAGTATTGGATGAATTATATCAAGAAGGTTCAATTTTGAAAGATGTTAAATTGTAAGGACAATGTACATTATAAATTGTGAATAACTCTAAAATAGAGCGACTAAACAATACTCGTAAATCAAGCTCAAGAGATTCGAATTGGAGACAAGTTAAATCATTAAATCACTTCTTTAGTCTTTTATTAAATTTCTGATCTATTAGTTGTGATATTCTTACATGATTCAGATAGCTAGAATATTGTAAATGAATAATATAATATTTTGCATAATCGTGAGTAATAAACTTATAAGAAACCAATTCACCGATTGATTTAAACCACTTTAGCAACTTCCTCTTCTTAATCCTTGTAGATATGCCATAAATACTAATACTTTTTCTACCTATAGGATTATGTTTCACCATTTGTAATTTAGTTTCTTCATATTTTTCAATAATTTCTTGATTATTGACCCACCCAAATTTTGATTTCGTTGCCATTATCGTAAAAGCACCAAACAAAGCTCTAGGTAAATATTTTGTAATCTTATATTGCATTTCTTCCTTTACGTGTAATAAAACTGCACAATCATTTAAATTTTGTATATATTCTATACTTGAATAAATCTCGTTAATTAAACTTAATAACATTTCATTCCCATAAAACAATTTGGAGTATATAAGTAAATAAACCTTAAAATGAATTGAAAACTCAAGGGTCCAGTATGTGTTCCTAAAAGATTGTAAATCAAATAATGGAATTTTTGAATAAAATGTTTTTGTGTAGGTTGAATTAATACGTTGAAGTTGTTGTTGTAAAGGTGATTGTTGTGATGGTGGAGGCTGTTCTTGTTTTAATTTTTTGCCAAATGAAAACAAAGCTCTTAATCCGTTTGGTTTTGCCATTTAACTGTGATTTTAAATTATGACTTATTTGTGTTGTAACAAAATGGTTGCCAATTTTTCTGTATACTTTTTTTGCAGCATAAATTAATAATAACATACGACAACACCAAACTGTCAAATTATCGTTAGCTTGACATTCAATTGATAATGATGGTCAATTGTCAAGTAAGTGGTTTCTTTTTGCTCTATAGTAAACTATTCTTGTCCTTACACAGCTAACGATCTCGTGTTTTGTTATTCTTCTACGACCAAGTACATAAATACGATCAATTTAATTCAAACAAATAAAGTTATAAGCTTTTGGTCTTAATCAATTATCTACTAATATCATATCCATATAAGTATGTTGGGGTCATCAAGTGTTTAATAACATCAAAGAAAAGTTAAGGGGTAATTGTGCAAAAGCCACCTAAAACTTCATCTAGGTTTTTCCTCACGCTCACCTTTACTTTAAGAATTAATCTAATTACATTTCTCTAGTATTAACGTTCTTGAAAAATAGGACAGTCTGATACTATGCTAATATTCTTTAAAATTGAGAAAATCATTTTCTGAAAATATGGATCACAAATACAGCATCAGATACTTTGCAGATTTGCACCAGCTGATTGCTTCATGTAGATCTCAATGTAATTAGTAGTGTAGGTTATACCATGCTTTGATTTTTCATTAAGATCATTTCGATCGGACATACCTTTCATCAAAGATGAATGTATCATGTTCACAACTAAGAATGGTCCACTATTTGATTCATTTAGGATGTTAGATTAAGAGCCGAAGTTGTATAATAAATTCGAGTACGGATCTCTTTTTTTTTGCCGCTATTACCAATTTGTCCGAAAAACCGTTATGTTTGATCTCGTAAATCGCAAATCTCATCAGATCTAGTGACAGATCTTAAGACTCTATGATCAAATACACGAAACAGCCTAAGAACGATAACTCCGAATTGTGTAGATGCCATCATTTGGTACCAGCATGAGCTTAATTATGAAATCGGGGTAGTTTAATAATGTGACATCATTTCAGTTTATGTAAGTTACACAAAGCTTAATTCAATTAGAAAGGACTTTCATGCATCGGATATAAATAAATTCTTTGATTCATATATTCAGTTATCAACTATCACAATGAAAGCAGTAGTTATATCCTCAAACCCCAAAACCTTGACTGAAATCAAAGATATACCCCTCCCTCAAATTAACGATGATGAAATTTTAATTAAAACCAAAGCTATAGCTTTGAATCCTACTGATTGGAAACATATTATATATCAATTAAGCAGTCCCGGAGATTTGGTAGGTAGTGATGTTTCTGGAGTTGTTGAAGCTGTTGGTTCATCAGTTGAAAATATCAAAGTGGGAGATTTTGTAAGTTCATTCATTGCAGGTAATTTCACAACTAGATATGGTGCTTTTTCTGAATATGTAATTGCAAATCCTCAAGCTACAGTAAAGTATCCTACATTAACAGACGATATTTCAACTGATGTTAATTCCATCAATTCATTCATTGGTGCTGCTTCTGTTACATTAGGTTTAACAACAATAGGTATGTCATATTCGAACACTTTGAACATTCCCAAACGTTTAACACCTGGTGATTTCATATTGATATGGGCCGGATCAACTACTACCGGATTATTAGCTATTCAATTAGCTAAAATGATGTATAATTTGAAAGTCATTACTACTGCCTCTCCAAAAAACTTCAAATTAGTAAAGTCGTATGGAGCAGATTACGTGTTTGACTACAATGATCCAAATGTAGTTGACAAGATTAAAGAAATAGGGCAGAACAGAATCAAATTTGGTCTCGATATAATTGCAACTAAGCAAACCTTCCAAAATGTGTATGATACTACAGCTGGTACTCCAAAAGTTTACCTTGATAATTTGGATGGTTTGGATAAAACCGCAATAAGTGTTGTTTCAAGTAGAGACGTTCATTTTGAAAGAACTGCTGGTTATTTAGCAATTATTAAAGAGAAACAATTTGGAGATTTTCATTTCGAACAAACTCTGGAAATGATGAAGAATTATTTGAAGTGGTGGTACGATGAGTTACCAAAATATATCACTCAAATTAAGCATCCTAAATTGGTACATCTAGACAAGGGTTTTGAATCAGTCAATGATGGATTATCGATGTTAATGAGCAATAAAGTTTCAGCTAAAAAGGTTGTCATTAGTATATAGAACAATATAATATGTAGTACCTAATATAGTTTAACGTTATCTACGACATGATCATTATTCCTTGCCAAAAGTTATGGCCATTCGTTAAGGCCACTCGTTAAGTCCACTCGTATCAGACACGTGACTACCAAATCGGTATATTTTTTTGTTTGTCTAACATTTCATTTTTGTGGAATGAAAAACATTCAAATCAAATTGTGAATAAGTAGAAGAGTTTAGATAAATAATGTCCAATCTATGGGCTATAAATGCAACTAAAAAGAAGAAGAATGATCATGTAATTGCAGGCTCATCCAAATGGGTATCAAGTGAATTAAATAATCAATTATCAATTTCTTCAAATCTGATTGAACAACATTATAATGAAATTGTTAATCAAAATGACTATTTAGAGAATTTATTGAGTAATTTGGAAAATGGGGTGGTTGATTTGAGTTTTTTAAATGATGATGAAGATGACAAGAAGTTTGAATCACGTAAGAAAAATATACCACCACGAATATCAGATGAGAAAAGAGAAAAGGATGAAGTTGATCTTTTAAACGTGTCTTTCGTATTACCATCACCAAAATCATTAGCAGTTGTAAAGAATTTACCAAAAGGAAGTCCATTGAGAAATGAAAACGTACGAGAGAATGAAATAGATGAACCCAGGGTCTCAAGAAAAAGAAGTTCATTAATATTTGAAGATGATCTGTTTCAAGCAATTAGTAAAGCTATTAGAAAAAGTACAGCTGGTAAATCCTTAACCAATTCATCAAATAATAATAAATCTGAATCACATAAATCTGAATCACATAAACCAAAATCACCAGCAATGAAACAAGAATCACCAGATAGTAAACTGGCACCTGTTAAATTACCAGATGAATCACCAAAAGTTATACCTAAACAAGTTTCACCTATTTCAAAAGCACCACTTTCTTCCGTATTTACACCAGTTGAGAATACAAATAAAATTAAAGAACAACCACCACCACAATCAAGTTTAGGATCAACAAAGACTCCAAGAAGTCGAAGCTCTGCATTTATCTCATTACCAGCAAGAGAACCAATTATAGTAAAATCAGCAACAAAACCAAGAAAAAGTACAATTAAATCACATTCAAGAATGTTGGATAAATTAGACTTTGAGTCGAGTTTTCATGAAGTACAACCATCAAAGGCATTTAATGATATAAATAAAGAAAACAAGATAGACATACTCAATGCTAATGTCAAGCCTGCAACCAAATTTGAAATGAATGATCAATTTAAATTATCACCAGTTAGACTACCTCAAAAATTCCAACCAAAACCTATATTTGAATCAAGAATACCCGAAATAAATAATGATAAAAATAAAACTATGAAATTACAACCTCCTATCAATCTTACACATAAAGATAGAGTAATTAATTCACCTACAAAATCTCCACAAAAACAATTTATACCTTCATCGACTGAAATACCCATTAGATCACCAATTAAAACTACAGAAAGTACGACAGTATGGTCAAATATTGAAAAATATAGAGCTTTATCTCCAATCAAGCTGCCAGTCAAAAATCAAATAAGGTCAACTTCAAGATCAAGATCACCTACTAGATTACCACCAGCTAAATTAAGTGCAACACCAAAATTATCATCCCCTATAGAGAGAAAAAACTCAATGCCAAGAAGAACCAAATCTCCAGAACCATCAATAAGTAAATCAACTGCTTCGACTACTGCTAGTGCATCACGGAATAAATCTAAGAAATCAGAAGGTAGAAAAATTGAAAGAAATAGATTTTTAACTACGTCATTAATACCCAACAATAATGAAAGTACAAGTAATGATCGAAAATCAACAAATGTTAAACCACTTCCTAAAAAATCATTATCACCAGTAAGACCAGTACAATTACCACCACTACGAAAAAGTGCAAAGAAAAGCATGATGGAAATAAGAAGTGAAGAAGCAGCTTTAAAACCTAAACAGAGAATTGTGTTAAATTACAACCATGTATTGAAAAGAAAACTGGAAGTCAGAAAGGAAGAAGCAAAAGATACACCACTAGCTCCGAAACCTCAACCAATCAATCATCCACCTCCACCATCAGATCAACCAAGACAGAAAAAACCAAAAACTGGAAATGCAGTTGCTTTGCCAGATGCAGCTCGTGGAATATTTAAAAGAAAAGACAATACTAAAAAACCAATTGAAACTCCAAAAAGAAGAATATTTGACACCAATTTAACAAAATATAGTCCAAATACTCTACCTGAAGTATTATCAGATAATGATTTTTCACCATCCAAGAAAATTTTACAACCATGGGCAAGAACACCAGAATTAGATAAAACTATATTAAAATTCTCCACCATGAATCCAAATAATTTCTTTCCAGCACCACCAAAAATTGATATAAATAAAATTTTCAATAATGATCGAATTGAAAAATCACCTACTACAATTTCAAGTTCTACAGTAGAAAGACATGGATATGATAAAAGAATGGGATATCATTAAAAATCTATTTACGAGTTGCTAAAGCCTTTTCTTTAGACCATTCAGAGATCCATTTGGATACATCCTGTTTAGGTACAATATACAATCTTAATGCATTATCAAACAAAGGTGCTTTTGAAGATTTATCATTCATTAAAGCATTGTTTAATTCTATTTTTTTACCGACTTTAACTAAACCTCCAGTTTCAGTTTCCATAAAGCAATCAAGATTATTAACTGTGAAACCAGGATGTGAATCAAACCATTCTTTAGGTCTATCTAATATCATTTCTAAAATTTCCAATGGTGTAATTAATTCACTTATTTCCTCTATATAATCAAATTCGTCTATTGTAGGATATAAAAGCATTGCTGGAAATATTAATTGAGATTGATAATCCATTGGATCTTCTAATCGTATTTTAGCCTTTTGTAAAACTTCAGGTGGTGATTTTGTTTTTATTATTTTAAAATGTCTTAGTTTTATTGAATCATCTAGTAATTTAGCTTTTAAAGCTTCTTGTTGTTTCTCCCTTTCTCTTTTCTCTTTTAATTCTTGTATGTTTTTTAATTTAGTCTCTATGTCTTTTAGTATCCCATTTAAATCTTTATTTTTTGGATCTATAGTTAAACCATATTTCAAAATTTCTATGGATTCATCATATTTCTCAATTGCAAAGAATGCTTTAGCTGATCTAAATATTGCTTTAATATTCTTTTCATCAATTAATAGAACTTTCTTACAATCATCAATACATTTTCTAAAATTACGTAATTCCAAATTACAAGCAGCTCTATTCAACAATAAAGCTTTATTTATATCAGGTACATTACAATCTATCTCAAGACCTTTATTATAATATTCAATTGCATGTTTATATTGTTTTGCTTTATAACAATCATTCCCCTGATTTTTAAAGTTTGTTGCAATTTCATGAGGTTCTCCATCATATGCTAATTGTTTCAAAGCTTCTAATTCCGTATTTTCACCACCTTGACCATCTGAATCATCTAATTCAGTCATAAAAAATGGTAATCTATTCAATTCTTTAATAACTTCATCTGTTGATTTATTGGATAATTCACTCAATTGTGGAGGTAATTCAGGTTCACCAGCTTTTGGAATATATCTACGTCTATCCCATTCCGATATAAATTGATCAGTTTGTTTATCTTGATTCACTAGTTCTTCTTCATCAATAATTTCTTCACTTTTAGGTGGCATGAAGAGATGATTCTAAAAAAAAAAGTATAATGCTACCAATTCTATAAATTTCTATATAATCTATGTCTTTTGTAAAACAACAGGAACCCTTAATGAAATCTTTTCAAGATTAGATAATTTAAAATCAATTTTTAAATAGTAAACTCTAGCTAATAAACAACTTTGGAATTCTGGAACTAAACAAAAATCAGTCAGATTTACCGGTTTTAACATTGCTGAATTTAAATCGATTAATAAAATTAATTTCTTATCATACCTTACTGCATCGTCATCATTATTCTCAAGCACATTTTTCTCCCATGGTATTGATGTAATTGTATCGTGTTTCTTTAAACTTGTACTTGATTCTAAATGGACATGTTTAACTCTCATGTGTACAAAATTTGTAGATAAACTGGCTAAACATTTAATATCCTTGACAAAATCTTTATCAAGGTCTAATAATTCAGGATCAACTTGCTTTAAAATCTTAGATAATTCAGCTGCGTATTTTTGGAACCTTTTAATTGTGATATAATCAAAATTATCATGAGTTAAATTTAAATTATTCTGATGTGTACTTGATGCAGCCTTTGATTTATTATCAAATAACATTTCAGGATGTATGGCAACGGGTATAGAATGTTTTTTGGATTTTATAGTTAATGCAATTAAATCAACTGAAACTGATTTGAAATCAGGTAATGAGCTTGGTGAATTATATTTCTCTTCTCCGAAAATGAATGTTAAATTAATGGGTACTTTTAAAATATTTTCCTTTTTCAACTGATCTATGTTCTTTATTTTGTTTTGAAATTGTGGTAATGGTATATAATTTGCTTTATATTCTACTTTTGGAGTTGAGAAAGCTGTTAGACCAATAATTTTAGATGATCCAAACATTGATTTTTTCTTATACGGAAGAAACACTTCATAAACATCCTTTGATTCTGTTGAGTTAAATCTTTGTCTATAACTACTTTTTGAATAATATGATTGTTGCATTTTTGCTAGTTCTAAAACACTCAAACTTGGTTCTAATGTATTAATGTTATGCAATGACAGTAATGATGAAGAACTTGAAATGGGTCGTAATGAGCTTTGACTTGAAATAGGCTGTATATGTTGATTCTTTTCTATCAATTCCTTGCCAAATTCAATCTTTTCCTTAATCTTTTCTATAAAATTTCCATATAATAATCTTGCTTCTTGATGAATCATTGATCTATTTAATTGTAGAATTTGTGGAGATACAGGTATCACTCTTAAATATTTATAATCTTCATTTGCAACAACATATTCATCATGATCTATATCTATATTCTGATTATTTGTACCACCTAACAACTCTTTATATTCTGATGCTCTACCTATAACTCTTGCACTTATACAATAACTTATTGAAGTATCTAAGAATGAAAAGTCATTTGTTAATGAAGCATATTTATACTTATTTTTCAATATTTCTTCACCTTCAATTGAAGAATCTTTTGAGTCTTTCCATTTATGCCTTAAGGTATTAATAATCTCATTCTTACATATACCTAAAGTTGGTGGGATTTGTAAATGTCTGATCAACAGATGTTCACAATCACTATCTAATAATTTTTCAGGTAATTTAAAAGTGAAAAATTTCTTATATGTTCTCCCTGGTTCAAACACTTTCCTCGAATTTAATTGATAATATGTATGATCTTGTGGATCCATAAATTGTTCTTGATCCTTGGACATATCACGATATGGATTATTATTATCCGTAACTAATCTATCTAAAAATGCATCATTCCAGCTGGCATTAAAATCAAACATGGTTAAAAATCGTGAAAATTTTGTAGGTTGTTCAACAATTAAAGTATTATTATTATTTACATTACCAAATGTTAGACATCCTTCTAATTGAACTGAAAACATATCAAATGGAATTTCATGAGATATTCTATTTGTGATCAACACAAAACCATAAACATAATCACCTTGTTTTAATTCCAAAGTTAATGGATTTAGTATCTTTGGTGTTTCTCCAACTTTACCTATATTTTTAGTTATATTAATTTTAATTTCTAATAATTTTGAAATATCTTTATTTGAAGAAGTTAATCTTTTTAATTTATGAGCATTCTCTAGTATAGTATCATCATTTTCTTGTTCCTGTTCAAATTGATCATTTCCACTCAACTGTTCATCTATATTCTGAGGTTCTAACGCAGGGCTGGTTGGCTGACTCATGAAATAATCATGTAAAGAAGTTTGTGTAGATAATGTTGAATTCAAATCTGGTGTTTGTAATGGAGTTAATTCATAACTAGGTGGATCGGTCCTAAGATCTTCTACACTTGGAGTTAGTTGTTTTGTTATTGTAGATCTATACATGTGATAAGATGGTAAAATGTTGACTAATAGATTTGCTTCATCATCTTCATTATTATTATTATCCTGAGAATCATTCCTAGATCCTCTCATAGATAAGGATGAAAGTTTCAATCGAAACTTATTCCTATCATCCATTACTTTATGAATTTATCGAATCGGATTCAGTTGACCGTATAAATTGAAAATTTACGTGCCAGCAAACGAATGGCTCATGCCGCGCTACCAATTATTATTCTATCGTAAATTCATTATATAATCTATACTCTATTTATAAATTTCTAAAGGTACATTTAATATTAAATTAACCCCATGAGACATCCTAACTGATACTTTAACATAATATAATCTACCCATATAACAAGATTGAAAATTAGGTACTAATACAATTGTATCTAAACCTTTCATTGGAAATTCAGTACCTTTTAAACTACAATTATTTAAATCCATCTTTATTGAAAGTTTTTTGGAGTATACTTGATTCTGAGTATTTTCTTCTACTGACCAAGGAATTGATTTTATATTAGTGTATGATCCAAGATTACCATTATGGTTATATAAATAATTACAATTTGAAATTGGTAAATTAATATATTTAGTTTTTAAACTTGCAATACTTTTAACATCTCTGTATAACTTTGTTTCTATTTTCAATAAGTCATTACCTAGTTCTTTAATTAATCTATGAAATTCGTATAAATATTCTTGAAATTTTTTGATTATAATTTGATCGAAATTATCATATTGAAAAAAATTCTTTCTGTGACCTGTGTTGTCAATTTCATTTTCATGGAATAGCATATCTGGTATAAATTCAAATGGAATAGCATGTTTGTTTGACCTTATTGTTAAAGTAACCAATTCCACATCAATTGATTTAATTTCTGGTATATTTTTACTCGAGTTATCGGTCTCCAGAAAATAACTTATTTCAATAGGTATCACTAGTTCAGTATCTTTACTTGAACGTCCAAATTTCGGTGGTGAAGTATATCGTATTCTGTAATCATCTTTTATTGTTGATAATGAGATAACACCTAAATATTTTGAAGAACCAGTTATTGACTTCTTCTTAAATGGAATTAAGCATTGATATAAATCATCATCATCTATTTTTCTTTGTCTTAGGGTTTTCTTGAAGGTTGAATTTGCAACATCATACAAGTGTCTTAATTTAACACTATCATGACTTATTGCTGGACTCAAATGTGGTCTTAAATTGGTGGCAGTATTCAATAAATCATTTCCATAATCAATTTTAACCATTATAGAATCAAGAAATGCCTTGTAATATATTCCAGCTTCTTTAATTATATGGTTTTTATTATATTGATACTCTAGATTTGGTTTTGGTATGACTCTAATTGGTGTTGAAGCCAATTTTGCAACAACATATTGATCTTTCTCCACAGGAAAATTATAATCAGATGCTTTTCCTATAACTCTTGCATCTATACTATAAGATATACTACTATCCATAAATGATAAATCTTTAATTTGATTGTTTTTAGTAGCCAATATCATTGAAGGTAATACATTATTTCTATCTATACCTAAAGTAGGTGGCACTTCTAAATGTGATGGTAGATTATGTGAACAAGTATCATCTAGTAGTTTACTAGGAATTCTAAATGTGAAAAATCGTTTATATGTAACATTTGGTTGAAATAGTCTTTTAACATCAATAGCTAATAATGTATTATCGTATGGATCTGTTTCACCATCACACCAATCATGAGGATCACCATTATCTGTTATTAATCTATCTATATTTGCATAAGACCAAGAAGCAAATAAATCCATCATATTTAAAAATTTAAATCTTGTAAGCGGATTTTTGACATCAATCATACCTACTTGAGAATTTATAATAGCTAAAGAACCTTCGAAGACAACATAAACCATATCAAAAGGTATTGGCTTATCAGAAACATTTCTAATTGTAATATAACCATGTAAATAATCACCTTGATTAAATTCTCTAGTTGACGGGTCCATAAATATTGGTTTTATACCTTTTTGACAAACTTTTTCAGTCACTTGTATATCTATTTTTAGCGAGTCAGCAATTGGATTCTTTGCATAAGTTAAATTTGGTAATTGATCGACATTTGATAATATATTATTCTTCCATAAGTTATCACTTTCTTCATTATAATTATATTGTTCTTCTTCTTCTTCAAAATTGAAATAATTTTCACCTTGATTTACCACCTCATCAATTGGCGAATGCATATTGGACGTTGCTACACTTGTAAGTAATGAAGGAGTTTCTGAAGTAATTGGTGTCATTAAATTGGGAGTACTATTATTTCTTTTATCACACGATTTATCATCATAATTTGGTGGATCCACCAAATAATTTTCATCAGTTGGAGTTAGATTTTTTGAGACTGTTGATTGAAACATATGATAAGAAGGTAATATATTATTAATTAACTCATCTTCATTTGGTGGTTCTGGTTCATCATTTGACATTTATAGTGTTGCAAATAAATTAATGGTATAATTTTAATGCGAATAAAATGTTTCAAATATAACCGCTACCAGTCACGTGTAAGATCACCTGGCGATAAGAATACTAAAAATAACTAAAATCAATTTGCTAATTGACTACCGAACTTCTTTTGATGATTTATATATAAATATTGATTAATGTCTAGTGATAATCCTTATAGATATAATATTGATGATGATGATGATGAGAATCAATCAATTATTAATACATCATCTCATCCTAATCAAAATAATGATACATTTTTATCAAGAATATTTGGTTTAAATTCAGTTTATAATCAAATGCAAGAAAATTATCAATATTATGATCCAGAATTTGATAGTACATATAATCAAAACCAAAGTATAACTGAAGCACAAGATGATGATTTACCAAAACAAAATACAAGTTTATTGAACTCTGAATCTGATTCTGATTTATCATCATCCGAAGAATCGTACGTAAGGCCAAATAAACCAAGTGATGAAGAACAACAAGGTGGTAGTATTCCATTAAAGAAAATTCAACCAAAGATTACATTTCAAACGCCTCAAAAACCAACATCACATAAAAAGCCAACCACTAAACCAATTCCACAAGATAACAATTATAAAGGCACTTCAAGAAGAGCTACAATTGTAATACCACCTAAAGAAAGAGCATTATATTTATGGGCAAATATCACCAATATGGATGAGTTTTTAGTCGATGTATATTACTATTATCTTGGTAGAGGTTTAGTAAATATAGTGCTAACGAAAATTGTTGATTTATTAATATTCATATTTGTTTTAAATTTTACAATTTTCTTAAGATGGGGTATAAATTATGATTTATTCTTTGAAAATATGAAAGAAAGAAAGCATATGACATTATCTGATTTAATTGTATCAAATTATTTATTTCGTAAAGTTCCATTTTCAGTCAAGTTTTTATTATTTGGGTTTTTCATATATTTAGTGCTTAGAAGTGTTCAATTGTACTTTGACTGTAATTATAAATTAAAGGAAATTAAGAATTTTTATCATCATTTATTAGGTATTAGTGATAATGAATTAATGACCATCAATTGGAAAACAATTGTTGAAAAATTAATGTCATTAAAAAATTATAATAGTCTAACATCAAGTAAACCAACTGAAAATCATTATGTAAATGATTTATCATCAAAAGTTCGATTAAATGCTCATGATATAGCTAATAGAATCATGAGAAGAGAAAATTACATGATTGCATTAATTAATAAAGATATACTTGATTTATCTATTGGTCTGTTAATGGATGAAAAATCCGTGCTTACTAAGACCCTAGAATGGAATTTAAAACTTTGCATTGACAATTTTATATATAATAAACAAGGACAAATTAATAATAATATTTTAAAAGAATATAATAGGAATCAATTGGCAAAAGAATTAACATCAAGATTTAAATTAGCAGCAATAATCAATTTAATACTAAGTCCATTCATTGTCATTTATTTTATATTACTATATTTTTTCAAGTATTTTAATGAATACAAAACAAATCCTTCATCAATTATTGGATTAAGACAATATACACCATATGCTGAATGGAAATTAAGAGAGTTTAATGAATTACCTCATTTTTTTAACAAGAGATTGCAAATGTCAATTAATCCTGCTCAAACTTATATTGATCAATTTCCAAAAAGTTATTTGGTTATAAATAGTATGAAATTGGTTAATTTTATATCTGGTTCAATTTTAGCAGTATTAGTTATTATGGGTATTTTATTAGAAGATGAAAATCATTCATTTTGGTCATTTGAAATAACATCAAGTAAAAGTACATTGTTTTACATTTCTATATTTGGTACATTATGGGCAATTACCTCAACTTCAACCACACCCAATGATCAAAATTCAAAAACTTCATTTGTTTATGATCCTGAAGCAAGTTTAAGATATGTTGCACAATTTACTCATTATTTACCTAGTTCATGGAATAAAAAATTACATACAACACATATTAAAAATGAATTTTGTAAATTATATTCTTTAAAGATTTTAGTTATAGTTAATGAAATTTTAAGTTTAATAGTTACTCCATTTTTATTATGGTTTAAAATTTCACAATCAAGTGGATTAATTATTGATTTTTTCAGAGAATATAGTATTCATGTTGATGGATTAGGATATGTTTGTTATTTTGCAATGTTTAATTTTGAAGAAAAAGATAAGAATATGATGCTTGATTTAAATAAAAAGAAAAAAAAGAAAACTAAAAGAAAAGATGTTAAAAGTGATCTGGATTCTGATGAATCAGATGAAGATTTAAATTATTTATCATTCCATCAAGATGATAAAATGATTAAATCATATATGTATTTTCTTGAAAGTTATGGAGGCTCAAAACAAGAACAACCTAAACCAAGTCAATCACAACCTAGAAAACCAAGATTTACAAATGATCAACAAAGTATTAGTGATTCTATTTATAATGTAGATTATAAATTCGATGATAGTGATTTTTTGATTGACGACAAATCAAGAAAGAAAGGTGGTGTTTTGGGTATGTTGAATCAATTCTACAACCAAGATTTAAATAACTCATAAATATTCATTAAAAAATACATAAAGAAATGAAATTTCTATCTATATAAAATGTCTCTCTATTTTTTATCATCCATTGATGGGAAATATCCAAATTGTTTCGAATCATCTTCTTGAATTGGTGTAATCACAATTTCTTTTAATAAAATTGGACAAAATTGAGCAATAACCTTCTTTAAATTTGATCTTCTAATTGGTTTTGCTAAAAATCCACTCATATTTGAATTATAACATTCTTTTACATTACTTTCATCTGCAAATGCAGTCAAGGCAATTATTGGTTTAGTATATTTTAAATTATTTCTAATCATTTTCGTAGCTAATAATCCATCAATTTTTGGCATTTGAATATCCATAAATACTAAGTCAAATGGCTCATTGTTTTCCATACTTTCTTTTATAAATTCAATTGCTTCTGCACCATTACATGCCATTACTATATTTTCAAATCCTTCCAATTTTAACATTCTTTTAATAACTTCTTGATTAACTAAATTATCTTCAGCTACTAAAATTTTAAGAAGTTTTAAACTTGATTCAAGTAATGTGTCTTCATTATTTTGTGGTGTTAAATTAGCAGTACCTGTCGAATTTGCAAATATTAATGAAGGTTTTTTAACAGGTACGGTTGTAACTGGTGTTGGAAGTGATTCAGTTTCTGGTGTTGCCGGTTTATCATTAAAAATATCATTAGACAAATCATTCATATCAGATGATGGTACAACAATTTCACCAGTTTGTGGTAATGGTAATGTTAAAATAAATGTTGAACCTTTTCCAATTTCAGATTTTAATGTTAATGTACCATTCATCATTTTAGCCAATTGCTTACAAATTGATAAACCTAAACCTGTACCACCATAATTTCTTGATAATGTTTGATCACCTTGAACAAATGGTTCAAAGACTTTTTCTTGTAATGCGGGTTCAATACCCGGTCCAGTATCAATAACTTCAACACGTAAAACCCAAGTTTTTGGTTTGTAATTGTGTCTAATTTTAAATTTTTTATTATTTCGTAGTATTTCATGATGATTCCCATTTAATTCTGGTTTTTTATCAAATATTGGATATGTTGTACGCTTTGATGGTGATGGAGTAATTGCTTTTAATTGTATAGGTTTTTCATTATTGACTGTCGGTATTGATGCAGTTGAACTTCTTGGTGAATCTGGTAATGGTTTATCTTCAAATTGTTCTTGAAAGATTTTATTTTCATATTGTTGTGTTGTGAAAGTTAATATGCTGGAGGAATCATTGATCTGCAAAGCTTTTTCTGATTCATAAGGCAATGAGGGCAAGGGTCCGGGTCCTTTTTCATGATTGACTTTGGTATTGTCTAAAACATAAACCTTTTCATAATTAACTTTTTGTGATTTTGATACATCATATTCTCCCAATAATTTGAAATTCACATGAACTGAACCGTCAACTGGTGTGAATTTTAGAGAATTTGAAACTAAGTTCATAATAATTTGTATAATTCTATTTGAATCACCATACAATATCAATTTTCGTAGTATACTTGGTTTTAGTCTAATTTGAAAGTTTACTTTTTGATCTAATGCTAATTTGTTAAAAATGGAATGAATTTGATAAGCAATTTCCAAGACTTGAAAATCTGTCTTTTCTAATTTTGATCTATTTAATGTATTTTTGGAATAAGTTAATAATTCAGTTAAAATATGTAATAATAATTCACCAGATCTATAAATTAACTTAAGTGAATCTTTCATTTTTGATTCATCTTCTTCATCCATTGCAATTGAAGTCATACCTAGTATACCATTCAATGGAGTTCTTAATTCGTGTGATATATTAGCAATAAAAATTGTCTTTGCTTCATTTGCAGATTCTGCTTCAATTTTAGATGCTTCTAATTCTTTTGTTCTTGATTTAACTCTATCTTCTAAATGTGAATATTGTTTTTCCAATTCTTCAGTCATAATATTAAAAGCTTCTGATAATTCAGTTAATTCATCTTTGAAAAATGGTTTTGATCTTGGTATTCTGGCAGGTAATCTTATACCTGAAGAATATGAACTTGTGGAATCTCGTGATGAAAGTGAATTATTACGTTTTATTTTCAGTTCAGTTAATGTTTCATCTTCTTCTTCAGAATTATGAACATTCTTGTCCTTCTTTCTACAACTTGTAATTGCTTCAGTTGCTTCTTTTAATTTTGTAATTGGTTTAATAAACCAAACGGCTAATGGAAATGTAATAAAACACATAAATGCACCTAGTCCAATAACAACACCAATAACAATTTTTTTCAATTTAGTTATAGGACCACTAAAAGTCGATTGTTTTTGTATTACAATGACATACCATAACCAATTTTGATACTTAATTTCATTAAAACCCATTGCTACTTTTGGTCCAGCATTTGACTTTTTATTTAATCTTGTACCTTGAGTATCATTTGATATTAAAATAGTTGTTAATGCAGGTGAAAAATCCAAAGTATAATAAGAATTTGGTTTTAAACCAGAATATTTAACTGGAAAAATATTCATATAACCAATTATTTCATTTGTTTTATTATATGGGTATAATTCGGGATCATTTGTTGGACCAAACATTGGATTTAATGCAACTAATGAATAATCATCAGTATCAGAAGTATCAAAAACACGTTTTAAACTTTCAGCATTTGCAATTAATGAAACATAACCTATTGGTTCAGATAAACGCTCATTAAATTCACTTGCATTTGAAAAAATTGCCATTGTTGAACCTAAAAAATAGGTTGTATTATAGGTAATAGTTGTATTTGGTACAGGACCTGTAAAGTAAATCAGATCTTGTACTGGAGTTATGATATAATCGGGTAAACTAGATTGATTTGTTGTATTTGCAGTAATTGGAAATAGTTGATTTTGCGCAAGTTGAGACACATATGATTGATTGTTAAAACTTTCAGCTATTAAATTAAAATCGGAAGTGTATAATCTAGCCATTGAATAATCTAATGAACTAATATATGAATCTAGAGCCTCTTTAACATCTTGACTAACAGTAACCGAATGATTACCATTTTTATATAATTGTAAAGGTGAAGCAATTTCCTTGACTGAAGCAATACTAGCAATAGATAACCCTAAAAATGTCATAGATTGAGTAACTTGAGTAGACCTTAATTGTGAAATAATTGATAATCTTTCGGACCTTAAATCTGTTAAATTTTTACTGAAATAAACTCCAGTTACGATAGCTAAAATTAATAATGAAAATAATGAAGCAAATCCAACTAGTATAATAAGTTGAGTACGAATCCCAACTTTAAGTCGTCTCATATTTGTGTTTATAGTTTATATTTAAAGTTATGATTTGCTATATGCTGTCTATCATTTGAATACTGATGCCGTGGGAAAGAAAAAATAAATAAATAAATAAATAAAAACTCTATAAATGCAATGATATTTTGATAAGTAATATGATAAGTAATATGATAAGTAATATGATAAATAATATGACAAATAAATTGATGATACTATACTATAAAATTAATGAAACACCAACCCAATCACTTATTAACCAAAAGAATAAACTGATCTGAAAATTAATCGGAAATTGAATCTATTAAAACTTAAAAAGATTTTGTGATTGAAAAAGATCTTTAAAAAAATAAAATAAAATTTCTTAGTAGTTAAAAAATAGAAACGTAAAAAAAAAAAAATAGAACGTAGAGAATTATTATTTATTATGAGGCGTTTAATGAGTTTGTTAATTATATAAACTAAACTTTTTCATTGACGTAGAAGCAAACTGAAATTATTTAATGAGTTGTAACATTAAAATATTTAAGTTTCTAACTTTAATTTGAGTTCTAAAAAACAGTTGTATGCAGTTTTATACTAGTAAAATGCTACCATATTCATCTCGTAGTTTTTCTAGAATTTCTTATTACAACAGAAAATGATCTTTCGAAAACGACTAAGAAAATTTTATACGGGGTGTATGTATGTATGTTTTATATATACTATGTTAATCAATCATAAAATAATTTATTTTTTTTTGTTTTTGTTTTTACTATTACGAGATTGCTTATTGTGTGCTAATTGAAGAGATTGCTCATTGACGAGATTGCTTATTTTGACGAGATTGCTTATTTTGACGAAATTGCTTATTGACGAAGTAGTTGCTTATTGACGAAAAATTGCTTATTGTCGAGATTGCTTATTAACATCATGTCAAGAGAAGGGATGTATAGTCTAAAAAGGACTGGAAATGCAGAAAGTGAGCTTATTTCTTAGTATTTGGTTTGTATATTTATTTATTAAACTTACGCCCTGATTAAATACTTATCCTCAACATTTATTGCATGATTATTATAATTGCAAGGTGGAATTGAATTATTTTGCAGCCTAATTTGATTTGCAACAATAGTAATTTTTTTTTTCTTGAAAGATATCAGATTATGTATTTTCTTACTTAAACGCCGTGTATTTGCGTATGTATATTTGATTATCTATTGTAAAAAAAGCTTGTTTTAGCGTGACTTCTATAATGCCGCTTCGTATTGGCTCGTTTTCTTGTTGAAGCTTTAATAATCTAGATTGTGCCAATAGTGTAGAATAGCTTGATTATACTTAACATGCTTGTGCTAGAAAAAGAGGTTAGGTTGTAGGATTGACCATTATGGCACCATTACGACCATTACGACCATTACGACCATTACGACCATTACGACCATTACGACCATTACGCAAATTAGATGATAATTATTATTTATCTCCACGTTTTAGAATATTGTGTCAAATGAAATATTTACGGCTGACTTGCGCCTCGTAGAATATACAAGCTTTAGAGGTTGGAACCATTTTAGACTTTGATTACTTTTGATAATCTCGAATGTCGTGTTCTAAAATATGAAATTTTTATGACATACAATTTTAGACATCATCTAAAATCAAACCTGCACAAAATTTATTTTCAATCTCATCTATCGAATATATGGCAGGGTCACAATTAAAACAATTAAAAGCTGCTCTTAAAGAGAAAGGATTAATTGGACAATCAAATATATCCAAGAAGAAGGCCAAAAAAACTAAAAATGATGTTGATAGGGATTTAAAACAACAAAATTTACAAGAAATTAGACATCAATTCAATAAATTTGATACCAAATTAAACAAAAGTAAAAAAGATTTCACAGTCATACGTAATGGTAAATTTGTCAAAGTTAATGATAATTCAGATAATATAGGTCATAAAAAGGGATTAATGCAAAATCAAATGAAATCACAATATGAGTTGGAAAGAAATAGAAAGAATAAAAATGGTGGATTAATTGATAGGAGATTTGGTGAAAATGATCAAGGATTAAGTAAAGAAGAGAAAATGTTGGCTAGATTTACTAGAGAAAGACAAGCACAAGGTAAGAAAAGAAATTTATATTCATTGGAGAGTGATGAAGAAGAAGATGATGATAATGATGGATTTACCTTGACTCATGCGGGTCAATCATTAAGTTTAGATGATGAAGATACAATTAAATATGTTGATGAAGATCAACAAGGTTTACAACCACCAAAGAAGAAGAGTAAAGCTGAAGTTATGAAAGAAGTTATTGCAAAATCAAAATTTTATAAACAACAAAGACAAAAAGAATTTGCAAAAACTCAAGATAATATACAAGATTTAGATGATGAATTTGATGATATAATGGGAGATTTAAGAGAAGCACAACTGGGTGTAAAGAATGCTTTTAGTCAAAAGAAGCCTGAAGAAATTGAGTACGATAATAAGGTTAGAGAATTAAATTATGATAGAAGAGCTGTACCTGCTGATAGAACAGAAACTCAGGAAGAAATAGAGAAAAAGTTTAAAGAAAAACAAGAGAAATTAGAAGCTGATAGATTGAGAAGAATGGAGGGAATGGAAGAAAGAGAACAACAGGGTGATGATTTAGAAGACGATTTTTGGAATAATTCAGAGGAAGAGGAAGAGGTAGAAGAGGAAATTGACGAGGAAGAAGTAGAATCAAATAGCAAAGTACCTGTTGAAATGCCAATTACGGCTGAAGAATTTATTCAACAAATGGATCAAGTTGAAGATAAAGCAAAACATATACAAACAATCATAAACTCATATAAACCAAACTTAGCACCTGGAAATAAAGAGAAAATGAACATATTTGTTAGTATACTATTTAATTATATCCTTCACTTGGCAAACAATTTCACAAATTTTGATAAAGAACTATTTATACTTATAAAATTGGCTGAATCATATAATGAGAAATTAGTTGAAGTCACAAGAAATTATATAAATGAATTAGAATCAAGAATTAACGACATAAAACCACAAGATTTAATATTTTTCAGTTTAATAGGATATTTATTTTCAACTTCTGATCATTATCATTTAGTAGTAACTCCATGTTTAATATTAATGAATGAAATATTGACAAATATAATATATCAAGACAAATCAATTGTTTCATTAAGTCAAGGTGTATTCATATGTGATGTATTATTAAAATATCAAAGATTTTCAAAAAGAATTGATCCTGAAATTATTAATTTTATAGAACAATCAATGTTGTTATTACTACCTGACGTTGACTCAATAGACAAATCAAAATTTTTAAGCTCAACTAACGTGGTGTCACAATTAAATATGAATGAAGAATGGAAAGAAACCAGTGTTTTATCAGTTAAAAATATATTTGATGGAAAGATTTCAAAATCAGAATTAATCCTCAAATTAGTTTCAATAATGGATGAATGTGTTAATCTATGGAAAGATAAATCGTTAGTCGAAATACTTGAATCATTTATTAATATCCTCACTCATATAAACAAATACCATAAAGTCAACGTAGACAAATTTATTAAATTACATAAAATTGCCAAATCTGAAAGAAAACCTTTGACTTTACAAGTTCATAAATCAATTTCAATACCATTGCTTACTCCTACATTTGAAGAAAATTTCAATCCAGATAAAAAATCTTATGATATAAATAAAGATAGACAAGAATTACAAAAAATCCAATATGAATTGAAGAAAGAAAAGAAAGCTGCGCTTAAGGATATTAGATCTGAAAATAGATTCCTTGCAAGAGAACAAATTAAAGAAAAGAAAGACATGTATGATGAATATCATAAGAAAATGGCAAATATCGTTAATTCAATTCAAAATGAAGAAGGTTCAGAAAAGAATAAATATGAAAGGGAAAGAAAACAAAGAAAGAATAAACGCTAAATCATATATTGTGGTATAAATGAATGCATAAAATTTTGTACTTCTTTAAATTGATTATCTTTGAATAAAAAAAAAGTTAATTGAATTAAAAAATTTGCAACTCTTTTAACATTTGTAATGTAAAATCCACATGTAAGCCAAACTGATTTAATTAATAATATTATAAAGAATGTAGCTATAATGGGACTGACTAATAATATAGATTTAATCATTAATTCTGATTTATGATACGCTTTTAACATCTTTTGTAATTCTTCTGAAACTTGTTGTAATGAATCATGATCTTCGCATACTTCTTCTTCAACCATCTTGAAATATTTGGCTCAAGTTTAAAGGATTTATTCACAATTTATATTTTAAATCAATTCTCCAATTATTATTGGAAGGTCTTGGCAATTAGGAACTTTAAATAGCACTTTTTCCTAAATCAGTATCATAATCTAGTACCTTAACTATAGTAATTTTTGAAAGGGTATTGGTTTAAGGGCTGAACCTCTATAGTTAAAGATCCTTAATTTAATTTATTGTTTTGATTATTCTTCCACCTGTCATAATTAACTGTATACGGTTTAAATGTAAAGCGGTAATATGATAGATTTAGATGCCAAGACACAAAACCAACTCTCGGTAATTAAACTTGAAACTTTAAAAATACTTTATTAACCCACCAAGATCGAGTAGCATGATATTTAAGGTTTTCAAAGAAGCTATACGTAGGTTATGATATGTCTATGATCAGTTTTAGATGGAAGGGCCGATTCGTATTGATATTTTTTAAATAGGTTCTATTCTTTTACTACAAGCAAAACAGCCTAAAATTGTATTATATAGTCAACTTCATACTGTAAATATACAGATTTAAAACAAAAATCTAAATAATCTCAAAAATATAATAAAGCACCATCTTATGATCAATAACCCCATCACATAACAGCTAGCTTGAATTGTGGCGGCAAAGAAATTCCCAAAAACCTCCCTAAATTTACTGCATTCAATAAATACAACTTTAATTATCTTTGAGATAATTATTTGTAAGCTTTTGCAAATCGTCTTCTAATCTATATATTTAAACAAGTATAGCATATGGGCCTCTTGTTAAGGACATCTTCTAAAAAGTCAATATTCAATGAATCAAGAGCTTTGTTTTCATCAATTGAATCAATTAAAAGTCTGTCAATACAATTCCAATGGTGAACTATTTCTCATATCGTATCAGATGGTAGATTATATTTCAACTTCTTATTTATAATCTCTATAACATCTTTAGGGAGATAAGTCGAACTTGTTTTGGATTTCTTCACTTTTGCTCATTGGTATGAGAAAGAAAAGATTTTGATACTTTCAAATTTTGTATTTACTCATTCTGTATTATATGTAGTATATTTTACCAATCTTTCATTCATGTTGGTGTATTTATAATCAGTGGTTACCTTATTTACATTTCAATTTTGTTAATCGTGAAAGCATATTATGAGGATAAATTGTTTACAAGATTAAGACAAGCTAAGGATGGTTTCCTTTTAAGAAATCGACAATAACTATACTGAGTTAGAACAACAACTATAACTATTCTTCGTAACATACAAAAGTGATGACTTATGCTGGCTTTTCGTCAATTAGTAATGACGAGTAAGCATATGAATGTGGACCCCAAATTCAGTTCAAATAATTGCAGTATATAGCCTCATCTTTAATTGTATATTGTGTCCATTTAAATATATGATCATGAGAATGTGGGTGTTCGGATTATGGTTCGACTCCAAATTTAATCAAGTTGACTTTTTGCAGCAATTAAGATTCCTTCAATAGCATATTTACTTGTATACATGGTACATTATTTTACTTAAAGTAAGCAAGTCTTTGAATTTTCCGGCTTGTTAGTTGAACACATTTCTTACACTAGCCAAAATAACGAGATACGTGGAAAATAAGCTAAGAATGGCTTGAGGAAAAATAATATTTTTTAAAAAAAAAAGTATTTTATCATGTTTGATGATGACAAAACCTTTTCCTTGGAAGTAAAAATTCCATCTAAGCTTCCATGAGGTTTGAAATATTGATACCAATTGAGTTATTTGCTCTTGTATGAAAGGTTAGGAAATTATAAACTCGTGGCAAATGTCAACGCTATTCGGCATGGAATTTCAAAATCTCGTATCAACAAACACCAAAGCCTACGCCCAAATTAATTTTTCTTCGCGCGAAAATTGAGCGATATAAAACACAGTAATTCGATCAATTGAATTCTCTTGTAGCTTTTGAACCAGCGGGTTGGTTATTTTGAGTCTCATATTAATGTTGCTCATTTTTTGTCAAAAAATAAGATGATCATATTCAGGTTTTAGTTTGCAGAATATTTTCACTCAATTACAAAAATTTCTAAGACATTACTCTCTGCTTTTTTATTGCCTTCCCTTTTCGATTTGGTTGCAAATTTTTAATTCTTAGATACCCAAACATTTGTTTATCATTTGCAATTCGTTTTGCAGCCAAACGATTGAAAAATGGATGATTTCAAAAATCGATTTTGCAGCCATAAAACTGTACTTGGTAGCGTCTAAAAACATACGAAACTTGAATTCTTATCGGCTTTAAAGTGTAATTTGATACCAATTATATACTCTACACTATTAGAATTAAGTATCAGATACCTTGAATCATGTTTACTAGACAGTTCTTTGCTAATCTACTTTTTCAAGCAATCCTTGAACAAAATAATGTAAAATTATGGTCCAGGCAATGAAACACTAGCCGTTCATTGAAAAAATGGCTCAATATTAGTAAAAGAAATAAACGTCTGTACATAAAATATATCTGATCATCTAATGGGATTTAGCGGAAAATCAGACCTTAATTAATTATAATCACAAAGTAAAAAGATCAAATTTGTACTACCAACTCTATTACAAAAGTAAATCCACAAAACAATAAAAAAGTAAAAATGTTAAAGAATATATATTATTTAATTATAAACAATACTAGTAAGTTTTGACGATTGTGAAAATAATTTGAAAAATTCGAAGTAAAAATATGAAAAATGGTATCAGTATAATTAAATTTCTCTTCTTGACTTATGGAATCATTATTAAACTCGTGACATAGTTGGAACACCAGTTCTTGGAGCAGATCTTGAATGACCGAATAAACCACCTTTAAATAATGAAATAACTGAAAATACTAAACTAGCAATGAAAATGAAAGTTGAAAAATATAAGAAAGCAACAGAAGCTTGTGATTTTCTACATCTACCAGTTGAACCTTGAACAATATTGTTTGAATCCAAATAATCTTGATTATTACATGAATGACATCTAATACCAGCAGCAATAGCAGTTGCAGCAGCAAAGGTAAATACAAAATTCAAAAAATCAAATACCGCCAAAATTACAGGCCATGCAAAGGCACTTATGAAATAGGCGAATATTCCATAAAATGATGAGGTTAATATTCCAAAAGCAGCGGCGAAGACACCGAAATTGATTTGTGGATTATGTTGATAAACGGTGGTAGCAGCTAATGAACCTGTTAAACCCAATGCAACTGTTAAAAAAACAAAATTGAAGGCTCTTAAAATAACGTCTCCAATGGCTAACATTATGAAATTTATACTAGTTGATTAATTAATTATTAAATGAATTGAACTATGAAAATGAATTAATCTAAAAAAAGAAGAAAATCCAAATTATAAAGAAGAGCGAATGTAATTGGTTTTATATATTTTTAAACTATGCAATATAATACTTCTGTTACAAGATTAAAGAGCAATTAAATTTAATATTGTCATTTGTAATATTTTTTTTTTTTTTTTTTTTTTTTTTTTTTTATTTTTTTTACTAAATTCCCTTAAAATTTTGCAACTTAAAATCTAGGAATTAGAACAGCGTTTCTTCCAAATTTCACAATAGACTAATTTAAATTGGCATTATTATTGTTGATCACCAATTGAGTAATCTTTCTATCATTCTATACATCTAACTATACTAATTAATACTAATTAATATTGTATACTATCTTATTATTTGGTTGTTATTTATATCGCTTCCAAATTGAGCAATGGTCATGCACATAATATTAAAACCGGCTGAAACAGAACGATATTTTACATTCTAACAATTCTAACATTTTAACTTCAAACTGATTCAAGATTTCTTGGATGATCATTAGTATCGTTCAGAGATGTTACAATTGCTTTCAAGTGTCAACTCAAGTTTTTAAACCATATCAAGCTGTTTTGTTCGTTGATTCTTTCAATTCATTTGAAATTTGCAATAATTTATTACCTCTTAAAAAGTTTAATATGTATAATGTACTAAGTTGTAATATTTTTGTGTAAATTTGGCTTTGTGTAATTGTTTACTATACGACTCACTTCGTTACCACCGTTACCTAATTCGGCCATTTTTCTTTTATATTAAAAAAAAAAGTTAAAGCTACCATGTGTCTAAAATAAATTTCGCGACTAACATGAAATTTACAATTAAAATGAATCAACTAACCATATAACATATATATAAAGGCATACTTCCAATTGGGTTCTAAAGTTGGTCTGTATAATTTTACTGGTTTTTTGTCTTGTTAGATATATCTTTATTTGATCTTACTTTCGAATTATACAACTACAGACAAATGCCGAATGTCACACAAGAATCGAGGTAATTGGTTAATTTGTTCTATTATTTTAAAGTCATTAATTCAATCGATCGAGAATCAAATTTTAATTAATTAGTATTGTTTGTTTTATTAAATAAAATTTTGTTTCGTTCTGCTGCTTATTATTAATTTATTTCGCAACTTAATTATACAACAGCAATAGTAAAAGCATAATTAAATTATAATTACTATTGATATCTAGTAAACTGGTATTGTAATACTTTTTGTGATTATTGTTTTGCTTAAAAAGAAGTCGTAACTTATTTATGACTTTTATAAGTTATGACTTTTACGACTTCATTTCTCTGATCCATGTTGCTAATTCTAATATTTTACGGAAATTATGGTTAGTATTCGAAACATCACATCATTTGGGTTTTGAATATTGATTTTACACATCAATTTTTGTCATTAAGTAATCTTAATTTTCCATCTGATAAAATTAAATTAATTACCATATTATTCCGGTTTTCTTAATTATGATGTAAGATTTTTTTCGGTTCATTATTCTCTTACATTTCGTACTTTTTGCTTTTTTGCTTCTTTGCTTCTATACCACAATAATAAATAGTAGAATAGAAATGTCTTAATTGCTATTGTTGGTTCTCACCTCATTCCTTAGTCGATATTGAGTTTACTAATTCAAATATTGGATAAAATTGAAAGCAGATGGCGGAAATTTAAATTCCGATCATCTATTATTAAATTATTATTTCTTAAATATTTAAGGAGAAAGTTTAATTAATTAATTAACTTTATTTGTGGAATTAAAACAAAAAATCACTCAATAGAACGGCTAAAAGTTTAAAACTATGTGATCCTGATTTACAATTATGTGTAACTGACAATGATTGACTCATTTAATTAAATAATTTCTCCACATTTCAAAAGTCCGGTAATGACGACTTCTAATATCTTTGATAACCATATAATCATATAATCGTATAATCTTATTTTCTTCAATTTCTGAGAAGCTCTTTACAAAGAGTAAGCTTGTTCTAGATGCTGAAACGTTTTAATAAGGAAACCTATTTGCTAGTAAAAGTTATCTATTCTAACATACTGAACTTCGAATTAATCTTGCTTCTAATGCTTAGGGTTAAGCTTGTAAATGCTCTACTTATCATCTATTAATCTCTAGGTTATCTCAACTATCTCTATTTTTGTTCTTTAATTAATTTGCAACCAAACCATCAATCGGGTGATTAATTTTCTACTTCCTATTTTTCGCACCGTCCCAAAAAATTATTTGGGATGCCACTTTTCAACTACCATGTCAGCAGATAACCATAATAAATTTGCAATTCATGAAGCTATAAAAGAAAATAATACTCAATTAGCAAAGTCATTGATAGATGCTAATCCATCGCAATTATATGTCAAAGATGAAGATGATAGAATTCCATTACATTGGGCATGTACAATTAATAATGAAGCATTAGTCAACCATATCCTCGAAAAAGATCCAAAGAAAAATGTTGATTTAGATGAGTTTGTTGATCTTAGTGGTTGGACACCCCTACATATAACAAGCTCAATTGGGAATTTAAACATATTCAATGCAATTTATCATCATTATTCAGACTTGGATTTAAATATAAAGACAAATACAGGGACAACATATTTGGATCTAGCAATATCTAAAAAATACATAGAGCTTGTCAAAGAATTAATTGAATTAAAGGTAAATTGTCGAAATAAAGATAAAAGAGGAGTTACTCCAATCATTAGAGCTGCTTCAATTGGATCTAAAAGTGTAATTCAATTATTAGTTGACAAGGGAAAGATCAATATTAATGCTAAAGATAATGATGGATGGACATGTTTACATCATGCTTTATCTGAAGGATTTGGTGATATTGCTATTTATTTAGTTAAATTAGGTGCTGATCCAACTATAAAGAATACCTCTGGTGAATTACCTATTGCTGTTGCTGTTGATGATAAAGTGAAGCAATTCTTTGTTTCAAATTTAAAAAAGGATGAAGAAGGAAGCTAGATTTGAAAATTCAATCACAAGCTCTTATATAACGAATTATGCAAAATATATATATTAATGAATTAAGGGGGGAGGGGGGTTACGCGGCTTTATGGGAACTCTGGTAGCGCACTTATAATTGTCAACTTCAAATATTAGACATCAAAACATATCTACAAACCGTGTTTGAGTCTTTGATGCCTGTTTTTAAGGGTATACATACAATTGAGAAAACTAAACTATTAAAAAATAGTCATTAAACGTACATTAAATAAATAAATTGAAGAATTGATAAATTGAAGAATTGAATGAATTTTAGTTTGATCTAAATTAATCACTGTCTGAATCTGAATCTGAATCTGTTGGTGGTTGATTGAAAATACCTGAAATTAAATTTGTTGGTGGTGGAGTAAAATCATCATTTGATCTTTCTTCTTGTAACAATTGAGGTTGTTGTGGTTGTTCATCATCAGTATTAGACCTCGACATCTCTAAATTATGTAAATAATGTTGATAATCTGAAACTTCTGACGTTTCTGAATTCTCATGATGACCAATTGATGTTAATTTTGAAGTTGTTGAACGACTATCCTTTTCATGAACTGTAGTTGAACTTGGAGGTGAATCCTCTTGACTAATTAAATGATAATCTTTATCTACTTGACTAAAATTAATCTTTGTAGATTTAAATAGATTTGAAACTCTTGCATTTGCACAATGTGAATACATATAATCAACTTCTTCTAATTTTAGCCCCTTTGTTTCATAGACAGTAAAATAAACAAATACAACAGCAGCAGCATTTAAACTTCCCCAAATGAAAAATATTTTACTTCCAATTGCAGCGGTATGCGCACCAGTATCAATTAAATATGGAGTAATATAAGCAAATATAAAATTAACCAACCAATTTGTAGAAGCAGTTAAAGCAACAGCTTTTTGACGAATTGAAATTGAATAAATATCAGAACATAATGCCCATGTACAACCACCCCAAGAACTAGCAAAAAAACAAATAAAAACACAAGCAAATGAAACACAAATGGCAGCACTAATTTCTCTCTCTTGAATTGAAACACCAGCAATTGCAATTATAAAATTAGATGCAGTCATTCCAATACCACCATAAAATAATAAAGGTCTTCTTCCAACTAAATCAATTAATAAAATTCCAGGTATTGTAAATACAACATTAACTAAATAAGTAGTAAACGACATTAAATAATAATCTGAAACACCAGTAGAACTGAAAAAATTAACTCCATAATAAAAAATAAAATTGACACCTGAACATTGTTGAAAAAATTGTACTCCCATACCTGTTAACATTCGAAGACCTTGTTTATGTCTACCACCACCTGATTTAAAACAATCAAGTAAATTAGTTTTACCAAATGATAATTCATAATCATAATTTGCTTTAATTTCAACTAATTCTTCAATTAAATCATCATCATCTTGAGGAAGTCGTCTTAATTTACATAAAGATTCTAAAGCTTTTGGTATATTATTTTTTTGAACATAATATCTTGGACTTTCTGGTAAAAATAACATACCACAACATAATATTAAAGCCCATAAGAATTGTATCCCCACAGGTATTCGATAACTTCCTGAATTTGAAATTTGTCTTGTTCCTTGGCATACAGCACTTGCAATTAATAAACCCCATGTAATTGCCCATTGATAAGTAAAAACAACTGAACCTCTAACCCATTTAGGTGATGCTTCAGCTTGATATAATGGGACAATAGCAGATAAAATTCCCACAGCAACTCCCAGTACAAATCTACCAACACATAATAATGCAATTTCAACTGATGATATTTGTAAAATATTTCCAATATTAAATATAATTCCAGCTGATATTATAATTGAAAATTTTCTACCATAATTATCTGATATTAAAGGTGCAAAAAAAGCACCAAAAAATGTACCCAAACTTAAAATTGCAACAATTATAGCTCTTTCATGAGTTGTAAAATATTGATGATTAGTTGGGAAATGAGTATATACATATTTCATTTCTAATAAATCATTGATTAATCCAGTATCATATCCATATAAAAAACCACCAACGGCTGCTACTAAACCAACAATAATAGCTGAATTTGATGATGATTTCTGTCGCATCTTACGGTAATATTCTTCTTCTATACTATTATCATATAGTAAATTATCTAGAAATTTGAAAAATTTGATCATATTGAATGAAATGCTGTATTATGATATGCATGAAAAATGGTTGAAACTTTTTCTTTAATACGCCGGTCGATAAAAATGAAAATAAATTTTGTTCCCCAGAAACAATCACATATGGAATAAAAAAAAAGAAATCACTTTTATTAAGAGGGGGCCATGGTGTGAATGAATCTGCATTGATACACGACTTTCATTGATATCTCGTATATTTTATTATTATTGTAAATTGATCAAACATAATATTCTATGACATATAATTACTTATCAATTCAGTGCAAACTAACATGATGATGCATATTAGTGCAATCTTAATTATATTGTTATCAGAAATCCAATTTCGAAGTTATTTGGCAAAAATGTCAATAATCCTTTGTAATTAATGTAAAACTATATAATTTTAAGAAATTATTATGCCCTTGGATTTCTTTCCACTTTTAAGCTGTCAATAAAGCTTGATCCGGCTACACCGATATATCTAACAGATACGTTTTTAATGAACCCCAAGGTATCTTGTTGCAAAATTCAAATGCGAAGTACATTTTGCTGCTACCAATTGTGTTTCCAAGTTCCATAATCAACAACAGCCGAGCCACTTGTCTACAAAATGATATACCGTAAGCTTAGTATTGTTTTTAGAAGCTAAAAAAATAAGTAAATTATTAGAAAAGTTGATCAAAGGGTTGAATTTGTTGAATTTGATTAAATAATTTTGCAATTTTGAATTACATTGGCGTAATCTAGCTTTTTAAGAGAGACTAGCATCATTCAACTTCAACGTTGTTGAGCTTCTGATTCAATAAAGTTTAGGATGAAAGCTTGAGGCTTGAGTATTGAGGGACTTATTATCAATTTTGAGATTTACTATTATTATTCTGCATATAAGTTAGATTGGTTTCAGAATTTGATTTTTTTTCGTGAATTTTATAAAGCGATGATTTAGTGCTACGAATCTATTTCTCGCATCAATTTTAGAGCGATCCGTACTAAGTGTATTGGCGTATATTTCCATATCAACGTGATTTTTCAACTTTAAAACCATTTTTACGAAATCAGGAGCTGTTAATTATATATACTACCTACTTCAAAACTCCTATTTCAAATATTGTTTTTTTAAGTTGTCATTTCGAGCATTTTGCATCATACAAAAATTATTCAAAAAAATAAATTTGCACATCTTTTTATTTGGGGCCATGATTCGCAATTAAACAATTAATTATATATATCCTTTCTCAATCATATATGCTGGAGTTGTTTCTAGTTGTTCTCTACCTAAACTGAAAATAATCCAATATTTCTCTTAAGTATGTGGAAAATCCAATAAATTGACCTCACAAAAAATCTAATTCCACATTGAATATTTAGATATTTAAATACGATGAAACTATCTAAATTTGTAGTTCTGTCTGTTGATTAGCCTTGATTATTTTTATGTTAAAGTACTCAAAATTGGAAACGCACTTTTTCAAGAAGTGAAACGAAATTTTTGAAAAAATTTCAAAACAAATTTGACGTCTTGAAAACATTACTCACTGAACTTGTTGGGTCAAATAAACCGAATCAGCTATTTTTGAAGTTGCTAAACGATGTTTTAGTATTGTTTATCTCAAATTATAAGGTTTTCTTTCATTTTTTAAATGTAGAGTAAAGTGATTAGAATACATTTCATCAAAAAATACAGGCATCGGTGTAACTAAACTAACTTTAGCGAGAAAAGTTTGATAATTACAGATTGATTATTGTGTAAGTTATTTGCAAATCCAGTTTTATAATTATCTACTTTAAGCCTGCATATAATCCGAATTTGGCTCAAATATATCATTTCACATATGTAATTTTAGCCCAAAATTAAAGCCACAATTAAAATCTTTGTCGCGCTAGACTTCGGGCGACTCGTACAAATATGACTGGCTTATATCTGATGAATGCTAAGTAAGGATGCTGTAAGGATGCAACAATGAATATAAGGATGTTAATTGGTAATTAAACAGAGTAAGGAGTTGTTTTCCTCAAATCCACTGTTACAATAAAAAAGCCATGAGTAAATTTCCTTAATATAATACGAACTGTTGCAATGAAAGAGTAAGTAAAACTTTCGTTTGATATAGTATCAATTGTTGAAATAAAAGAGTAAGTAGTAGTATTCTCTTACTACAAGAGAAACTGTTGATTTGAAAAATTGAAATAGTTTAGTTTTCCCTTAATATAATATTAACTATACATCGATACAAGTAATAACTCTCCTTTTTTAAAACATGCAAACATTAATTTAACTATCTTTAGAAATGAATTTAAGCTTTAATAGCATATTTTCTTTGTGGAAAAGTAATTCTTTGTTTTCTTGCTTTTTCAGTTTCTCTTGATGCTTCAAATTTAGTTAATTTTCTTCTTAAAGCTCTAGTTTTTTTAGCTCTTAAATCTTTTGGTTGAAATTTTTTACCTTTATAGAAAGCTCTAACATTATCTCTTTGTTGTAAATTAATAACAGTTAAAACTCTAGCAATATTTTTTCTAACTGTATGAATTTTTGGTAATGATGGTCTTTGAATTTTTTGAACTTTTAAGTTGGCTAATTCTTTTTTGAATTCAATTAATTGTGATTCTAATTCTTCTTTTGATTTAGTTCTTAATTCGAATGTTTTAACACCAGCCTGAAACATGTTAGTAACCTCCTCTTTATAACACTTTATTTATGTTTTACATACCATTGTTGATATCTATATTGAATAATTATTGAAAATTTTAATTTTGTTAATAGTTTTGATGCGCATTAATTTTCACCATAGTTAAGACAAGAATTTTGGTGTGGCCACGTCTATTAGGGTTTTAACCCTAACCAATACATTATTAATAGATAACAATTATGATTTTGTGTAATTTAAATAGACATAAATTTCAACTTTTAACAATCGTATACTAAACTATTTATACAAATCAACTATATAAAATATAGTCAATTTATAAAAAACAACAAAACTAGTTCTTAAATTATCCAGATTTTTTTAAATTAGTTGATAACCATTCTAAACCTTCATATAAACCATCACCAGTAGTAGCACAAGTAGCTTGAATATACCAAGGTCTTTGTCTAATTGAATGTAAACCTAATTTTTCGGTTATTTCAGCAGCATTCATTGCATTTGGTAAATCTTGTTTATTCGCAAAAACTAATAATAATGCATCTCTTAATTCATCTTCATTTAACATTTGTTGTAATTCTTCCCTTGCTTCAGCAATACGATCTCTATCATTTGAATCTACAACAAATATAATACCTTGAGTATTTTGAAAATAATATCTCCATAATGGTCTAATTTTATCTTGTCCACCAACATCCCATACAGTAAATGAAATATTTTTATATTCAACGGTTTCAACATTAAAACCAATAGTTGGAATTGTAGTAACAATTTCACCCAATTTTAATTTATATAATATAGTGGTTTTACCTGCTGCATCTAAACCAACCATTAAAATTCTCATTTCTTTATTACCAAAAAGGTTAGCAAATAATTTTGAAAATGATAAACCCATGATGTAAATATATATTATTTGATATGAATATTAATGAATTGAAAAATATATTGTTAAATGCAATTAAAAATAATGAATTAAATATGAAAACAAAAACAAACAATCTCTCTTAGTAAAAAATTGTTCAACTGAATTAATAAATGTTTGATCTATTGATCTATTGATTGATTGATTGATTGATTAGTAGGTTGAATAGAAAATAACAACAAATCAAATTTTTTCTTCCAAGTTTTTGATCAACAAATTTGTTTGATTAAAAAAGAAAATGGACGAAAACAGTTAAATTACACGACTTTATAAATCACACGCTATTAACGAAGAGACGGACAGACACGTATATATTGATTAGTGGAATATACCTCCTCTATTGCATCGTTACTTACTTACCAATATTAATCTTACAATTGGAAAACTGTTGTAACGCTCTAATAAATACTGCATAATTTACATCTTTATTATCTGGTTCCCAATATATTTCTGTTAATCTAATATGCCATGGTGGATAATCTTCTAAATTTAATGATGGAGCAAAACTAATTAATAAATCTGGTTCTGGACCAACTAATTCCATTAATTCTTCATCTATTAAATCTATTGTAATATCTTTTAATGCTAATTCTTTAGTTAATGCTAATTCACTCATTGTTTTAGTTAATTCTACCAATGTTGGTTTACCATCAATTCTACTAATTAAATCAATTTGTATATCAACTTCTTTTGATTCATTACTATAAATTATTAAATTTTTTTGTGGTATTTTAATTGAAAATGTTGGTATTGCATCTGTTCCAAAATATAATCCTAAATTTTTTTTAATATATTTACGTAAATCAATTAATGAATCATAACTTTGACTTAATAATCCTGAATATTCGTATATAATTAATCTTTCAATTGAGGAACTTATTGACCATGCAGTTAACTCACAAATATCATTTATTAAACCATCTTTACCACCATTTTCATCATCATCATCTTTTAAATCTAATAAGCAACTTAAAACTTTGGGTATTTTACTTAATTTAACAACATCTTGTCGAATAACCAGTGGTGATTTATTTGGATATGAAGTTAATGTTAAATATTTAAGATAAATCTTTCTATAAATAAATTGAATATTTTTATAAATTGCAATTACGAAAAATAATTGAAGTAAAATAAGGTGATTAAAATAATAAATAATTAATTGTAATATTGATGTTGTCTCTACTGGTTTATCATTTCCAAATGATGATTTTAAGAAATTATGAATTAATTCCATTATTATATAAAAAATATTGATATTTCTATTAGTTGATGGTGGACCTTTAATTGGTGGTTCGTCGATTTTTTGATCAATAATATTTGCTTCTTTGGTAATATTCTTTAATTCAACATCTATATCATTATTAATTCTAACATCTTCAATGATTTTTGGTGATTTTATCATTTGTATTAACCGCTGAGAAGTTGATCTAAAAATAAATTTTAATTACGTTTTGTGATGATTCAAGTTAGAAATGTGCTACCATGTGAAAATAATAAATACATTAAACAATCATTAAAATTTAACCAGCTAAACCCTCTATTCCTAAAAAGGTAAAATCATACCAGCCCTAGTTACGCCTAACTTTGGATTACTTGTATTTACCTCGAAAGATTGCGGTGTGTGCTTTACAGGTCAATTTATTTAGTACGAGTCGCTTAAACTCTAGGGCGAAAAATTATTTTTTGGTACCATTTTATCTTATCAAAAATTACATATTTCATGCATAATTCTGAAACAAAATTACTTATATACCGTCCTACCATAATTAACTACATAATTTAATACGGGAATAACTCTCTCGATATCCAAGTGATCGCGGTACAACTTTTTCCATGGAATCTTCTGTCAATTTAGAATAAGCTGATGCACGTTACTCATCTTTCAAAGAAATGGCAAAAACACAAAATTGCACGTTAATTAACTCTTAGATACCTCATTTTGCTATTTCGAAATCGATTGATTCGGTTTATTATACCTAAAAAGTCTACTGAGTAATGTTTTCAAGTTATCACAACACCCTTGAAAAATTACTTTTCCAATTTTGCTTACCTTAAGACAAAAATCTCTAAAGTTTATCAGACTGGTGAACCACAATTTTGGTTTTGTCAATCTACATTTTAAATGGCGAATGTGGAGTTGCATTTTTCGTAAGGTCAATTTATTCACTTTTCCCCATACTTAAGGGAAAATTTTGAAAATTCTCAAATTTGAATTAGATCAAATACAGTTTGGTCCAGTACCTTGATTTGAGGCATAATATGCTTAATTCGTTAATTGGAAAATATGGCCTTAACAAAAACATAAAATGGATTTGAATTTTTTGCAAAATTTTTGTATGGTAAAAAAAGCCCGAAATGACAACTTAAAAAGAAACAAAATTTGAAAAAGGAGTTTTAGAGTAGGTATGTATAATTAACAGCTCCTGATATCGTAGAAATGGTTTTAAAGTTGAAAAATCACGTTGATATAGGAATATACGCCAATACTCTTAGTACGGATCGCCCTAAAATTGATGCGAGAAATTTTTTTGTCGCTGCCAATTTATCGCCTTGAAAAGTTCATACTTTATAGCGTAATTCTGAAACAAATATTATATTAGGGGAAAACTAAACTACATACTCTTTTAGCTCACGAAGAAAAATAGGCTACTTACCCTTTCGTTTCAATAGTTAATATTATATTAAAGAAACTCACTACATACTTTGTTAGCTACCAATTATTGACTGGCATCCTTACTTGCACTTACTCTTCCATTTCAACATCTTGACCCACCTTCGACTTATTCTTAAATTCCCAAATTCTTTCCCTTAATTCAACATTATCAATAACATCATCTAAACTCAAAGGCATTCTATTAAATGGATCAGTTGAATCACTTAATAAATGAGCTTTAATTGTACTTCTGTCAATATTTATCTTTGAAGATGGTAAAATAACAGGGTCTTCCATAATTGTAAACATCAAAGGATCTAAAAATTCTTCTGGGATATCACCCATTTCCAATTCTTCATTTTCTTCAGAGACTCTATTCTCTTCAGCTTTATTAGCAAAATTGACCAACTTGTCAATTAATTTATTATCAACGAAAGTTTTTGTCATTAGGATATTTTGAGCTTTTTTGAAATAATTAATATTGAATGATCTACCATCTCTTGAAACTGCAATTACAAATTTTTGTTGGTTAGATAAATTTACATAAATTTCACATAAATTGACTAAAATCTTTTTAGGCTCAAATTGATATTTCTCGGGTGATTCAACTTTTAAATTTGAACATTTTGGACCTACCATGATAGATAAATTATAATCTAACATTCCGGCTAATCGATCAACTATCTCTGGTAGGACAAATCCTTTGGGAGTTTCCTTTGTGAATAATTTAAATAATTCCATTGTTTTATTAGATAATTGCATATATGTCTTGACTCTAGATTCATCAGCAGATAAATTTTTAGCCAATTCCTCATCGGTACCTAATTCTTCATTTGGACTATTTCCTAATTGGCGTGTTTTAATTTCTGATTGATAATTGTGAATTGAATTTAATAAATTGAATGTCTCATCAAGTAAATAAGTAGTATCATTTAACATCCTTGCAATAAATCGTACAAAAAAATCAACATTGTGTTTGGAATAGTCTGTCAATTGTAGTCTATAAATTGTATGTTTCCATAATTCTTCCAATATGATTGAAATATAATATCTAGAATTAAATTTATCATAAAATTGTGAACTTGCACCTGTTTTCTCAACCATTACATAAAAATCAAGCAATGAATATAATATATTTTCCCTTACTAGTTTATTTTCAGTGAATATATTTGCCATGAACCCGGGAGATCCATTTTGTAATGGTAATGAACCAATAAATAAAACTTCAATTAAATGTGCCTTCATATGTGGGTTCCCAATTAATTCAGGACATCTCAATAATATAATACTAAACTCAACAAATTTTTCCAATTTTTCGGAATTGTTCAATAATGGACATCCTTGAAAATTCGTAATAAATTTACAATAATTTATAATACCTTCTAATAAAAATTCAGGATAATATTTCCATGGTTTTGGTGTCTTTGTTTTTAAAAAATCATGATCATCCAATTCGGAAACTTTATTAATTTGAAAAATGGGAATTGAGATACTTTGGATTGGATAAGTATGATTTGGATCGATTAATCTGGTAATGAATGTTATTGCACCAATTATAAAATCAAAAATTTCAAATTGTAAATTTCTAAAATTAAATATTGCCTTTATTGATTCTTTTTGTGCTTTTAAATTATTAATTAATTTTTTCAAATTTGGTAATTCACGTTCCATTAATTGAATTGTAGGACTTAATCCTGGTGTATTTGGAGTATGTGATTCAATCATATTTATTCTTTCTTCTAAATGTTTAATTTGTCTTTTTATCTTATCGAAATTTAAATATATACCTCCCATTCCATAATGTAAATAAGCTAAAGTTAAATTAAAACAATCTGAAATGAAATTTGGTTTTGTTTTATCAGTTATTTGATATTGTTTAGCTTCTTCAATTGTTGAATTGACTCTTGATTCTTCTGAAATATCTATTAAATCACTCTTTACAAAATAATCAATATCAATTTTATCAATCTTATTAAATGTGGGATAATCAAGGAATGGTAAACTAAGCTTGATTAAAATTACAGAAATATTAAACATTATTGCATCACTTGGTAATTTTTTTGAATCTGCATGAGATCCTCTTCTTAAATGACTTAAGTTAATCAAATTAGCTAACCATTTTAAAATATCTTCTCTTGTTGAATTACTTCCTCTAATTAATTTATTAATAATATTGAATAAATGATCAATAATAACCTTGTATTCATTCTGTAAAGAATCATAAATATTCCTAATTTGAGTATCACTTAAACCTTCTGAAAAATAAATGGTTGACATATTTTCCAATAATGGACTTAATCTTAATAACGGACCAAGTAAAGTCTTTTGTTCATAATCTAAACATTTAGTAGAATCAGGAGGTTGAAAACCTTGAGCTTGACTAAATATACTAGCTACTGGTTTAATACTAACTAATAAATCAAAAACCGATATTAAATTGAGGTATAATCTTTCATTTAGGTTTGTTTGATATAATTGTGAACTTAAATATGGGAAAATTAAGTTCAATAAATCAATTAAATTATTTTCTTCGATTGCAACGTTTACAATATCAGTTAAAAATGAACTTAAATCAGCAAATCTATGAATTATTAAATCTATAGATTCTTTTAAATTATTATTTAAAAACATATCAGGTATTTGAAAACTCATATTTCCATAACTAATAGCCAATTCAATAATTTTATTTAATATAGATACTTTATCTTCATAAAATGACGATTTTGAAAGTAAAGTTCGCTTAGTTTTAAAAGCAGCATGATAAACTGTATATAAATAAAGTAAAACTTTTTGTTGAGGTACTCCTACTTCAGTTAAAATTTCCATAAATATAGATTCAATATTATCTTGATTTAAATTTGGTTGTTGTTGATATTCATAAGATAAATTAGGAAGATAAATTAAATTTTTATCATTATATTTTAAAGAAGCATGGAAGACATACTCTAATTCAACAATGATCCATTGTGATAAATTATCTTCTTTTGATTGTTTTGATTCTGGTTCTGGTTCTGGTTTTGGTTGTTTAATTGGTGGTTGTTGTTCTTCTTTCATTATTTCTGATTGTGAACTAGTAGCCACTGGCGTAGATTGTACAGATTGTTGTTGTTGTTGTCTTTCATTTGATCTTTCACTTGGAGTATTTAATCTAGCTAATCTTTTAGCTCTTATCTAACCAATAGTTAGGACTGACCCTTATCTTATAAACTAGTCTATTAATACATACTTCATCAGCACTTGACATTATAAATCAACAAGTGGTTGTCAAAAGTAAATTTTTTATATACACTACTCAATATAATTTATTTTTCTTACAGTAGAAAAATTTGATACTAATCAACTAATAGTTAATTACTAGCGAATACAGTATAGTATAGTTTAATGACAGACAATTCAATACCACAAGCTATAACTATAGCATTAACTAAACAACAGGATAGATTATATATACTACATTTAGAAAAAGATTTAATCAAATTTATTAAAAATTCAATATTAGGAAATATTAAACATCCACAATATATCATACAATCTCAATACTTGAAAAACTCATATTATAGATTATTACTGCATCAATTATGTTCATATTATAATTTACAACATTGGAATACTCAACAAAATGAAATATTAGTTACTCCTTCAACAGACTTCAATTATCAACAATTTTTAAATCAAATTGAGTCAAATCAATTTATAAAATTAATTGATATTGCACCACAATTTCAAATTGAATCTAATTCAACTACAACTACAAATTCTCCAACTCCAGAAATACAACAACCAAAATTAAAAACAAAATTAATTAAAAAACCAATGGAAGTACCAAAAACTACCAATATTAATATTTTACAAGTAAGTTCAGAAAGTAGTAGTTTGAGTACTAGTTCTCAAGATTTAGATATTGAAAGTCGAAGAGCATTATATAAAAAAATGAGAGAAAAGATATTTGAAGAAGAAGAAATTGAATCAAATATGATTGAGACAAATATACAGAATGAACCAATAAATAAAGAAGATTATAAACGATATACTAGTTTTCAACCACCCATGCCATATTACCCAATGATGAATCCATATTATAATCAATCTCCAATTATATATGATGCAGAAACAGAAAGACGAATATTGAATCAATTCAATCCTTATATAATCATACCCGATGATAATAAAAGACAATACAAAGGAAAGAGACCTAATAAACTGAAGAATAAATTTAATTAGAAGTCGATATACAATTTTTCAAAATTACATCGCGCGGTAGCACAAAATTTTACCACCGCACCCCCAAAAAGGAAATATACTCTCAAAATCCAATTGAAACCAATATAATTGGACCTCGAGCCTCGTGTATTACTTAATATAGACTACTCGTTAATATTTTGATTTGTACTCCGTAATTCCAATTTGGTAAAATGATTTAAATTAATTTTTATTTTTTTTTTTAAACTAAAAGTATTATTATTCGCATAATCAATCAGTCAACATGTCAGCAGAAGATGATTTAATTCCTGAAAAAGTAGAAGGTTATACCGTTGGTGAAAAGAAAACAATTGATGAATATAATAAATTAGATGCTGAAGATGAATCATTAGCTAAATGGAAAGCATCATTAGGTTTATCAACAAATTCAAATTTATTACCAATTAAACCTAATGATTTTCGTAAAGTTGTAATTACAGAAATGGCATTAGAATTTCCAGATCAAAATTTAAATCCAATTGTAATTAATTTTGAAGATGCAAATGGTAATACTATTAAAGATAATGAAGTTAAATTTCAAATTAAAGAAAAATCAATTTATCAATTAATTATTAAATTTAGAGTTCAATCGGAAATTATTACTGGTTTAAAATATTTACATAGTGTTAAACGTGGTGGTATTAGAGTTGAAAAATTAGAAGAACCTTTAGGTAGTTATGCTCCAAATACAATCGATAAACCATTTTATGAAAAAAAATTCGGTGAAGTTGAAGCTCCAAGTGGTATGATTGCAAGAGGTACTTATTCTGCTGTTTCTAAATTTGTTGATGATGATGATAATGTTCATTTAACTGTTCCTTGGAGTTTTTCAATTGTAAAGTAAGGATGCATCAGGATGCAGAAAAGCAACTGAGGATGCAAATATTTACTAGAATATATCAAAAGCGTAGAATATATATTAATCATACTTACTCTTTTTTGACTTTTTTATTTGGGATATAAGGTGTAAGGATGCAAATAATATAATAATACATATATTACTACTCTTAGTTAACTTTTCTATTTGGGATATAAAGAGGAGCTCTATTTGGGATAGAAGGGGGAGCTCTATTTGGAATATAAGGAGGAGCTTTATTAGTTTTAATTTTTGCTGCTTTTTTAAAAGTATCAGGTTCTTTTAAATGTTCTAATTTTCTTTTTGCAGTTGAAAATGAATTAACAAGTGAACCAGCACTTGAAAATCCATCATTATCGAATTTAAATCTTATTTTTTCATTATTATTATATCTAATCCAAAAACTTTTATATTGATCATAGAATCTTTGTAATTTGAAATCTTCATCTAATTCTTTATCTAACATTTTATATAAAGTTTTCAATTTTTCAATATCTGAAAATAATAATTGATGATCTGCAAATACTCCATTTTTTTCAAATCCATCAATGAATCTTGAAACTTGACTAATTTGTCTTCTATATGAATATGATTCAGTATTTTGAATATAACTTGAAATGTATAATAATAACTTAGATCTGGTAGTTGCTACATAAAAACATCTTCTTTCTTCGTCTACATCTTTTTCTAAACTTTCAATTGATTTCATTGCAAATGATGCGGGAAGTAAGCCTTCAGATAAACCAGGTACGAAAACAATCGGCCATTCTAAACCTTTTGAACCATGAATTGTAGATAATGCAACACCATGAGATTCTATATCTTGTTGAGTTTTCAATTCTTCTGAAATTATATCATATAAAGCAAAAGAATGAATAAATTGTAATAAAATATTTTCATCAATTTTGACAACTTCTTCTTCTTCCTTTTCTTCATCCTCTTTTTCAATTTTATCTGATCCCATTGTTTCTTCTATTGGTTGAAATTCAAGTAATTGATTTTTAACTTCTTCTACATTTAATTGTTTTTCTTCATCTTTTAATTCTGTTTTTAATCTTGATGTTTCATAAATATAATCAAAAATATTAGCCAATTGATCCCTATTAATTTTGGTCTTATCTAATTTTTTTAAATCAGCTTGAACTTTTTCAATCATTTTAACATATTCTAATATATTATTCTTAACCTTCTTACTTAATTTATGTTCATAAACTAATTTCTTTAAAAAATCGGTAACTTTTACATTACTTGGTTTCTTTTTTAATGATTTTTCAATTGGATCTAATGTAGATTTACCAATACCTCTTTTTGGATAATTTAAAGTTCTTAAAACTGGTAAAATATCATATTCATCACTACACAACCTCAAGTAATCTAATATAGCACATACTTCTTTTCTTTCCCAAAATGCTTTTCCTCTAATCATAACATAAGGTATCTTTTTTTTCATAAATTCAGCTTCTATTACTCTTGTTTGAAATTGGCATCTAACTAAAATTGAAATATCAGAAAATTTAAATAATTGATTTGGTAAATTTAATAAATGTTCAATTTGATAACATATCCATTGTGCTTCTTCTTCTGAACTTTTCAAATTTTTATAAACTGGTTTAAAAGAATCATTAAATTGAGAATTTAATTCTTTAATTATTCTTTTCCTTTGTTGTCTCATTACAGATTCAGAAAATTGTAATATGTCTTGTGTTGATCTATAATTTTCATTTAATGAAATTCTAATAACTTCTAATTCCATTTTTTTATAATGTTGAATCATTGATTCAAAATTTCCACATTGTGCATCTCTAAATGCATAGATTGATTGATCGGGATCACCTACTATAGTTACATTATTTTGAGTATGACCATATTTAGGATTTCCTTTTGCAAATTGATACATTAATTGCAATTGAACTTCATTAGTATCTTGAAATTCATCAACTAAAACATGTTTAATATATCCAAGAACATGATGTTTAGTGATTAATTCATAACAAGTTAATAAACAATCATCAAAATCTAATTTTTGAGCAGTATTTAAAATTTGTTGATACTTTTTATATAATAATAATAATGATGATGTTGCATTTACTTCATTTTGATTTGAATAAGTTTCAGGTAAGATTCCTTTTGATTTCAAACTAGATATCTTTTTTTTAATTTTATCAATATCAAAACCTAAATATTTATCTTTATAATTCTTTAAATGACCAGCATCTGTAGAATTAATTAATCTTGATTTTTCTTCACTTGTTAATTCATCAAATATTTGTTCCATATAATGAGTTTTATCTCTTTCATCTGCAATTGTAAATTTTTCAATACCATTACCCATTTTTGAACCATATCTTTTAATAATTCTAAAACATATAGAATGGAAAGTGCCAATTAATAAATCTTTAACATCAGTACATGTACCTTCAAACATTTTAGTTAATCGATCAATAATTTCTTTTGCTGCTTTTTTTGTAAATGTTGTAACTACAATATTATGAATTGGTATATCTTCAGCAATGACTAACCAAGCAACTCGTGAGATTAAAACTTTTGTTTTACCAGTACCTGGACCTGCAATAATTTGTAATCTTGAATGAGCAGGAGATCTAACTGCTTTTTGTTGTTCTTTATTTAAACCATCTAAACATCTTGGGAGGATTAATTCGCCAAACTTCTCATAATTAACATTACTCATTAAGGATGCAACAATACAATATACTACTATTAATACTAACGTTTTGTTTGTTTTACATTGGTAAACAGAAGAGAAAAAAATATTCACATTGATACCAAAACAGTTATCGCTTTGGTGGTCTATTACTTTCTTATTAAAGGGATGATTACAATATGATGTTCGTATTATTACTACTATCAGTAGTTTATACTTTTAATTTATTTCCAGTTACTGAACAATTTTCTTTAAATGAAACTTTACAATCAGCAACTAGATCACAAAGAGATATTTCAAGACCAATTCCAATAGATCAAATATCAGCTGCTGGTTTATCATTAACTGCTTTATTTGAAGATGTTGGTTATTCATTAGAGGCTTTGAAAGATTTAACTGATTTATTAAATGCTGGTGTTCGTATATTAATGATGGATTTATATTGGAATGAATTTAGTTTTAAATGGCAATTATGTCCAAGTCCATTTCCTACAAATATGACTTATAATATAAATGAAATTAATAACTTTAACTGGAATGGTAAAGTTTATAATTGTCAACCATCATTAACTACTGAAAATATAATGTCAATTATTTCAAATTATCTTCAACAAACGAATACAAATGTAGAAGCAAGTTTTTTACATATCCTACTCAATCTAAAAAGTATAAACTATCAAAATAATCAAACTGATATAAGACAGATTTATACTAATCCGACAACTGATGCAATTGGTAATTCAACATTAAATGATACTGTTGCTTCTATTAATTCATATATTTTCACTCCACAAGTATTAGATGCTTATAAAATTGAATTGGATTCAACTCATGAATTCAGATCATTTTACAACCAATCAGATTTAATTATGCCTTCATTACAAACTGTATTATTAAATGAGTATAAAAGATTACTTGTAAATGTAATTTCAAATGATTTAACTACTTCACCAAATCTGTATAATATTTCACAACAAGATGAAGATATAATATTCTTTAATAATACTTTATTCACTTCAATAAGATCAACATGGAATCAAGTCCTGACTGAATGTGAAAATTTATTAAATGCTTATGATTCAAATGGTGTTGATGTTTCACTATTTAATAATATTTCATTATCTACTCATTTTAGATATATAATAGATAATAATGAAAATCCATTCACTTATACAAATTTACAAAGATATATAAGATGTGGCCTATCTCCGATTTTCAATGCCAGTGAATATAAAGTTAACAATAGTCCTCATTTAAATGCAACTGAAATATTTGAATCTTTCATACCTTATGCTTTTTGGTCTTGGAGTCCAGGTCAACCCCTACCTCCCAATAATGATACTTCGTCAAATCATACATTTGAAAATAATCGTGAAGACACTAATATTGCTTATAAATGTGGATTATTAACTGATGATGGTTGGAAAGTAGGTAATTGTTATCAAAGATATCAAATAGTATGTCAAAATGAAACATCACCGCATGAATGGGATATTCCAAAGGATGTAAAAAAGAATTATTTTGATATTGATAAAGATGATGATTGTCCCGATGGTTATAAATTTAGTATTCCAAGACTGAATGTTGAAATGTTATCATTAATAAATACTATAAAACTGCAAAATATAGAATACCCTGTTTGGATTGATATTAATGATATTACAGTTACTGATTGTTTTGTCACTGGTGGACCTTATGCTCAATGCCCGTATCAGAAAACAGTCACCACTAAGAAATTTGTTAGAATGATTGCTCCAAGTAGTGTTGTTGTTGTTGTTTTATTAATATTGGTGGTGATGGAAAAGACATTACGAACTAATCCTATACAAAGTAATAGAAAAAGGTATTGGAAAAAGGCATTAAATGATTATTATAAACAAAATGATTATGAAGGTGTACCTAGTTAATACAATTGGTAGCATTTCAATATACAATAAAAAAACCAAAGGCAATTTTTTCACTCTATTTTATATCCTTACAATATTATTAGCATTGAATCCTTCCTTACAATGGATAATCAAAATTGGAAAAAATTATCAGATGAATTAAGACGTAGAGCCGAAAATGCTACTCGTACTTCTTCAAGAGGTCCTAAATCTCCCCTTCATTTATTTGGTGGAATTGGTGGTATTTTATTATTAGGAGGAGTTGCTTTGTTTGCTCAAAATGCTTTATTTAATGTAGATGGTGGGCAAAGAGGTATATTATATTCAAGAATAGGTGGAATTCAACAAAAAATTTTCCCTGAGGGAACTCATTTTGTAATTCCATGGTTTCAAAGACCTATTATTTTCGATATTAGAGCAAAACCAAAAGAAATTGCTTCTTTAACAGGTACAAAAGATTTACAAATGGTTAATATAACATGTAGAGTATTATATAAACCTGATGTTTTTCAATTACCTACAGTTTATAGAACTTTAGGTGTTAAATATGAAGAAAAAGTTTTACCTTCTATAATTAATGAAGTTTTAAAATCAGTTGTTGCACAATTTAATGCATCACAATTAATAACTCAACGTGAAAAAGTTTCAAGATTAGTTAAAGAAAATTTAGTTCGTAGAGCTAATAAATTTAATATTCAATTAGATGATGTTTCATTAACTTATATGACTTTTTCACCAGAATTCAGTCAAGCTGTCGAAGCTAAACAAATTGCTCAACAAGATGCTCAAAGAGCTGCATTTATTGTAGATAAAGCAATTCAAGAAAAACAAAGATTAGTTGTAAGAGCTCAAGGTGAAGCTAAAAGTGCTGAATTGATTGGTGAAGCGATAAAGAAATCAAAAGATTATGTTGAATTGAAAAGATTAGATACTGCAAGAGAAATTGCAAATATTTTAGCTTCTTCTCCAAATAGGATTATATTAGATAATGATACTTTATTATTGAATACAGTTACTGATTCAAGAAAATAATTGTAAATAGTAATATATATTAAAAAACACGTTAAACACCTGATACTAAATATTTATGAATGATTGCAAATAAACATAAAAAAAATGGCATCCTTACAATAAACAATAAACAATAAACAACGGCATCCTCACTCGACATCCTTACTTCTAAAAGATAGAATTAACAATATCAGAACCAATAGTAGCACCAGCTCCAAAAATAGCAGCATTCCCCAACTTACTTCCAAATTTTTTAATATGTTCATGGTTTCCATTTTGTTGTGGAGGTTGTTGTTGTTGTTGTTGTTGTTCATTATATTGTTGCTGTGGATAATAATTAGTCGAAGGTGGTGGAAATTGAGCATATCCACCATAAGAAGGTTGTTGTTGTAATGCAGCTCCATAATTTCCATAACTTGGTTGTTGTTGTTGACCATAATTTGAATTGTATGAATTTCTCTCTTCTAAAGGTGGCGGGACTGCAGACCTAGATAAATTAAACTCTTGTTCAGATATAATTTTAACATAATTTGAAGGAAAAACACCAGATTTATCTGAATTCATACCTGATTTATAACCTTTCCACCAATCTTCAGATAAATGTTCAATAACGGCAATTTTATCACCTTTAGATAAAGTTAAATCATCATGTTCTTGTGCTTTATAATCATAAATTGCAGTACAATAACCTACTGGTCCTGGTTCAAGCTTAGGTGGAATTGAAGATGGAGCTTCATAAACTGGTGGGGGTGGATTATTATCAAGTTTAGTTTTTGAAAAATCTTCACTCAAATTAGAAGTTGAATAAGAAGGGATTGAAACTTGTGAAATGTTCGACTTAGTTACTGCATTGGATCTTTCTGTAAATTTCAATTTATCAACATCCCATGGTTCTGAATCTTTTTGATATTTTAATGGTATAGCATCTACTAATTTATTATATAATTCTTCTGTAATAACATCTGAATCTTTTAAAAATTCCAATTCTGTTCTAACTGTTGTTAATGAACGATTAACTAAAGCACCAGACATTGTAATAAAGAAGTTATAGTAAATAAGAAATTTATTTTTGTGGTTTCCAAATTCGGTCATTTAAGCGATCTTTGATTTTTTGCAATCACACTAACAAATTCAGGCTCAGTAAATGTACATATATGATTTATATCATGATACAGTTACTCAATAGAAACGGTGAAGAAGTCTAAGGATATGACACTAGAGGCTGGATCTCAAGTCTATATCCGGATCTTGACTGGTGATTATATATTTGCTAACGCCGTTCCGTTCTCGGTTATAAAATTAAATCCGAGATCTGAAACAAATATATTTAATTCAAATTAGACGACGAAAATATATAGACTATATGATATGAAGCTGGATTTTTTATCTCTAGAGATTTTAAGTAATCAGTGCATCCTTACAGCTAAATATGTATTCATCTTATTACATCACTCTTTTTCGCAATTCCTTCAACTAATTCGATTATTTCACTTCCATAACAACCAGAAATTTTAGATATTGAATTTGGTGAAATTTCAATAGTTTTCTCCCAAATTTCATATATACGAATTGTTGAATCATTTGTAGCTACACAAATCGAACAATAATCTGGACTTGAAGTTGCAGATAAAATTCTTAAATTACAATTTGCATTAACTTCAATAGTTGTAATCATATCAGGATATGAATAAACTTTAATTAATTGAGATTTTAAAGCAGTACCACCAAATCCAAAAGTTGCCACAATTTCTTTTTTATATTTTGACCAAATTAAACTTGTAATTTGTCCATCTGTATAAAATTCATTAATTAATGTACCACTTGCCGTATGCCAAAATCTAATTTTTCGATCTTTACTACCTCCACCAGTAGCTAATAAAGAATTAGTCCATGGACAATAATTTAATGCCTTGATTGCTGCATTATGAGGTAGGACAAATTTTAGCTTGGGATTTTTTAAATCTTTAATATTCCAAATTGTACAACAATTATCATTTGCACCTATGGCAACTTCATCATTATTTGAATTTAAAGCAAATCCTAAAAATGTTAGTAAGTAAATAAACTATACACTATAAAAAGGTAAATATTTACCGCAAATTTGTTGCTGATGACATTTAAAACTTTTAATCAAAACAATTTCAGTTGTGAATAATTTGTGAATTTTGAATATATAAACTTCACCAACATCGTCACCAGCTATAAAATAATTTGAATCATTAAACCATACAAAACAGAATATACATTTACCGTTAGGTAATAAAAATTCAGAATCTGTGTTATTACCATTTTCTTGATCAATTAATAAAATTTTGCCATTTGAAGTTGATACTAATATCCAAAATTCTTTAGAACATGAAATTGCAGTAATTAAATCTTCAGTATTATAATCAACTTGTAATACATTATTATCTACACCCCAAAGATAAATCTTATTACTTAAACCAACTGCTACTCTATTTGTTTTTTGTGACCAACTTACTAAATTTGAATAATAATCATTTCTTAAACCTGGTGCTTGTAAAATATCACTAGCCATTATATTCTTAACATTATTGATAGAAATTTTAGGTGATTTTAATTTCTTTAAATTATCTGTAATATCATTTTTGGTATTGTTAGTAAACTTTAGAACTTTTGAACCATGTTTAAAATCTAATGCTTCAGCAACAATTTCTTGATGTAAATCATAATCTGGACTTTTTAAACTTAAATAACTTGAATCTGATGAATTTATATGTTGCCAAACAGAACTGGAACTCTCGTCGCTTGAATGATTGAATAATAAATCTTCCCTTAATGAAATATTAATTGGTGATTTAAGATTCAAATTTTCAGTATTATTCGAACATATTTTATATACCAGTGAAGATGAAGATATTGGAATAAACCTTGAACCAAATTCAGGTATTAAAGATCTAGTAAAAGACATACCAAATAACAAATGAAATAAGCTAACCTTTCTTTATATAAAAAGATTAAATTTTGAAAATTAGCAATAGTTTTATAAATAAATCTTCTTAATCTATGCAATGATGATCCATTAATGGATAATCTATTGAATGTTTCCTTAATTGTTAATAAATTATAAATTTGCAGCCAAAATATAAAAATATTTGATAGAGAAAAAAAAAATGTATATAAATATTAGTATGCCATGCCATTGATTATACAGAATACTTTATATAATTCATGGGTAAAGTACATTACAAGCATATCATTTGTAATTGGATCTATCATTGCTTTTATATTGGTTAATCAGAAATTGGATTCTCCATTTATTGATGAAATATTTCATTTAAAACAATGTCAGAGATATTATAATTATAATTATCATTGGGATAATAAGATAACAACACCACCGGGTTTATACTATTTAGGGTTTTTATATTCGAAATTGATGCTGATTGTATTTGGTGTGCCGTTTAGTTATGAAATTTTAAGATCATTGAATTTAATAGGTGGATTAAGTATATTACCATTGGTGTTGAAACGAGTTTTCAAAAAATATAAAAATGGTCAATTTTGGACAGTTAATATAATATCACAACCTTTATTGTTCACTTATTATCATTTATTTTATACTGATATTTGGTCAACTATATTTATTGTCCTATCATTGAGTTTAATAACCAATAAAAATAATCAAAAACCTGTACTAAGTGGTTTAATTGGATTCATAAGTCTATGGTTTAGACAAACTAATATTGTATGGTTAGCGTTCATAGCTACAGTGTTTATTGATAAGAAAATCATGCCTACTGACTCAATTGATCGGGCTTATCAATTCATCAAAAAGTCATTTCAACATTGGAAAAGTTTATTACCTTATTTAATTAACTTTATACTATTTATTATATTTTTGAAAGTTAATGGTGGGATAACGTTAGGTGATAAAGACAATCATAAGGTTGAATTACATGTTGTTCAAGTATTTTATTGTTTTACATTTATAAATTTTTTCACTTTACCTATATGGTTCAATAAAACCACCTTTATTAGATACTTTAGATACTGGATACAGTTTTATGGCTTGAATATTGTACTCAATCTTGCATTGTTAGGATTAATAAAGTACATTATCGACAATTTTACAGTTGTTCATCCATTTTTATTAGCTGATAATAGACATTATACATTTTACATTTATAGAAAATTATTAAAGCCAAAATATAGTCAATTCATTTCCATTCCATTATATCATTTTGCAACATATAATATAATTACTCAATTAAATAAACTTTCATTCATTTCAATTATTGCATTTATAATGTCAATTTGTTTGACAATCATTCCATCACCATTATTTGAACCAAGATATTACATTATTCCATTAATCATATTTAGACTTTACATCAAATCAAATAACGAACTCCTTGAATTTATATGGTTAAATTCAATCAATATAGCTACAACTTTTATATTTCTAAGTTATGAATTTTCATGGGCTAGTGAATTAACTAAACAACGAATAATATGGTAATAATACAAATGTATACTTAAATCTATACACCTTCCTCAGTTTCCTTGTCCTCTTTTATTGTTGAAATGTTCCCATTTTTATTATCTTCAATGTTTAATAATGTCAAATTTTTATTTATAAAATCATCAACTGATCGATTATTATTCTTTAACGATAATATCGATATTTGATTTTTTTTCAACTCCTCCAATAGTCTTGATTTATTACTATCATGTTCTTCATTTTCTTTATTATCATCAATTGTATCAATCCACTTTTTCAATGATCTTCTTTTTAAAATTTCTAAATATGGAAATTCTAATTTTGAAATTTTATCGATAAATACTAAATCACCTTCATTTCCAATAAATAAATCACCATCAGCATTTTTTTTATTATATTTTAATTCCCAATTACCAATTTCTAAATCATTTGCAAAAATTAATAAAAAATCACCCCAATTATCAGAAATTTTAAATTTAAAATCAAATTCTCTACCAAATAATATAATTTGTCCATAACTACCTAAAGGACCTGGAGATAAATCAATACCAATATAATTTCCAACTTCATCAGTTACAATAGGGATCCACATTGGATGAGCAAAAGTTTCATGAATTGCCCCAGGTGGAATTGATCTTTGTTTGGGTATATTAAAAAATTTTGGTTGACTAGATAAATCATATATTGATGACGCATTTGAATTGTCCCTAGATAAATCAAATGATTGTGGTTCTGATGATGTTTCAATTTCAGAATTATCTCCACTTAATTTTTTTTTATATTGATTTGAATTTGAATGGGAAGTAGGTAGTATTGATAAATCTAACTTACTTAGATTTTGTTGTCTAATTTCTTTATTTAAAGTTTTGGCAACTTTTCTCCAATTTTCAGTCGAAATCATAATTTCATCTAATGACATTAATTTTAACCCAAAAAATAATCCACAAGTTTCAATTTGTAAATTATTACCAAAATTCAGTTGACCGTCAGTTAATTTAAAAAATTCATAAACACAATTTGGTAATTTTATATTTAAATCTTTTTGAAAATCTTGTAAATCTGAGTCTGTACATTTCGATTGTAATGAATGATTTAAATCTGGGTTATATTTAATTAACCAATTTTTAATATGTCTCCAAGCTAATTTAACTTCATGAACACCATCTACACCATTTCTACTATTACCACTTGCATTATTTGATTCTATTGATGAATCATTTTGTTGATAATAATTTAATAAATTTTCAGAATCTGGTTTATTAACTCTATTAAAAGATTTTCTTGAATCAAATTCGGAATATTTATCATTTGTACTTAATAAATATATGAATTCTTGTAGTTTCTCACCAAACTTCATTACTGAATATCACCACCACTTTATCAAAGCAAATTGTTGTCAAAATCGGTTAATAAATTATTTTTCTGAAACGCATAGAAAAATAAAAAAAAAATATACAAAAACCTGACGCGTAAATATTTAACCAGAATAGTAAATAATACAATAACACTAAGAGAACAACAGAGTATATATCACCTGGGCATGAAGTACAGAATCTTATTGCATTCAAGAATTATACGATAAACCAGGTATTTCAATCTTGGTAAAAATCATAAAAAACAAAATATTGCATTGAAAAAAAAAGGTTAAAAAAATAAAGATTAAAGCTAATATGACAAAATTCCTTAAAATAAACCACTTAATAAATGGAATAAAAAAAACCTATAAAACATTGCCTAAAACAAAAAAGGACGAAAATTGTAATTGAAAAGTTCCTTAAAAGAATACCTTTTAATAAACATAAAATTCTCTAGAAATTTGAACGTGTAAAATTCAATTGAGCTGTCAAACAACTCATTTATCAGGAATTAAGTCACTCTAATCTTTAATTATTTTTATTTATTCTTTTCATTATTCTTTTGGATTTTTTTGATTCATCTTCCTTATTGTAAAAAGTAAGAAAGAAAAGAAAAAGAAGAAAAGTTGAAAAATTTTGGGATGGTGAAAAAGTTGACGAGATGGATTTCGAGCACGTGATTGGCTGCAAATTAAGAGGTTTAATATGAAATGAAGTAAAATTTACGATATAATACTATAATATTAGACATGAATTTATAAAAAGTATAAAATACACTTTAACCCCTATATAATGAAACCTTTTATTCATCATCAACATCTCCTTTTTATGATTTTTATGATTTTTTTTTTGTGTAATTAGTTTATGATAATTTAATTTATGATAATGATTTTTTGAATTTACCAGTTTGAAGCTGCAGCATCTTCAGCAGCTGGAGTAACACCTGAATCAGCCCAATCAACATCTTCAGTTTGACCAGTCCATTCTTGTTCAGCTTCAGCTTGTTGAGGTTCTTCAGTTTCTTCAGCTTTTGATTCTTCAGCAGTATTTTGTTCAATTTCTTCTGGATCCCTATAGAAATATAAATCTGGCATGACTGACCATTCAGTTGTTCTATTTGGAATAATTCCTCTTAATCTTAAAACTTCTCTAGCTAATAACCACCAAATTAAACCAATTGAGTGTTTACCTTTGTTATTACATGGAATAGCAACATCAACATATTCTGATGGTGAATCCATATCAGTTAAAGCAATAACTGGAATGTTAACATATGATGATTCTTTAATAGCTTGAGCATCAGTTCTTGGATCAGTAACAATAACTAATCTTGGTTCTTTAAAAGAACGAGTAATATAATTGGTAAAATTACCTGGAGTAAATCTACCAGCAATTGGTGTAGCACCAGTGTGAGCAGCAAATTTTAAAACAGCTCTTTGACCAAAAGTTCTTGATGAACAAACTGCAACATCTGAAGCATTTGGAACAGCGGCAATAATTCTAGCAGCTAAAACAATTTTTTCCCAAGTTTTACCAATGTTGATGATATTAACACCATCTGGTCTGGTTTTGTAAACATATGGTTTGTTGTGAACCTAATAATTTGGTTAGTATTTGATTCTTGATAAACTCAATTATGAAATGTCCCTAATCTTGTCATGATCCATCTCTTGACTAAATTCAAACCTTCATTTTCAATATTTTCATTTCATAAATCCAATCTTTAATTTCTTTTTAAAACATACTTGAACGTTTTTTGAACCTAAATGAACGTTTGCAGCTAATAATAACTTAGCGTCTTCAGCAGTTAAATCAAATGAAGCTGGTAATGACATATTGTAATATCTTTAATTATATGTATATATCTTCGTTGATAAATTCAATATATCTAAAACTGAAAAAATTTCAAAGAAGTTTTGTTTTAGTGAAAATTGTGGGTGTGCGCGCACTAGTTAAGACTTTTGTTTGTACTAAAAAATTTATTATGGTATTAATTTATTACTACCAATTGTTGGTGCGACATAGAGCGATATGTCGTATGAGATAATTATATTGGACCTAGATTAATGCACGTGAGAAATGTTAGGGCTATAAGATAAGATAAAGATAAGAAATACTGAGAAAGCTGATACGTAAAGTCTATCATATAGAATTGTCGAATTAGATACTCTTCATCGGTTTGCTTTCATTGAATAATATATAGTTTAAATATGAGCAGAGCTGTGTTGATTATCAAAACTTTTTAATCACAACTGTATTCACCTCATGAAACGCAATTATTAAACAATATACGAGATCGCGAGAAGATAACGAAATGGAAAAGCTGTAAGCCTAGTGCAACACTTTCAGACTTATGAATCGTCTTTGTATTGACTTGTTCGTTGAAACATTGATACTATGGCTTTCAAGGCTTATATTCAATTCACATCCATCCTATTCGTTTTATCTTGAACGGAATTATGCCCAGAATTGGGAATTCCTTGAAACTTTAATTTTAACTCTAGATACATTTTCGAAATCTATGGAAATGTAAAATTCTGGAGCCGTGCAACCACAATATCAAAATTATAAAAGATTGGTTTATGATAATTTGATTCAAGGTCAAATCTTTAACCGATGACTTCATTAGTTAATGTTGAAGAAGATCCATTAATTGAAACTGCTGCGCAAGATGTTTATCAAGCAATTGTTGATGATGAAACAGAATCAGAAGATGAAGATATTACTTGGTTTAGAGAACATATAGCATCAAATAAAAATAAGCATTGGCTTAAACGACCAAGCGTCTATAGTATTGGATTTGTTAATTTTTTATTAATGACAAGTATGGCTGCAACAGCACCAACATTACAAATTATCATTTTTAAATTAAGTTGTAATTCATTAATTGATTCAAAGGGTATTTGTGATCCTATTCAAACTCAAGTCTTAGTAAGTAACTTGTCAATGTTTAAAGAGGTTGGTTGTGTTTTAATTTCATTAATTCCGGTTGCTAAAATTGGTGAATTATCAGATATTTATGGTAGGAAACCATTTTTATTCTTTGCATTATTAGTTTTAACAATTTCAAAAATATTTGAATATTTCATTTATAAACATTCTAATGAATTGAAATTTTGGTTATTCTTATCTGCTAATTATATAAGCGCAATTAGTGGTGGATCTTTTGTTATCGTCAGTTTAATCAATTCATATATATCAGATATAGTAGAATCGCATGAAAGAATTTATGCATTGGGATTAGCTGGTAGTTCATTATATTTAGGTCAATCAATTGGACCCATTTTAGGTAATTTTATATTGAAAATTGGTAATCAATTTGAACAACCACAAAAATCAATTCATATTAATGCAATAACCGAATTATCAAAAATTTCAAACAGTGAGTTTGTATTATTAAAATTCGAGATTATAATTTACATAATTTTAGTTATTTATTTAGGTACCGTTTTTCCAGAATCAAGAAATGAAAAGGCAAGAAGAAAATCAAGAGCAAACTCAATTACATCCACGCAACAAAGAAAATCTCAACTGCAGTCGATTTGGAATGTGTTCTCTCCGCTTAAAATTTTATTATATCCATCAGAATTAGCAACTGCATCGAGTAAATCTAAAATTTCCAAAATTAGATTTGTTGTAATTTCAATAATTTTATCATCATGTTTATATTCAGCTTTAATGCTTGCAATTGGTCAAGTTTTAGTTCAATATGGTATTTTGAAATTTGATTGGGGTACGTCAGAGATTGCATATTTAATGACGATTACGGCTGTTTCAAAATGCATTGTATTGATATTCTTATTACCATTTTTTCAAAACACTGTGTTAAAGAAATGGTGCGATTTAAAAACTTTAAAGAATCAATTTGATATGATTGATTTTGTATTAATTTTATTCGGATATACAGTTGACTTAATCGTTTTCATATCATTTTATTTTATAAATTCAACCAATGGATTCATGATCTCATTTGGTTTATTTTCATTGGGAGCAATAACGGGTCCAACTACAAACTCCGCATTATTGAAATTTTATCCAAATTCAAAAATTGGTGTTGTATTTGGTGCAAATGCATTATTATTGAATTTTGTTTCGATACTTGCCCCAATTTTGATTATGAATTTATATAAAGCTTCGTTAGATTTTAACTGGTCAAATTTTATATTTTTGATATATTCAGTTTTTCTTGGTTTTATTATATTGATGACAATTATGATTAAACGAGTTTTGAAATTGAATAGGTTCTCCAATAAATCGGATTTTAGTGAAACAAATATTATTTAAGAGATTTGACATCCGACATTATTTATTTTTAGTTCTTATAACGAAGGTTATATATTAATTTCGATACCATTGTTTTTGCAGTTGATTATATGGAATAAAAGATATAGAATTTAGATAGATCAAAATTAATTGAAAACTGCATTCATTACTTAGCATTTCTCTAAAGACGACTTGTTTCGATTACGGAAGATTGACCAACACCCGAACACAGTATAAATCAAGATAGTTATGGCTAGTGCTGTTCCACTATTATTTAAATAGGTTTCACGCCTCAGTACGCCATAGTTTTGAGGCCAGCTTTGGCGCTTTGAAAAAAATATGGAACGGTTTTTAACACGACCCTACGCCAAAATCAGCGCGAAAAAAAGTAAAAATATGTAGGATAATTTTAAAACTGATTTGGTTTATATGCAGTCTTGCCAAAGTTACTCCCAAAATTTAATTTGTAAGTAACATCCTCAATATCCTAGATATTGGTTTCAAACATTTTTCATGACAAGTTCTGTCTACTTTTAGTAAACTAATGTTAATATACTTCAATAAAAATGAATTTTCATAACTTTATTCATCATTTAGAAAATGGGAAAAAACGTTATTTTGCAAGATAATCAACACTTAAATCTCGTTTGGCAACTTCTAATATGGCTGATTTGGTTTATTCAATGGAGTTATCTACAAAATAAAATTTGAGATAAACTATTCATATAAGCCGATTTTGTTGCAAATTTAATATTTTTAGTTCGTAATTCTCGTCCAAATGTGGTGTCAAAAGAAGATTTCTCTCGCGCTGGCTTCAAGGGGACTCGTACCAAACACAATGGTTTATATCTCATGAACAACAGGATTTCACAAAATAAATACTAGTAAAATAAAATTCAGAGCTATCAATTATTAATCTACATACTTTTCATTTCAATTTTTTTTTTTAAGTTGTCATTCTGGCGATTTTTAATCATACAAAAAATTTGCAAAAAATAAAAATTCACAGTGTATTTTATTTAGAGCCATAACATTCTATTGAACAGCTAATGTATATATAATATTTCAAATTAAACTGCTGAACTTAGTCTTAGCTGACTTAGACTAAAATTGAGAAATTTCATAATTTTCTCTTGTGTATGGGAAAATCGAAATAAATTGATCTTACGAAAAATCTACCTCCACAATCAAATTCGTTATGAGCGTATAATAAAAGTATCAAAATTTGTAGTTGCTCATTATGGCAAATTTTAAAATTTTTAGTGTTAAGGTACCAAATTTGGAAAAGGAATTATTCAAGTGTGAAACGAAAGTTTTGAAAAATTTTCAAACCAATTTTGACATTTTAGAATCATTACTAGCAAAGCTTTGTGAGCTGAATAAACCTAATCAGCTATCTTAGAAGTTGCAAAACGAAGTCCAAGTATTGTTTCTTTCGAAATTTAGCGATTTTTGCCTTTTTTTACCGTTTTTTAAATGACGAGTGAAGTGTTCAAGATAATGTTTCCGTCAAAAAATTTTGTTTCAGTCTATTTAGACTTGACCGAAGCTCCGATAATAAAAGTTCTAGAATATCAACCCCATTATTGAGGAAGTTATTCACAAATTAACTTTCTAGATTTACTACTATGATACTGCATATAAATCAAGTTTCAGAATTATATTTTTTAGTACATAATTTTTAATGCGACGACTTGGCATGACAAACACAATCTTTTGCGTTAGCAAAACGACCTCGCACTAGTCTTGAAACGACCTCAAACTACATACTATAATGTTAAACTTTTCATTTGAACGTTAAAACTTTATCCGGCTTTCTTTCCTTTAAATAGAGTAAGTTGTTCATCGGCTAGATCTCGTGAAACTCTTATATGAATGATCAGTCTATATCGCCTCTATCAGAATAAAAATGGTTAGTTAAATTATCGAGTTGAACGCAGCTAAACAATATACGAGATGGAACAACTACCGCTTTCTGTTTCGAGAAGAGGCACTCTAGGACCTAGTTGTAGCTTTTATTGTACCTTTCTCAATGTACTATGCAAGAGTTATTTCACAAGTCAAAATTTAAATTCATCGAATCTGCAGCCAAGTTCTTTCATTCGTAACTTAATTCATGTATTTTAACTCTATCATTTTATATATTTCCATATAGTACAACATTCTTGATAATTTTCCGGCAACATCAAATATCTAAACCTCAAATCATCATCATACTTAATAACAACAATTTCACCACTTAATAAATTTTTAACAATTGATTCTTTAAAATTTTTAGCCCTTTTAAATAATTTTAGATTATTTTTAAATATTTCATCATATGTCAAAGCTTTATTACTCAACTTAACAATACTTGTATTTTTAAGAAATCCAAGTATTTCAAATTTCAACCCACCTTGTAATCTTTTTGAATTTTTAAGTTTTAATAATATTACAAACAATGGTGTGAAATTAATTATGATTTGCAAATTTTCTAAAAAATTTAATGACATTAGTGATATTATATGAATTATTGAAAACATTAAATATATAGCAAATGTAGTAGGTAATAATAATATCATAATCATGAATAATAAAGTCCCAATTAATAATTGATCAATTTCGAAAACATCATTGGAATTAGAATATAAATTTAAATTATCAATTCTGTTTTTTAATACATTATATTTCTTACCTCTGAATAATTGAAATAATGATTTGATTATATCTAATTGTTTTCTGTATATTTTTAAAGCACAGTAATAAAATGAATAAATATGAAATGTGAATAATTGAATTAAATCAATTAAAAAGCTAATGAAGAATGAAGCACCACCAAAATAACAAATGATATAAAGAAAAATTTTAATATATGTTTGATTAAGTTTAATTTGATCTAATGAAGTTTTCCAAAATTGAATTGTCCAAATATATAAATCACCTAAAAATTTACCAAATTCGGTATTTAATTTAAACCCAGCCGGATTCTTAACTGATATCCAATCAATAAGTGATATTAGATTTTGATATAATATATTAGTTAGTAAAGTTTCTTGAATGAATGTAATTATTGTGTTAAAATTTTCTATTATTTTAACGTAGATCGTTGCTCCAAGTAAAATATCATTAAGAATCAACCACAATGAGTTATATAAATTAATGTAGTTTGAGTTGTTTATGTTTAGATCTTCATTAAATATAGGTAGTTTCAAATCATTAATTATTGAGTTGTATAAATTTTTATTGTAGTAGTAACATAAAAATTGGATTGGAAAATAGTTAAATTGTTTCAACCGTAGATCTAACTGTTTGAATATTTTGGAGATTGAAACAAGGCTATGACCATTTATTACTTTATAGTTTATAATGTTTATTATGCAAATTAGAAAATATTGAACGGATTGTATTAACGGTATGACTAGATAGATTGCAGGTTTGAGTATATTTCTTCTCTCACTTTGTATATTCTTCACTTTTGATCTTGTTCTGTATAACTGATTTATTTTATTTAATACCACATCATCAGATATGTAATTTTCAAAATCTTTTCTTTTCATATTTGGACTTACTTTTCTTAATTTTCCTATAATTTCACCTTGACCTTTTTCTGTTCTTTTCTCTATTCCCATTGATTGTAATAGAATAGGTTTAATTGAAAAATATTCCAAATTTTTAAAATTTGGAGGATCGAAAAATATGACAATAGATGATAGATTTGACCAAACTAACCCATTTTCAAAATTCAATTGTAATTCATAATCACTATTTTGATTCAATGAGCCAATTACCTTGAGCTCTTTTTCTTTTGTTTTATATTCTGGATCATTTATGAAATCAAATATAATATAAATATTATTTAATTTATAACCAAGTATAAACGATTTTAGATGCAATTTTTTCTTTAAGTCATTGGGTAGATATATTTGAGTACTATTATTATTCATTTATTCCAAAACTATCACGTCGTAAATATTGAGAACTATTATTAAAATTTGAATAAAATGAAAAATTAGAATACCTTGCGGTTTTACTTGATTGTTTTGTGTGTACCAATGGATAATGATTAATGACGTAGTCTGTAATCTTGACTATTAAAAGGAATGTAAGTGATAAAAGTAGCAATATAAGTACTAATCTAGTTACAATCGAATCTAAATGTTTCATATAAGAAACAACAATCTGGTTCAATAAAAAAATAATTATCTTACGCCTTACGAAATCAAATCAAAACATAAACATAAACAAAACATAAACAAAACATAAACAAAACATAAACAAAACATAAACAAAACATAAACAAAACATAAACAAAACATAAATAACGCGATATATTCAAAATGAAAGAGATCTGAGACTGTTGAACTAATGGTTTAGCTGCTAATTCAATTAACCAGCCAAAAGCTGCTGCTCAATATGACGAAATCGAGGATACAAGTAAAGATAGAACTTTTGATCCATATGTTGAAATTTATACATCAGAACAATTTACATCTTGGTTCAAACGTGTGTTCCTTTCTGGTGATTACAGTGAAGAAGAATGTGATAATATATTTGAATCATTTGCTGAATGTTGGTTGGTTTTACAAAATGGAGTAGAGGGACAGAATTTAGATAGGGAGAGTTTGAACCAAGCACTAAGAGAAGAAGCAGATGAAAGTGATGTTGAAGCATTTTTGAATGATGAAATCTATACTCCAACAGAGATAAATATCCTGTATTAAATCACAAAATCCAAATATGCCGGAAGAAACAGTTCATTATATGCCTTCACAAATTTTGGAAGATCAAGAAAGAAGAATTGATCGCCCAACTACTGAAGAGCAGGAATTTGAAAGTGATCAGGAAACATCTTCTATAGAATAATATACGTTAAATTTTTTTGCTGCAAATTTTTGCATCACAAAATTGATCTTCTTGTAAGGCTCCAAAAAAACTTGAAATCTACATCAACAAAGATCTTCATTAAGATGTCTACAAAAGAGACTCAACCACAAGACGGAGTATCACCTCCAGCTAATGGTAACATACCGTTTGATGAGAAAGCAATTTCAAGAATCATCAAAAGTTATGCAATTTATTTTGCAATGTTATTAGCAATATATTTTCAAGAAAATTTCAATACTTCAGAACTTCAATATCAAATTTTAATAGTTGAATTTATACTTGATTTTATAAGGGATAATTTAAATGGATTAAATTATAAACAAATACCATTTTTCCTTATTTTATTGTACTTTCAAAAACCATGGTTAAATTTAATTTATATTTTTGGAACAACGTCAATTGGATTTGATGTAGTCATGAATAATTTCAAATTTGGTAAAAAATTAAGAATATTAGATTATTTATTAATTGTAAATTATATTTTCGTTTATGTCAATTTAATAAATTACGAGAACATGACTGGATATATAGTTGCAATTGGCCATTTTTGTTTATTCCTTAATTGGTTTACATAGATCTGAATATACGACACAACTCGCCTTATATTTGATGCCACGATTCGTGCTATCGCTACCAAGTGTATGGACCAAATGAAAATGATCGAAAAACTAAAAAACTGAAATCTTTGATGTCGCGTGTGAAACATTACAATTACGACAAGCAACAAAATGGCTATGAATTCAAATATTACAACTCTTTACAGATCGGATATAAATAAACTTCTACTATTGCAAATTAATTAGACTCAGGGGATAATATAAATCCGTTGCAATATGAATAAAACTAACTCCACCTAATATTATGTATAGAACGTTCTATGCATCTATAAAGTAGTTTAAACAGTGGAGATCAAGAAATTCATTACTCAGTAATCGACGTGGCAATAGATGAAAGTAAATAGAAAATTTGCTTATACGATTATTATCGCGAGGGATGTGGCAATATACAAACCCTTTTTTCCTTTCTCGTTACGTATTATTTGAATCCATGGAATGATATCATAGTTTAATAAGTTGTATTGCATTAACATGTATCAATAATAATATATGAAATTTTTAACTATGGTAGTGTACTTGTGTTCAAACGTTGTAGTATAAAAATTATAATCGAATTCAAATTTATATTTCTCAACTCCTTGTTAAATTTGACAACCAATTTTATCAATATTTATTAAGTTATCGAGAAATAGATCAAGTAACAATTAATCTTTATTTTGATTTTTTTTTAACAATTAATGTCCAAGAAATCACTATCTTCAAGTAATCATGTTACTACTACCGTATCCTTAAATAGTTTTAAATCAACTGCAATAACAAAGATACTATTTATATTTTCAAATTTATTTAAATTAGTTTATTCAATACCAATTCATAAATCAACTAATAATGATTTTCAAACTGAACATAAAAAACATGATATGACACCTGAAGAATTTTATATTAATTTATTTACCTCTATGTTTTTAGTTTTAGCTGGAGGTGTTTTCGCAGGGTTAACTTTAGGTTTAATGGGACAAGATGAAGTTTATTTAAAAGTTATTGCTACTAGTGGTGATAAAAATGAAAGAAAACATGCAAATAAAGTATTACAATTAATTGGTAAAGGTAAACATTGGGTTTTGGTTACATTATTATTATCAAATGTTATTACAAATGAAACATTACCCATTGTTTTAGATAGATGTTTAGGTGGTGGATGGCCTGCAGTTGTTACTTCAACAGTTTCAATTGTTATATTTGGTGAAATTATTCCTCAATCTATTTGTGTTAGATATGGTTTACAAGTTGGTTCATTATTTTCACCATTTGTTTTAGTATTAATGTATATAATGTATCCAGTTGCTTATCCATGTGCTTTATTATTAGATCATATATTAGGTGAAGATCATGGTACAGTTTATAAAAAAAGTGGTTTAAAAACTTTAGTTACATTACATAAAACTATGGGAGTTGAAAGATTAAATCAAGATGAAGTTACTATAATTTCCGCAGTTTTAGATTTAAAAGAAAAAGCAGTTAGTTCAATAATGACTCCAATGGATAGAGTTTATACAATGAGTGCAGATACTTTATTAGATGAGAAAACTGTTGAAGAAATTTTTAATGCTGGTTTTTCAAGAATTCCAATTCATTTACCAAATGAACCAAATAATTTTATCGGTATGTTATTAGTTAGAGTTTTAATTTCATATGATCCTGAAGATTCATTACCTGTTGCTTCTTTCCCATTAGCTACATTACCAGAAACTGGTTTAGATACTTCATGTTTAAATATTTTAAATTATTTTCAAGAAGGTAAATCTCATATGATTATAGTTTCAGAACATCCTGGTGAACCTACTGGTGCAGTTGGTGTTTTAACTTTAGAAGATGTTATCGAAGAATTAATTGGTGAAGAAATTGTTGATGAATCAGATGTTTATATTGATATAAATAAAAATATTAAAAGAAAACATCCAGGTCCATTATCAAAAAGAAATTTAACAAGTTATTTACATAATTTATATCAAAGAAGTGATAAAAATAATGGTTCAATAAATTCAAAAAGAAATTCAATTGATTCTCAACAATCACAAACTCAAGTTGATTTAAGAGAAAGATTAAGAAAAGGTTCATCACAACTGATTTTAACTACTCCAAATTTAAATAAAAAGAAAGTGAAAGAAGATTCAAATTTGAGTACTACTCCAAATGCTAAATCTAAATGGAAAATTAAAAATCCGGCATTAAATCCATTAGAAACTAATAAATCCTTTGTTACTATTAAAAGACCTGATCAAGGTACTATTGATTCAGTTACAAAAGCAGCATCACCAGCACCAGAAACTAATAGAAAGGAACAACTAAAACAAGCTCAACAACAAGATAAAAATACTGAAGTTGGTATTTATTCATCTGAACAAAATGCAATTGATGAAGCAAAAAGAAGATCATTAGATCAATCGAGAGCAAATTCACGACAACAGTTTTTATTACCAAATGAACGAGAAACTGATGTTTCTGAAATAAATGGAGATAAAGAAGAACATAATCAAGAGAATCAACAATTACCAATTGCAATCAATAATTCAAATGGAGTTACATTATATGATCAACAATCAAGATCATATAGGACTGGAGGTATAGTTGAATCGGTTATAAATGTACAGGGTGTACATAAAACAATTATTGAAAATGTAAGTGATCGAGAAGATATGGAAATTATTGATCCAAAATATAAACTGAAGAAATCTAAAAAGAATAAGAAAAAGAAGAGAAGTCCAAGTTCAACAATTAGATCTGATTCTTTTGGTTTAAATAAATATTCTGATGAGAATGAAAATGAAAATGATAGTGAAAGTGTTGAAGAAGAAGAAGAAAATCAATCATTATTAAAAAATAATAATGGTAATGGAAGAAAAAATTCAAGATCTTCAAGTATTAGTAGTTCAAGTAAAAAATTTAGTGTTTGGGATAAATTAAAAGGAAATACATCCGAATAATATCAATAGATTGACTTGAGAATGTGCTTTTATTATTATTATGTTTTTATTTATTTATTTTATTTTATTTTATTTTTGTTATATTATATGTAGAAATATACAGGTTACTCAAGTGATAAATAAATCTATTTGTATCTGACTGTTAAACATGTGGAATACTGAAAAGTAAAACCATGCAAATTATACTAGTATACTAGCAAAAAGTTTTAATGATGTTTGTTTGATAGGACAGTGGTTATGACCTAAATCCTTATTAGAATGTTTCCTCCGGTAAAAGATAAGTCTTGGTAATTGTAAATTTACAAAATATAATATATTTTTTTTCGAGATGCCATAGTATTGTAAATCGTAAAAAAAGGAGTTGCTTCAAACAATAGAATTATAAAGTAAAATTGATTAATGCACATTTTAAAATTAAAGTATCAATAGCACATCACAATCTAATGCATTGATCACCCGTACTGATCGGTAGTTAATACAAGTTCATAACTAATTAGTTGAGCTGTAGAACGAATACATACTGATCGGGCCCATACTGATCGCCCATTCGTATTTAAGGCTTCATCCATTTAAATTTCTAGTCAACGCGTGTGTTTGTACCGAGTACTAAGAGTGGTTTTTTATTTTTATCATTAATTAAGAATTGTCTAAAAAAAAAAAAAAATAGGGGCTAGGGGGTGGTAAGAGTTAAAAATAGACCGGATTTAATGCGATAAATTTACGAGAGACAAATAAAAATAAAATGCTAAGAAAAATAATACGTCAAAAGTCTAAAGTCTAAAGTCTAAAAATAAACTAGTAAGTAACACAAAATCATAAGGATATAATTCAATTTTATTAAGCAGTATTACCACAGTCAATGATTGACCTTATTAATGATTGACAAATTTTAGTTTGTTGGTATAGATTTTTGTGGTAGAAAGTCAATGTATAAAACTAAAGGATGGCCTTGCTCGTCAACAAATATTACTACTTATAATTTGGCTTGGTTAGTATTTATGTCTCTACCTTATAATTGGGATGTGTCATTATCTCGAAGTGGCTTATATCCTTTGAAAAAAAAAAAAAATGGTTAGCGAGAAATACGCCAAAAACTTTTCAAATTTGTTCATTAACACTACTACTAGATTGAGAAGTGTTATATAACTTTCGAAATCGAAGAACTCGAACTTGAAGAACTCGAAATCGAAGAAATCGAAGAACTCGAAGAACTCGAAATCGAAGAACTCGAAATCGAAGAACTCAAACTCGAATGATGGTAAATCACTATCAATCATGAGAACAATAAAAGTAAATAGAAGTAGCTTATGATCCGTTAGCTTATAATCCGTTTAGCTTATGAATTGTTTAGCTTATAATTCGTTTAGCTTATAATCCGTTGTAGTAAAAAAAGAAAGGCTTGATTTTTTCCCTAAATTAGTTATGTTGAATAATTGAACAATCAAATACAAAAAATAAAACAAAGCGAAACAAAGCGAAACAAATTAAACTTTAACAATAAAACTCTTTCAAATTCAATTGAACAATTCAATTGTAAAAAAAACTGTACTATATATAAAATAAAAATTCATAGCCAATCAATATATTATATTTTCGACATTTACACTATAAATACAAATATAAATATAAATAGAAAATAAAATACCTTTCGATTCTTAATTTTTTCAAATTTCAATATTTTTCAACAACCAAAATACAAGCTTTTATTCTCAACAATAAAAAAAAATCCTTGATAAAACATTAGAATAAAGAAAAGTAGAAGAAAAAATATCATATTCAAATATCAATTAGTTGAATCGGTTATAATTCTAATTCCATTTTTCTTATATATATATTATAAATTTACCCCAAATAATAATAGAATTGGATCAACCAAGTTTGTTGATACATAGAAAAAAAAAAAAATAAAATAAAATAAAAAGAGAAGCGTGTATAGCAAAATAAAATTATATTATTCATTCATTCAACATTCAAACCAAAATATCCGTCAGAAATTTATGATATTAATAGTATAGATTTATTTATATATTATGCCATTTAAGAATTTATTTAATTCATCTTCATCATCGTCTTCATTAGTTTCAAATAATAATAATAATATTAATAGTACTAATAGTAATAATACTAATAGTAATAATAATAATAATAATATTAATAATAATAACCATTTTGATGATGTAAAATCTAATAATTCCTCACACAGATCATTTTTAAAATCCAAAAATTCTTCAAATTCAATATCTCCAATACTGACGACTTCAAAAAACTCGGTTAATAATGGTAATAATCATATAAATGGAAATGTTCCACGACAGTGTCATAATGGAAATATTAATAATATTAATAATAATATTAATAGTAATAATAATAATAATAATAATGGTCATATAAATATAAATAGTAATGGTCAAGTTAATAGTACAACGCATATGTACCATCCTAAAAATAATACTAATAATAATAATAATAATAATAACAATAATAATAATAATACTAATAATAATACTAATAATACTAATAATAATAAAAATAGTAATAATAATAATCGTCATCATCTCCAATCTACTCCATTACAATATAATACTACTTCTATAAGTAGTACAAATACTCAATCTTCTTCATCATCAAATCATTCTCATTTATCACTAAAACGTTTTTTCAAAAAATTTAAACATGATAATAATAAAACTAAACATTCATCAACAACACCTCCACCGCCAGTTAATAACAGTCTAACTTCAAATGAAAATTTATTTATTAAATATGGTAAACCTGGTAAATTATTAGGTACTGGTGCAAGTGGTTCTGTTAATTTAATTAAAAATCCACAAAATCCAAATAAAGTTTATGCTGTTAAAAAATTTCGAAGTCGTTTACCAAATGAACAAGAAGCAGATTATAAAATAAAAGTAAATAATGAATTTAAAATATCTGATCATTTACATCATCAAAATATAATAAACACTTTTGAACTTATAAAAGATTATTCGAGAGTTAATAAATATATTGTTGATCCTGATTACTTTATAATTATGGAATATTGTCCATTTGATTTTTTTAATTTAGTTATGAGTGGATTAATGGAACAATATGAAATTCATTGTTATTTTAAACAAATTATAAATGCTGTTTCTTTTTTACATGAAAATGGTTTAGCTCATCGAGATTTAAAATTAGATAATTGTGTTGTTTCAAATCAAGGTATATTAAAATTAATTGATTTTGGATCTGCTGTTCAATTTAGAAAAGAAGTACCTAATGGTTATTTTGTAACTTCTGATGATATAATGTTAAGTGATAAACATAAATTAATTAAAGCAAGAGGTGTAGTTGGTTCTGATCCTTATTTATCTCCTGAAGTATTTGAACCTTTGGGTATTGGTTATGATCCAAGAGGTGCTGATGTTTGGTCAGTTGCAATTATATATTGTTGTATGATTTTAAAAAGATTTCCGTGGAAATTACCAAAATTATCTGATCCAAGTTATAGATCATTTGCAGGTCCACAATTAAATGGTCAAGCTCAAAATCATTCTTCAGATGAAGATAATTCACATAATAGACATCCTCATCATCCAATTGTTGGACCTGATAGATTATTAAAATTATTACCACAAGAATCAAGAAATTTAATTAAAAAAATGTTAATATTAGATCCAAAACAAAGAATATTAATGAATCAAGTTAAAAATGATGTATTTATACAATCTATTAATGAATGTAAAGTTGAAAATCATTTAACTGATTATGAAACTGTTATAAATTCAAATAATCATAAACATCATTTAATAACTGAAGAAGAATTGAAAAAGATTACTTTTGAAAGAGAAAGAATGAAGAAATTAAAAGATGCAGGCGTTGCGTAAGGATGCAAAATGGTCAGGATGCCATTAAATATATTCACTTGAGGTATTATTTATTAAATATATTGAGGATATGCAGTATATATAAATATAGATTATGGCAAATTCATTATGAATATATATGAATTTTTAGATAACTTATAACTCTACAAACACTAATCAGCTCATTTTTAAAAATGATTTTTAATGCAATCATTAATTATAATTGCATGGAGGTGAGCCCCTGACTTGAGATCAATTTTACAATTTTTTTGCTTTGTATTCATAACTCTGTTGTAAGTATTTCGACTTTACCTTGTGGTTAAAAAGTTGTAATGCGCTTTAATAGCTGGCTAACGGCTACTTTTTTGAATTTGTTAACTCTCTTTTAATGAATTTCCCTAATAATTACTACATCCAGCTAGAAAACCTTGTTGATTATCTATCGTTACTATTTTCTATAATTGGCCTTTTTTAACCTAATTTCCATTTTAAGCATGTTGGTTTACAATTGTTAATTCGTTTTTTTCTATTTTTGTATCACAAAAAATCAAAACCTTAGAATTATAATCATCTACTTTTGAAACATTGTCATGTCAAATGATGACAACCATAATAATAACAATGTATTACCACTACCTACTTGGATCATAACGATAGCCTTTTATTCGTCAATCATATCTACAATTATCATATTTCTAAGCATTTTTTTACATTTATTAAATTATAGAAAACCATTTCAACAAAGATTAATGATTAGAATTCAAATCATTGTTCCATTATTTGCATTATCATGTTATTCAATGTTAATTGATCAAACTTCAATATTTAATAAATTTATTCTTGAACCAATTAGAGAAGTATATGAAGCATTTGTTATTTATACTTTTTTCAGTTTATTAACTGATATGTTGGGAGGTGAACGTCAAATTATAATAATGACAAGTGGAAGAAGTCCAGTTAAACATCCAGGAATTTTAGGAAAATTATTACCACCATTAGATATATCTGATCCATATACTTTTTTAATGATTAAACGTGGAATATTACAATATGTTTGGTTAAAACCAATTATTTGTATAATGACAATTTTAACTGAAATTTTAGGAATTTATGATATAAATAATATGAGTTATAAAAGTATTTATTTTTGGCTAACTATTTTATATAATGCAAGTGTTACATTATCACTTTACTGTTTAGCTATATTTTGGAAAATTTTATGGAATGATTTAAAACCATTTAAACCAGTTGGGAAATTTTTATGTGTTAAATTAATTATATTTGCATCTTATTGGCAAGGTATAATATTAGCAATACTTAATTGGTTTCAAGTATTACCTGGTTCAAATCAATTAGATATTTCCGTTGGACTATGTATTCAAAATGCTTTATTATGTGTCGAATTAATTGGATTTTCAATTGGTCATTGGGTTAGTTTTAGTTTTTATCCATTTACAATTAGTCAATTACCCTGGGCAAGATTAAAATTTTATTATGCATTGAAGGATTGGATTGGTTTTAAAGATTTAATTAGCGATTTTGGTTTAACTTTCCATGGTGATTATTATAAAGATTATAAACAATTTGATTCAGTAGAAGCATTAATTGCTCATCCTGATTCAAAAGGTAGAATGAGTAGAATTCATCAAGGTTTAAGATATCAATATGATGGGAAACAAAAACATTGGTTACCAGAAACTCAATCAATAACGAGTGCAAATATAAATATTCCATCAACTTCAGAAATTCATGCATTTGATACTAGTTCAATTCTATCTAATAATACATCAATGAGAGGGATATACCCCATTAATTCAAATACTTCCCCACCAACATCACCAACAAGAGAAGTTGAAGAAAATGAGGAATCTATAATGAATGTAATCAATGAAGATTTATTTTTGAGTAATATAGATTATTCAATGGAAGGTTTTGATGATGATGAAAAAATATATATTGAAGCTATTAATACAATAGGTAATTATAATCTTGAAGATAAAAGAGTTAAAAAAATTTTAAATTATCCTATTGTTGATGAAGTTATTAATTCTCATGCTTATGGTTATAAAGTTAAACAATTGAGACAAAGGCAAAAAATAAGGCAAAAGAAAAATAGTGAACCAAATATTTTACAAAGTAATCAAAGTTATAGATATGGAAGTATTGTATAAAGATGAAGATGAAGAGAAAAGAGATTTAATACTGCTGAGTGCAGGAAGATGGCAGCGTTAATAGTTCAGTGGTCAAGTTGAAACATTTATTCAAACGTATTGTTTCATAGTTCGCTAATGTATAATTATATATTTATTTATTCATTGATATAATTTCAGTAGTGGTTCAAACCAATCAGCAAATAAATGTATGCTCGAAACCGATTTGCCAGAGATATATGATTTTACTTGGTAGTTCTCTTTTTTTTTTTTTTTTTTTTATTATTTTTTTTTTTTCAGATTGGGATCTTAAATCTTGCCTAATTAGGAAATGTCGCACAAGATCCAAGATGTGAATTGTGGCGAATGCAATTAATAGTCAAATTGGAAAAATTGACCATTTGAGCATGAAAGAGCATCTCAAAATACATAGTTATAAGTCTCTTTAGTCAAAACTAGAGTTGTATAAAGATACAAAGCTCTCAGTTAATTTGATGGAAATTTTGACTCGCTTTATAATCAGATAAAAATGTAAAGACTTGGGAATCGCCCTTTTGCTCATATCAGTTGCGGCTAGTATAATTTGAAATGAACATGGGATGTATAGAAAATGGTTCATTACTTGAGTTTGCATGTCGGTTTTTCTTCAACTCAAGATTTTCCATCAAAGGCAACCAAAATGGCCACAAAACATTGATCAAATGATGCTTACAGAAGACGAGCAAGCTAAGAGCTAGAGATTTTCAATTTCGATCAATGAAGTCAAACGAAACAACTAAAAAAGATCTTATTCACTTTCCTGTTTTAAAGTGAATTTTTCGATCTAGGAAGTATACAAAATGTAGCTCATCGCAAAACCCAAGGCCAAAAAAAAGCCATCATGACTCGGACTAGCATCAGGTAAAACTACAAATTAACTACCACCAGTTCATCATTCTTCGAATTGGTTATCTTGACATTCATTTGAGTCAGCCACGTGACTTCATTCTTGATTAAAAATTTTATTTCTATTTTAAATTTTTTATTTACAATTTTTCAGACAATTTTAAAACCATAATGATTATCTTACTAAAACAACCTAGAATAAGACCAACTATAAACAATTTAGTATCACTAAGGTACTCATCAAACAGGTTTGCAAACCTATATCAAAAACTAGAAAAACAGAGAGAAAGAACACCTCGAAAATCATCAAATTCAAAAAATCCATCCAAAATTGAACCAAAAAATTTTCAATTCACCCAAGGTACAGAACAAGCACAAACATCAATAAAACAAATCATATCTAAATTACCCAATCAAGTAGAAGTAGTAAATAAAAACACAATTTCCAAACTGTCGTTACTTGAAGTTCTTAAATCCATAAATTTATCACAACAAGGTTTGAAAATTTTAGAAACTTCGAAAATTAAAATCGTCCCTGTTTTAGAAATGGTTCAAAGTTATCGAGATGAATTAGCAAAACTTAAAGAAGCAGAACTCATCAAATCTGGATCATTCAAAGCTATGAAATCAATGAAGATGAAACTCGACAAGGAAAGGAAAAAAAGTAGTGATAAATTCATCGATATAAATTTTAAAATATCAATTAATGATTTGAAAACTCAAAAACGTAAAGAAATAGAACGAGCCTTGGAAAAATGGGATAAATTTCATATTTATATTAATGATAAATTGAAAAAAATGAGTGATGAAGAAATGGAAGTTGAAATAAAGAGAAAAGAAATGATAAAAGAGAAATTTGAATTGATTTTAAATGAATTGCAATGTAAATGGGAGTTGGAAGGGCAAAATGAGAGGAGTATAAGTTATAGTGTGATTTCAAATGTTCAAAAAAAGAAACAAGATACAACAATTAATGCAAATAGTAATAAAGAAGATTCAAGAAGAGAGAAGAAGATAAATAATGGAGAGAAAAAGGTTAAGAAGTCTGTTTCCGAAGATGAATTGGATAATTTGTATCTGTTTAAAATTGAAGATTAATTAGAATTCTTGTATATTGTAAATAGTTTAATATTGGGTTTAAATAAATGGAGTTTAATAGATATATTTTCATAAAATGATTGCTAAATAGTTAGTTGTATGAATTTTGAAGCATTAATTTCTTCGATTCTCACATTGGTCATCAATCAGTCTTTTTGCAACAGTGAATTACAAAGACTTCGAAGATATTAAATTCTATCGTTATTGCATCTCTGAATAAAAGTTTCATCTGACTGACGATTGTTTTTTTTTTTTTTTTTTTGTTTTCATTTTTTTTGCAACCGTTTCAACATGCCAATGACAAATTATCGTCTGCTATAAGAAATGAAATTTGCAACAACATCTGAACGAATCGGCAAAATGCGATTATACAATGGTAAAACGTCCCATCAATACTGTATTCTTCTTCATACGTTTGATAATATGAAGCGTGTAAAGTAATGAAATTTTATGCCATCGGTTAAACTAATCAAACAATATGAATGATCAACAAAGTAATTGGTTGCAAATTTCATTACTTCATGACTTTTAAACATAAACAACAGGTTAATCAAAATTGTCTGTAAATCATCAATAAACCTAAAATTGATGTCAGACATAAACAACTCTCTATTGTGGTAAAATTGATTACATTGAACGGCTCTAATTGCACATGAAAACAAAGATCATGGAGACAAGGAAGTCATAAACAAACAAACATTAGACTAATGCAAGATTTGGAAATAGGAAATAGAATAACATTTAAGTCTAAACTCGCAAATCATAATCATCTAGATTCACAACCACATCGATTGTCGAATTCAATGTCTTAGTCTTACATTTTTAAATACTAAACACCGAGTAAAACAAAAAAAAAATACCCCTTAAAATAAATGACACAAAATGTCATAGCCATGGGAATTCTACACCGAACGTTTGAACTCACTACACTGTACTTGCAACTGAGGAAAACGATAAACGAAGATAAACAATTTAACTTTACTTAATGTCACAGATTATCGCATTAGAAAAGCTTTATTCAATGGTTGCCAAAAAAATAATCTTGGATTTAAAATAAAGATTTAAATTCCGACTAAATCTTCATTGTACATTAAGGGTAACATCGGATTGAAAAGTCGAGAATATGATAAATATGACACAAAAAAAAGCTTAAAATTTGACTCGACAACTATCGTCAAAACAATGACAATCAAACTTGTTAAACAGATTGTAGCATGGTTTTGACAAGTATATTTAACGATGGTGTAGATGATTGAACTTTGTTTACGTGGGGCGACACTTTATTTTTTTGACTCTTACTTTGCCTCTGATTTTTTCTTTTTGGAACCTTTCCCAAAATGGAAGTAATTCCACCATATTTTTGCACCCAAAATCTATATCGTTAATAATTTGCACCCAATTACAACTTGAGTAAGAATATATAACGGCCTCAATAACCGCGTAGTAACATCTATCGAAACGTATCAATTAAGGCTCAAGGTGAAGAGTGGACAGATTGAATTGCTTTTGTAATAATTCTGACAATTGCGATTAACTACTTTGACAAATTAATAGGTTCGAGTAAATCAATCTGAAAGCAAGTGCCTAAGTTTATGTAAGAGAAGTAATCAAAACGCAATTTTATAGCTCAATCTTTATATAAATCTGGTTTGGAACCTCTTACAAATATCTCCTCTCCCAGTCTAACGCAACAAAACTCAACAAAACTTCTATTTACAAAACAACTTAACCTAGTAAAAGAGCAAAATTAACATAAAGCAATCAGGCTAATTTACTTATTAGAGTTTCTAAGATCTTAGGTTTAATGGAACTATCAATCTTTGAAATATGGAAACGGTTGTATTTTCCTATCTAAAAAGTTGCATATTTTTTTTTTTTTTTCTTTTACTGACATTAATATTAATTTGGTTGCAATGTTTTGCAATTTATTATAATCAGATTAAATAACATGTGTTATTATTATAAAGCAGTTGCAATTATAATGAATTATTAATTATCGGTTGGATACTCCCTATAATTGTTTATTATAAACCCATCAACGAGTTGTAGATATAATAAACACCGTAAAAGAAGATGATAAATTATGGTTGCAATAAACAACAACGACTGGCGATTATCAACTCTTTGAAAAAAGTAGTTGCAATTGTAGTATTGGAAACGGTTGCAATACAAAGTTAATTTTAAATACTCTACAGTAATTTTAAATCCAAAAGAATCAACTTTTTTAAATATATTAACCATAACCTATTTATCATTATAGACCAGCTATAACATTTCTAACCCATGTAAAATAATTATTAACTTTTTGCTCTTTAAATTAAATATAATAAATTTGTACTGTAAAACTTTCTACCAGATTTTTTTTTAAAAATTTTAAAAACCATCATAATCCATAAAATCATAATCAAATGAAATCCCATTTATAATTTCCCTAGTATTTATAATATAATTAAATGAAACTTTTTTGGGTACCTTATTTGATTTCGGACTTTGTTGTTCAGATTTTAATATTGATTTTAATTGAAATTGGTAGTATTCATCAATACTACTACAATCTTCTTTGATATCATCTTTAGAATTAACATCTTTATCCAATACTATCTCTTTACTTATGGTAGAACTAACACTTGAATTTTTCCTACTTGATTGTACTTCAGTAATTATAAAATCTTCATCATTAAAATCAGAATCTATTGAATCCATTGAACAATTATCCTGACTGAAAAATCTATAATTTTTAAAACCTTGTTTAATTTCCTCTTCTTCCTCTTCTTCTTCCTCTTCTTCTTCTTGTTCTAATTGTTCTTCTTTTATAAGCTTATTATTTATAATTTTTGGACCAAATAACCAAGTAATATCTGAATTTTTATCCCAATTTATACAAAGTGGATTTATTTCATCAAGATTATAAAGATTTTTATTTATTCTTCTCCATGATATATTTCTAAGTCTATTATAAAGGTATTCATTATTATGTTTGTAATCTGAAGACTTTAAATATTTTCTAAATTGAAATAAATTTATGTTGTTGTTTAAATAGTGATCTTTTCTATTAGACGGTGAATATTCAAGGTAGTCGATATTCTCCTGAAATTCTATTTCTAACAATGGAGATCCTATAATACTATCATCATAGTAAAAATACATTTCTTCAAGATGTGTTATAAAACTAACAAATTAATAACAAATTAATAACAATATAGATTTCGTGGTATTTATATATATTTTATAAAATTTCATGAGTAAATTGGCTCCAAAAAAAAATAAAAAAAAAAATAAAAAAAAAAAATAAAATAAAATAAAAAAAAAAAAAAAAAAAAAAAATTCATGAATTTTCTTATGCAGACATTTAAATTTGATTATAACTGACAGTTTGAACACTTCCACTGATAATTATTATTATGAGTTTCTTATTCTTCATATGTTTATTAATAGAAGTGAATGACTAACTAACCAAGCTTAAACACGAGCAAATAGTAAACAATATATATCTTGTGACTAATATCAGCTAATCAATAACACTTCTCTTATCTCGATTCGTTAAATTATTATATCTCTCTTTCATCGATCATCAAATTATTCTACAACCTGTGCTCAGTTTATTATAATTAGTTGATGAATTATTATATTTCTTATCGGATAAGTGTTAGATTTTGTGGAGAGACACAAAACATCGTCTATTTATATCGTCAAATTTTCAATGTGGTTAATCTTGATATTAGTTGATATTAGTTGATATTCTACAAACTTCTACTATAAGACGATTCTTTGTTCGTCATTCTTACATTGGTTGTTAGTGGATAGCAAACATAATACTCTCACCTCCACCTCCACATTCTAATTATACGTTGCAAATTTATTTTTCTCCCATGGTGTAACTTTGATTGATCTTGCTCTAATTTACTTGTTACACTAGAAGAGTAGAGTAATAATAACTGATAATAACTATTGTACTTCATTTGTTTTAGTCTATTGTCATTGAATTGAATTGTGGGGACTGATGGATGTTGGTACTAGAAATTTGGCGTAAAAGGCGTAGAATTTGTTAAATTAAGGCGGATTGCAGTTTTATGAAGTTCCATTTTTTTTTCTTTACAATTATGTGAAAAATGAAACAAAACAAAACAAAACTGAAACTGAAACAAGAATGAAACAACGAGTGATAAATAAAACATTGAACTAATGAAAACAGATGTTTCATATTCGCATATTGTTAATTTGTTCCGTGATAAATAAAATACTGAGCTAAAGAATTTCAGTGAAAAATGAAGCCAATCATAGTTTTGTTAATAATCAAAATTGTCTGCTCAAATTGTTTTGTTTACTTGATAATTCGCTAGTTTTTACTTTGACTTAGAGTTTAGATCTAAACTTTTGTGTAAAAAATGCCTTATTTATACTTTCTCTTATTCGATTAATTTTTGAAACAATAGAAAATAATATCACTTTGTTTGTTTTACGCATAGAATAAATTTGAAATAATAGTTCCCCCAAACGAATTAACAAAGAAAAGAGAAACACAACTTGAGGTATTAACAAAGAAAAGAGAAACACAACTAAGAAAATGACATTGAAAAATTTTTATACTTTATAGATATTGTAAAAAAGAAATGAACATGAACAATTGATTTCCGAAGTTAGCTAACTTCTTGATTGACCATTAATTTTTTAAGCCCGGTATAATTGACCAAAACGGTTAGAAAAGGTTTAGTCTTAAAGCATTATCTTATAATATTGTGAAATTTTTGTGCCATATACTCTTTTGTAATGTTTCCATATTGTTTTTAAGGCAGCAAAATGGGTTAAATCGAAAACAGTGAAACAATAGAACGAAAAAAAAAAAAAAACCGGATATTGATGGCATTATGGAAAATGGAAATCAACAAAAAAGAGATGATGAATGAAGCAGAATAAGATTATCGTATTGACCGCCTACGAGTTAAAGCAAAGATTAACCATTTAATACGAAGCATTTCCAATGGTTTGATTTACAACCAAGACTCCTTAAAGATAAACTAATTGAATTTTTGTCTGGGTTTAGATTATAATCGTTATGATCTTGAATGCATTTTAGTTTGCATTACTTTATATGCCTTAAATAATTTATCCGATTGTACTAATTAATTAACTCACTAAATGGTATGGACCTCCAATTCTACGTGCACCAATTTATCCATTAGTTAGTTTTTTCTCTTTCTCATTATGAACACTGAGTCTACATTTCTACATTACTGCATTGGGTAATATCACCGATATATCTCGTCTATTGAGGGGAGCATTTTCTTAGGTTGTCCGTGTTTGTTGTTCGTTTTGATTTGGAAAGTAAATGGATTTGAAATTCCTTGTGGAGCTTAATGTAGAGTTTACAAAATTGTTCAATGGCCTTTAATTTGATGAACGGTGATTTACAAGATTGGCAAATAATATCATTCAAATTGAATACGAAAAAAACAAGTAAAATTTTTCAGATCTAAATCAAAGTTTAAATTATTAAACTTTTTTATATGAAACGTCTAGAACTTATATAAAGTTGAATATAACAAATTAGACTGTTGATATTGAAGCTGAACGTTTGTTTTAAGTTATTATTAATTGATTGGATTTTTAGTAACTAAATTTCTATTGTTTGATTCTGGATGATATGAATTTACGAGTGATTTAGTATTCATTAACTTACAATTTGAATGACTAATGCGAGTAAAATTTCATAGCTATCTATTGAATGGCCCATTTATTGATTTGACAAATAATAGAGTAATGAGCGTAAAGTAATTTTTATCTGCTTCACAAAGTAGGAACTGATCAAATTATAGCACTCATTGATATAACAGAGATTTTGAAAGGATATGGATGACTATACCTTGTTAAGTGCAACCTGATTTGGTATGATTGCTGTGTTCAATGAAATATTCATGATAAGATGGTTCAAACTTTGAAACAAATTCTGTACGACTCATATTACCTTAGTCTTCATATTCAACTGTTGAGTTTACTATTCCGATTGAATACATGAATATCGAATACATGAATATCGAATACATGACTATGGAGTTATGAAAACAATTAAAGTATTGCATTAGACGTTGAGGGGTAAATTTTAGGGGGTAAGATTACAATAAAGTGCTACATCAACGAGATTACGAGATGAGCAACATTTTGCTGATCATAACAGTTGAAGCATCTGCATGATCATTGTATAGTTACGTTGTGAGGTTTTTGTAATTGAAATTCCATGTATTTTTTGTTGATACGACATGAGCTCCACTCTAAGGGCATAAGGGCATGCTTTCGCTTTAATGTTCACGCGAATCTGGGCAGAAATTTTAACTTATGCCAAGAGTTTATGGGCATGCTTCGTAAGAAAGGTAAAATCAATCAAAATAGATGATAGAGTCTAACAAGGCAGATCTAAGTCATCAATGGAATGTAATAATAACCATTATATGTAATTTCCAACTGTATAGAAACCTAACAACTCGTTCTCATTAGCCATACCTTCAAATTCTATATTATGCCAATCGATGCCACAGATATTTTTGATTACTAACAAAAAAAAAAAAGAATATATAAAATCATTAAATTTTTCAAGTTTGACATATTTATCAAAATATGCCTTCGTCAAACACCATTTTTCAAAATAATGAAGTATTAAGTAGTAATACAAACGCAATAGTATCTCCTATTAGATCAACAACTCCACCAATACGAAATAGTCCCAATAATCAACTGCTAAATCAATTAACTAATAAACCATCTTACTCCACAATCAATCAAGAAAATCATTCATCTTCTTCAAATTATACTGATCAAATTTCACAATTAAATTCAAATGTAGATATAGATACCATTAACAAGCATTTAATAAATCAAGAAGATAGTTTGAAATCACAAGGTGGTGATATAACAAGAAGAATTTACCATCAAATGGGAAATATAAATGATGATACAATACCTAAACGAAGAACAAGAAGTTCGTCATTTTCAACATATTTAGAAGAAGCAAGAAAAGGGTCATTTGCAAGTGATATAAATGTGCCTGGTGGTTTTCGTAGAGAATTTATTATTAATCAAAGTTTGAAGAAGAATCAACAACCTCCAAATTTTTTAACGAGAAATTTTATGGAATTTTTAAGTATCTATGGTCATTTTGCAGGTGAAGATTTTAACGATGAAGAAGAAGAAGAAGAAGAAGAAGAAGAAGACGAAGAAGAAGGTCAGTCTGTGAATGAAGAATACGAAGATGTGTTTGATGAAGAACTGAGTTTGTTGAGTAGGGGTATTCAACAAGTTCCAAAAAGAAGAGAACAACCAAAAGGTACTGCATCAGTATCAAAAACATTTTTTCTACTTTTCAAAAGTCTTGTTGGATCTGGAGTTTTATTTTTACCTAGGGCATTTTATAACGGTGGGATGTTGTTTTCAATTATAACTTTATCATTATTTGGTTTATTAACATTATTTTGTTATATTGTATTAATTAAATCAAAAAAAATTCTTAAATTAACATCATTTGGTGAATTGGGATATAAAACTTATGGAACACCATTAAAAATTTTCATTCTTATTTCAATTATAATTTCACAAATTGGGTTCGTTGCAACTTATATTTTATTCACTGCAGAAAATCTTATTGCATTTTTAAATCATGTATTTAACATTGATTGGTTAACAAATGGACAAATTATATTTTTCCAATGTCTTTTATTAATTCCATTGGTCTTGATTAGAAATTTGACTAAATTATCATTAGTTTCATTAATTTCATCAATATTTATAGTTATTGGATTATTAATCATATTTTATTTTTCAACTGCAAATATTTTAAATAATGGAATTGGAAAAAATATTGCAAATTTTAATTCAAATTCATGGACTATGTTAATTGGAGTAGCAGTTACAAGTTTTGAAGGAATTGGATTAATTTTACCTATTGAATCATCAATGGCTCAACCAGAAAAATTTCCACTTGTATTGTCAATTTCAATGTTTTTCATTACTTTAATATTTGTATCTATTGGTTCAATTGGTTATTTATCATTTGGAGATAAAATTAAATCAATTATAATTTTAAATTTACCACAATCAAATATTTCAGTACAATTAATACTTATATTATATTCAATTGCAGTATTTTTATCTGCTCCATTGCAATTATTTCCAGCTATAAAAATTGGAGAAAGTTTAATTTTTAATCAATCAAATAAAGATGGAAAATTGTATAGTGGTTCAGGTAAATATAATTCTCAAGTTAAATGGTTAAAGAATGGGTTGAGAGCAATTGTAGTTTGTATAATTAGTGGGTTAGCATTTTTAAATGCTGATAATATTGATAAATTTGTAAGTTTCAATGGTTGTTTTGCTTGTATTCCTTTAGTTTATATTTATCCACCATTGATTCATTTAAAAACAAGTGAAAAACAAGAAGCTAATAAAATTGATAGATATTTAAGAATAATAGATTATCTATTGATTGTTGTTGGAATTTTGGTTGTTATTTATTCAAGTTATCAAATTGTATTTTTAAATTAGACAATAAATATTGACATTTAGATTAGATTATATATAAATTATTTATTTTAAGATTTTTTAAACGAACTGAACTATGTCTAAGAACAATATAAATTTTAAAAAATGTCGGTATTACTTTAAGCTATGTAGATATTTCAAATGAACTTCACCTAATCTATCAATGATATTATTTCCTGTTCCAAGTGAGCCATATGAAAATTATTGTTTTTCATTAACTTTGAAATGAGTTTTATATACTAAGATCTTATTATTTCCTAATTGGGAGATCTGAAACGAGATCTGAAACAAGTAATTATATGCAGTCCCATATTTAAAAAAAATAAAATTAACTATGGAAATTGTTTGAAAAGTACATCATGTCTCAGAACCACAATTCAATGATCTTAACTGAAATATCAGCCAATTTGAAGCACTCTTGCTCAATTTGAACTGCAACGGCTGATTTTTGAACGTGTTCCGATCGATTTAATTCAAAATTAAATTATTAAAAACTCCGTCAAGATGCTTGCCGAGATCCTCTTCTTTACTTCACTTAAAGCTTCAGCCAATCTGGAGTCAGACTTTTGGTCGAAATCAGAGCACTCATGATACTTTCCTTTTACAAAATTTTCGACTTAAATTTCAATTTAGCTAAAACACTATTACTCAATATCGAATATAAAACATGAATTTATGCTATTTAACCTTTGTTTGATTGAAAGTTATGACCCTAAATGAAAAGATACACAGGTTTACATTATTTGAAAAATTTTTGTATGGCCAAAAAAGCCCGAAATGACAACTCAAAAAAAAAAAATATTTAAAATACAAAATTTGATACATGTTTAGCATATATTTAAGGGCTTCTGATTTTGTATAAATACTATTTTTATCCCGATAGAACGTGTTATTCCTGACATAGAAGCCAATACACTTAGTACAGAACGCTCTAAAGATAGCGCGAAGAAATACTTTTGTAGCACGAAACCATCGCTTCGAAAGTTGCATGAAAAAAATTGAATGTATGCAGTATTGCATTTCAATTCAAATTTTAATTGCTGAATAACTCCCTTAACATCCAAGCTGTGATTCTCAAAATTTATTCATTGAATTCTTAACTAATTAGGAGAACGCTGATGCTAGAAACATACACAATATCAGTATTTTAATCTATCAAAACAGTAAAAAGATCATGAGAAAATTAGACTTTGTTAAGTAAATTAAAAGAAAATAACTTCTAACTTTCAAATTAGGATCAAGCTAATTTTTCTCGTTTGAATGGTACCAAGAACAATAGGTTTTAAATGAATATTCAGCTTGTAGCTATCAATTGGAACTTATAAATAATACGGGCTTTTCTAATTTTTTTTTAAGTGCGAATATTCGGTATATTTTTTTTGTGTCAGGTATCGTATCTAGATTTGCAACCGACGTGCAACCGATCTCAGATTTAGATCGCGCTATTGCAATTATATTTTGAGCTTTTTGTATACGGTGCGGTTTTTATTAACTTCATAATAAAAAGTCACAGTTTTACTTTTATTATAAATGAGCATTATTGCTTTAATCTCAGCTAGTAAAACTAGACTTACTTTCATCATTGCATGTTGATCTCATAATTGTGTAAATTAAAAAAAAAAAAATTCAATGAACAATTACTTGTTGGAATCATGTGCGTCGATAAATCATGTCAAAGGGCAAATATCTTTTTAACTTGTGCATTCTATTGTTTGGATATATCTTGCTTGAATCTGACGTATTTTCGAATCGAAATATTCTGAAACCAATCTGGAAAGACAACTAAAACTGACATTGGATCAGTCTAATGAGAATAGTTATTGTTGATTGACTACAGTAGCATGCTATGATTCTGCATTGATTTTATCTGTATTCAACTGAAAAACTTAATGATGCGATGGAAAATTCAAGCTATACGGCTAAACGCATTCACAACCAAAGTATAGTACTTAAAGTGGAATGAATCATATCCACTCATTAAATACATATGGATACAGCTTTTAGTGTTTTTACGTAAAGATTTGATTGATATTTATTGATTTAAATATCGAATTGTATCACTATTATCGAATCTCTTTGAGCAGCACCTATTTAAAGGCTGATCGACAAAGCTAATAACAATATTTGAGTTCTCAGTGTTAGATATATATAAACAATATAGTAGAGGTCTTGATGCAAGAATGAAGTTTCTCGTAGTTTTTGTTCGAAGTACTTTTTGACCTCTTTAATGATTTAACTTCTATAATCGAATCCATGATTTTTCAAGGAAAACCACAATATCTTGATTAGCTGAAGATCGTAAAATCTCATTGATAATAACCAGAAAGGCAAATTCAGTTTTAAGATACTTGATCTCTGTCAGAGTGCTACTTTTTTGAATCGAATATGAAATTAAATATAGCTTCAAAATTGTTTAATTTGAGCTCTATCCAAAGAGAGCTACAAATTAACATAACACAATATTATTAAGTCTAAATATCCAGAGCTTTGATTTGCGTTGGGTGTCTGAAGGTTTAAAAGCTTCACTCGGAAGAATTTGAAACTCGAAAGAGCTACGTTGCGAACTTTCGCATATTAGACAAGTGATGACCAATCCCATCATACTAACAAGGTAGTTACAAGCTATTTATGATCGTTCTATCGTATAAATGATCATCAACTTATTCTATTCTATTTATAGACGTTTTACCGGTCATGATGATTCAAGAAAAAAAAAACATAAACATTACTAAACACGCTCCCTTCGTATAAATTTCAATAAATATCAATACACATGCCTAAACGTGCTTCGGAATCATCAACAATAGGATCTAATAAAGCTAAGAAGCAATTATCATGTCAAAGATGTCGAACAAGAAAAGTTAAATGTAATTATGAAATTCCATGTTCTCAATGTGTTAAAGCAGGAAAAGAATGTATTCAAGTTGCAAATGATTTAAGAAAAATTAGACCATCAGCAACTTATGTCAGTGAATTGGAAGGTAAATATGATCATTTATATAAAATTTTAATTGAATTAAAACAACGCGAATCAATTGAAGCTAAAGCAAATTTTTTAAATTCAATTGATTTTGATTCAATTCAAGCTCCTAAACATGATACAGTAATTGAACATCATGATGATATAGAAGAAAATAGTGCATTTTATGGTCCAACTTCAGTTTATGATGATCATATAATTACAAACAATTCCAATTCAGTTAAAAAGGATAAAGAAGTTAATGAAATTAATATATTAAATAAAGATAAAGATGTTTTAAATTGTTTACAGTTATTTTTCACTTGGCAGTATCCTGATCATAATATGTTTATATTTAGAGAAGCATTTTTAATTGACTTTTTTGATCCAAAACCAACGATGTTGTATTGTTCAAAAGTTTTAATATTAAGTATTTGTGCCTTGGGTGCAAGAATGTCTGATGATGAAAAAGTTTACAAGAAATCCAAGCAGTATTACAATGAGTCGAAAAAGATTTTGTTATCTACATTTAGTCAACCTTCAATTACAAGTTTACAAAGTTATATGTTATTAGCATTTTTTGATATTTGTAATGGACTAAATTCAAGTGGTTGGATGTTATCCGGAAATGCAATGAGAATGGGATTTGATTTAGGTTTCCAATTAAATCCAGAAGTCTGGTTTGTTGAATCAAAAGGTAATTTAAGTAAATTAGATGTTGATATTAGATCAAGAATTTATTGGGGATGTTATATGGCTGATCATTTTATTAGTTTATTATTAGGGCGTCCATCGCTTTTAAAGATTTCTGATGCTTCAATACCTGAAACAAATGATTTACCAGATTTAGAATGGATTGATGATTTTACATACGAAGGTCATTTAAAAAATAAAGGGTTGGAAAAGCCTAAATCAAATATATCGTATATATCTGATCCTTTAAAAAAGATCATAAATTTAATTAATATATCGGACAACATGTTGAATGATATTTTTACAAAATCCGAAACTATCGATGATGATGATTTAAATTTAGAATCAAGATTGGAAAAATTATCGGAATATAATACACAAATTATGCATTGGAAAGATACATTACCTCATGATTTACAATGGGATAGAAAGAAATTGAGTGCTACTGGTGATAATCCAACTTATTCAGGTATACGATATTACTATTATATTTTAATATTATGTTTAAATCGACCATTTGTTGGAATTGATCATGAAAAAAATAAATATTCACCATTGTTGATATGCCAAAATGCTATTGATGATTTATACCAATCAATTAATAAATTCCAATCAGAGCATGGTTATAAAACAGTTTCAATTTTCATTGTTTATTCATCAATTTTATCGATATCAATAATATTATTAACTAATAAACTGATAAAATTGGAAAGTGAAGAAAAAGAAAGATTACAATTTTTTATGGGTGTTTTACAGGGATGTTCAAAAACATGGAAGTTGGCTGAAAAATCATATAATTTAATCAAGGATAAACTTAGACATAGAAACGATGCTGGAGAATTACTTGAACCAAGTGTCAAAATTGAAACGCCAAAATCAACTGATTTAAATTCAGTAGATTCAATCAATGCAGAGATTTTATTTGATGAAAATTTGGATTTCTTAGGTGGACCACCAGTTTTAATGACGTCAGATTTATTTAATGAAGATTGGGAAGCTTTATTTCCTGATTATATATTTCATTCTAAAAATTAATATAAATTAACCATCATTAGTTTCTGATGATTTTTCTGCTTGTTTAACCAAATTTTCTGGTGCATCTAACATTTCCATCATAACTTCAACTAATCTTATTTTAGTATTTTTTGAAAATTCTTCATCAGCAAATAATTTTTTAATTTCTCCAACATTGTTAACTCTTAATGATTCAAAATTTTCAGCTTTGAATAATTTTAATAAATCGGTATGTTCCCATGATTGAATATCATTATATGAAGCATGTAAGCCATGAATTAATCTTTCAATTGTAAAACCTGAATTGTTTATAACAAAGATGTAAATATTATTTTTATGTCTAACCATTGTTGATAATTCTTGAACAGTTAATTGTAATGAACCATCACCAACAAATAATATAACTCTTCTTGATTTATCAACTTCTTCAGCTGCAATAACTGCACCAGCAGCTGCTCCAACTGAATAACCAATAGAACCCCATAAAACTTGTGAAATACCAATTGTATTTTTTGGGAATTTTGTTTGAATTATACCGAAATTTGAAGTACCAGTTTCAGTTATGATAACATCACCTTCTTTTAACCAACCACCTAAATTAGTCCATAACCAAGCTTGAGTAATTGTTTCGTCATCTTTTAATTGTACTGGTTCAAATTCATCAGTTTTAATGACCGGTTTTTCATTCTTTTCAACAATTTCTTTTAATTTTGGTGATTCAACTAATTTACCTAATAATTCCTTCATTCTAATTTTTGGATATTGAGCTGATTTAATTTTAGTATAATCTGAATGGAATTCAACAACTTTTGAAGTATCTAATGAATATGAAAATGCACCAGTATTGAAATCTGATAAAACAGCACCTAAAGATAGAACTAAATCCGATGATTCAACTAAATCTTTAACTTGTGGATATGATAAATCACCAACATAACAACCAATAAATCTTGGATCACTTTCATCAATATCTCTTGAACCTTTAGCCATTGGTGTAACAGCAAATCTAAAATTTGATAATTCAATTAATTTACTTGCTTCATAAGTTGCATTATGTCTATTACAACATGCATCAACTATAATGACTGGACTTTTAGATTTTGCAAGTAAATCAATTATAGTATCTAAAACTTCTTCTTGTATCTGTTTATTATTTGGTGGTGGAGTTAAATTTAATGGTTTATCTAATTTTGATTTTGGAACTTTTGAATTGACCAAATTTGATGGGAAAGCTAAATAAGTTGGTCTTTGATTAACAAAAGCTGATTCAATAACTCTATCAATTTCTTCACATGCAGTATTGATATCTGATAATGCAGCAGTTGTTTCTGATATAAATTGGGAGATTTTTTGAAAAACTGTAAAATCACCATTTCCTAAAGTATGATGTAATAATAATTCTTGCTTTTGTGCTTCAATTGATGGAATACCAACAATATGAACCAAACCAATATGTTCTGAATAAGCACCAGCAATTGCATTAACTGCTGATAATTCACCAACACCAAAAGTTGTAATAACAGCTCCAATTGCAGAACCAGAAGCTGAAAATCCATTTTTAACTCTTGAATAACCATCAGCTGAATAACCAGCATTTAATTCATTAACACTTCCAACCCATTTCATACCTTCAACTTCATCAATGTGGTCTAATAATGCTAAATTGAAATCCCCAGGGACTCCGAAAACATTTTTAACATCAACTGGTTTTTGATTTAATCTTTTAAATAAATAAGTACCTAAAGTAATTTGATCTGAATTTGAATTTGAATTTGACATTGAATATATAATAATGATGATAAATGGAAATTGGAAAATTAAGGGGTTTTATGTAATTACTGTTAACTGCGAAATTAGTAATTGCTATTAAATCGAGGAAAGCAAACATCCGAAAATGGCATTTGAACAATACAATAGATTAATTGGTTAGTATATTTTGATTTACTTATACATTTGACTATATCATACAAAGTGATCTGATTTGTAGCTTGCAATTGGAATGATTTTCAGTTTTCGGTGTTCAAACTTTAGTTGACTTTATTACTTTTTTTTTTCGGAGATTACCAATTACCGTCTAGAAGCTAAAAATTAGACGACATGCATATTTCGATTTATATAACTGCATAGAAGAAATAATTGAGTAAATTTACGTCAACAGAAAAAACCCCTTATAACGTATTCAAAGATGAATGAAAATCAAGAAACTACAACAGATACAACTACAAATCCAGCTCCAAATGGAAAATACACATGGAAAGTAGCTTTACTTTATTCATTCAATGCGTTAGCTTTGGGATCAATATTCACAGTTTTAATAGTTGCTAATTTAATTGGAATACAAGGTCATGGTAAAATCTGGCCAATTGTTGTTAGATTTGCTATCTTTCCTGCGCTTTTGATGTGTAACTTAGTAATATGTCCTGTGATTTTTATTATTTATGAAATGATCAACGAGAAAAAATGGAATAATAGATATTGGATTCCTATTGGTATATTATTTGTTGATCTTCATTTACTTGTTCCTTTATATCCTGTTGTCAATGATATTATGTTCAATGACCCACATGCATTTCGATTGAGATGGTGGTTTATTTATCATCATGTTATTACTATATTTTCATTTCTTTACCATTATAGAAAGGCTAAAATAACAGAAGAAGACGCCTAAGAAGCTAAAGAAGTCAAAAAATATGAGGAAGATGCTAAAGAAGAAAAAGAAGCTTTAATTGAAGTATAAATTGATTTTATAGAGTATTTGCAGAATTATATACTGAAGGATAATTCGAAAACTTGCGACTTGACCTTTTACTCATTTTGAGGGTATTGGTCAAATTAACTCGAAACTTCAAATATACCAGATTGACTTGTCTCTCCAATTATTCTTATTGTGTAACCATGGTTTATGCCCCACAGTCGACGTAAATCTTTAAGACCTTTTTAATTAGTTCAGAGTTACGAGCTTAGACTGAATAGTCAGTCAACTTCCACTTCCACGTAGGGCAAAGTGAAACGTTATAAATGAAACTTACCAACTCATTCTTTTTTCAATTTATATAACTGACATAGAAGAAATTAAGTAAATTTACGACATCAGGTATGGAAAATTGTTCTTCGGCCGAAAATTGTAGTAAAGTATGCCATGAAGTAAAAGGAATGCAGTAACACTCTAGCTTCAAAGTGCTTTTGATATAATTCTGCAGCCAATTGAGAACTCAATTTAATTCTGACTTAAAGAATTCATTTTGATACACATTGCACTTCCTAAACAGTAGGTATGATATCATTTCTCGATTCACTAACTGCGTAAATGGAAAAACGGTTGCCATTTGAAGCGGTACAAATCTCCTTTCTTCATTATTATTTTCCAAATTATCTATTTTTTAAAAAACGTGGAAAATATTCAAAAAACCGTTAAAATCTATAAACAATAGATTTGAGCAAAGAAATCGAAATCAAGCCTCAAATTTCCATCCAAGTAGTTGATTTACAAGAAATTTACTTAACTATATGCTTTGATGTTAAAAAAATATAAAATAATAAAAAAGTAAAAAAATATATGATTCTACCCAGGCTCGAACTGGGGACCTAATGCGTGTTAAGCATTCGATATAAACCAACTAATCCATAGAACCAATTGCTGACAAAACTACCAAATGTTGATTTGTTAGAAGTTGAAAAATTGCGGTTTATTCAGTAAAATCATACGCATCACGAGAGCCGACATTATCCATACCATTTCCATTCAGGTTTTTATTTCAGTTAGTAATTGCGTGTCTCGTATAGGTACTAATAGTTTAGGAATGCTATGCATAATGAGAAATAGCTAGTACAAGTCAATAAATAGTATGTTTTGCGTTTTTTTTCAATACGCAGCTCTAGCATAAAAATCGCGCATATTGCGCTTTCCATGATTATATGACTATCACCACTTAGTTCTTGAAACTAGCTTAAAACATTTCAACAGTATTCACTAAATCTGTATTACCATTTCAAACTTATTTTTTGTTAATCAAATTAGTTTTGTAATAATATTAGCATTTATATATTAATCTATTCAGTCCATATTGAATCATCAACAAAATAAATCCAACAGAATCCATTCCAACTACTAATTACACCAATTCCACAATAAACACTATAAATCATTAAATTTAAAAATTCAAAATTTTGTAAAATAATATATTTTCCTTTTAATAAATCAATTAAACTTGTTATTGTTATGATTGGAATAAATAACAAAATATAACCATTAACCATTCTATCTAATATTATACCATCATTACTTTCAGCTTTCTTTGGTAATCTTGCAACTTTTTTAAAATTGAAATAAAATATAATATACCATAATAAAGTATATACTTTTTTTAATAGCCATTCATTACTTGTAAAAATTAATGGGAATAATGAACCATAACCACAACAAACTAATAAATTATAAGGACTTAATAATTTTCTATCTCTTGTTACTAATAAAGTCATTGGGAAAATTACTAATAATATGGCCTTTTCATGAACATGCCAACCAAATAAAAATGATGCGTATCCACATAATGTCATTGCACCTAAAAATCTTCTAAATGTAGGTTGAATAAATAATGGAATTAATGCCATTATTTGATAAAATAAAGTTAATAAAAATGTCAATTTTGGTGTAATATTTGGTAAAATGAAAAATTCAATATCTCCAACAATACCTCTTGTTGAAGTTTGTAATAATTTTGAATCACTTAATAATAATGCATTAAATTTGAATAATTTTTGTAATGGGAATCTAGTAATTGGAATTCTTTTATAAATCTGTATCAATACTCTATCTGTAAATGAATAAATTGCCCACATATTAGGTGCCCAATAAGCATGAGTTAATCCACGACTAAATGGAAATAATCTACCAAATAATTCAGGAAGGACATTATAAAATGGTGCAAATGCAATAGTAAACACCAATAAAACTATCGATCCCAATTTAATCAAATTCATCCACTGAACATAATTGAATACATTCACAATAAAGCTCTTTTTCTTATTCCAATGAAATTTCAAACAATAACCTCTCAATAAAAATACGAAAACAGCAGGTGCTAAATATAAATAAATATGTTTAAAACATAATAAAACAGCAAACCAAAATCCACATAATAGATATCTTTTCAATCTTGCACTATTTATACAAAATAATAAAATACCATACATCATTCCATTATATTGAAAATGAACATGATCAATAATTAATAAACCAGGTGATAACGCCAAACTAGCAGTAGCAACATACATTCTTCTTCTTAATTCATGAGTTTTTGAAGTATCAATTATCCATTGTAATGCAATAAATAAAATCATTTCACTAAGTATGACAGTAAATCTTTGAAAATAAATCGTAGGTAATCCATAATTTCCAACTTCAACAATATCTAAACACCCATCATTGGCAACAAATGAAGGAACAAATAATGATAAGATATACTCAAAATATGCAAAGAATGGAGGGTAATCTAATGTCCATTGTGAAGTATTTTCAATATACCATTTTGAAATAGGAAGTTTATTAGTTATAGCTAACCAATTTCTATGTACATCAAAATCAGTAGAATGATAACCAATTGATATGAGAATCTTTAATATTAATGATACTATCCATATGTTTAATAATGAATAATGTTTAGTCTCTGTTATGGCCACATTGGCCATTTTTGAATAAATATTTTGGTTCCTTTTTCAAACGCGAAAATTAAATTATCAACAAATTTGTTACAAGGAAATAAGTTGAAGAAAATTTGGTACGATATTTTTGATTGAGATGATATATAACAGAGTAGAAAGAGTTTTTTAAGTTGTTTGTGATATGGTGCTTACCGAGATACATGGATCCAGCAAAGAAATGTAGAATTCAAGCGAAAAATGTAAATCGTTCAAATCTTGGGTTTGAAACATTTTCACAAAATAAAACTAGTAGCAGTTGACAAGGTAAGGTCATATGAATAGGTAAAGTCAGCTGGATACAATGAGCTAGTTTACACTGCTTCAATTTGGTTTATTCTGCCATAATTTAGCTGAAAATCGAGTGAGGGCTCAAAATTTAATGATGAGTATTTTTAAGCGAAATCCTCTTTAACAAAAAGCCTTGCTAGCTCAATGGTAGAGCGTGAGACTTTTAATCTCAAGGCTGCGGGTTCGAGCCCCGCGTAGGGCTGTCGTTTAAACTATTTGAAAGTAGATTTTTTTTTTCTCTTACATCTAGTTCGAATGCTGGAAATTTTACCCTAAAAGTTTTTTATATCTTTCCAACTCAGTTTCCAGCCTAAATATCTATAGTATTGGATACTCATTTATGATTACATACCAATGGAGAATAGTTGATTAGATCAAACGCAATGTGTGTGCTCTTTTTATTAAGTTTTTAAATGTTAAGGGGTAATTGTCGCAGCTCAAATTTTGCAACCATTTTTCTACCCCCCTAAAAGCTCAAAACTATACTATACCAACGACCAACCTTGCATTATGTCGTATTAAAGACTCGATTGTAATCAACTATTAAAAGCGTAATGGGATAAATTAAATGCTATTTGCATGCTTGTTTTGAGCTGATTAAGTTAAGGAGTAATCATTAAGGGCTAATCAAAAATAGAGCTTTAAGTTATCACCCATTTATTTATAACGGAGCGAGTATATAATCTTGAGGTCAAATATTAATAAAGAGACCAAATAGGTTGCTTAGATTATTTTTTGCAAAATTGTAAAGCCATTGCTAAGGCCAGAATGGTTGCATTTTTTATTTTGCCACCAGTCGCAGTTTTTTTTGCAATGCTACTGGATAATCGTCTAATATAGTACAAAGATCAGTTAGATTTGTATAGAAATTCGAACTATCTCTTTCAAGAGCTAAAGCTTGCAATCAATTGTATATTAACTCTATCCTACTTCTTTCCAAACAATCCTCTTCCAATTTTACCAAAAATGATAATACCACAAAAAAAGAAACTACCAATCCATAACCATAAAGCAATTAAATCATCAGTTGTATAATTTGAATATTGTACAATAAAATGATAATTTTCCCAATAAATTAAAACACAAGCTAAAAATGAAACAATAAATGAACTTAAAAATCCTGAAATTGTTCCATCTAATAACAACCATAAACCAGGATTAATTAATGACCAAATAATTGAAACTTGTAAAAAAGAAGTCCATTCAATTTTACGAATAGCATATGAAATACCTAAAAATGTAATACATGATCTAATTAAATCATTAAATAAATTTGAATAACTTGTTGATGAACCAGGATGTGGATTTGATGATAATAATCTTTTTGTTAAAAATTTTGGTAATATTCTATCCATAATTGGATGTAATGAAGCCATCAATAAACCTTGTAAAGTTAAAGCTAAAATCGAATCTAAAGTTTGACCAAATTCATTATCGATTTTAGTATAATTAGATATTTTAAATTTTGAAACAAAGCCATATAAGAAAAAATGAGTTATTGTTAAAGGGAAATTAACTAATTGATTTTCATTAAAATGATTATAATTTATATGTTTTGTAATTTCATTGTATAAAAATGCAGAACTAGATAAAAAGAATAATTTGATAATAAATGGAAACCCTGTTGTTGGTTCAGGTTGATTAATTTTGGTGGTTTTCTTTTCTTTTGATTTTGTTGGACCTATATCTATTTCTAATTCTGAAGTATCATCAATATCTTTATTTAAATTAACAAATGAATCATTTTTATAAATACCAAATAATTCAGGTTGAGTTAAATTTAAGATTGAATCAGTTTTTTCCATTTTACCATTAACTGGAGTTGAAGTACCACTTTGAGAAGGAGACGGGGATGGCGAAATTGATCTTGCATTGAGTAAATTTTGGATATTTGTGTTTGAAATTGCAGCTTTTCTTAAATCAGACATTATGATTGACTTTGGTTTACGGTATGTTTAGAGAACTGTATCAAATTTGAGTAATTTATTGAATACAATTGGTATCAGTTGTTGATTAATTAAATTCCTATTTTCGTAAAAAATGATTATTTTTTTTTTTTTTTTTTTTTTTCTGTTTGTTTTGTTTCAAATTGTTTTGCCATGGAGGAATCGTCTAATACGAATTCTAGACCACGAAGAAAAACTGCTACTACTAGCTTAACTAATGAAGATGCTACAATGGATGATACTTACGATGACGAGGCTGTTAATCAATTTATAAATGATATACAATTGGATGATTATGATGATGATGAAGATGAATATGTTTTCGAGGATGATGATGATGAATTATTTGAGGATGAATCAGAAGAAGATGATTATGATGAAAATTATAATCTAAAAGATGAATTAAAATCAGCTAGTGGTATTAAAACAAGAAATAGAAGGGAAAAATTACCAATAAATTCAAAAAATTATTATAAACGTAAAATGACAAAAGCTGATAATAGAGAATTAGATCCGGAAGTTCGTCATAATTTATCTAAAGCTCACGAAGCCTTTGTTAGAAACGATTTACAAGTTGCACAAAATTTATACCTTGAAGTTATTAAAAAAGATCCAAAAAATTTTAGTGCTTATAAAACTTTGGGTGACATTTTACAAAGACAAGGTAAATTAGGTGATTGTTGTAATTATTGGTTATTAGCTGCAAATTTACATCCTTGGGATTTTGAATTTTGGGGTCAAGTTGCTGAATTAAGTGGTGAACTAGGTCATATTGATCAAGCTATATATTGTTATAATAGAGCAATTTCAAGTGATATAAAAAGAAGTGCTCCTTATATAATAGAAAGAGCATTGATATATAAAGAAAGAAAACAATATGGGAAGGCACTAGATGGTTTTCAAAAAGTACGTCAAGCATTCCCACAAGATTCAAATATAGTCCGACACCTAGCTAGTGTTTATTCTGAACAAAAAAGATTGAATGATGCTATAAATTTATATATGAAAATATTAGATAATAATATTCATCCTGAAAAGACTACTGATATATATCCAAAATTTGATTGGGCTGAATTAAATATTTTAATAGAACTTTACATACAACATCATTCTTACAGAACAGGTTTAACAGTTTTAAAGCTAGCTACAAGATGGATACAAGGTAGAACAGATGAAACATTTTGGGATGATAATGATGATTTAGAATTTGATAAAGTTAAAAGACCTGAAAAATTGAAAATTGAAAAACTGAAAAAATTGAATAAAAATGCTGCATTGAAAAAACCCTTTGAGTTACCAATTGATATAAGGTTCAAATTAGGATGCTTAAGAATGGGTGCTGGTGATAAAGAATTGGCTTTGTCCCATTTTAAATATTTGTTAGCTGATGATCAAAATCAAATTGAAGATTTACATTTTGAAGCAGGTAAAGTATTAGAAGAAAATGGTTATTATGAAGATGCATTGGAATATTTCACTAAATCTATTGCTTCTGAAGAATTTGGCAATAATCCGGAACTTATATACTTGTTAGGTAGATGTTTATATGAAGTTGGTGATTATGCACAAGCTAAAAAAGCTTATGAAACATTATTACATGATGATCCTGAAAATTTAGATTATAAGCTAGCATTAGCTGAAACTATATATTATTTGGGTGATGATGAAAGAGCACAAGAATTGATACGTGAAGTTCAAACACAAAATCAAAAGGAAAAGAAGCTTGAGGTTGATGAAGAGGAAGAAGAGGAAGAATTTACACCAGATACACAACAAGCATTAATTAAAAGTCAATATAAACCTAGCACTTCAAGAAAGAATAAATTAACAGAACAAGAAAAAGAAGAAATTGAAGCTAATGCAACTAGAAGAGTTTTAGAAAAATATCATCGTATGGAAAAATTTAAAGAAGCAGTGAATGCTGGTGATAAAACTGCAGCTTTAGCTTGGTTACAATTGGGTAAACAATTGATTGAAATGTTTGCCAATGTAAAAGCATTTTTCCCAAAAGATAAAAATAAAGAATTTAAAGGTATTTTAAGACATTATAAAAGTATAGATAATATAGATGAAAAATTAGCAAGAGCATATAATTTATTAGATGGTATTGTTGTTGAAGAGAATTATTCAAAGCATACATTAACTACAAAAACCGAATATCGAGGATTATCATATGATCAATGGTTTGATATTTTTGCTGAATATGCTATATTAACTGCAACCTATGATGACAATGTGTCACATGCCGATGAAGTTTTATCAAGTGCATTGAATGTTATTATATTTGTTCAATCAAAAGTTAAAGAATCTACATTAAGGGTACTTAAAATATTACTTGGGATCATGAATAAAGATTTTTCAGAAACAATTGCAACAGTAATTAGAACATTTTTGTTATCGAATCAATTTTCTCCATTTATTTGTAAATTTTTCATGTGGTGTTTTGGTTCAGGAATTAAAGCATGGGAAGTATTTGCAAATTATAATCATCAAAAATATTTCCTCAGACAATTAAAATCATATGATTCAATAGTTAAAAATGAACATATTAATGGTCAAGCGCAAATTACAACTGATTTATCAGGTATAAAATTAGGTAATTGTCATCCGGATTTAGTTTATATATATGCAAATTTACTTGGTGGTAGTAGATCATATAATTCATCGGTATTTCATTTATATCGTGCATATATTGATTATGATAAGGATCCAATGATTTGTTTAGTTTTGGGATTAGCTCATGTTCACAGATCAATGCAAAGATTAAGTGAAAATAGACATATGCAATTATTACAAGGTATTAGTTATTTATTGGAATATAAAGAAACAAGAGAAACTAATGCAACTATATATGAAATACAAGAAGTTGAATATAATTTTGGTAGATTATTTCATATGATTGGATTAACTACATTGGCTGTACGTCATTATAATAAAGTTTTAGAAATGAAAGATAAGATAGAAGATGTAGATTATGATTTAAGTTGGGAAGCAGCTTATAATTTAACATTGATATATAATATCAATGGTAATCCCAAATTAGCAAGGGATATAACAGAAGAGTATTTGGTATTTGATTGACTTTATAGTGTTTTAATGGGTGTAATATTTTAATATATGGTTAATTAATGGGTATAAATTTGTTTCAGAAAAAAAAAAAAAAAAAAAATATAAATCTCTAATGGTAAGAGTTAAACATAGATATATACTATTTGAAATATTATATCCACCAACAACTAATGAAAGAGTAACTCCAAGAGAAGATTTTGAAGCATTTTCGACAGCTGAACAAAATGCTTTATTCACATTGCATCAAAGAGCTCCATCTACAATAAATCATAAATCAATTATGAATTCAATACGAAGAAGTTTACAAGATCATTATGGTGATGTAGGTGCCGGATCAGCTGGTATGTTAATGAATTTAAAATATTTTTCAAATAAAACATCAACGGGGATAATACGATGTGGTAGAGCACAATCAGATACAATTATAGGAGCAATGACATTAATTGAAAGAATTGATAATTGTTATTTAACTTTTCAAACATTACATGTAAGTGGTACTATTAAAAAATGTGAAGAATATTCAATTACTAGAACTAAGCAAATTATGTGTCGAATTGGTAAATGGCAAAATGAGCAAGAATATATTCATGAATTTGAACAAATTTCAGCTGATGAAGATGAAATTGAAGTTGGTGATGATGATAATGAATAAAATCTGTCAATGAAGGAATTCATATTATATTTGGAGAATTCTGGTACATATCCAATCACTGCTGTTAATTCATTATTTGGTAATGTTGTCATATTAAGAATTGTATTATAAACAACACCAGTATTCAGACAAAAATACATTTCTTTAAATGTAAAAGATGAATTTGAGTCTGCAATTTTACCTAGATTTGAAATTGTCAAGGTAAATCTATCAACTTTACCAATTTTAGCTTTAAACCAATCCCATAAATTGATGTATTGAAGCAATCCAATTAATTTAAAAGAGTACCTGGATTTAATATTTTGAATTAGGGTCTTATGGAACAATTTCATGCTTTCCAAAGTGTTTATAATTGGTTTTAATATAATATTATCTCCACATACCATAGAACCATATCTAAAATTTCTAATATCCTCAGAATAATATCTTCTACCGTTAATAGCGACTAGTGAAGCAGTAGAATAAGGACCATTTCCAATCTCTTTAAATACAGTCTCTTCTAAAGCTTGGATGAATAAAACATCGAAATATGAAGTCAATGTAATTCCATTTGATCGACAAAATTTTGTAATTTCTTCAACTTGCTCTGGAGTATACTTCAAAAACTTAAATTTTGTAGAAAGAACATGATTTACTGGTTTAGTAGTCTGGAATACCGGTGGATCAACTGATGGATTAAACAAGCTGGATAATTTAGAATGTATCGGGATTGAGCTTAAATAACTATTTACAATTTGTAAATATGATGGATAGTATAAATCAGTGATACTTTCAGCAGCAGGTTCAATATCTGGTAATGAATAACCATCTTTTCCATAATTAAACAACTCACTAATAAATTTATCATCACTTGCAAGACTGAACTCTTTGGCCAAATCTTTTTGAAATTGTACACCAGATAAACCATCAAAATGAGAATGGTCTACATAGACACAGACTACTTGGTCTCCATTACTCTCTTCAAATATGATAATTCTCCATAATGGTAAATTTTCATTCATAGTCAACGTATAAGAATTTACTCTTTCCATAACCTTTTCATTAAACTTATCAATTTTGGTATATTTTACCACATCATCAAATTGAACAGTGTTAATGATTTTAAGTATCCAATCATTACCATTTGTCTTACTGCTTTCTTCATCACTTGTTTTGAAAAAATTATGCAATAACCAATTATTCTTCAATATAAATGCACGTAAGGCATTTGATAATAAGTTTCTGGAGATATATTGATTATACTTCACAGTTATACTGAAATTAGTCAGATATCCTTCTGTAAATCTACATATATAGTACCTTTCATTGAAATCTACTTTTCTAATATGTCTAGGTGAAATCATAATGACCCAAGGAAAGAAAGAATTTAGTTGCAAATTTTTTAGCGGTTAAACGGTTTAAATAGAAAATAAGATTGGAGTTGCCGTTCCATAATAAATGCGAGATCGTTTATTTAATAATACGAGATATACAGATCAACTTTTGCGGAACAAAAATATATTCACGCGCCAGCTGATCAGGATGGAATTAAACTTGGTAATGATGATGAAAAATAAAACCTGTCAACGAAGTCTTCCATGTTGTATTTGGAGAGTTCTGGTACATATCCAATAACAGCAGTCAATTCATTATTTGGTAATGTAGTCATATTGAGGATAGTATTGAAGACTACGCTAGTATTCAGACAAAAATACATTTCTTTGAATGTAAACGTTGAGTTTGAATCTGCAATTTTACCCAAGTTTGAGATTGTCATTGTGAATCTATCAACTTTACCAATTTTAAATTTGAACCAATCCCAAATATTAACATATTGTAGCAATCCAATTAATTTAAAAGAGTACCTGGATTTAATATTTTGAATTAGGGTCTTATGGAACAATTTCATGCTTTCCAAAGTGTTTAAAATTGGTTTTAATATAATTTCATCTCCACACACCATTGAACCATATTTGAAATTCTTTATATCATCAGAGTAATATCTTCTACCATTTATAGCAACTAATGAAGAAGTAGAATATGGACCATTTCCAATTTCTTTAAATACAGTCTCTTCTAAAGCTTGGAGGAATAAGACGTCAAAATATGAAGTTAATGTAATTCCATTTGCTCTACAAAATTTAGTAATTTCTTCAACTTGTTGTGGAGTATATCTTAAAAACTTGTACTTTGAGCTGAGATTATGATCAATTGGTTTTGTAGTTTGAAATACCGGTGGATTAACTGATGAAGCAAATAAACCAGACATTAATGGAATTGAGCTCAAATAATTCTTCATTATTTGCAAATACGAGGGATAATATAAATCAGTGATACTTTCGACAGAAGGTTCAATATCAGGTAATGATTCACCATCTTTCTCATAACTAAACAACTCACTAATGAACTTATCATCACTTGCAGTACTTAGCTCCTTAGATAAGTCTTTTTGAAATTGTACACCTGATAAACCATCAAAATGTGAATGATCAACATAAACACAAACTACTTGATCCCCATTATTCTCTTCAAACATAATGATTCTCCATAATGGTAAATTTTCATTCATAGTCAATATATAAGAATCTACTCGTTCCATTATACTTTCATTAAATTCATCAATTTTTTCATATTTTACAACATCGTCAAATTGAACATTATCAATAATCTTAACAACCCAATTATGACCATTTGTTTTAGCACTGTCTTGATCATCAATTCTAAAAAAATTATGCAATAACCAACTATTTTTCAATATGAATGAACGCAAGGCATTTGAAAGTAAATTTTTCGAAATGTATTGATTGTATTTAACTGTATTACTAAAATTAGTTGCATAAGCTTCAGTACATTGACAGATGTAGAATCTTTCATTAAAATCTGCTTTTCTGGTATGTCTAGGTGAAATCATAATGAGTTAAACAAGTTAAAGAAAAATAGTTGCAAAATTTTTAGCGGTTAAACGCTTTAAATACATTTATTTAATAATAAATATTATATTAAAGTTGTTATTTCAAAATAAGACAGCTTTGATCGAGACATGGGCGTGATTTTATTCCAGATATAGAAATTCAACCCTTTCATAAACTATACTTGTTTCAGACACCTTTGCAGCTTCTCACAGGAAACAACAATAAATCTGGAGATAAATAGCACTAGACCTCATTTTGTAACATCTAAATACTTGATCAGACTTACTTGATCTCAAACATATTTTAGATGACGCTTCTAAAACTCCGTAATTGTTATGAAAAGTTTGCAAAAATTTGTTTCAGATTCTTTTGCAACCTTTCAATTTAATGTCACAAAAAGTATTGTAAGCGCATAATTATTCATGTCGCATATAATCGAATATGAAACTAATGAAAACTGAAGAAATTATCAAACTAACCAATATCGACCAACATGGTTGACTATACATTATATTTAGTCACGGATTCAACGATGATTCCGGAATCATCAACATTTATTAAACAAGTAGAGGAGTCAATTAATAATGGTGCTACAATTGTCCAATTGAGAGAAAAATCATTGTCCACATTAGATTTCATAAATCGTGCAAAAGAAGTACATGCATTAACTAAAAAGAAAGGGATACCTTTGATTATAAACGATAGGATTGATGTTGCGTTGGCTATTGATGCTGAAGGTGTACATGTTGGTCAAGATGATATGCCTGCAAACTTGGCACGGCAATTGATTGGTAAAGATAAAATCTTGGGTGTTACATGTTCAATTCCAGAAGAGGTAGAGGCGGTGGTTAAAGAAGAAATTGCAGATTATGTTGGACTTGGTACTGCTTATGCGACAAATACAAAGAAAGATGTAACTGATCCACTAGGAACAGGACCAATTGGTGTTCGAAAAATGTTACAAATCTTGAAAAAATGCGAAAAGAAAATAAATAGTGTTGCTATTGGAGGTATTAATCATTCAAATGCCGATAAAGTAATGTATCAATGTCAGATACCAGGTCGAAAAATTGATGGAGTTGCTGTTGTATCAGCAATTATGGCAAATAAAGATGCTGGAAAAGCGACTAGAGAGTTAATACAAATTGTAAAATCAGAGCCAGTATGGGCTGCTACAAAGTTTGAAGAGTTAAATTCTGATCAATTAATTAAAGAAATGACAAAATCACAACCTTTAGTTCATCATATTACAAATAATGTTGTTAAGAATTTCAGTGCTAATGTTACTTTAGCCATTGGTGCATCTCCAGTAATGTCTGAATTATCGAATGAATTCGAAGAGTTTGCTAAGGCTGTGCCCAACTTATCATTGGTTTTGAATTTAGGTACACCAAATGATGCATTAATGAAAATTTTCAATATTGCAATTCAAGTATATAATCAACATAATAAACCAATTGTGTTTGATCCAGTAGCATGTGGAGCAACGAAAGCAAGGTTGGAAAGTAGTAGAATCTTGTTGAATTCAGGTCAAGTAACAGTTATAAAAGGTAATGTTGGTGAAATACTGAGTATTTGGAAATTAACAAGTGGATATCAAGCATCAAAGGAAGATGCAGCATTAATGAGAGGTGTTGATTCAGTTGCAGATTTAAATGAAGAAAAGATAATTAAAATTGCAAAGGAAGTAGCTCTTGATTTTAAAACTATTGTTGTTGTTACTGGTAAAACAAATTACATAGTGGATAATCATAGAAAATGGACAATAGAAGGAGGCAGTAAGTTGATGGGATTAATCACTGGGTCAGGGTGCTCACTTGGTAGTTGTATTGGTGCTTTTTTAGGAGCTAAAGCTGGTACATCATTTGATGCTTTTAATTCTACAGTTGCAGCTGTTGAATTGTATAATAAAGCTGGATCAGAAGCAGCTAAATCCACAGATGCTCCTGGTTCATTTATGGCTAAATTTCAAGATGAATTATATAAACTTACTCATTAATCATATATTATTAAAATGTATACATCATTTTCATAAATCATTAATCTATAACTATTATTTCATTATCTCGAATTGGTTCAATATAAGAATCATCAGTTAAATCAATTAATTCAGGTTCTTTAGGAATAGGAATATTTGTAGCTATTTCTCTTCGTGTATTACTGATAGGCATCATGGGAGTTAAAATTTCTTGTTCTATAGTTATTGGTTCAGGAAATAAATTCATTCTTTGAATTTCTTCATCACGTCTGATTGACAATGGTATAGTAGTCAGCATACTATTTTGATCTCTAACTAGTTCAGGAAGCGGTAGTGTTCTAAAATCCTCAATTCTTCTTATATTTGTAATTGGTGTGGCATTTTCTGGCTCTGGTTCTGGCAGTTCAGATTTACTTTCATCTTTTGTTTCTAAGATTTCTAAATATGTATCGTCTGGTACTTCTTCCTGATCTGCATGTTCAGAATGACACCATCTAGAATCCTTTAATCTTCGTTCAGCAGCTTCTAACGCAGCCAATTTTGGATTTTTAGGTTTGGTAATTTTATAAGATGATAAACTTGAAGCTAATGTCCTAGCTTCACTTTTGAATTTATGTTTACTTAGCTCTTTAATCCTCTTTTCACGAATAGATACACTTAAATCAGATAAAGAATTAGATCCCAATTTATTTTCTTCACATCGATAATTTCCAGTTGATCCACCACCATATTGTATTTCTTCATATCTTTTCTTTAATTTATCTAAGAAATCATAAAATGTTTTATCGTGTTTACCATATAAATTGTGAGTTAATTCGTGTAAAAAAGTGCTGATAATTTCAGACATGGGTAAGAAGCTACGCTCGTTTGAAGCATATCTTAATCTAATTAATATTTTTTGTCCCTTGTTCATATTTAAACCTAATAAATTTGGATTTTTGGGAAACATTTCACATAAAACACCAACTTTAAAATTATGTTCATGAATTATAGGGGCCACTAATTTTGCTGCTTCATGTAATAAATTATTTGCATATTCTCTATCTTCGTATCGTAGTAATGAACCGATTTTACCTATATTTGAAACTGGTGATGGTTTATTTGGTTTTTTTATAGGATATGAACCTCTTCCTTTTTTAACCATCGTGTTATTTAATTTTGTGTTTATCAAAAATCGCGTTGCAAAAAAATCAATACTGCCAATTTTTGACGAAAAAGGAATGATAATTAAATTATGGTTTCAATTGATTAATTGTATTATACTATTAGGATTAGCTGGTGCTGAGAAGGTATCAGTTGAATTAGATACACCTTGGCAAGAAGTAGAGTTTGTGTCAAATTTAATTGAGAGTATAGTTGGTTATGATGAAAAGTTACACATACCGGCGATCGAATCGATATTTGGTTTAAATGATGATGAGATAGAGTATGAGAATAATGAAGAGATGTTCAAGGATGTGCTTGATCTGCTAAACCTAAAAGGGGCTGGAAGGGATTTCATTAATTTCAATTTCAAATCCAAAATATATTCACCCAGGGTCATAACCCAGTTTCAGTATTATGATGAAGAAATAATACCTAAATTTGAAAAAAGACTACTCGAAGAATGCAAAACAGACTCATTTGGTAATGAAGTTGAAACCTTACATGGAAAGCATCAAACTTGGTTATTGTATAACAATAAATTGTATTGTTCCGCTAACGATTTATTTGCGTTACAAACTGATAAATCAAGTGAGAAGACGTTACCATTTGATAGAATAATAGGTGATAATGAAAAAGCACCATTGCTCGTGCTTTACGGTATGCCATCTACTGAGCTGACTAAAGAGTTTTTTAAAATTTTGTATCAAGATTCCAAAGCTGGTAAAATTCGATTCACATGGAGATATATTCCAAATCATACTAAAAAATTGGATAAATTATCAGGATATGGAGCAGATTTAAGATTAAAAGATTTTGAATACTTAAAAGCAGAGGAAACAACTTCACAATTTGATTTAACTAAAGATTTTGAGAAGATTAACAAGTCAAATGTATTATATGGTGTTGAGGAAAGTAATATTAAAGATTTAGGTATAAAATTCACCTCATTCATTTTATCAAATAGGTATGAATTATCCAAATTAGATTTATTAACTACCATTTCATTTAATTTTCCCAAATTTGTTCATTATATAACTAGAATTCCAAAATTGTTGAATTATGAGAAAGTTAAATCCAAAGTTGAAGAGAATGAAAGTGTAGGATTTTCAGATGAATCATATGGATTATATATAAATGGATCACCTATCCATCTAGTCGAATTAGACATTTTCAAATTAGTCAACAAGATCAAAGAAGAATTAAACTATGTTCAAAATCTAATATCCTTAGGTTTTAACTCATTTCAATCAAAATTATTACTTTCCAAATTTGCATTAATGTCAGCTGTAAAACAATCACAATTTAGAAGTGGGAATACCTTAATGGGGAACAATGAAAATCGATTCAAAGTGTATACCAATGTTTACGATAAGTCAAATAAAGCAGGTGTGGTGTTTTTCAACAATATAGAGAAGGATTTTACATATACGGAGTTTTCTACTGATAGACAAGATGCTTATTTAGGTGTGAATTCATACAGATTAAAACCAAATCAAATACCGCCTTTGAAAGAAAACATTCATGATTTAATTTTTGTTTTAAATTTTGCTAATAAACAACAATTAAGAGTGTTTTTCACCTTGAGTAAAATTATATTAGATAGTGGCATTCCACAGCAAGTGGGATTACTTCCGATAATAGGTGATGATCCAATGGATAAGAAATTAGCAGATACATTTTATTACATTACTTCAAAGTCAGATGAGAAGGAAAGTTTAGCATTACTATATAAATATTATGAATCTAAATCACAAGATGAAGTAGATGAATTATTAAATTTAATAGATATAAAAGATTTTGAAATAGATTATAGTTCAATACTTGAAAGATTTTCAATAGAATCACCTTCTATTATTTTCAATGGTGTTATCAATGATTTAACATCTAAGGATTGGCAGTTAGCAATGAGTAAACAAATATCACAAGATGTAAATTTAATAAAACTGCAATTGAGACAAGCACCATATGACGGAAAATTGAAAAATTTAATATATGCAAATGCAAAAGAAGAAAGGAATTTGAAAATTGTTCCATTAGAACCTAGTGAGATAGTCTACAAAAGTATTGATAGAGAATTAATTAAGAACTCAATAGCATTTAAAAATATTGATAAGGAGGAAGGAGTAAGTGGTACTTTTTGGTTGGTTTCAAATTTCAACGATGAGTCAAAGATACAACAATTGATAGATTTATTGAGAGTATTAAAGAAAAATCCAATACAAATTAGAGTATTGAATTATGGAAATATAGACTTTGCTCAATTATTAAGAAAGTCTAAATTGACAACCTTAACTAATTCAGACATTGATTCAATAATAGAAATACTAAAAAAGACATCGCCATCAACTAATGAAAACACCGACATTAAGACATTATTACAAAATAAACAATTACCTTCTCATCACTCATTCATATTATTCAATTCGAGATATTTTAGATTAAACAATAACTTATCAATCAAGGAATTAAATCAAATTATAGAATATGAATTCTCACAAAGATTAAACATAATTAATGAAATAATAAACACATACCCAGATGAATTTGATTTGAAATTAATGCATGAGTTCAATTCAATAAATAGTGGTATAGATGCTATGGATTGGTTTGACCTCGTATCTTCAATAATTACAAAATCATTTCATGTTGATGATAGATTATTCATTCTTGATGTCAATAGATTTGATTTTAGTCTGTTGGATATGTCATTATCTATAGATGTTGAAAAATATGATGAGAAAAAACCAATTGATGTATTGCTTATAAATAATCCAGTTACAGAATATGCCCAAAAGACAATCAATTTAATTCAAGCAATTAAAGATTTTTCATTTGTTAATGTTAAAATTTTACTTCAACCTAAATTAGAAACAAGTGTTGAGTCAATAAGTAAACGATTTTACAAAATTGCAGATGGTTCTGATATCGTTTTTGATAATTTACCACCTGTTCCATACTCACTAGATGTTGATGTTCCTTCAAGATGGGTGGTTAATTCTAAGCAAGTCTCTAACGGCGTTGATTTAAGTGATTTCAGGTTAGCCGAAGATATTAATGTCAAATTCGAATTGCAAAAGTTGATTGTTGAAGGATATGCTAGAGATATTCATTCTGGTAAGGCTCCAAATGAATTAATATTAAAATTATACAATAATACCTGGTCTACAGATACATTAGTAATGACATCATTAAACTATTTTCAAATTCAAACATTACCAGGTATATATGAAATAAGCATTGCTAATCCAAATTTTGAATTATTATCAGCTGATGAAAATAAATATAATTCGAACAATAAAGCTAAGACATCTGAAGAAATAATTGTTTCTAATTTAGATGGTATGATAATCCATCCAAGAGTTAGAAAAACAGAAAAATCAATTGAAACACCAGAGTTTATAACAAAACATGCCAATATTAATATTTTTACAATTGCTGGTGGATTTGAATATGAGAAATTAGTAAGTATGATGATTGCATCTGTAAAGAAACATAATCCAAAGAAACTGATTAAATTTTGGATCTTAGACAATTTTGTATCTCCAGATTTCAAAAAACTCGTACCCGTTTTATCAAATCATTTTAATGTTGAAATAGAGACAATTACATATAAATGGCCAAACTTTCTAAGAAAACCAAAAGATAAACAACGATTAATATGGGGATACAAAATATTATTCCTTGATGTATTATTCCCACAAGATTTAGAAAAGGTTATATTCATAGATGCAGATCAAATATGTAGAACAGATTTATCAGGCTTAGTGGAATTTGATTTAGAAGGTGCTCCTTACGGATTCACACCCATGTGTGACTCAAATACCGAAATGGACGGTTTTAGATTTTGGAAAAATGGGTATTGGAAAGATGTGCTAGGTGATGATTTAAAATATCATATTAGTGCATTATTCGTTATTGATTTAAACAAGTTTAGACAAATTAATGCTGGGAATAGATTAAGAAGTCATTATCAGAAATTATCATCTGATCCCAATTCATTGAGTAATTTAGATCAAGACCTTCCGAACAATATGCAAAGACTGATTAAGATTAAAAGTTTGCCTCAAGAATGGTTATGGTGTGAGACTTGGTGTTCTAAAGATACATTGAAAGAAGCTAAGATGATTGATTTATGTAATAATCCAAAAACGAAAGAGAATAAATTGAAAGTTGCAAAAAGATTGATACCGGAGTGGGCAGATTATGAAAAAGAGATATTGGAATTGATTGAGATTAGTAAACTACAACAAGAACAACAAGAACCGATTGAAGAAGAAATAGGTGAAGAAGTAGATCCAATACTAGACCATGATGACGACGAAGAAGATTATCATGATGAATTATAAGCTTCTAGATTGAGTGAACAAAGTAAATATCGACACTAACAACCAGACCAATCAACTGTTAACCAGAGAAACAGGTAGACTTATAGACATTGGTGATAACAATGAACATAGAATTATAAGCGTATAGCTAGATATATAATTTGTGTAATATCACATGATTTGATAAATGCTCTAAATCAGGAAAAATTAGCCAGGGCACGTTTTACTGAACCGCCGCCGGTCTCTCGTTGTACTACGGCCCAAATTTATGACTAACAATTGGCAGTTTTGTACGACCTTCGGCCCCAACTCAACAAATTTATTTTATTTTCAAACTAGAAATCAAAAACAAAGAAATAGTTATTGAAAAATTATCAAGCTTTTATTATCATAAGCCATCGTGAATCTGATTGAATTAAGGATTATCAATTATTCATCATGAAGATTTCTGATAAATTAAATCAAGCTCACTCGAGTACCAGACCACCACCAGCTACATTTTCATTCGAATTCTTTGTCCCTAAAACTTCCCAAGGGGTTCAAAATTTATATGATAGAATGGATAGAATGTATGATTTGAATCCTATATTCATTGATATCACCTGGAATGCTGGTGGTAGATCATCTAGTTTAACTAATGAAATGGTATATACTGCACAATCAACGTTGGGATTAGAAACTTGTATGCATTTAACATGTACAAATATGAAAGTTGAATTAATTGATGAAGCATTAAAGAAAGCTTATAAATCTGGTTGTCAAAATATATTAGCATTAAGAGGTGATCCACCATTAGATGGTTCTGAATCAACAGGAGATTTTAAATATGCAATTGATTTAATTAAGTATATTAGGAAAAATTATGGTAATCATTTTAATATTGGTGTTGCTGCTTATCCTGAAGGTCATCCAGAAGAAGAAGATGCTACTAAAACATTACAATATTTAAAAGAAAAATGTGATTCTGGTGCTGATTTTATTATAACTCAAATGTTTTATGATGTTGATAATTTTATATCATGGTGTGAAAAATTAAGGAAAATTGGAATTGATATACCTATAATTCCTGGTATTATGCCAATTTCAACTTATGCTGCATTTATAAGAAGAGCAAATTGGAGTGAAATTAAAATACCACAACATTTTTTGGATGCTTTAGAACCTATAAAAGAAGATGATTTCTTAGTTAGAGACAAAGGAACAGATTTGGTTTCTGAAATGTGTCTAAAATTGATTAATTCAGGTTATGTTAATCATTTACATTTTTATACTATGAATTTAGAAAAAGCAACAGTTATGTGTCTTGAAAAATTGAATTTAGTTGAAGCTATTAAATCTCATGAAATCGTTGGTACTACTGAATTACCATGGAGAAAATCATTACATCCAGAAAGGTCAAAAGAATCAATAAGACCAATTTTCTGGCAAAATAGAAAATATTCGTATATTTCAAGAACTGCTACTTGGGATGAATTTCCAAATGGTAGATGGGGTGATTCAAGATCTCCGGCTTTTGGCGATATTGATTTATGTGCTTCTGAATTATTAAGACAATCACCAAAAAGAGCATTTGAATTATGGGGAACACCTCAAACATTAAAAGAATTGAGTGAAATTATTATCAGTTATCTTAGAGGTAATTTAAAATCGTTACCTTGGTCTGATGGCGCAGTTGGAGATGATACTAGAGTCATTGTGGATAATTTAATTGAATTAAATCGACATGGATTTTTCACAATGAATTCACAACCTGCTTTAAATGCAATTAAATCACTGGATAAAACATTCGGATGGGGACCTAAAAATGGATATGTTTATCAAAAACAATACCTTGAATTTTTCTGTCACAAAGATTATATTTGTAATTTATTAAATAAAATTGATGCTTTTAATTCAAAACAAGGTGATAGTACTTCAGCAATAATTTCATATTATGTAGTTGATAAAGATGGAAATTTATCATCAAATTGTCAAGATGAAGATATAAATGCAGTTACTTGGGGAGTATTTCCAGGTGAAGAAATTTTACAACCTACAATTGTTGAAAAAACTTCATTTTTAGCATGGAAAGATGAAGTTTATAGATTGTTTTCAGAGTGGTCAAAAGTTATAAATAGTCATTTAGTAGAAGCAGATGAAGAAAAAGTTAAAGGATTTACTTCATTAATGTCAACATTTTCAAATGATTATATTTTATGTAATTTAGTCAATAATGATTTTATTGATAATAATTATACATTATTCAATATTATTAGAGATTTAAATGTTAAAGAATTAGTTTAAACAAAAACGCAAGGATATTATTAATCAAGCCTTCAACATGCTTGATAATTGAAACTTTCAACATTAGTTTCAATAATCCAAAGCGTAATCTTAATGATTTACGAGAATATTTTTTCATTGCACATTATTTATTTTTCATTTCAACATTAAAAAGTTCAATTGGTGTTTTATTTAATGATCCTTGTGATTCAGGAATCCTCAACGGGTTATAATTTAGTTTTATATAGAGTGTTTTATAATATATGGTTGTTTCATATATATTGTATATTCCTGTATATAATTACATTTCTTTAATTTTTGATTGGATACGAAAAAATCAAAATTTATATAACCAATCTTCGTATTGATAGTTGATAATGTCTGGAGGACCAGTACCAGTTTGGAAGAAATATACTTCTAGACCACAAGGAATATGGGAAAAAATTAGACAATTATTAGTTCTTGTACCTAATAGATCTTCTGGTAATCCATTAGTTTCATTATTTAGATCAATTCCACCAGGTGAAAGAATTAAAGAAGCTAAAAATTATGAAGATCCAATAACCGTACCGGCTGGTGATATAAAGGGAAATCCATATTATAAAAGAGATTATAGAAGAAATTATCCACAAATTCATACTTTCGATCAAACTAAAATATCTGGATTATTAAATTTAGGATCAGTTGAAACTCCAAGAATTTCAATTGGAAATAAAGGTACACTGGAGTTGGCTCCTTTTGTAAATGGTAAAGATGATGTTAGTTTATCCGTTACTTTTAAATCATTACCTCAAGATGTCATAAATGGTCAAATTTTAACTAAAGAAGGCGCTCCAATTGTTGCACCAAGTTTAAATAAATTTAAATGGGAAATTTTACCTGAATCTGTTCATGGAATGTATGATGAAAAATATCCATGTAGAATATTTACAGATGTTAAGAATCACGAACCTCAAACTACAACATTATAAAGCATTTAATATATATATATATATATTCATTAAAGATATAAATCTGGTCTAAATGAAAAATCTGGAAAAATCGCTGGAAGGCCAAACAAAGTAAACCAATTAGATAAATATCCTATGATGATATTAACTTTGGGTACTCGATTTGTAGCCCATAATGGATACTCCTCTAATCTTTCTAATGTATCACATGGATGAATTTGCAACCATGGCACTTGTAGAATATGATGATCTGAATATGAGACCAAAATATCCTTATTTCGTCTAAAATCGCTTCCAATCTCTGATAAGTCTAATACTTTATTATCATCGTATAGTTTGAAGTTAAAAACTGGTACTTGGTAAAAATCATCATATGAGATGGTAAAATCGAAACGATAATTATTGAAAGTTATACTCATAAATGCGTATCGCTTTCTATAACAGCCCCATTTTATATAGGCTACATTTATTTTATAATCAAAAGTGCAGTGCAAACTCTCTATAATAAACTTAAGAAACCATTCGATATTATTGTTGAATTGTAAATCTGTTATCATTAATTTTTCAAGAATAATATTACCAATTTTAAAATTACGATTACATATTAAATATATTACCTATAAATATAAAATACAAACACTCATTACTCTTCAATTTTTCAATTGAGCTAGTATCATCAATCTCAACCATTATCAGCCACCCCACGTTTTAGCAAAATCTCCTTTTCAGCTTCAATTGCACTTCCTATTTCTTTTCATCAACTTCATCTTGTAATTTACCACCTTCATTTAATTTATTAATTGTAGCTTCATGTAATAAACTCAGTTTACCATTAGCAAAAACTTGAGCATTAGCAGCACTAATTGAATTACGATTACTCATTTCTTTCATTCTTTCAGCATTTGGATGTCTCATTGGTATATTACCGGGAGTTATATTTCGATTCCCTCCTTGTTGTTTTTGCATTGCATAATCTCCACTATCGAAATATTTCTTATCTTGAAATTTTGAAGTTAGAATTTGTTGCGTTGTTGGTAATTTACCATACATTTTATAAATTTTTAACTCTTGTGGAGATAATTTAGATAAATCTAAATGCTGAGTGTTTTTTGGTGGTCCTAATGGATCTTCATCTGTTATATCTGAAGAAGATGACATGATAAATGTAATTGAATATGTGTTAATTGTGAGAGAAGAAAATAAGGGGAAATAAATATGATGATATATTTCGTTGTTAACTATTGATGATTGGATGCATTCTATATAGAGTGGGTTGCATTAATGGTATATGACCAACTACATACGGCTGGTTGTTATAGTGAAATTCAAAATGTATATTTAAACTGGGACTATCCACTGGATAACCTTTTCCATGTCTCTTGGATCTTGTTTATTGCCAAAATAGCAGAATTTACTTTAAAAAAATGAGTTTCACCTTTTAAGTAGCAACCACACACAGCTGTATGAATGAAATCCTTTCAGTTTGTCAATTTCAACTAGCTCTATCCTATAAGTAACCTATTACTGTCTCTTCAAACATTCTCATAGTTTAATTTGCAAATTTCTTAAAAAGATGCATATTTCACCATTTAAATCAACTATCGCATGCATTTATATCGAGACAATGTCCTTAATTTGTAGAATACTGGCATTTATATCTTATGAACTTATTTTCGAAGTGTCTTGATTCATTCATAAGTCTAAATCTGCTAATTTCCACAAGATTGAGATGATTCACCTTTTCAATGAGCTGTTAAACAACCACACTTGTCAGTATTAGTATCGGTATATTCTAAATAGTCAAAAATATCTTTTAGTGGAACATTAGCTGTCAAACTTTGTACAATTTAAAGTAAATCACCAAAACATTTTGTAGTTTTTTGAAAATCCGAATATTCCACTCACAATCCATATTATACTTATCGTTAGCATCATGAGCTTCCTTTTAATAGATTCAATCAGACTAAAGCAAAGTAAGGGTAGCAGAACCCTTTTCAATCTTGAGTAATTTCTCTCAGAAATTTCCGTTGGTGCATATTATCAATTCAGCAACACCAAGATTGACACAGCTTTATATGGATAACAATCTAGAGCCTCTAATAGCGTTATATGTAAGAATTGGCACCTCAGACCTTCTTCTTCTCACCAATATCATCTTTGAATATCCAATTTATCAAGTAATGAGAATGAAAAGACAACAAAATTACCAAGTCAACCAAAAAAACAATATAATCATATAATTCTAGAGGAATAGGTATTGAATTAGGCAACTTAGTAGCATATAATTGAAGTTTCAACAAATCATCTACTTTTAAAAATTTAGATTCATCATAAGTGAATGCATGAAAATGATAATCTACCCTTATATACAAATCAAAAATATCTTCCTCATCAGGTATCAAGTCATTAAGATGGTGATACTCATGACTTATTTTAAAATTGTAAGGTGAAGTCGCTGGCCAACATAATTTAACATTAATTAGATCATTGTTATTATAGTTGTTCAATTTGACTAAAAGTGTTTCCTTAGGTTGTGTTATTGTATTATATGTCATTTCTATTATATTTGAATGATTATTTGAGTCAATTGTAATTGTAGGGTATTTTAGAATCAATTTATGAGTTTGATTTATTTGATGAATTTGCGGCAAAATTTCATTGTTTTGAGGAATTGATGGAGGTATATTGAAATATTTAGGTATTTTGAGTAAGTACGTTTCCGTATTAGCTAGACATAATGCAATATAAAAGAAATGTAGGAATAAATTCATAAAAGGGAATAGGCTGGAATGATTTGATCGTAATTTTTTTTTTTTTTTTTCGTTTCGATTTCGCCAGGTACAATTTTTATTTAGCAGCCTAAATCAATAATTTCGAAATGTTCGTATATTTACATTTATATATATTCTATCTTTATATGTAACCATGGGTATAATCCCTTAACATATTTCTTGACTTCTGCCATATTGGACGCCATATTTGAAATTCCAGCTTCTTTTAATAACTTTAAATTCAAATTATTTAAATTTGTATTAGGAATATTCTTAAAAAAACTAAAATCATTACTAGTCATAAGCCAATTCTCAAAGGTTAATATCTGCAAATTTGGAAAATTTTTAGCTTCAATCCACTTGAAAATTTTATGACTAGTCAAATTCATGACCGGTGATGTTTCGCCGTCTATTACATCAAATTTGAACTTGAACTCTTCTAGACTTTTAAAATCATTAACTTCGTCTTCTTCTGCAAGCACATGGGTAAATCTAGTAAATCGTTCACTCATAAGGAACACCTCATCTGAAGAATAAGTCATTTCAAGTTTTCTGATATTTGAATTATAATTGAATTGTGATAATTTAAACGGATATACCCAAGTACAATCATGCAAAACTAGTGTATCTAGAATTAGCACAGGTAATTGGAAATTGCCAATCTCCCAATCGAAATGATAATTATGTAATTCTAGCCTCTTCAACATTTTAAAATTTTTAATATGCTCAATTGAAAAGCTTTGAGTCAGAGATAAAGATGACCCATACAAAGTCAATGAAGATAAATTATCACAATATCTATATTTCAACCAGCTTGAACTAGTTTGTGAGTTTATCAGCAAGTTAGTAAAGTAAGGTAGATGAATAAATAAATCTGAAAAAATGTCGACTTGCCATTCACCATATGAGTTCCAATCAACAATTCTTAGTTGGTTGATTAAATACTTAAATTTAAAAATCTCATGATCTTCTATTGAATTTATTAGCTTTGACCAAGTAGCTTTTATGTTTTTGAATATAATTGGTTTTAATTCAGATCTGAATTGTTTATTTAACGTAGATAAATTAATTAAATCAATAATTGCTAAATGTTGAAATATCATTGTTTGTATGTAATTTGGCAACAATAAAAATTGATGGTATCGGCTATCGTTGGCCGTTTGAATGATCATAATTTGATATCATAAGCTTTTGATCAAATGCCCTAGCTTGTTTCTTATCGCGCGAGGTGTGGTTCAAAATTTCGATACGAAAATTATTATCAACAAAAATAATTTGACACCGATTTCGCACGGGGTAATTTATTTACAGCTGACAGTTGAGAACATAATACTATTATCATTGATAGAACCATCAAGTATAGAATAAAAGAAATAAAAGTATTGTTATTCTTTGGGATAGTAAATTATCATTAGCGTGCTTATCAAATATCAAGCATCAAATATCAAATAAATTTTATTCATGATTTCACTTCTTCAATGAACAAATGCTTTCAATTAATTATATCAATCATTTCAAATATTATAAATGACATTAATATAAATTTGCTATCTCAATTTCCATTCTTATTGATTTTAAATCCTGATAACTTTGAACCACCATTTACTAATGCTTTTAATCAAATTTATAATGATTCAAATTCAAATTTAATGTTTATTATTTCTTGTTTGTTGGTTAGTTTAGATTTGATATATAGTATTTTGAGATTAAGTGTTTGTTGTGTTTCGATAATTGCTTTTACGTCCTGTTTTATATGTTTTGGAATGTGGGTGCTGGTCACTTTAACAAGGAGATGGAAATTAATTAAATTGTTAATTAGAAATAATAAGGAGTTGCTATATAATGGTATATTGTGAATACATATATATAAGGTGTTTTAGATGATAATGAAGCAAATTTTAGGATAGTTGATGGTATGAAGGAATGAATCAGGCAAAGGTGATAGCAAAGGTGATAGGCAAAGGTGATAGAATACCCATATTTGTTACAGTTTGAAAATCTGATCAAGATAGACATCGCCAAAGGGTCGTTACTTAAAAACTAGTTGATAGATTAAAGGTCTTAAATCATCGAAATGAGTGTATTTGAAAATTAGCTGTTACCATTGGCAATTCACCCCAAAATTAGCCAGAATAAACGAGTAAAAGGTAAATTAACTGCTAACTACCCTTCTTCTTAAGGACACAGCTTCACCTATCATGTAATACCTTACTCACTTGGTCTGTTGTTTCATGAGTTATATGCAATAATTATATTTTATTTTTTAGTGAGCCTCATTACCTGATTTGGGTTTTTATATTTTGACCATCAAGAAAACCAATTTTTGTGACACAAAAACGAGCTCCACAAATTGGCAACATTTGTTTTTGCAACTTTTATTTGAATCGTAAATTACTCGGACATGATAAGTCGTGATGACTCGACACAATAAGAATAATAAAAATTTACTACTCTAGGTTTTTCTGTGCAAAATAAAAACGCTGTTACTTGTTAGTGGCGAAGAATATTTGAATAATGTGAAATTTTGATACTTTTCAGTTGAAAGAGAAAAGGGCGGTTCATTTACCTCAAAATAATTGCGTTTGACTCTCCTAAACTTTCTGATTTGAAAGCATTTGCTGGTTTTATCAGAAGTGGCATACTTGTTGAGTAATTGAGCCTTGAAAATTGTAATTTACAAACACAAATCATGCCGTATATACATGAACCCTACAAAATAAAACGTCTGAAACTAGTTTATTTCAATTCAATTTAGACTTTAGAACACCTTACAGATGTTGTATACTACTAGACCCATTTGTTCAAGTGTCACTGATTGAGGTTATGAATAAAAAAATACCAATTGATGCAACTAGATTTATTCGTTTATAACAAGAGAGAAAACATGTTTCAATTCTTTTCTTGATTCTTTGTAAAATGGCACTAAATCAACAAAAGGCCTTACTATAATTCAAAAGTCTAATTGTTTTGAATTTCATAACTCATGTATCATTAACAACTATTCACTTACACGTCCCTTCAATTAATTCAGCTGTCTCAATTTCCTCTACTTACTTTCCTTTGGTGTCTCCCTCAAGTATTTCAAGATTTAGCTCGTCCCATCCCCATCTAATAAAACAACCCAGGGCCATTTAATCTTTTGTTAAAATGCAATTGAGTCCTACGTCCAAACTCACTTGAAATACTATTATCATCATATAGTGACTGCAAAGAAACTTCTTTACTATAATTTCTCCAACAGTCTTTACGCTTAATTAAAATTAAACTCATACAAGTCATCACATCATCGTTATTATAGACCTAATAATAAACCCATTACCAATATGAATATTCCAACAATAACACTAAATATTTTTATATTACCCTCAAAGTTAAATCTTTCAACTGGTTCAAATTCAAAATTATTAAAAATTCGATTATCATTATCTGAATGAAAACTATTGGTCAGTGAGTGAACAACATTAATTAAATCGTATCTCTTAATTGCAAGAACAACAAGCATAACAAGTAGGATGGGTATTGCATTATAAGTCGAAATTGATCTTATACTTTTAGGAGATACAGTTGTCATAAATTGAAAGTGTTGATGATAACAAAAAATTACATAATCACAGGTACCAATTAATGTATGGATGAATTTTTTGTCAGAAAAATTTTAAAACTGGTGATTCGTTGGACTTTATTTGATATTAAAGCGTCTGCTGAAACTGAGTCCTTCATTGTATTGCTCTTTCAAAAGTGAGAACCATTAATATGAGCCGTTTATTGTGAGAATTCAAATTGCAAAAGTTATTAAATAAAATTAAAAATTTAATAATAAGATGGCCGAGATTTACTAAACGTAACTTAAACTGAGACACCAGGGCTAATCTAAAAAGCTCCAATAAGCATATCCAATCTAGTCAAGTTTAAATTACGAGCTTGAGAGATTTGATACACAGAGTACACCTAATTTCAGATCCACAATTATAAATCAATAACAGCTATTGTCTATTATTGATCATATATCCATGAAGAAGGATAGAGTATGCACTTGTAGTTACGTCTCCAGATAGATCGTATTAAAGTTCAAAAAAGAAAGTTTTCCATGCATGGAAATATGGCCCTGATTGAAAAATTAATCCGAATCAACTCGCATAACATACCACTCCTTGCAGCTGAAATTGCCTCCAAAACAGTATTAACGTTGCTACGAACTAATTCGCCCTAACTAAATAATTTAAGGGCGGAGATTGCCCACGGCGTTATTTCATTTATTATACTTCTCGATCGTCGGTCTCTTTTCAGCTTTAACCTTTTATACTGATAGTAATTGTTTTAGATTTATCACTAAACATCTCGTGCGCTGAATAGTGTGGTTTTTGCTATGGCGTCAGGTATTTAATAAACTATACATTAATTGTTTAACGGCGAAATTGAACAATAATTTGGCTTCTTAAATCTATTATTAAAGATAAGAAGATCTAGGAAAATGTTTCAAAATTGAATAAGATTTCTTTACTAATGTCAGTTAAAGATTTGAAAACTTCATTTGAAGAAAGAGATCCATCAACTGAAGAGTTATCTTCATTAGATCCAGATTCATACTTACAGAAAGAAATAGAATATGAAGGTCAACACGATATAAACTATCGAAATTGTTCATGGCAGAAAACAGCTGGTTTATTATTCAGTGAATATATATGTTTGGCAATGATGAGTTTCCCCTGGAGTTATTCGATACTAGGATTGGGATTAGGTTTAATTATCACAGTTATTGTTTCATTATTATGTTTATATACTGGTTTAATCATTGCTGATTATTGTGCTGCTTATCCTCATTTAATTAATGTATGTGATATTGGACAACATTTGATTTTTGGTAAGAAATGGGTATGGTATGCAACTGCGATTGCATTTTTGTTGAATAACACATTAATTCAAGCATTACATGTTTTAGTCGGAGCTAAATATTTCAATACAATTAGTGATAATACTACTATTTGTTCAATTGTGTTTGGGGTAGTCACTGCCATTATTTGTTTCTTGTTCTCCTTGCCTAGAACATTCAGTCATATGTCTTCAGTTGCTTGTTTTTCAGCAATTACAATGTTTGTGGCAGCTATATTATCAATTGTATTTAGTGCTATTCAAGATCATCCTTATAAATATGATCCAGCCACACCAGTGACTTGGAATGCATGGCCTGCAAAGGATGCAAAATATGTCAATATAATGTCAGCAGTTTTGAATATTATCTATACATTTGTTGGTCAAATCACTTATCCTTCATTTATATCACAAATGAAAAAGCCAAAAGATTTCAAAAAGGCTTTAGTGGTTGTCACAATTTGTGAATTGATATTATACGCGTTAGTGGGTTCAATAGTCTATGTTTATATAGGGACTGATTATATGACTGCACCTGCATTTGGAAGTTTACTTGGAAACTACAAGAAAATAGCCTTTAGTTTTGCATTACCTACTATTTTATTCCTTGGTTCATTATATAGTAATGTTTCTTCACAATTTTTATTCCAACTTATTTTCAACAAGGGAAGTAAACATAGAAATGAACATACGGTTGTTGGTTGGTCAACTTGGTGTGGATTAAACGCTGGATTTTGGATTATTGCATTTGTAATTGGTGAAGTTATACCGTTCTTTAGTGATTTATTAAGTTTAATGAGTTCATTATTTGATTGTTTCTTTGGCTTTATATTTTGGGCTTTAGCTTATTTCAAATTGAGAAAATTATACTACTACAAAAAGGAAGGAATCAATATATCGTTTTGGAAGTTGGTGCAGATTTCAAATTGGTATACAAGATTAGAAATACTATTGAATGTGATTATCTTTATAATTGGTCTTTACATATTAGGACCAGGTCTATATGCAACTATCCAGAGTATAATATGGTCATATCAAGATAGTCTATATGGAAACCCATTCAGTTGTGTAAGTAATGCAATATAAATCTATAAAGTATTTTCAGCTGTATCCCAAATAATAGTAACCGGACCATCATTAACTAATGCCACATCCATCATGGCTCCAAATTCACCATCTTTGACTTTATCTTCTCCTAATTCTTTCCTTAAATTTTCAAGTAATTGTTTATATAGACTTACGGCAGATTCTCCTTTTGCAGCCTTATGAAAATCTGGCTTTGTTCCTTTTTTAACTGTACCATATAATGTAAATTGACTAACTGAAAGTATCTCTCCTTGAATGTCGATAACGGATTTTGACCATGGTTTGCCGTACCATTTCGTAGTTGTGTTTGGAGGTTGACTTAAATCTTCGAAAATTCTCAATGATAACAACTTCTTTGATAATTTATTTACATCTTCTATAGTATCTGTTGTTGAAATACCAACAAGGATCATAAGCCCTTTTCCGATAGATGATATCACTTTTTCTTCAACAGTGACTGAAGCTTGTTTGACTTTTTGAATAACTACTCTCATGTTTGAAAAGTTTGAAAAATTTCGTGTTTCGAGAAGATTGATAACAATACTGCATATAATCGATTTTGCACTAGCCATACTGATGAAAACCCGAATAAGAATAGAGAAAGTACTAGATTAAGTTTTGAATTTAGTCTTTGAATATTAATCATCATTTAATATAAAAGTACAAAAATATTTTAAAGCTGCAAATACTTCAAGTCCCACTGGTTCAATATATTTTGAAGGTAATAAAAATCCATGACTTCCAGAATCTCTTAACTTCAATTGATAAGCCCAATAAGCTCTATTATGATACATGTAATCAAGACTGGTACCTGAGCCTAAATCAGGTAATAAGTCGGCATCTTTATCAATACAAGCAGGTTCGACATTATAATTTGTACCCAGTTGTAATCTTATAGCTTTTGCAATTCCCCATGCTAATTCAACTAAATTTTCTTCATCCCTTGGTTGTTGATCACATGAATAAGCATAAGGATATAAGATTTCTTGTGAATAAGAATGTAAATCAATATATCCATAAATTTTATGATTCTTTGCATTATTTGTATTATTTAAATAATGTTCCCAAATTTTAGATTCAAATGCTTCAAATGGAACTTCACCACTATACTCATCACCACATGCCCAATCTGAAGATTTTGTCCAATGATAATCGTAAGAATGATCAATATCAATACCAAAACATTTCGGAACGGTTGTTTCTTGTCTGTTTTTTCTCCATAATCTATCGGTTGACCAAGTATACGCATATCCATCAGGATTTGAAATTGGAATAAATAAAAAGTCGAGATTTTTTAAGATTTTTGAATTAGGATTATCAACGTAAAAATTCAATAATTGATAAATGGTGTATAAAACTGAACTTACTGAAATCCATTCACGGGCATGTACACCACCAGTTATAACTATAGTTTTTCTTTCTTGATGATTTATATCACCATTATCATTCGGAGCTGCAAAATGAACAACTTTATATTTACGATGTTCATAAGTTTGACCAATTTCTTCAATTTTCAAAACTTGAGGGTATGAGCTTTCAAGTAAATCTAACCATGAGTTAATAGTCTCGTAAGATCTATATTCCTTGAAGAATAATTCTGTAGCTGCATGAATATCACCAGCATTGAAAACTTCTGCAGAGTTTTGCAATCTAGGATATGTTTCATAAATTTTTTGGGACAAGTCGTCGATTATGATTTTATAATCTATTGTTGGGTATCTTTCAATTAACCTTATTAAATTCTCTTCATCAATTTGTATATCTAACGTCTTTTGAATGTTGCTATTACCCCATTTCTTAAAAGTTATAAAACTCTGATTACTGAATGAAGATTGAGTCTTTAAAAAGTTATACAAGTTTTTGTTATTTGAATAGTTAATTCTTATGACTAAATCATTTTGGTATTGTAATAAATCAATTGGATAATCATTTGGATTTAATTTTGAAAAATGTTGTACATGGCCATGAGAATCACTCAATATATCTTTCAAACTGAATGGTATCTGAAATGATAAAGCAAATGGTATAATGAATAGTAGTCCAATGAATTTCATTATGTATAAAAGCAATGAATGAAGTACAGAAGCGTATTGATAATCACAAAAAGCTGCCCGTATAAAACAATTTGGAGAAAAATGTGAAATTGGTTACAACACTCCTGCGGCTTACATTATTCCCTAATTTGGCTAATTACAAATGGTTAGTCAACTTCTTTTCAGTCACGTGACTCGCGATAGTATTTTTTCAATTTGACTCCTAATCAATTTAGATCTCATTACATACTACTCCAGACTTTATTAAGATGCAAAGAAGATTATTTAATAATCTATCTAGTCTTTTAAAAAGACAACAATATAAACAACCATATATTTACCATTCAGTTTCTTATTCAACTACGAAATCAGTTCCATTAACTTCTGAAACTTATTCATCAAAAGTTTCAAGAAATCCAAACTATAAAAAATTAGATGCAAAAGATTTAGATTTTTTTAAGTCTATCATTCCTGAAACTTCAATAATCACCGATAATGATGACTTATTATTTTACAATGAAGATTGGATGAGAAAATACCGTGGTCAATCAAAATTAGTATTAAAGCCAAAGACTACAGAAGAAGTAAGTCAAATTTTAAAATATTGTAATGATAATAAATTAGCTGTTGTACCACAAGGTGGTAATACTGGATTAGTAGGTGGTTCCAATCCAGTTTTTGATGAAATTATTATCTCATTATCTTCATTAAATAAAATTAGATCATTTGATCCAGTCAGTGGTATTTTAAAATTGGATGCTGGTGTTATATTAGAAAATGCTGATCAATATTTACAAGAACAAGGCTATATATTTCCCCTTGATTTAGGTGCTAAAGGTTCTTGTCAAGTTGGTGGTAATGTTGCATGTAATGCCGGTGGATTAAGATTATTAAGATATGGATCCTTACATGGTTCAGTATTAGGTTTAGAAGCAGTTTTACCAGATGGTACAATTTATAACTCAATGCATTCATTAAGAAAAGATAATACTGGTTATGATTTAAAACAATTATTTATTGGAAGTGAAGGTACTTTAGCCATAATTACTGGTATTTCAATATTATGTCCAGCTAGACCACAAGCTCAAAATGTTGCATTTTTAGCTGTTAATTCTTATGAAGCAGTTCAAAAAGTATTTGTTGAAGCTAGAAAAGAATTGGGTGAAATATTATCAGCATTTGAATTTATGGATCAAACTTCTCAAGTATTAACAGCTAAACATTTAGGTATTTCACATCCTATTGAATCTGGAGATTATCCATTTTATATTCTTATTGAAACTTCAGGTTCGAATAAAGAACATGATGATGAAAAATTGGAAAATTTCTTAGGTGCAGCCATGGAAAATGGTTTAGTAGATGATGGGATTATAGCACAAGATGAATCTCAAATACAATCCTTATGGTCTTGGAGAGAATCTATACCTGAAGCTTCAACAATGTATGGTGGTGTTTATAAATATGATGTTTCAATTCCATTAAAAGATTTATATGGATTAGTTGAAGAAGCAAATAAAAAGTTGGAAGAAGCTGGTATTTCAAGTTTAGAAGATGAAGGAAAGCCAGTTGTAGCTGCTTTAGGTTATGGTCATATTGGTGATGGTAATTTACATTTAAATGTAAGTGTTAGAGAATATTCTCCGCAAGTTGAAACAGTTTTGGAACCATTTGTTTATGAATGGATTTCGTCAAAGAAAGGTTCAATTTCAGCTGAACATGGTTTAGGTTTCCAAAAAAAGAATTATATTGGATATTCTAAAAATGATATTGAAATCAAATTAATAAAAGAAATAAAGAATCATTATGATCCAAATGGTATAATGAATCCATATAAATATGTATAAAGACAATAAATAGTAGAATTAAGTTATAATTTTAGTATTAACGCTTTTTCTTCAAATCGCTTAATCCCATTCAACTTTTTCCAAATTCATACTTGCAAGCTGATTGATCACGATACAAATCAACCAATTTGGAATCTCAATTTCAAATTGGTTCTCAAGTTCTTGTTTCAAGTTAACAGCCGCATTACCCTAATTTCAGGTTTTTTCCACTTTTCAAGTTGAGTCTGACCAAAGAAACTGTCATCGTGTAAACAATTCAAGCGAATGACTGGATAATTCAGCTTTGACCGAGAAACTTTTGTATGGAACATATTTGCTCAATGTTTGTATAAAAAAAGTTATATCTACGTTTAGATAAATTTACATTCGACGTTATTATCATTGAGGTTTTAGGTAGAAAATGTAGCAACAAGATTAATAGGATGCTTATCATACAAACTTGAAGTAATCTTTAGGAGTGCTAGCTCGTCCACGATGTTGTGATCTTACTTAAATAACTAAAATCATAAAGATTTCTTTAAGTGTCATATATTGGTAGCATACTAAAAGATGATTTCGTATAAATGAGCTATTGCTGGACTCCAACCGCCCAGGAGCAGATTGCAAGTCTCAACTCTACAGACTGCTATTATGTGCCAAATCTTTATAGATACAGATTAATTCATTACTTAGTAACGCTTGCAGAGATTCCCAATATACGGTTGAAATTAATTTATTACTTAGTAACGCTTGCAGAGGTTCCCAATACACGATTGAAGTACATTTCACATAATCTACAACATCTCAAGATTATAGACACGCATATTTCAAATAATGAACGTGTGCATCAAAATTTTAAAATTTTGAAAAAACAATCTATTATGGTATGCATTATTATAGACTTGCTTAAAATTTTGAAAAAACGATCTATTAAGGTATGCATTATTAAAGACTTGCTTCAATTACCAAGTTCATTGGAAATAATTTATCTCGAACAAGTTTTTGGACTTGAGTGCATTGATTTTTCAAATTGTTGAACTTTATTCTATGTTAAATTTATAAATTTGTCGAATTCTGTTAGTGTGATTAAGAAGAAAATTCGAGAAAAATTGTTTGCAAATAAGAATGTAAACACTTTTCAACTAGTAGATTCGAAAACAAAGGTTATAAGTATAAGGATGATGAAAATATAAAGCTTTGGCTTAAACAGTATTACGAAGATTGGTCAAATCCAGTATTTATCTTTTATGAAGAGGATACAAACAAGGAGGTGGAAAAAGAATGTAGATTTAAACATGATATGAGCCTGTATGTTTCATCAGATGTTAGGTAGCTTTTAGGTACGCAAACATCGATTACTTGAAATTTATAATTGTTTTACATTGGGATGCGAATACTATAATGCTAGCCACGGTTCGAATTTTAAAACTGCTCTAAGTTTTTTGGTAGATGTCCTTCTTTAAATCTCACTGTTTTTTTACCAAGCTCATATGATTCTTTGATGAACTGAAATTTTGGTTGCAAAATAATACAATTCATACTTTTCAGTTTTGTGTAAGATTTTCATTATCAACACATTTTTTTTTTCCATCAACCAAAATTGAACCCAAATCAAATCAACAACTAAATTTTCAATTTATGACGATACATTCATTTATAATATTCGATAGACATTGCAACTGTATATACAAAAGAGAATATAGTCATGAATTAAATAATAATCCACTTTCAGGTCCTATAAATAAAAATAATGATTCAAATAGTTCAAAACTTTTATTTGGTATTTTATATTCATTAAAAACAATAGCATCAAAACTAATACCAGAGGATAATATAAATGAATTACGATCATTTAATATAGGTGATTTTAGAATACATTTTTGGGAATCATTAAGTAGGTTTAAATTTATACTTATTACTAATAAAGAAGTGAATATTGATTTACAATCTATTTTATTTCAGTTATACCTGAAATATTTCATTAAATATGTTGTTGAGAATGGATTACTGCCTATTGAATTTAAGTATTATGAAAAAGATCCCAAGGAGAATGAAGTAAGTGCAAAGATAAACAACGGGAAATTTATAGAAGAAACTGATAAATATTTACAAACATTATCGATATTTTAAATATACTTAAACGATTAGTGACTGGAATCCGACGAAATCTCTTTCCAACGAAATCTCTTTCCAACGAAATCTTTTTCCGACGAAATCTCTTTTCCCACGAAATCTCTTTCCTAAGATAATCTCTTAGTAGTATATAAACGATGTAATCTTTCTTAGTGACTGGAATCCGACGAAATCTCTTTCCAACGAAATCTCTTTCCGACGAAATTTCATTCCTAAGATAATCTCTTAGTATATAAACAATGTAATCATTCTTAAACGTGATATACACGATGATTGTTCATCCATTGATGATAAATATTGTACTCTACCTGTACAACGTTACAATGAAGCTAAATACTAAACAATTTTTTTTAAACAACATGTAGAAGGAGATTAGCTACGGCAAAATCTATATCAGCGATCTTAACTTTGGCCTCCAGATAAAACGATGAATTATTTTAGACTACAAACAATAAAGATACGACTTCTACACTGTAGTTATGTGACCGTTCATACCGTTCATTCGTCTACAAGTCGTTCCATTATGGTTATTCGATTAAATATTAAATCTGTCAATAACTGGATACAGAAATATGTCAAATAATCGGCATTCCGATTTCGATATTTTTTTTGTTTATCTAAAAACTTTAGCCTCATTATGAATAAATTTATATAAATATATATCCATCTACCAGGTCTTTATTACATTCATTTATATTTATAGAGTTATTAGACGCATTTCATACTTAACACATCATGGCGTCATCATTATTTAAATTTGATCAACGACCTAGGGTCTTCAAAAGCATTTATCATGAAATTATCGTAATTATATTAGTCTGTATGGCTCAATTTCTATCTCAAGCTGGGGTTACAATGTCATTATCCACTATGAATATTATGCTAAATTCTTTTCAAGTAACAGATAAAACTATACAAGTATGGTTTATGGGTGGTTATTCATTATCAGTTGGTACTTTTATACTTTTCAGTGGTAAATTAGGAGATTTATTTGGTCTTAAAAAAATATTCATAGTTGGTTGGATTTGGGTTTCATTATGGAGTTTAATTACTGGTATTTCATATTATTCAAAATCAATAATTTTCTTTATTATATGTCGTGCTTTTCAAGGAGTTGGTTATGCATTGTTATTACCTTGTGGTATGGGAATTTTAGGTCATATTTATCCAAATGGTAAAAGAAAAAATTTAGCGTTTGGTTGTATTGGTGCAAATGGGCCTATTGGAGCTATGGTAGGTGCTTTTATGGCTGCTGTTGTAGGACAAACTTGGTGGTGGCCATGGGAATTTTATTTAATTACGATATTAAGTATTATACTATTAATTGGTTCAATTTTCTTTATTCCGCATTTATCAAATGATGAAATAAATGGTGAAATTACAATCAAGAATGTTTGGCAAAAATTGGACATATTTGGAGCACTAACTGGTATTATTGGATTAATATTATTGAATTTTATTTGGAATCAAGGTCCAGTTGCAGGTTGGGGCAAAGCATATATTATAGTAGTATTAATTATATCAATTTTGCTAATTGTTTCATTTTTTATAATCGAATTAAATTTCAGTACTCATCCATTATTACCAAGATCAATTTTTAATATTAAAGTCGGTTTAATCCTTGCTTGTATTTCATTTGGTTGGGGTTCTTTTGGTATCTGGCAATATTATTATTGGAATATAATTTTAAATCTTCGTCTTTATACTGCAATTGAAGGTGGTTTGACATATACTCCGTTTTTAGTAATGGGTACAATTGCAGCAATAACAGTATCTTTTATAATTATACATACAAAACCAAGTTACATTATCTCATTTGCAACTACTTGTTTTATGGTTGGTTGTATTATGTTATCAGTCATGCCTGTTGAACAATCATATTTTAGAATTTCAATGGGTCAAATGTTTATATTATGCTGGGGAATGGATTTAAGTTTCCCAGCTGCATCAATAATATTATCTGATATTTTGCCACAACATCATCAGGGAATGGCAGGTTCATTGGTTACAACAATGGTTAATTATTCAGTTTCATTATTTTTAGGTATTTCATCATGTGTTGAAATTGAAATTTTTAAACATAATCAAGATCAATTGGGAAGTTATAGAGCTGGATTATATTTTGGTATTGGAGTAGCTGCTATAGGTGTAATATGTTCATTTGTATTAATATTTTTGACAAAAGATGATTTAAACGGTAATGAAGATTTAGTTGAAGAAGTTGAACATAAACATGAAGAAATTGAAGTTCGAAATTATGAAATTAATGATGAATCTGATGAAAAGGAAGAAATTAGATAGAAATATATAGATTATAGAGTTTATTTATAGAATGTCATAATTATTTATTAATACATATATTTATTACTTTCATGTTTTGCACCCAATTTATTTATTGATTATGTGTCTGTCCGAAACAGGAAATCATCTATTATTTTTTTTCTTAATGCTTCCCCAACGTAATAGATTTTGAAAAACTATAAATAGACAACAAATTCCAAAAGATTCAATTTAACAGATAGTAATGAAGTTTAATATATTGGCACTATTATTATCACTCATACTGGCTGTATACTGTCAACGAGTCATACATCTATCTTCACATTCAAATACAATACTATTTGACATAGATCAATCAAATACAACAATACAATTTGAAAAAACCTTGGGAGATGCAAATACTCCAGTCTTATTATTCAAATATGACAAGATTAAGGATTTAAATTTACCAAATTTTGATTATTTGGTGTCAAATTCAAAATTAAATGAATATTATCTAATTGATGAAGGTTTTTCAATACCTAATGACATTGAAGATGTTTATCAAGATACATTAATAGAGGAAATACTGTTTAAGATTGTTAATCCAGGTACTTATATAATCTACACGCCACCAGTCAAACCATTTGAATATAAAGTGTCCATTAACGAAGCTGGTTTCTTTGGAAAGTTCGATCAAATTGTGTTTTGTCTAGTTAATATCTTTTATAATTTCCTAATTCACAGATTGTTCAAAGGAAATACTAAAATGTATTCCATGACTAGAAATATCATCTTATGCAAAGTTGCATTGTTTTCAATCTCATTCATTTTATTATTTTTCAATTTTCAAATTTTTAAATATACCGAAATTTTGAATGGTTCGGCAGAAGATTTATTTACCATTTTGTTTCTTATGGGATATGGAACGACCATGGAAAAAATACCCAAATCAAGTTATTTTTCAATTTTGTTTATAATTTTTCCTAATTTTTTAAATCGATTTTTGGACTTAAAAGAAGATTATAAACATTTAATCACGATAAATAATTCACATTATAATATAATTTGTGGAATTTTGGGAAATGAGAAATTTGATGGAATGCAATGGTTAGATCGAATGAAAAAGGAGAAGAAGATTGGTCAATTTGCTCCTATAATAGCTGCATTATTTGGATTATCTAAATCATTCAAATGCTATATATTTATAAAATACATGAGAAGAACAATGAGAGAAATGAGTGAGAATGGACCAAAGACTAGATTTAAAGTTAGTGTTTTCTTATGGTTGTTTAGTTGGTCATTTATCGTTGCTGGATTATCACCTACTCCATCAAATTATTCAAGTTTTATAAATATAAAAGATTATTCAGGTATAGCGAAAGATGTGTTATTGAAATCATTGAGAAACAAATATATACTCTATTATCTAGATGAGTTTCATTGGTTTATATTTTGGTTAATTTGGTATAATTATAAAGATGGTAAAATTGATAAAATAGAATAGTCAATTGGTAGCATATATATACAATATACAGGATCACTGTTTATTTATTTTTTATTTTTTTTTTATTACGAAATAAATTGAACTAATTAAAGTTACATTCCAATTAGAAACAACTTACATCTAGACTCAAAATAATACATGTCACAAGAAGATCAAGAAAATGAAAGGAGCGCAATCAAAAGTAATGCCACAAATTTTTCCAAAAAACGACTACTTTCTGAAATTTCAACAAATATAATGCCAACATCAACAACAACAAAGAGAAGACAGTCATTAGGTTTTGAAATTGCAAGTATAAAACATCAACAACCGACGAAAATACCAACTATAAATTTACCACCACCAAGTACAACAAGCTCAAGTAGATCTTTACCTAATGATTTTCAAGATCGGATATTGACAATACAAGATAGATTGAAAAGAAAAGGACAGGTTAATGATAATATAAATAAACCAAAAGAGTATAAACCTAGAAAATCAGGCTTTTTGGTATCTAATAATGAATTGCAACAGAAATATTATGGATTGAACGATGAATATAAGGAGAAGCTAAAGAAGATAGAAGATTTAAGTTCAGAATTAAAGGGTCTAAAGCTTATACATCGAAATTATCAATCTAAGATAGAGATACTCATGGGTCAATATCAATCAAACATGAATTTAATAGAAGATTATGAAATGCAAATTATTAAGAATGTAGAAAATGAAGAAAAGATGATCAATTTAAAACTTAGAGAGAATAAAATAAAATTAGAGAATCAGTTTAAGGAATTTGAATCGGTTACAAATTTGGAAATCCAAGACGCAAAGAGTTATAATTTCGAGAATGTAATTAATCAAATCAAGGTATTGAAAGAAGAGAAAGAGAAGTTAGCGTTATCGATCAAAGAATCTAAGTTGTCAAATGATGAGAAATTGAAAATAGAGAATGAGAAATATGAAGAAAGTATCAAATTGGAAATAGAACCATTTGTTACCAAATTAAATGAGATCAGGACAGAAATATTAGTAAAAGGAGCAGAATTGACTCAATTAGAATCTATTCATGCTTCGTTAATGACAGATTTAGAATCATCACAACTTGAAATTAGACAGTTAAGAGAAGAAATAGGATCAATTGAAAAGATAATGAATTCATATCATTCAACAAAATTATCTTACGAAAATGAATCACAAGAATTAGAACAAAAAATAGCTGTTGAATCTCAAATAGATGAAAAGAATCAAGACAATTACAACTCAATATACCAAGATTATCAAGAAGTTTCTTCAAAATTGGAAATTAATGAAAATTATCGTCGAAATTTAGAAAATTCAATAATGCAATACGAGAATAAATTTAGAATCTACATCATATCAAGCACTTCTCAAAATTATAATAAGAACCTTTCACCCAAGACTCCAATCACGTTCATAATTGATGAATTTTCATTCTTTATCAAGAGTGTAATGAAGCAGAATATAAGTATAATTACAAACAACATACCAAGTCCAATTTTAATCAAGAGTATAATTCAAATTATAGAAAAAAAGAACTGGACATTCGAATTAAGTTATCAATCTATGATATTTAATGTAATTGGTAAAAGTGTATTTAAAAGTGATAAGATAATGATTGATGATGATTGCAATATAACTGACAGTGATGAAGGTGTTATTATCCATACTGTTCATGTTAAAGGAAGTAATACGATGAAGAATATCGAGAATAGACTCACTTTGATCGATTTTTCAAAATTGAACACTGTTGAACAGGTGCAATTTTTAAAGAGGTTTGATAGTGATAGAGTAAGAGTGGATGAGATTGATGAGGTTGCTAATTCAGTTGTTTCTAATCTGAAACCTATTTTTGTTTGTGCAATAGATGAACAAGTTGATAAATTTAATGAAATTTTACAAAGTTTGAGAGGTATAGAATGTCCATATAGAATCAAATAAACAATTCAAAAGTATGTTAGAATTATAAAATCTCTCTAACATTTTCTCGAGTTCTTGTTTAACTTATAAAAATCTCTTATAGTTGGTCAGTTGGTAGCGTCATTTATTAATCTCGCAATATGATTGGTCAATTGGGTACCGAAAATTTATAATCTCATGCTAATGTCAGTATTCTATAGTTGAAAAATAGATCTTGAGCTGCAGTTTGTTATTCTATAGCTCTCCCTCTACCAACCTTGCTGGTTCACGAAATATTCGCAATTTCATTTGGCGCTACCATCTGACACTAAGGAGCAAAATCAAAACCAATTTTTATTACACAAAAACGACGTCACAAATAGACAACTTTTCTTTTTGCAACTATTATTTAAATTGTATATTACTTGAACATGACTACTTTTTGCAAGCTTACGCTAATTGGATTATGATCCTCTGCTCTTTTAGTTTATCTTATAAAGCTGAATAACATTAAATATTGTCAATTGTGAAGTAAAACTCGTTAATTTGAATTTTTGATATTTTTCAAAAATCAAATAATGAAGGGGTCCGATTGTTAAATTTTTAGATACATTAGAATCTTCTTGACTTTCTGAATCTAAAACACTTGTTGTCTCCTCATGGAACTGCGTAATCGTGGAGATATTTGAGTGTATAAATAAGGTTTTCGCAAAGACATCTATACAAAGCATACACAAATATAATCAATTGCAACATTTGAAACTCATTGAATTTAATGCATTTGCATTTGAATAACACCATGTAAAAGCCATTTCATCAAAACGACCTCTGAATGAAAAGTGATTCGAGTAATTTTGATTTTAAATCTTGGCTAATACATTAAATTACTTCAACGGCACCTGAACGTTTAAGCAACCCATATTTATTGTAACTCAGTCTCGAGAATATGCTGCAAAAGCCCACTAGTTGCCATCACTTGTAGTTCAAAACTTTTTAAAAATTTAGCTAATTCAAAAGGAAATTTGTTTATAAATCACAAACAATTCAATAAAATGTTAAGCTATCTTGAAATAAAAGCTTAAATCTAATTCTCAGGTGTTAAACGTACATGTAATTTCATCTTTCAGGATTGTCCAACCCTATATATTGAAACCAGACCATTAAAACTTTATCTAGATCGCTAAATTGACCATACCCTTGAAGTAATACCTCGCAGTTATCCCATATAGCTTTGCTAATTACCAATAATCTACTTTTGATAGCATTTTATCTTATTTTAATGAATTTCAATTTTTCGGCCCTTCGATAAAAAAAAAAAAATATATTAATTAAATATCATCAAGATCAACTTGCTTGTTTGAGTTTGACATTTACTACACTGTTTAAGGTGTTATTGACTATTTTAGATTATTAGTTTTGATTGGTTTGATCCTTAAAAGTATGATTAATCAAACAATATAAATTCATGATTTTTGAAGAAATAATAACAGAAGGTAGAAATCATTCTGATGCAAAACGTAAAGCTAAACAACTTCTCGATAATTATAAAGAATTAAAGAAGTTTGAAGAAATTTATAAACAATCAAGTTCCATAAATAAAGTAAAATTAAGGCAACCAAAAGTTAAACAAAAAATCTTAAATTTAATTCAGTCAGAATTAAAGAAGAGAATTAATCCTGAAGAGACATTTGAAGTATGGCATGAAGATGACAAAGAAACTTCAAATTCATCTTGCATCGATGAGAAAATAGCAAACATTTTAAAATCCAAAGATGGAGAGTCTGATCATCATGAAATTAGTGAAAAATTTCATAATTTTATTAGTAAGTTTGATAATTCTGAAAGTTATACCAAAAAAAAGTTTATTATAGAAACTCATGGATTAGAAGTATTACCTATTTTAGATGAAGAAGATCCTAATAATCAAAGAAGTCATTTGAATAAATTAACCACATTATTACATTTAAGTATATTAAGAAAAAATTGGGATATAGCATACAGGCTATTCTGCACAATTATTAGATTCCCAAATGTTGACATTAAATTAATTTGGCCATTGGGTGCTGAAATATTATCACAAATATCAAATGAGAAACTTGAAATGTTTTACAATTATTTAACTAGTTTTCATATAACTAGAAATTCATATAATCCTCAAAATTCAATAATGGCACCTGTTTGGAGAACAGGATCTATTAGTATGGTTCCATTATATTTAATAACTTCATTGTGGTTTGATTTTACACAACGAAAATTTGATTCAGTAATTGAAAAAATTAATGAATTGATTTTGGAACCACCTTATGATTCAGAAGGAACGTTATATTACATTCAGACATTATGTTACTTGTTTAAATCTATTGAAATGGTACAGGCTTATCAAGTTCAAGATGATTTGGATAAAATATCTGAATTAGATCAACCATATAGATCTAAAGATGAATTATTAGCTGAGTTGGATTCATTCCATGATAAAATTTTGGATAATTTGAATAAATGTGAAGAGTTTGAATTTGAAACTCCACAAAATGAAATTACAAAACAAATGGAAATGTTGTATGATATAGTGAATGAAAAAGAAGGGTTAGTAGAGGAAGAAGTTGATGGTGATGATGCTCATAGCATTGAAAGAAGTATATTAATTCAGAAAGTCGATGATGATGATGCTAATAGTTTTGAGAAGGGTATAATTACAGATTCAGAATATCCCATAGATAATGATGATGCTTTTAGTTTTGAAGAAAGTGTAAATGGTGACGACGAAATAGAAAGCGATTTTGATATAGACGTTGCTGATGATGAGGACAAGTTAGCAGATGGATCAAATCAAGAATTGAATAATGATGAGGACAAGTTAGCAGATGGATCAAATCAAGAATTGAATAATGATGAAGTCGATATGAGCGCAATATATGGTCTTTTCGACTTATAATAAGAGATTCATAATCATTAGCAACAACTCAACCTTATAAATGGTATGCATTTGCAACATATGATGCACATTTTGTTTTTTTAAACTCCAACGGTATCAACCTTGATCTGCGCACTAAATTTGAGGCATCAACAGGACAGAATTTAGAAACATTCAATAGAACAACAATTCCAGCACGACAATCTCCATTCTTAAGACAAATAAAACGTAGATTATGTTTTGAGCAAGCGTATTTCATAGTTTTGAGATCCAAAATAAAGCTGTAAAGTCTTCAAAATAGCATTTTTATTCTTATATGGCTTTATCACGTGACTTTAAATTTTGCTAACTATAGTGACGGAAATAGAATTTTTGACAGCATTTACAAATGAAACTAACATCATTCGATAGGTAAGGAAAAAGTGAGTAGTATTAATTAGGGCAATTTCTTTTCAATCTTACTGTGCAGAAAGCTATTGACAGTTTTAACATTCTCTAATTTTCAGGGGTTGGAATTTTTTGACACAAACAAAAAATCTCCAATTCTCGCCACTTTATGAGTGATAAGTTGATCAATAAGTACGTGGACATTAACGTAGTGAACTCTCAATAAAAGCGATTGTTATATAGTATCGTACTTGAAGTTTGGATATGTCTGACTTGAAGAGCTCAATTTCGATCATTGTTCCGTAAATAGTTATTGAAATTATTCACTTTATTGAATTAATAAAGTCTTCGGAACTTTAATAAAGTTGTCAAAAACAGTATAAGTTATAGTCTGCTTTTGTCCGTAAGTATTTATTATAAAGTTACATCATTATATTTATATAAGTTCTAATAATAAATTCTTTAATTCATCATTTGAATCAACTATCATACCATTTGAATTTGTTGAATTTCCATTCATTTGATTATTATTAACTGATCCATTTGCAATACTTACATTTCCATTACTATTATGACCATTTTTTTTTTCATTTTCCATTAATATTTGATCATCATTTAACATTAAATTAAATTTTGAATCATCTCCCAATTGAAATAAATGAGGATATGTTTGATAAGTATTATAAAAATCTTCAATTGATAAAATTGTATCCTTTGAAGAATTTTTACTCTCTTTATTCTTTTCTTCTTTTTTGTCATTATTTAAATCTATTATATCATTATTCCAATATTTATTCTTTCTAAATTTTGTACAATCAATCATTGATTCAATTACTTGTTTTAGATAACTTTCCAAACCTAAACTTATCAATTCCAAAACATTAGGTTGTATATTGTTTGCACCTCCAATTAAACCATGTTCTCGACTTATCATTTTAACTATACTTGTTAATTGATCTTTATCTGGTAATTCATAATTTTGACATGCGAGCGGAGTATTTATACCATTGACTATATCACTTTGCCATTGGACTAATGAATTCACATTCAATTGTTGTTGCTCCTTATCTTGAATCATAGGAATTTTGGGAAGTATAGAATGACGAGTTAAGGTAATAGATGAATTTAATTTATTCTTCTTACCACCTGAGTCCCTTGTAATATTCTTTATTCTCCTTCTTTCTTTTATAGGTAAGGCCATAATATTCGATTTAAATTTCTCATATTGAGTAGATTTAACTTTATTCTTAGATATAGATGATAATGAAGATTTTTTATTCCAAAACGATGAAAATTCATTTGATGTTGAGCCTAAAAATTCATTACTATTTGTATCTTTTAGTGAATTTGCAAAATTTAATAATAATAATTTATTATGATATTGTAATAAGTTTCTCTCCTTTAAAATTGGTGTTATTATTGATACTAACTCAGGTCGAGATAATTTTCCAACTAAAAAATAACTTAAAGTTTCATGATATTTTTCCCAATCTTTTGCACCCAATTTAGATTGAAATTCTCGTATAAGTCTTTCCAATTCAATTCGTTTGTTTGATTTTATTTTGGAATTTGATGGTGGTGGTGGTGGTGGTGGTTGATCTTTATTACTGTTATTATTTATAGGTGCCGTGGGTGTTGGTTGGGATGGTTGTTGATTATTATTATTTTGAATTGGTTGTGTTATGGGTACTTGTAATTGGGTCTGTGATTGTTGTTGTGGTGATAAATCAATCATGTTGATCTATTAAATTTAGCTGCAAAATTGATAATTCAAATTATTATTGAGCTAATAATGAAAAATTAATGGGTATAAATTAATAAATAAATGTTAATCTATGAAGATAAAAGCTAATGATTTGCTTCTATTTATATGTGATTTATATATATATGATGAATCTCTGTTAATCTGTATTATTTTCTTTGATTGATTGATTGATTAATGGATAGTAGTATTATAGATGATTCATTAGTTTCTATGGTTATAAAAGTTAATCTTGTGTTTTTCGGTCTCTAAGTAATTTTTTTTTTTTTTTATTTCTTCAGTTTGGGATGGGCACGACCTGTATATATATTATCGAATTTGCAACCATTTTTATTTATATATATTTCGTTAATTTCAGATTGTAGAGTTGATAGAAGGGATAACAATAATACAATTATTCGATAATGATTTGTAAGTTAAGTATCTGGACTGGTTGGTTAGTTGATAGCATAAGTAAGTCAGTTACTGGTGATAAATCGGTAAAGTTTTATATAAGGTCAAAATCCAAGGACAGGATTAAAAGCATAAAAGGGTGAGCCTTTCATTAAAGAGGGTAATTTTTAACTGGAATTTGGAACGTTGATCCAGTAATTCACTCTAAAGTAGAGAATTCATTTAAACTTGCTCATTTTTTCCATAAATTGAAACCGATACAAGTCTTGATTCATGCCGATGTCCCAGAGTAAATTTCTATTTGGAAGATAACTGTAGCTGCTGCTTTGTGAATAAATTAATCAATTTTTATTAAAAGTGTTGACAAATCGGATTGTTTACCATTTTAGTCGGCTCTATTCCCGGTATTTTTTTTAGTCAAATTTATTACAAATTATTTTATTACTAAACAATAGAAAATTATGAAGACAATTTGACAAATTTGTATAAAGATAGATAATAATGGCATTATTTTAACAATTCGTTTCAATTTCATCAATAACTTTTTCAAGAGTAAAACAACATTTGATTCAAAAATGGCTGAGCATAATGAGGTTAAGAATAATCAAATATCAGAAAATTCAAGTGCATTATCTAATAATACTATAAATGAGTATGAAGCGGATGAAGAAGCTATTGCTGAAAATGCTATCGAGAAAGAAGAATTACCATTACAGCGTACAAGTACCAAGGTATCATTTTTCAATGAAAGATTCACAGCTCATCGCATTTTATTAGTTTGGAAATTTCTAAAAATTTATTTAATTATAAGTATTGGATGTCTTAGTGTATTTTCAATATATTGGGGATCAATGTATCAAAGAGAAACAAGATTAAAAAATTTGAGAATGTTAGTGGTGATTGAAGATGATCAAACTATAGATTCGGTACCTCCATTATTTGGAAATCAAATTAAAGAAGTTCTAGAAACTAAAGAAGCTAAAGAGTTAGGAGATTGGCATATTTATAATAGTACTGAATTTTCAAAAATTGCACAACGACATAATAATAACTCAATTGAACAAGAAGTAATGAGACAAATTCATCATCAAAATTATTGGTCATCAATATACATAAAACAAAGTGCGACTTATAATTTATACAATGCTATTATAGATGGAGATTCTTCATATAATGTATCAAATTCATCTATTCTATCATATTATGAAACTGGTAGAGATATAATTGCAACTGCTCAATATGTAACACCATCAATTGAAACAATCGAAAGAATGTTTTTAGACAGAAATAACATTACTCAATCACTTATAAATATAATTGGAAATATTCCAAATAATCAAAATTCATTACAAGTGTTAGCTCAATCATTACAATTTCAATTTTATGATATGAGACCATCTACCTCAAGTGTATTAATAGCTCCATTACAAATTGGGTTATTATACATGATCATAGTCACTTTTTTCCAATTTCAATTCTTTGCTGATCTACATATGGGAGTAGTTAAGGTTTTAAAAGGTAAACATTACCTAATGTATCGATTATTTACATCAATTTTTTCATATTTTATAATCAGTCTCATGTTTTCATTAGTTACATTAGCTTTTCAAGTTGATTTTACTGTTACTTTTGGTAAATCTGGTTTTTTGGTATACTGGATGGTTTCATTTTTGACTATGACTGCAGTGGGGACAATGAATGAAATTGCTGCTTTATTATTGATACCTATATATCCACCATTACTAGGATTTTGGTTAATATTTTGGGTCATTATCAATATTACACCTACATTTACTCCATTGGCTTTATGTCCTGAATTTTTCAGATATGGATATGCTTTACCGTTACATAATAGTTATGAGATTTCAAAAGTTGTGTTTTTAAACACTTGGAAAGGTCAATTTGGTAGAAATATAGGGATTATAATTGCATGGGATGTTGTTTTGGTGGTATCACAACCATTCATTATAATATTGTTTGGTAAACAAATGGCTAAGAAAATGCAAAAGGCTGCAAAAAAAAAATAAGAAACAATGTAAATAGAAAAGAAGAAAATAATACAAACCAGATTTGAACGGGAATAAAAATTGTTTTATCTCCGAAGTAGATGTATTTTAATTTTTAATGAGGCTGAAGTACATAACGATCTGTTTGATTAAGAACTCTGAATCCATGTGAAGAATGAACCTGAAATCAACCAAAAGGTTATTGAAGAGACCAACTTGTATTAATCTCGTATCTTTGAAATATCCGTTGGATAATTAACCCAATAAGGCTGATGTAACTTATTACCATGCCAAATAACGCAACTAATTATATACAGGTGCTAAATCCTAACTCTTGATCTCTATAAAAGTGACAAAATCAGCTACTAAATTGTTGAGTTTTAGTATCTTGTATATATAATAATGTCTAGTGAATCAACTAGCATCAAAGAATATAATGCAAATAATTCTCTAGAGAATAATGGTGTTGCTGATGATGATGAGCCAGTGCCAATATACAAGCAACCATCAAGAAGAAGTTCAATAGCTGAATCAATATCGAATAGTTATTCATTTTTTCATTCAAAATTATCTACTCATAGAAGAAAATTAGGTCTTAAGTTCTTATTTAATTATTTAGTACTTTCCATTGGTGTTTTAGGTGTTTTTTCAATTTATTGGGGATCGATGTATGGAAGATTAGATAGGATTAAAAATTTAAGAATGTTGGTAGTTATAGATGACATGGATACTATAGATAACATACCTCCGTTGTTTGGAGATTATTTAAGAGAAGTTTTGCAGACTGATGAAGCTAAGATAAGAGGAGATTGGCATATTTATAATGGTACAGAATTTTTAGAAATGGCAAGGCAACATAATGGAAATAATATAACTCAAGAAATAGAAAGACAAGTTCATCATCAATATTATTGGTCTTCAATTTATGTTAAGCCAAATGCAACTTATAATTTTTTTCAAGCATTACTTCAAAATAATGGAGATTATAATGTTTCTGCAAATTCAATTGTGTCGATATATGAAACAGGTAGAGATTTCCTAAACATGAATCAATACGTGACTCCAAGCATACAACTAATAGAGAAACTATTTTTAACCTATCAATCAAATATAACTGAAAGAATAGTGGAAGATACTGATATTTCAATTAATTCAAGAGAGAGAAGAACACTCATATCCACACCTTTCAACTTCTTATATATTGATAGAATTCCATATAATGATCCAGTCCTAGTTGCACCTTCTCAAGTTGGTTTAATTTATATGGTCATTTTAACATTTTTCAATTTCAATTTCTTTAATGAAATACATCAATCAGTGGTCAAATTAGGTGTAAAGAAACTTCACTTTTTGATATATCGTTATTTTGCGTCAGTATTATCTTATTTCATATTAAGTTTATTATTTGGATTAGTTACATTGGCTTTTCAAGTTGATTTTACTGTCACTTATGGAAAATCTGGATTCTTAGTTTACTGGATGATTGCATTCATGACTATGCTAGTTGTTGGTTTTGCAAATGAAATAATGGCAATGATATTAATACCTACCTTCCCACCACTACTTGGATTTTGGATGTTGTTTTGGGTAATTATAAATATTTCACCCACATTTACTCCGATTGCCTTGAGTCCTGAGTTTTATAGATTTGGTTACGCTATGCCTATTCATAATAGTTATGAAGCTACAAAGACGGTGTTTTTCGATATTTCAAAGTATCAATTAGGTAGAAATTTTGGTATATTGGCTGCTTGGATTGTATTTTTATCTTGTGTGTTCCCTTTTGTAGTTGCATATTTTGGTAAGACGATGGGTAAGAAAGTTAAAGAGCAAATGGAAAAAACAATGAAAGAAAGAGAAGAAGTACAAATGAAAGAGAATGGGACAGCATAAAATATAGATGTTTATGACTTAGCCTCATGACTATTTAACATACATTTTAATGATTCAAACTTGTTCCAACGGAACAATATCTACTAATTATTTGAAAATGTGGTATTCTACTAATTAATTATTCAAATGCCTTAAAATTGTTTGGCCGCATCTTATCATAGATATGTGAAAAACTTAAATCTTTTTAAGCGGCTTTACAGCATTTAAATGAAAAACTTATCTCTAAGATTTCAAAATTTTCTGATCTTTCTTTATAAATCTACATTCCTTTCATATTTATCATTCATCTTATCATTCTTTAGTTCGAGATTTTAGCTAAGGTGTTCCATTAATTTGCATTTATTTTTGACAGGATCTATACCAAGAAAAATTCTGAAACATGTCAAATCTTAGTGAATCAATCGATGAGGAAAAAAAAATAGAGTCGTCACACGAGTTGCAAAAAAACTCAATTGATTCTATTTCCGTAAGGCAAGAGTCAAAGAACCAAGATGGAGATGAGATTTATCTTGATGATTTCGATGACGAGGATTTAAAACCTACAAATTGGGTCGATAAGATTGGATTAAGAATTAATGCCGAAATTAGAGGTATTCAAAGAGTTCCAGAGAGTAAAAGATTTGATAAATCATTATTATCGCCATTTGCTATATTCTTATCACCTAATATGTCAATATCAGGACTTGCCACTGGTGTATGTTCAAAATATTTCAATTTGTCTTTTCTTAACTAACTCGATTTCAGGCCTTGGGTCCAACTGCTTTTGGTTTGGATTTTAGAACTTGTATTATATGTATGGTTTTTTTTTATATTATTGGTGCTTTGCCAGTTGGTTTTTATGCTTCATTTGGTATGAGATTTGGATTAAGACAACAAATATTGAGTCGTTATTTTACTGGTAATATCATGGGTAGAATATTTGCAATTTTCAATGTTATTTCATGTGTTTGTTGGAATGCAATTAATGTTATACCTTGTGCTCAATTATTGAATTCAATTAATCATAACTTCCCACCTGCTGTTGGTTTAGTTGTTTTAGTTTTAGCAACTTGTATATTAGCATTTTTTGGTTATAAAACTGTTCATTTATATGAAAGATGGGCTTGGTTACCTTGTTTCATTATTTATATGATTATTATTGGAAGATTTACTCAAACTCATGCTTTTAATTGGGGTGAAATGAAAAGTGGTAAACAAGAAGCAGGTAATGTTTTAAGTTTTATTGCAGTTTTAATTGGTACAAGTTTAGGTTGGTGTCCATCAGCAGCAGATTATACAATTAATATGCCATCAAATACAAATCCATATAAAGTTGCCATTGCTATGATCTCAGGTTTATCATTACCATTAATTTTTACAGGTATACTAGGAGCTGCAGTTGCAACTTCAACAAATATTGAAGGCTCGAGATTCCAAACTGCTTATAATGAAAATTCAATTGGTGGATTAGTCTATGAAATACTTTGCGGTGATAATCATAATAACGGGTATAGATTCATAATTGTTATATTTGCATTAAGTGGAATCGCAAATAATTTACCCGGTTCATATTCGTTATCAATTGCAATTCAGTGTGTTTGGAGTAAATTTGCAAAAGTGCCAAGATTGATATGGTGTATTTTGGGTAATTTAGCATCATTAGCATTTTCAATACCTGCTTATTATTACTTTGAAGAAGCAATGACTAATTTTTTATCTATTATTGGTTATAATGTTTCAATTTATGTTGGGTTAACATTAGCTGAACATTTTATATATAGAAAGGGCTACAAGGGATACAATCCAAGTGATTATAACGATAAAAAGACATTACCTGTTGGTATTTCAGGTATAGTTGGTTTTTGTTTCGGTATTTGTTCAACTGTATTATCAATGAATCAAACTTGGTATACTGGTGTAATAGCTAGAAAATTTGGAGAAGCAGGTGGAGATATATCATGTGAATTAAACATAATATTTGCATTTATAGGTTATAATTTAGTTAGACCATTTGAGAAGAAATACTTTGGTCGTTAATAAACAATTTTTAACAATACTATTTTGAGCCATGGAACAATTATTGACTCCTTCGAATTTAGTACAACAATGCGACATCGACATTCTCAATGTGGAGCGAATCAACAATAATGGTACAAAAACCTAATTATTTCATAGTCGGAATCAAAGTAAATTTACGAATATTGTGTCAATTACTCAGTAATTAATCATAGGTAAAATCAAGAGATGTTTTTGATCCCTCAACTCGTATTACTCGGAGCCAATTTTAAACTTTTTGATTACTCAATTGCTCTAGACACCGCCTACATCTACGTTCTCTCGTACAAACTTTTTTCCATTCTTCCCTTTTCGGTATATTTTGTTCCCCCTTATCAAGCAATTTATATTTTATTTTAATGTTTTTTCTTTCTAGATGCAACATTGAATTCCGCAACTAATCAATTGAATCAATTCGTCTTCAAAAAATGTCTGGTTTAACTAAAGAAGAAGAAAGATTAAAAGATATTAAGTATAGACAATGGGGTTCTTATGTTGGTGAACGTCAATGGGCTACAGTTAGAGAAGATTATTCAGCTGATGGTGACGCTTGGTCAAGTTTCCCTTTTGAACATTCAAAATCAAGAACTTATCGTTGGGGAGAAGATGGTTTGGCTGGTGTTAGTGATAGAAGACAGTTGGTTAATTTAACAATGGCTTTATGGAATGAAAAAGATGAAATTTTAAAAGAAAAATTATTTGGTTTAACTAATTCGCAAGGTAATCATGGTGAAGATGTTAAAGAAGTTTATTATTATTTAGATAATACTCCATCACATTCATATATGAAATATTTATATAAATATCCTCAAACTAAGTTTCCATATAAAGAATTGGTTGAAGAAAATGGTAGAAGATCAAGATTAGATAAAGAATATGAAATTACTGATACTGATTTATTTAAAGATAATAAATATTTTGATGTTGTATTTGAAGGTGCAAAAGCTGATGATAATCCTTATGATTTATATTTTAGAATTACTGCTTATAATAGATCAAATGAAGTTGCTCCTTTACATATTTTACCTCATTTAGTTTTAAGAAATACTTGGGCTTGGGGTACTGATGAAGGTGAATTAGAAGAAAAACCACATATAAAGAAGATTAATGATTATACAATGAAAATAACTACTAAAAGATTTGGTACTAGATATTTATCATTTGCTCCATCTCCAGGCTGTAATGATAATTCACCAGATGTTGAACCACAATTATTATTTACTGGAAATGAAACAAATACTAAGAAATTATATGATCAAGAAAATAAAACTAAATATGTTAAAGATGCTTTCCATGATTTAGTTGTCGATGGTAAAAAAGAAGCAGTTAATCCTGATAATGAAGGTACAAAAGCAGCTGCATGGTTTATTTTCAATGATCAAGGTGGTGTTCCACCTGGTGATTATGTAACTATACGTTATAAATTCACAAAAGATGATTCAGATGTTGATGAATATGAATTGGATCAAATTTTTAACAGAAGACAAAGTGAAGCTGATCAATTTTATTGGAAAGTTTCTCCATTACCAATTTCAGATGAGTTAAGACAAGTTCAAAGACAAGCATTTGCTGGATTATTATGGACTAAACAATTTTATCATTTTGTTCATAATTATTGGGCTGCTGGTGATCCTAATACTATAAAACCACCAGTTAATAGAGCAAATGGTAGAAATAGACATTGGAAACATTTATATATTGATGATATTTTAAGTTTACCAGATAAATGGGAATATCCATTCTTTGCAGCTTGGGATTCTGCTTTCCATTGTATACCATTTGCCATGATTGATCCATGGTTTGCTAAAAATCAAATAGATTTATTATTAAGAGAATGGTATTTACATCCAAATGGTCAAATCCCAGCTTATGAATGGAATTTTGACGATGTTAATCCTCCAGTTCATGCATGGGCAGCTTATAGAATTTTTAAAATTGAAAGAAAAATGTATGGAAGAGAGGATGTTGACTTTTTGGAAAGAGTTTTTCAAAAATTGATGCTTAATTTTGCTTGGTGGGTTAATAGAAAAGATGCCGAAGGTAATAATGTTTTTGAAGGTGGATTTTTAGGTTTAGATAATATTGGTGTTTTTAATCGATCTGAAGCATTACCAACAGGTGGTTCTTTAGAACAAGCTGATTCAACTGGTTGGATGGCTTTCTTTTCATTACAAATGTTAAACATTGCGTTGGAATTGGCAAAAACAAGACCAGTTTATGAAAACATTGCATCTAAATTTTTTGAACATTTTATAATTATAGCTGATGCAATGACATTTAGAGGGGCGGATGAAACTGATGAAAATGCAGCCAAAAATTCATTATGGGATGAAAATGATAAATTTTATTATGATGCAATTAGATATGGTGATCATTATACTCAATCATTACCTGTTAGATCATTAGTTGGTTTAATTCCATTGTATGCTTCATTAACTTTGGAACCTGAATTGTTAGAAAGGTTCCCATCATTTAGAAAAAGATTAAATTGGTTTATTGAACATAAAAAATCACTAGCTGCAAGAAATATAGCATCAATGGAAGCAAGAGGTGTTGGTGAAAGATTATTATTAGCTTTAGTTTCAAAAGATAGATTAGTTGCAATATTGGATAAAATGTTGAATGAAGATGAATTTTTATCTCCATATGGTATTAGATCATTATCGAAATATCATAAAGATCATCCATTTTCAATGAATGTACATGGTGAAGAATTTAAAGTTGAATATTTACCTGGTGAATCTGATTCTGGTATGTTTGGTGGTAATTCTAATTGGAGAGGACCAATTTGGTTCCCTGTAAACTTTTTATTAGTTGAAGCATTACAAAGATTTTATTTGTATTACGGTACTGATTTAAAAGTTGAATGTCCAAAAGGTTCAGGTGATTATTTAAATTTAGCACAATGTGCTCAAGAAATTCAACATAGATTGATTCATTTATTTTTACCAGATGAAGAAGGTAATAGAGCATGTAATGGAGATAATGAAATAGTTAACAAAGATCAATATTTCAAAGACTATGTTCCATTCTATGAATACTTCGATGGTGATACAGGTAGAGGTTTAGGTGCATCTCATCAATGTGGTTGGACTGCTGTTGTTGCTAAATGGATTCATGATAATGGTGTTACTTGTAGAATTCCAAAAACTCCAAGAACACCAATGAAGAGAAGAAAATCATCAGTATTAGTTCATGATTCCACAAATTCAAGTAAAAATGAAGATGATATTATGAAATATTTCCCTAAATCAGGTCCAATCAGTGCCAAATTAACAAGAAGAAAATCTGGAAAATCATTATTAAATTTAACAGTCAATGCATTAGATTTAAATGATGAAGAAGAGGATTCTGCATGTAAAGCAGAACTTTCAAGAGATTTACAAGGTTTGGATCATGGTGCAAATATAACTGATGAAATTTTAAAAGCTGAATTACATGAATTAAATAAAACTCAAAGTGGAGCTTCAATAGATTCAAATTTCGAAGTTAGTGATGATTTATTAGAACAAGTTAAAAATGCATTTAGGAAATATAAATCAAGAAATGATGATGAAGGTGATGTTTCAGGTGATGAATTTGAAACAAGGTATAGAAATTAGGAATATATACACCGTATAATAGAGCTACCTTCTATAATTTATAATTTACCCTGGTACACGATTTTTGTTATCAACACTTTTTATCATTCACCCTTCCATGTCAGATTCATTTGAGACTTATGAAAGTGAATTACAATTAGCTTTACAAGAAGCTAAATCAAAAATTTCACAAATAGATACAGTGGATGCAAGTATGTAATAACATTTGTCACTTAGTTCTTACTAACTTTTAGACACTCAAAAGCAATATTTAAAATCAATTGAAAGTGCCTCAGATGAAGCAATTGAAGTATTAGATCAAATGAGTATTGAAGTACAAAACTTACCATCGAATCAAAGATCTTCATATAATACTAAAATTAGAACATATAAATCGCAAATTGATGAAGTTAAATCCAAATATAATCAATTATTAGATTCTCAAGATAAACGTGAATTATTTGGCAATAGATATACCGATGATAATTCAGGAGATTTAGATTTAGAAAGTCAACAACGTAAACAATTATTAAATAATCATTCATCATTAGAAAGATCATCTCAAAGATTACAAGATTCACAAAGAGTTGCATTGGAAACGGAAAACATAGGTGGTAATATTTTAAATGATTTAAGATCTCAAAGAGATCAAATATCTGGTGCTAGAAATACTTTAGGTCAAGCTGATAATTATATTGATAAATCGGTGCAAACTTTAAAATCTATGAGTAGAAGATTGACTGCTAATAAATTTATTAGTTATGGTATAATTGCAGTTTTGATATTATTGATCTTTTTAGTTTTATTTAGTAAGTTTTCGTAATATATTAATGGACATGAGTATAATTTAAATTAGAAATTTGCTCTTTATTTATCACCAGAATCAGTGGTAACAAATGTATGAAATGTGATCGTATAAGTACATTGTGTGTTGTCAAGATATACCTGAGCTGATAAGAATGTCCATTCGTGGAGCACATGTCTACGTAAAGTTAGATTTGATTTCAGTAGAGAAATTGTATTAAGAGGTAATTCTTAGGGGGTGTAGGAAAACCAATCAAGCACCGAGCTCAAGAGTTACAATTCGAGACTTCAACTTACATTGATCAGTCAACATGATAAAATTACTTTACTTTAAAGCTTCCCAATTTAAAACTTCAGTACTGAAGCTTTGAAATCTGTACTTTTGCATTTGAAAGGTTCTCTAATACTTGATAAATTCTTTTCACCAGTCTTCATCGACAGCAAAAGGTAAGAACATCAATACCCTACTAACAGAGTATACTGAATTAGTCGAAGAGTGAACGGATATAGAAAACCGATTCTGAATGGTGAAGTAGGCTTAACTCTGTTCATTTCGACTCTGAATCAAATGAAAACTAAACTAGACCACATTAGCAACTATCAGCTCAATTAATTCGAATTCTCTTTAATACATTACGTATATATAATTATAACAGCTCACGAATCTTATACACTGTTCAATGTTTCAGATTGTTTCAGTGTCTAAAATTGGTAATAAAATAAATTTGATAGGAGAGCGGATATTATCCGAAAAAAAAAAATCTTCTTCAAAACGGCATTAGTAGTAAAACAAATCAAATCAATAACATTCTTTGCCAAATGTTTAGAAATATATCAAGAAGTATAATAAATAATATAGCAAGACCAAGACCAATTATACTAAGACAACAACAATTACATCAACAACTTAGATTTTTCAATAATTCAAAAATTTTATCGCATGGACATTTACATAAACCAAAACCAGGTGAAGAGTTACATATTACATTTATAACTAAAGATGGTGAGCAATTAACTTATGAAGTATGTGAAGGTGATAATATTCTTGATATTGCACAAGCTAATAATTTAGATATGGAAGGCGCTTGTGGTGGATCTTGTGCTTGTTCTACTTGTCATATTATAGTTGATCCAGAATATTATGATAATATACCTGAACCAGATGATGATGAAAATGATATGTTGGATTTAGCATTTGGATTAACTGAAACTTCAAGATTAGGTTGTCAAGTCAAAATGACAAATGAATTAGATGGAATAAGAGTTGCATTACCTGCAATGACAAGAAATTTACAATCAAAAGACTTTAAGTAGAAAAAAATAAAAGAATTATTTATTAAACTTGTAAATATACAAAATATTATAGAACTTCGACAATAGAATATAATCGTAAAGTGAAATATTGAAGATGAAAAAAAAAACGATGATTTGTAATGAAATTGAAAAAAATAATGAAGGATGCGAGATTCGAACTCGCGCGGATAACAATCCAACAGATCTTAAGTCTGTCACCTTAACCAACTCGGTCAACCCTCCAGATGAGAAACAAACTTGCCAAACTGGCTGATTCTATGTTGAGCAAAATTTGCGTCGCGAGGCAGGTCTGTTTTTTACAGCCCAAATTGGAAATTTTTGTCGGCGGGTCAACGAAAAAAGGTTTAATTTGGAAAAATTTGTGTCGGCCTTTCTGAGTGCTACCAAGTTGGCTGAATTTGAATACAGAAATGAAATTAACAATATAAATTTATTTGCAATCGATGATGTCAAAGAAATAATTTGAACGATTTCAAAATGGCTTACGTAACACTTGATGGTCTTTTTGGCCTTATTTTGAGATGACTGAAGTTTAATTGCGTGATTTATCGATTTTCTGCAAATTTTCGAATCTAAAGGCAAAAACAAACAAAAGAAAGTGTCATGCGCAGAGATCAACCTCAAAATCGTCTGTTTCAGATGTATTAAACTAATGTCTTATGTTAATTTTGAAAGCCACATAGGTATTTACTTATGTAAATTAAAATCTTACACTATTGCTGTGATTTTACTGACTTTACTTTTGGTATTTGTAGGTATATTTAAGTCCACAGTTTGAACCGAGTTTTTGAAATTGACGACTGATTTATGGCGTATTGTCAGTGGCCGGAATTGTCATATTAAAATCCTTCATTATAAATGAAAGTTTTCAAAACTGGCAATAAGTCGGAGGATGAAAATATCTGAAAAGGAAAAATTCCACAAACATTAAGCTCGACTCAAGTGATTACGTCTTTGGTACGAGCTAATATTGTATTCACACTGCCTAATTTATTTTACTTTTCAGTTTTAATATGTCATGTAGAATTTGCAGCAATTTACGCTACCAAACCAATTAAAATAATTACATAATTACATAATTACGGAGACTCAATTATGATTATAAATTATCATTTATTTAACCCAATCAGCCTCTTCAAACTTCACTAAGCATCCATGCTTAAAAGAGTAAATCAAATCAATAAGTCATTGAAGTTTAAACAATTGCAAAACATTTGCATAGTACGATCAAAATGTCAGATATCAAATTTAGGCAAGTTAGATAAGAAATTATCAGAGTTTAAATTCAATAGTGATAAATTCGAATTATCACCAGATATAAATCAACAAGATTATTTACTAAAAATCATCGATGTAGTAAATACGAAATTCGACAAATTGAACAAAAATGGAACGAAATCACAATTTTACGATAAGTTTAATTCCTCCACCGTTCAAGAATTTGAATTTGGTGAAGAGTTAATGATTGAAGAGACTTATGATTTTCATAAATTTGAAGCAGATTTCATAAAAACTAAAGAATTTGAACTTTTCAAAAAAATGTATGAATCTGGCTTAGAATCCTTGACTTCAGAGATTGAAAATCATAATAATTCGCATAATACCCTAACTCCAGAATTACAATTCACGCAGATTTTAAAATTCTTTACCAGTGGTCTTTGCTATTTCATTGATGAATTAAAATATTTTGATGAGATTTATAATTTTGAAGTTTTGAAAAATTATGAAGGACTAAGTGAAAAATTAGATATGTTACCAAAAGATAAGAATGCTCCTTTAAAAGTACCAAATTTGAATCATTTCAAAGATGACGATGATAATGAAATTTATAAATTGGATGATTATGATAAATTCGGAATAATTTTTGAGATAAAATTCAGAGAGTTTAGATTGATCAATCTTTGCAAGTTGTTGAATAAAAACAAGAATGATTCACTACTTGTTGTAAGAAAGATCATTAACCATCCTAACTTCAATGAGTTATATAAATGTGCTACTGAGTCAGAAATCAGAAAATATGATAATGATCCTGAGAAGAATAAATGGTTTCAAATTTGGAAAAGTTTAGTTCAGGATGATAAGATATGTCTTTGTGATAAGTATTGTGAGTTGATTTTTCAATTGTATAGATTGACTATTTTATCAGAAGAAATCGAACAGAGTAACAAGAATAGTAATGATGAGGAATTAATCCAATATCGTGAATTTTTGAGAATTGGCCGAGCTGATGTAAATGATTTTATGAAATATATTACAAATTTATATATGAGAAGGATTGATATTGCAGAAGAATTTTGCAACAGATATAAAGAAGAATTGAAGATGGAAAGTTAAGGGGTAGTAATTTGCAACCAAAAAAAAAAAAAAAAAAAAAAAAAAAACAGAGTATGGGAGAAAGTTATAATTGTTCGTAGTTACAATAATTAACAAATTCAAAAAACCAGACCATTTGTATCTCTTATTGTTAGCTTCAAGATAATTGAATATTGTAGATCACAACTTCAATTAGTCTGTTTTAAGATCAAAAGTTTATCTTCTCCTCTTTTTTTGTCTAAACTACAACATGAACGTACCATTTGCAACATTACGATTTGCAACATTTAAAGGTTGCAAAATATTCTACACGCCCAAATTGAACGTTTCAGAATCATTTCGATGTTTCAAAGTTGTTAAAATATCACATGACACCCTAAAGTCGTGTACAACCTTATTCCCCACAAAACCTAAATGTCAAGCTACCAATTTTGTGTAACTGATAAGGATTTGCAATACTAAAATTAGATTAAGTAAGGAACAGCGACGCGCAAATATGGAACCACAATAGAAAATATTTTTGATATTTAAATCTACAAAGGATCTCTTAAATAATTTTTCTTACGGTTCACTTTTCTTTACTAATGACTTATACATTATTTGCCAATCATTTCCATAATGAAAGACCAATGACGCCATTAGAAGAGGATAAAAATAATGCAGCTGCTACTCCTAAAGATGCTACTGTTACTGTTGAATCAAATGATGCTAAAAACCCTGCTATTAGTTCTTTAATTAAAAATGAAGAAAAACAATCATATCATAGATCTTCAGATAATTTAGTAGTTGGTTTATAAAAAGGAAAATTACGGTTAAAGGTTATTGGGTTTTGTTTGTATTTTAATGTATAAGGTTTATTATCGACTTTTATACCTCTATTTATTAAGTATTGTGTATTTTTAGATGTTGTTATTGATGTTTGTATTTTTCTATACAGTCTATCATGAATTCTATATCCTCATCCTTCAAATTGAACCAATCTATTTTTGCATATCTATCTAATTTCTCCTCATTGTCCTTAATCATATCAAATAAGATAAATTCCCCGAAAAACACTTTAACTTTGAGTATTGGAAATTTCTGAAGTATGTATATGTATCGATCATATGTCTTCAGCTTGAAACTTGGTTCATCAATTGAAATATAATTAAAAATTTGTAGTACGGCATTTATCCTAGTAACATTTTTTGTATTAATATGCAAATTGTAACATTTTATAAATAAAGATTGATAAATTTGCTTTGGGAATTGATAATTACATTCAAACAATTTAAGAAATAATTGCAAGATCATTTGAATCAATTTTAAATCACGACTATTCTTCGGTTTTTCACCTAATAAATTGATCAATATCTTGAAATCTTCCAATGTTGGTTCATATTTGAGTACATTGAGAAATGATTCATTTATTATCTTGGGATTACCAATGTATGAACCAGCTGTAAATACTACACCTTTCCAAAATTCAACATCCTCAGCAGAACTAAGACGTGATCTCATTTCAAATAATCTCTCCCATGTAAATTCCTCATTATTTAATAGTCTAAATGATTTAAATCTAATTTTGTCGAATAATTCACCTGTTAATCTTATCAACTTGAGTTTTATTTCTTCATTCATAATTTTAATGGACTCTATTAGTTCTAACATATTGAATCTAATCTTTGATCCAACGTCACCTTGATCTGTTATTGTATAATCGTCAAATAAGGGATATAATAGAACCAATAAATCATTTGTTAGATACTTTGACTTGGAATTTAGGCTTTTTATCAAATTTGATCTAATATTTGAATCCACTGTTGTATCTTTGATGATGTTGACTATATCTATAACTTGATCATTCTTTAGTTTGCAATTGAAGATTAAATTTGATAGTATAGAATTATGTGGTATAATATTAATCAATAAACTGAAAGGAATGACTTCTTGTTTTTCAAATACATTATTTATTAGCTCCATGTATTCAATCTTGTCTGTCTTAATTATATGTATTAGATTATTCCATTCGGATTCATCTAATTGTCTACCATGCAAATAAATCATATACCCCTGAATCAAATCATGATCAACTTTTAATTTTTCAAACTCAAAATTCTTCAAACAATTATCAATTTTATGCTTAGACATTTGATCCAACTGGTAAAGTATATGATATTTATTATGTTTCACTAATTTAGCCTCAATCTCCTTTAAGTTTATTTCTAATCTTGGTACAATCTCAAGGCGCGACTCTTGTAATAGTAATTTATTCAAATAGCAACCATCATTACAATCATTATCTATAATCTCAACAACCATCATATCTATAAGAAAGCTCAAGTCAATTTTGTCATATAATAAATCAATCATATCCAAACATAAACCATTCAGTAATTTCAAAATATTAAATAATTCCATAAATTGAATGATAAACTCACCTTTCACTTCACCATCCTCAATTTTGAGCATATCATTACCATATCTTCCCAAAATCTCTTGCATGACGGCAATACTACATTTTTTCAAAATCAACTCATGATCAAATACCAACACTTTGATCAAATTAACGAAAACTTCATTAATCAATGGAATATATTTGATGTATCTCACTAGTGACCAGATAATAAAACAACAAGAATCTCTTACTTGATTTCCGAATATCAATTTACCCCTTCTGATCTTGAAAAATAAATAATTTGAAGCTATTGATAACACCTTGTCATTAAATTTTGAAGGTAGATGTTTTTTCAAACTTGTATATCCTAATATTAACAACAATGTGTGAAATTTAGACATGTTGTAAACTGGATCAACATTATCTATTTCGTTTATGATATATTTTATTATTTGGTCTTGATAATTTATCGCAACTTTTGAAATGTATTCGATTATAAGACTTATTGACTTAGCTATCTGATACCGCAATTGCAATTCGTTGTTATTAACATCATTTATTAGGTTGTTTATTATTGATGAGACTGTTTTGTAATCAGAAATGCTAATACAAAACTTAGTCAATTTGGGTAAGATTTTAATAACGTATAAATAATGAAGATTGGTATATGATTCGCCCAACATGTCAAATACCCAATTATAAACCACCTCCGTCTGCTCTTGACTTAATTGTACTCGTTTTAGTATTTTATTAACAGTTAATAAATAACCCAATTTTAAGTTTGGGTCTATATCTTCTTTCAAACCAGTAATGAAATTGTGTAATAGATCGTTAGTATCATTTCTCGTAAGTAGTCGAGAAAGCATAATTGACGTGATGATTTGTAACTTTGAACCATTTGAATATTTCCCAAGATTAAATACCGACAAGCTGTACAATTTCCCACAAATTGAAATTTCCTTGTCATATGGTATGTTATTTAGATTGAATGGGATTAGGACCAAATTACTTAACCAAATCAAGCATATAAATTGCTCAAATTCATGATTTACCAGTTTTTCAATATTAATTAATTTATTAATCAAGTAAATATCAGCTGAAAAATAAACAGACACTTGTGTAAAACTTTTAACTTTTGCAAAATTGTAAATTATCTCTCCAATATATCTCCCAATCACTTTGTCAGTCTCAAATGTGTCTAAATATAATGTAGTTAAATGTTTAATTGGCCATTCGCAATTTAATAATTTTGAATTATTCTCAAATTCATTAACCAGTTTCACTAGCTTCAGTGTAATACCATTGTATACTCTTTCCTTATACTTTTCCAGACTATTTATTCTTATCAATTCATTTATATACTCCTCTATGTTCTTATTTAATTCATCACTTTGTTTGATTGATAAGTTTTGATTTTCATCCATAGACGAAAAAAAAAATATACGAAATAAAATTTTTCAGATCAATTACCATGTCAACTTCAATACCCAAACAACAATTTTATAAGATAACTCAAATAAGAAGTACTATTGGAGTACCACCAAAGCAAAGAGGTATATTACAATCATTAGGTTTTTCAAGGAGAAACCAAATTAAATTTCATCCTATTAATGAATCAAATGCTATTAAATTATTACTAGTTAAAGAATTAATTAAAGTTGAAGTTTCAAATGAAAAATTATCAAATTATGAAATAAATCAAATGAGAAGAATACCTATTGGTTCAGAATTTGAAATTATAAAAAATGGAATGAGAAGAGAATGTTAGAAATAGACCTTGTAATTAGTGCTTAATGTATAATTATTGATTAATGATTTAAGAATGAAAGAGGTTACTGTGATGTGGAATTTGGATAGATGAGCTGATATCATGCTAGATTGACCTTGTTCAAGTATTTGATGATGATAGAGCAATGATGATGATAGCGCAAGACACCGGAAATCAGTGAAAAATTGCAGCTCGAGAGACGTATAAGTAGAAAGGATCATGTCTTTAACAAAGGTTTAATGCTACTCTTATTTTTACTTTAAGTAACTGAGCTTGAAAATTGCTGCAAAATTCTCGAAGATATCGGCAGCGTAAATTTCAGGCTCTTTCGAAAGTTGCAAAACGCAGACCAAACTCAAACCAGCCAGTTTGACCATCATGCAATTATCGCTACATTTAAGAGGATATTAAGAGCTCAATGTATTCTGGTGTTGCACTACTATTGGTTCTTACTATTAAAACATTGAAATCTAACAAAATCAGCACCTCCAACAACAACCCTCACATACGAATCTCAGATTTATGGTCTAATTAGTTTAAGTTTTCTAACTATACCCATTACAAGACGCAAAATTTCAACTGTAAGATTTCACTAAAGCATCAATGGTGATTGGTTAATCTTGAAGTATCAATACTGCATACAGTTTTCCACTATAGACTGAAAAATTATTTTCTGAAACATCGAATGTTTTGAAACCAACCAAGGGCCTTATTCATTTCTATACATATATCTATTCAACTACAGACAATCTATTCATAGACAATTTATTTATTAAAAACAATCTATTCATTCATATTTATCTATTTCAATTTACATTTCATATATAATTTTTTATCATGTTTTATATTAAAGCCCAACAACGTGTAAAATTCACACAACAATTATTTACATCTACATTTGCCATTTGTTTCTTGCTCGTTGGTGCTAATTCAATACTACCATGTCCAGTAGATTCAAATTATGGTAATGATTCAAATGAAAAATTCAAAAAACAACAAGAAATACAGAAAAGAAAACAACAAATACAAGAACAAGGAAGACAAGTGTAGTTTCGAACTGTTTGATTTTTAATTAGTTATTTGGGGGTTAATATGTTATTTATGTTTGCATTTTTCACAATTCATGTATATGGTCATATATGGTTTTTTTATAAATAAACAATATATTTAACGAATTGTTAAAGTAGCCCGGATGACTCGTCAAATTTGAAAGAGGGTTGTTCTACCAGTCCTTTTAATAATTAATTATTGAAGTATCTTCTCCTTGACTTCTAGTCGGGCTTTAGATAGTCATTTCCCATTTTAGAAAAGTCCGTTAAATTTGCCAAAAAAGAACTCTTTAGACTGAGTTGAAGTTACAATAATTCAACGCAATTAAAACTTGCTTTACAATTATTTGGCAAGAAACTCATGACTTCTAATCTAATCTTAAGCCTAATCTAGCGCTCTTGATCGTATTCTGGTAGGCGCTACCAATTGTGTTAACCACGAGCTTGCATTACTCACTGAATGCTCTTCAACAATAGATGCTAGCTAGGTCAGATGCCTTCGAAAACAGTCTTTTGAAAATCATAGCTACTGATATAACTAGCATGTTTATGAAGATTCAAAAAGAAGTGAACCAGCTCACTAAAATCAATGGCTAATAGAACAATAACAGGTCAAATGATACAATTTCATGACAAACATTTCATTTTCTTCATACTAATTTCAGAGATAGCATCGAGGTACCAATATTTATAATGAAATAGTAGAGTATTGGCATTTCAGTTTTTAAATTGCTGCAAAATTAAATATTCACATATGAAACAATTGCCAAATTTGGTCAAATTGTAAACATTCCGAAGTTAAATTCAGATCTTTAATATCAATTAAGATTCTTCCTTAACTTCCTTATCATGAAAGACATAACTAATCAAAACTATCATAATCATTACTATGCAAACGATATTGCAAAAAATTTAACATTTGAACCAATCAAACAGAAACCAAACCAGAGAATAACACAACCAATTTACAAAGAATTCAAACATAACAACTCAGTTAGCCTCGATGATCCAGTAAAAACTATACTTGCAAAATCGCAAGCCAAAATTTCAGCTTATGAATTAAAGATCTATGAAGAACAAAATAATAAGTCAAGACGAAATTCAGTAGAAGGAAATCAAGTAGAACCAGTAGTTGAAAAGAGCACACCTGTAAAGAAGAAGAAAAATAGAGGTGAAGATAAATTGGCTTGTCATGCTGATAATATTTTACGTATGGCTATTGATTCCACAATACTTGGTAGTCTTAATTCATTCACCATGACTGAAATATATTCAGATGATGATTTAGAGAATAGTATAATTGCAAAGAGGAAAGGTAATTTGAAATTCGATATAAATGCAGAAGAATTAAATGCAGCTATAAATGATAAAATCTAATTTAGAATCTTTTTTAAGACTTTAGCTTCTTGTATATCATATTTTAATTCGTTAGTCCAGACATCAGATACATCTAAATCCTTCAAATGGCCTAATAATTGTGAATTTGTAGTGGTTTCAGTTATGGAGTCTAAGATTTTCGACAATGAGTCATCCTTGAGTAGAAAATGTCTAGGAAAATGAGCTAATCTTGGGTCTGATTTTTCATTTGGATAATCTGTAATGTAGTGGAATAAGTAGTAAGTTATTGCTGGTGCATAATTTGATCTAAAACCAACTTCAATTAGTTTCATGTACATCTCAGGTGTGACTATAAACTTATTCGACTTTAAGTACTTGTATAATATTAATGAACATTGCTTCTTATTTGTCTTTGCTAAATTGTCTAGTATTACTTCAAGTGATAATTGATCAAATATGTCCTTTATTTTTGAATTCATATAGTGAAATGGTTGTAGAACATTTAGTTGACCCGTGAAATTGAGATACATCTTTTCAAAAATCAATAAACAAGTTAGTAAGATTCTTATTGTCTCTTGTGAATAGTTGTTATCTAGACAATATGAATAATGTTTAGTTATGAATTCGTTTAAGTTCTTCAAGTTGGCAAGTGGTATTGAGTTACGATTTATGTTTATCGCCTCCTCTTCTTCATTCACTTTCTCTTGTTTTTGTTCTTGTATTTGTTCTTCAATTTTTATATTCTTGAATTTTGAACACATTGCTACATGTATATCACTACTTGAAATCAATTCAGCCCCAATCTCCTTATTTTTATTAATAAACGTCTCAATTAGATCCAACACTTTGGTCATGTCATTATCTTCAGAGTAACAATAACTCTCTATAATTTTTATACATAATTCATTATTAATAGTATTAGTTTTGACACCCTTATATACATAATGACTTTCAATTAAATCCAAACTTGAATTAATGTCACCATTAGTTGAAAAACAATGCAAGATTTTGAAAATTAAAGAATTGGTAAGACTGCTGAACACTTCTGAATCTATTCTTGAATTTAAAATTACATCATCTAATGTTATCTTCCCATCTTTGAACTGTGCCATTATGAAATTCGTATAGATAAACTTTACTAATTGATAATGATTCTCCAATAATGCTAAATCAAGACACTGTAACCATAAGAAACTTGGAATGTTAGATAATGTAGTTTTGTTTAATAACGAATATAGTCGATTTAATGAATTGGTGTCATTGTTGGTTATGAAAGTTTTAATTATGGACTTGATTGGTAGTCTATTCACATCTAGTTCTTTGTTATGTAGTTCAAATAAATTGGTAATTAATAGTTTTGTCTTGTTTGTATTTATCAAATTCGTAAAATATGTTTCATAATATATATCCTTCAAATTCAGCTGCTGTTTTAGTATATTATTCCATAGCAGGTTTAAAGTTTGTATTGTTCCAGACCTATCGTTAAACCTAAAGATCCATATAATGACATGACTCAATTGATACAACTCATGGCCATTTAAACATTTTACCCGCAATGTCTTGTAATCATCCACTAGGTACTGATAGTTATATCTAAACTTGTTCTTTTTCCAATTTGATAACAACTTAACGTATGGATATTGTAAATTTTCAATCTTCGATAGTATTTTACTTAATACTTTCCTCTGATCATTCAAACTATTTTCAAATTTTGAAACAATTAAAATTAATTCATGAAATATGAGATGTTGTGATTTATTCAATTGTGATAATGGTGATAATCCAAGCGCATTACTAGCTGGCACATTCTTAATCACTGAATCTAAACTATCGAACATTGTGGGTGGTGGCGGTATTTCATTATTGTTTTGAATTAATTCATTATTTTTAGGCAAATTTCCATTTCGTATTCTTTCGTCATGTAATTTAGATATTTTAGCGTACCATTGTAACTTTATTGGATCAGAAGTCTTATTCTTTAATATGTTTGCATGTTTTGTTAATGATTTTATATGTTTCATATAAATTTATTTGACCCTGCATCGAAATTTTTCAGGAAGCGCAGATCAAGATTAACAAGAAGGATACATGAAAACAATTAGAAGTTTAGCTACAGCAGCTAATAATAATATTAAAAAGCCATCTAACTCACCACAGTTTAACGTATTTGATAGATCAACAAAATTAATTCATAGATCAAAATATGCAAAATTAGATCCCGAATTATCAAGAAAGAAGGACTACTTACGTAACGAAATTGCAATTAAAACTATAGAAAGATTGGCATTTATAACTAGACCATTTGATAAATTATTAGATTTTGGATCAAATTCGGGTAATTTTCTAAATCAATTATGTACAACTTCAAAACTCCCAAAAGCACTAAGTGGTGATGAAGTTGAAATTAAAATAATAGATCAATTAAATAAAGATAAAGAAGTGGTCAGGAACAAAATAAAAGATGTATATTTATTTGATTCTTCTGAATCATTATTAAATAGAGATTCATCCCAGAAACTAGATCATCCATTCCCTGGTAAAATTCATAAATTCATCGCTGATGAAGAATCGTTTGATCATGAAATACTCCTTCAAAATGAAAATCAATTTGATGCTGTCATTTCTAATTTAAGTCTACATTGGATAAATGATCTACCTACCACATTATCAAATATAAACAAAATTTTAAAACCAGATGGTTTATTTATGGGAACTGTTTTTGGAGGGGATACGTTATATGAATTAAGAACATCATTACAATTAGCAGAATTGGAAAGAAAAGGAGGTATGTCTCCAAGAGTATCACCATTAATACACTTAAATGATGTTGGAAACTTATTAAATCGTGCTGGGTTTTCAATGTTGACTATTGATGCTGAAGATATTATAGTTGGTGGATTCCCTGACATCATTTCCCTCTGTGAAGATTTACAAATTATGGGAGAACAAAATGCTGTTTTATCTAGATCAAATTATTTACCAAGAGACGTATTGTTAGCTGCTAATGAAATATATAAAAGTTTACATGGTGAAATTCAATCAAATGGTGATGTATTATTACCTGCGACTTTCAATATAATATTTATGATTGGATGGAAGAAATCAAAAGATCAACCACAGCCATTACAAAGAGGAACTGGTGAAATAAATTTAAAAGAAGTGTTGTAGAATTGAAATATATATGCCAATTGAATACCTCCGAGGATAAAATATTTAGCTCTAATGGCCAAGATTTAGGTCGACTAGTTAGCCCCGCACTGGAATTGATCTGGTACCACTTTTCTACCACTTTTCCGTGCCGCAAATCACGCGATAAACTAACGAACTGCATACAAAATTCACAAGCAAAATTGATTTTTATCGCCTCCCCAGATTTTAATTTTGACAACCAACATACTTCTTTTTATCAACTAGTTAAAATGGGCAAATATAGTAAAAAACAGTTATCATCATCTGATTTGAAACAACAGATTACTTTGCCAACCTATAAATTAGATTCAAATTTAGTTTTATTACCTGGTATAATTTATAATGTTACATTTTCAAGATTTAAAGCTGCTGCTTTATTATATAGATTTAAGAATTTAGTATCACAAGTATCAATAATAAATAACTTAATCAATGAATATAATTTCAGAGAAGAAGACGGAGAAGAATTAAGTAAAGATATCAATTATAATCCAACCGTTATTTCAAAATCTGCAATCGAAGGAATTTCCGAATTTTTCAAATATGAACAAATATCAAGAAATAACTTAGATACTGCTGGTTTTGAAGTTGATTCAAATTTAAGTAATGAATTTGATTGGTTAACTATGGCTATAACTCCAAATCTTGACAAAATTAAAGATTATCAATCATTAAATATAAATACAAGTATTGTAACCGTGGTTAGAATAGTTGGTATTGTAGATGATACAACAAATATAAAATTGACATTACAAGCTATATCAAGAGGTGTTATAGTGCTGCAACCAAAGCATAAAGCTAAAATTAATGAGTCGCTAATTTCAATTGATTGGAATAATGATGTCATTGATTTAAAGAATAAGTTTTTAAATTTGAGAACAAATTACAATAAATTATATAAATCTATTGAGAAATTCTTGATTGATTATAGACAAGCTTTGAATAATAGTATAATCAACAAAAATGGTAATAATTTATCATTAATTAAAGAAACTAAAGAGGATCATAATAAGAAGAATAATAACCCGAAAGATCTTGATCTATTAACTTTAAACCCCTTGGCTAATGCTTTATATTTGCAATTGGCAGGTTCAAAAGATTTCACAAAGGCTTTTGTCTCATTACATAAGTTATTTTCACAATTTTCTTCAGCCTCACAAGATACTAAAATTGATAATAGAACTTATTTAAGATTAATTGATTTAACTTGTGGAATTTTACCCTTTCCAAATTATGAAAAATTAAACCTATTAAATCAATATAAAATTGAAAATAGAAGTGAATTAATAAATTCAATGATTTTACAATTGATTGATATCTTTAATAATTTACAAGAAAATAATTCATTTGTAAATCACTGGTTTCATAATGAAGCTACAAATATCCAAAAAGCAAATGTAGTTGCAAATCAATTAAAAAATATTAGGGTTTTATTAGAAGGTATGACTAATAAACATAGGCAACAGCAGCAACAAAATCAACAGAATAAAAAGCCAGTTTCAAGGAAAGTCAAAGATGATAATGAAGAAGAAGATATTGACGATGACGATGATGATTTAAATGCAATAACAAATTTTGTTAAAAATAAATTACCTAACATATCATCAATTTCACCAGATTCAAAAAGATTAATTGTAAAAGATTTTAAAAGAATTAAATCATCTGCTAATTCTCCAGGTGGTAATTCTGATTTTCATGTAATTCGAAATTATCTTGAAATTGTAATGGATATTCCATGGGATCAATATATTACCAAGTTTAAAACAAATAAAGAAATTGATTTAAAAGCAGCTAAGAAACAATTAGATGATGATCATTATGGATTAGAACATGTTAAAAAAAGATTAATTCAATATTTAGTTATTTTGAAATTATTAGGAATCAATGCAGAACAACATTTGCATGAAAAATTGAAAAATGATAAAAATAAAACATCGAATCATACTTCATCACCTACTAATTCAAATAGTATTGTGTTAGCAAATAATGATGAAACATATGTTGCTAAACAAAAAGCACAAAATAAAGTTAAACAATCAATTAATGACACTAATAAATTTGATAAATCTATCAATGAATCAATTCAAGTTTCGAAGAATAATAAGTCACCAATTATTATGCTTGCTGGTCCTCCAGGAACAGGTAAAACTTCTCTTGCAAAATCAATAGCTACTGCGTTGGGCAGAAATTTTCAAAGAATTTCACTTGGTGGTATTAAAGATGAAAGTGAAATTAGAGGTCATAGAAGAACATATGTTGGTGCTATGCCAGGTTTATTAATTCAAGCATTAAGAAAATCAAGATCAATGAATCCAGTAATTTTATTAGATGAAATTGATAAAGTAATTGGTGGTAATTCTGGTGTTAATAAATTTAATGGTGATCCATCAGCTGCATTATTAGAAGTATTGGATCCTGAACAGAATTCAACTTTCATTGATCATTATATTGGATTTCCTGTTGATTTATCGCAGGTTATATTTATCTGTACTGCTAATGAACCACATAATATGACGAGACCACTATTGGATAGATTAGAAATGATTGAAATTGGAGCTTATGATTATAATGAAAAATTAATAATTGGTAAAAAATATTTATTGCCTAGACAAATTAAAAGAAATGGGTTCCCTGTTGAAGATGACGTTTCTAAATTTATCAACATGGATGAAAATACAGTGAAAAAAGTGATACTTGATTATACTAGAGAAGCAGGTGTTCGTAATTTTGAAAGAAGATTAGGTACAATCTGTAGATTTAAAGCTGTTGAATATTGTGAAGCTTTAAGTAATAATGACATGAGTACTTATAATCCAATAATTGACGAGAATGATTTACCTATATATTTAGGAGTTCCTTATTCACATGGAGATTTTACATCTGCAGAGTCATCAACAAGTATAGGAAATTCAAGAGTTGGTGTAGTCAATGGATTATCGTATAATTCAGAAGGTTCTGGTTCTGTTTTAGTATTTGAAAGTATTGGATTTGATAGAAGATTTGGAAAAGATGAAAAAGATGGTGGTAGTAATGTTTCATTAACTATGACTGGTAGATTAGGTGATGTATTAATGGAAAGTGGTAAAATTGGATTAATTTTCATTAAATCAATGATTTATAAGAATTTGATCAATGGGGATAATAAATTACTTCTTGATAAGTATAATAGTTTAGATATTCACATGCATGTACCAATGGGGGCAATTTCGAAAGATGGTCCATCAGCAGGTTTGGCAATGGCATTATCTTTCCTTTCAGTTATATTGGACAAACCTGTTCCATCAGATGTTGCTATGACCGGTGAAATAACTTTAAGAGGTTTAGCATTACCTATTGGTGGAGTAAAAGAAAAATTAATGGGTGCTCATTTAAATGGATCAATTAAAAGAATGATTCTCCCAAGAGAAAATAGAAAAGATTTAATTGAAGAATATACTAAATCTATAGAAGAAGCCGGCGAACATATTGATCATAATTTTATAAATGAAATTTTAAAAGATAATGATGAAGATCAATTTAAAATGAATCAAATTGAAATTTATTATTTGAAAAGATATGGTATTCAATTATATTACGCTAAAGAATTTTACGATGTTGTTAAGATAGTATGGAATGACGAATCTATATTAAATGAAAAAATTAATAATAGGGAAATGATGGAATATCATATTTAATATATTCAAGTTTTTTGTCTTTTAGAAGATCCTTCAAAATTGATTGATCTCTTTTTACCTTCTTTTTGGAAATATTCTTTCTTTCGTTCTTTTTCCTTTTCTTTTCTTAATTCTTCAACCTTGGCTATTTTCTTTAATCTTTCTTTAAACTTTTCATCTTTTTTACTTTTACGTTTCTGTTCTTTTTCTTTACTTATCGTTTGTAATTTTTGTATCAAATCACGCTTCTTCTTTTCTTCACCACCTAACACAACTGCCCTCTTAGCCATATATGTTTTCTTCTTTTGTGGTTTCATTTCTGATATTTGTGACTTATAAGGTAAGTCAGCCTTGATTGACCTTGGTACTTTCAAAGGATTAAATCTTCTTTCTGGTCTTTCGATTTTTTTATAACTAGAATCATTGTTCATTGGAGTTTCAATTTGTTCATCAGCTCTAATTTTACCTGTTAATCTCATACCTTGCCATTCATTATGATCATTTAATAATAATGAAGTAACTGGATTATAAAATTTCTTGACTTTAACAGGATACCAGGTTTTCAAAAATATAATATCAGACATTAAAATTTTATCTTCAAATGTTGCTCTATAATAACCATCTGGTTTAGATAATGCACGTTTAATTTCACCTCGTATACCTGAAACTGTTCTAATTTGAGCACCTTCAAATTTTGCAACTTCCAATGCATTTGAAAACATATCTTTAATAAATGCAGTATTTCTGAAAATTTTATATGGATAACCTACTAGTTTTAATTTTTTCACAATTTCAACTGAAGAATTTATATCTTCTATTATACCAGTTGCTGAAACTCTAAAAGCGCCAGTAGTTGATTTATTATCAATTATATTAAAACCAACGAATGTTGTATTTGGAGCAACTAAAGGTCCATAAAATGATGCAAAACAATAAGCATGTTCAGGAGTATATTTCAACATCCTATTTCTTGTTCTTGAATCAGATGTGGTATATATAGGTAATGTTTGAAATCTTCTCCAACCTAATGATAAAATTAATGGATCTTGTGTTTTTAATATTTTTTTATGCCAACGATGCCTTCTTATTCTTGCATTCATTACACCAAATCTTAATTCAGTAGATAATAAACCACCTAAAACTAATGGGAATTTAGGATTAAAATTATTTATAAATTCACAAGGTAAATTAATAAATGTAATTTTAACATATGAGCCAGCTTTATAACCTTCTACTTTCATTCTTTGTTCTGGTGTCATTTGATCATATTGTTGTTTATTGATTTCTAATTGTTTGGCCATTTTATTCTTTTGAAATTCATACCATGTTTCAGCTTCAGTATCACCTTCAGGATCTTCAACACCAAATTCACGATCTTCTTCTTCTTCAAATTGCATTTTCAATTTGGCTTTCTTGGCTGCATTTAATTTACGTTGTTCTTCAATTGATAGATCTGAATTATCTTCTGGTTCATTATCAGACTCACCTTCATCATTTTCTTCTTTATCGAAATCGGCAAAATCATCTTGATTATCTTCTTGTTCTTGGTTTTCTTCCTTTTCTTCTTGATCTTCATTTTCCAAATCTTCAAAATCACCATATAATTCTTCATCTTCATTACCCTCATCTTCTTGCTTTTCAGTATCCACTTCGTTTAATTTTGGAGCTGTTAATAATCTATTCTTTAATATCTTATAACCATTTTCATATTCTTCGTCTGAATTTGACTCCTCTTCAAATCTTTCTTTGAGTACTTCTAAACTTGGAAAGCTTGGTTTTATACTATCATCTTGATCTACTTGTTTAATTTCTTTCTTTTTGAAGAAATCTTCTTCGTCATCTTCTATATTTTCTTCTTTTTCTTCATCTTCTTCACCTCTCCATCGTTTCAATACATCTTCAGGTTCTATATTTGGTAGATATAATAATTTATTAATGTCCCAATTTCTTCGTATTGATCCTTTCAATTTTTGTGCTGTATTATAATAACCATTTTCTTCGTCATCAGAAGACAATGCCGAATCTTCAACGTAATCTAATTCTTTATCACTATATTGATTACCAAAATCTACTTCAACTTTTCCATGTTCAAATTCATCAATATCTTCTTCTTCTTCATTATCTGATAATTCTTTATCAAATTCATCATCTTCACTAATTGATTTACCATAAACTTTAGCTTTTCTTAATAATGTTCTACCTGTATCCACTATAGTTTCTTCATCAGATAATAAATCTAACTCTGCTTCTTCGTCTTCATCTACTTCATTTAATGCATTCGAATTTGAAAATAATTGTAATCCTGGTCCTTCTTCAAATCTTTCCTTTATTGTTTTTGAAACATCTTGTAAATCAACAACTAATTGTTCTCCTTCACCTTTATTTTCATTATCCTTATTAAAATTATTACCAGTATCTATATAAACAGCATCTTTATCAACTAAAACACCACCAACATCAGACATAGGAGCATATATGATTTTCTGTTTATCTTCCAATCTTTTCCTTCTTCTAGTAGTAGTTCTAGCTGGTTTTTCACCATTTTCAATCTGTTGTTTTATCTTTTCACGTTCAATTTCTTCCAATTTTTGTTCAAAATATGGTGTAGGACATGGATCAGGTAATTTTTCAACATTTGCAACTTGATAATCACCAGCACCACAGATATGAACCATTTGATTTTCATAATTCAATGGTGTACCATGTAAATAACCATATATCGCAATTTTACGATCACATTTTGGATTTTCTTGTATTGTCATTGGATGTGTGAGGTCAGTTATTCTATCTGCTAATAAATACGGATGTTCATTTCTCCATTTCAAGGGTCTGAATTTCATAACTGATATAAATCGACACAAGTTTAATATCTCACGATCTGGATATCTTCCATTAATAACACCAGATAAATAAAATAATTTAGCACCTTGGTATACTTCAGTCCAAAATCTATGCTTCAATCTTTTTTTGGATAATCTTAATGTCGATTGACTTTTAAATAAATCTAAATGAGTAGCAACACCTAGAACTCTAGGCATACCATGATGTTGAGCAATATTTAAAAATTCCATAGTCTCCATTTCTAAACCATAATTACCATCAATTAATAAAAGGACTAAATCTGCTATTTTAGCAATGTCAATCATTGAATTTAAGTCATTTCCAACTTCTATAAATGTCAATCTTCTTCGTTTACCACTGACAACGGTAATTGGACCATTTATATCTTGTAATGTAGTTTTTGTCAATCTTCTAATTAACGACTTTATTAATGTAGTTTTACCAGTACCTGGAGGTCCAACAATTGCAACTATAACTGGAGGTGGATCATCATCTGGTGTACGATCAACCATTGGTACATGTAATTTCCGTTCATTTACATCATGACTTCTTCTTGCCATTTTCTCTAATTTTCTGGGAGCAGCCACAGCAAATGCTTTTTTATTTTGACCATTTTGATGTAGCTTCTTCTTTGCTGGAGTTTTATTTGTACTCCCACTCCTATGCGGTTTATTCGATTGTTCCATGGTTATTTTATCCCAAGGTAATCCAATCTGTTTTATATTTTTTCATCTCATCTACAAACGCATCTTAATATTTATTATGTAATCAATCTAATATTTTGCAGCAGATCAAACAAAGTTGCAAAATGAAAATATGTTATTGATATTGATACTATACTATCTACGTCTAGCTAGTTCCACCTTGTTGTATAATAAGTATAAAGTATGTAGTCCCCAAAATGGTATCATGCCATTCACAGGTTTTAAAATAACCAGACAATATAAAATTACAGGATATGCTTCACCTGCATCAATGCATTTCATAACTATTTCACACTGTAATCAAGGCAAAGTAGATTATCAAAAAGTATTGAGAGTTGATTCTTCAAGTGTTATAAATTGGGACAAACCATTTTGTATGTTGAAACCAAAACTAGGAGAAAATAACTTAAAAGTAAACGAAGAAGGAGATGTAGACGATGACGAATTTATTGGAATATTTGGTTTCATAATGCTAAAGGGCAAGAAATTGCAAAATTTACTTCGTAAGAAAATTGACATCAGTTTGGAACAATTATCAAATGGAAAATGGGTGGAATATTCTGGAAAGAACAAACAATTCAAATTTGAAAAATTCAAATTAAAAGATCCACTAGAATCATTGAAGTATGAGTCAAAGAACCTAATATGTTATAAAATGGCAAGGAGGAAAAAATATGCCAAAAGAAAGATATCATTCTACATTCCTCAAACTTTTGTTGGTGGATTATTTGAATGTTTTTTACCATTAGATATCAAACAACAAATTTTGACTGATTTCGTAAACTCTAATGATTTAATAATTCAGCAATTTGAATTTAATTGTGATCCACAATTATCTAGACCAATCATGCCACTCATTGCTGAAGATTCAACTGTCCAATGGTTTGAAAATAAATTATTAAATTTTATAAATCCAGGTATTATTCAAACTATTCCATATTTATCAACTGCAAGTCCTTGGGATTTAAGGTTCTCAATCAGCGAAACACCAGATATGTTTAAAGATACATGGGCTACAAAGATTGAAATAAATGAAAACTATAATTATAATGAAGCTGATTTACATGTTATTACAAAGGCAATCACGTACCTGGCTAATTTATTGAATAAAATAATATCACCAATAGATATAAATAATTTGGTTAAAAATTACAACAAGGCAAGTAATAGAGAGAATCCAGCAATTGAACAACTTGTAATGAATCAATATAATTTAACAAAAGAGGAAAGGATAAATTTATGGTTTGGACTAGGGAACAAGGAACTGATCAATAAAGTCTTGACCAAAATTGAAAGATTTTGGGATAACCTAACTAATGAATAGTTTAATATACAATACTATTAGTAAATAAGTTCTCTAAGTTGGCATTGAAGAGACTGAAGGAAAAACAAAGTCTTTAAATTGACACGGAACTTACACGAAGCAAAGCATTCACAACCATACACTATAATATGACCATTATACTAAATTCGCTTAACTACGAGAGCTAATATAATGGTTAATTTGAAGCCACTGCAACTTTATTTTTTAGGTTCCAACATATGTTGTTCGTTTTTATTAAATAGAATCTTCATGTTTTAGGCGTTAAAAAGAATGGTTGTGGTGCTACATGTGTTGTTATATTCTAGTAAAGCTCAAATTGATTAGAATCTCAAATCATTCTGCAATTTTGAAGGAACAACTGATTATCGTTATATTGCATTGTAAATATAATGAACCAATTGGTAGCATCGGCACTTTTTCGTTTTTTCTTCATAAAAAAATCTCTCGTAAAATTATCACCATTACTAATAATAGATTAGCGAAAGATCCATCATAATATAACACTTATTATATCAAATCATGGCAGTGTCAAATGACAAATCAACTTCTAATGGTAGTACTAATAAAGTTGCGTCACCATCTACAAAATCACCTATAAAAATAACAGCGAACGGCCATGATGAAAATAATAATTCTAAAGATCAATTATTCACTATTAATGATATAATACCTGGTTGTAAAGTATATGCTGAAAAAGATGGAGAAGAAAGATTAGCTGAAATATTACAAGAGCATCTAAAAAAAGGACGCAAAGTATATTATGTCCATTATCAAGATTTTAACAAGAGATTAGATGAATGGATAGAAATATCAAGAATAAATTTTAATAAACCGTTGATTCTACCGGAAGTTAAAACTGAAGAAACAATAAAGACAAATAAATCAAAAGTGAATAAGAAAGTTAAAGTCTCCAAAATGGATAAATCAGCATCTGCAACTAGTAAACATCTAATAACTAAAAAAGAAAAAGAACAACAACAGGAAAATAATGATGCTATAGAGGTTGGAGAAGATGAGTTAGATCTTGAAAATTTAAATGTTCAAGGTTTAAAACGACCAGGTGAAGAATTAAATCGAGAAGAAGAAATTAAGAAATTACGTACATCAGGTTCAATGACTCAAAATCATTCAGAAGTAGCTAGAGTGAGAAATTTAAGTACAATTATATTAGGTGAACATATTATTGAACCATGGTACTTCTCCCCATACCCAATTGAATTGACTGAAGAAGATGAATTTTATATTTGTGATTTTACATTATCTTATTTTGGATCCAAAAAACAATTTGAAAGATTTAGATCAAAATGCTCATTAAAACATCCACCGGGCAATGAAATTTATCGAGATTCAAAAGTTAGTTTTTGGGAAATTGATGGTAGAAAACAAAGAGTCTGGTGTAGGAACTTATGTTTACTATCTAAATTATTTCTTGATCACAAGACATTATATTATGATGTTGATCCATTTTTATTTTACATCATGACTATTAAATCAGAAAATGGACATCATATAGTAGGGTATTTTTCAAAGGAAAAGGAATCTGCTGATGGTTATAATGTTGCTTGTATTTTAACATTACCATGCTATCAAAAAAGAGGATTTGGTAAATTATTAATCCAATTTAGTTATATGTTATCAGCAATTGAGAAAAAGGTAGGGAGTCCCGAAAAACCATTATCTGATTTGGGTTTATTGAGTTATAGAGCATATTGGACAGATACATTGGTGAAATTATTAGTTGAAAGAAATAATCCAAGTTTATTTAAAAAGAATAACCCCCAATTAATTGATGAACTAGATGAATCAGATATTGAAAATTATTCAACACCACCACCAAATTTAACATCATCAATACTGAAAAATTTAAATGAAATTACAATTGAAGATTTAAGTTCAATTACATGTATGACTACTACTGATATTTTACATACTTTAACTAGTTTACAAATGTTGAGATATTATAAAGGTCAACATATAATTGTATTAACTGATCAAATAATGAGTATGTATGAGAAATTAATAAAGAAAGTAAAAGAAGGAAAGAAACATGAATTAGATCCAAAATTATTGAAATGGACTCCTCCATCATTTACTGCAAATCAATTAAGATTTGGTTGGTAACAAGCAAGGATGCAAATAATACATTTGATTATATTCAATTCTATATTTCATTATTTAAATCACCCCAAATTTTAATACTTTTATCACCTTCACCAGTAATCAATCTTAACCCAGACATATCAAACACAGAACTATAAATAGCATTATCATTCTCATTACCAGGTAATCCAGGAGATTTACCCAGTTGTAGTAAATTACCAGTAATATAATCATAAATTTCAATTTTACCATTATCATACCCTGAAAAAAGTTGATTTGATATAGGATTTATAGCTAATGAATTTATAATCTCATCATTATTCTTCTTTTCAAAATCATTTAATAGATCTCCTTCAGGTAGTATCCATTGTTTAATATTCCCATTTGAATCACCACTAACAAAAGTTCTTTCATTTGGATGTAATTTCATTGATCGTATAGATTTAGAATGTTGAGTTATGCATAATTCAGTCTTTGTCTGACGTAGATCCCATAATCTAATCGTACCATCCATTGAACTTGTAATTACTTGTGGATCATTCAGATCTGTTTCAATAGTAGTTATATCATTTCTATGACCTAATAATATCATTATTTCATTTCTACTTCGTATATCCCATACTCTAACACATGAATCTTTACCACCACTAAATAATAAATCAAATTCGGGATGAATTGACATTGCGTAAATACCACCTAAATGACCATAATATTGTCTTATTTGACAACCTTCAATTGAATTAGTCCTTTCTAAATCCCAACACTTTATAAGTTTATCCTCTGATCCAGATAACAAGTAAGGAAACTTTTTGGAGATTATTAATGATCTTATACCCATTATGTGACCCGTTAACGTTGTTTTTAAGTCTAATTCTTGATTTAAATCCCATATTTTTATAGTTGAGTCTTGTGAGCCCGTTATGAAGAACTTATTCGTTATTTCATCTATTGCAATTGACCTAATCCATCCTTGATGAGCCCCAGCTAAAGTCTTCAAAAGTGACCAATTTGAAGTTTTTAGTATCGATTCTTCATCTTGTGATTTCTCTAGTTCTTGTTTAACTTCCTCCTGTTTTCTAGTGTAGTTTTTGAATATATAATCTTGTTTTATATTTGTATATATTGTATCATCATGTATTGGTATCAAATCATCAAATAAATCAGCCATGGTATTTTTTTTTCTTTCTTAATGTTGATTAAAGAATTATACAATGAATTGAAAAATAGTGATAAAACATATAAAATAATAACAATAATACCAATTGGTGATAAGATAGAAGTGATTGATGTTGACGATGACACTGTTGAAATAGGTATACCGAAGAGTTTATACTTGAAATTGTTTAAAGAGTGCCATGCGCTTTATTATGAGAAATATTTGCAACAAGAGTTAAGTGATATAGAGGTTTATTTCATGACATTGGGGTATTTAATTACCACTAACGAACATACAACAATGATAAATTTACATGAAGAAGTAACAAGAAATTTAGAGAGACAAAGTGATGACTTTGAAATTGAAGGTGATTTAGAAATTATATCGTGTTTCTTAAATAGTCGAATATCAAGAATAAATAAAAGTTCTTCATTATGGCTTTACCTCAAGAAACTAACAATGGAACTAATTTACAAGAGGAGATACTATGTTAGGCTAGAGGTGTTGGTCAAACGATGTTTAAAAAGTTGCGAACTACATTTTGCAAATTATTATGCTAACAACTTTATGAAATGGCTAATCATAGTGAATAAACTAAATGGTATTGACACTAATATAGATGGTTTAATCAGTTTATGTCATGAAAATTTATCTGATAGTTCAATATGGACTACGTTTGGTGTTTTTTTGTTCCCACCGCCAAAATTAGTAAGATACATCACTTACGAATACAGATGTCTATTTTATGATGAGATAGCGTGTGATGCAGAGTATATCAATAACGATGAGTTGATCATAGATCAATTTAAATGGTTAATTAAAGTTCAATGTAAATATTTAACACCATATAGGGTATTAATCCAATCTGCTCCAGACACATCAATTTTCAATGAATCAATAAGAGACATAACCAACCCACAGATCAAAGATTCAATATATAAATTGATTAATGAAATATATTAAGTTCGTTAATGAGTAATTGGTAGCTCTACTTTATCTCTTACGCGAAATGAATTTCCAACTTTAAAATACGAAAGGCAAATTAATTAATTCAATGCTAAAGATTAGACAATTACAAAAGAAGAGACAAGAAGAAGAAGAAGAAGCTGCTAAACTGCAATCCCCAACACCAACAAGAGACTCAACACCAGTTAACAAAAATTCAAAAGTTTCTGCAGCTCAATTAAGAATTCAAAAGGATATAACTGAATTAGATTTACCACCATCAATAAAACTAACATTTCCACAACCTTCAAGCTTATTTGAATTTGATTTGAAATTAATTCCAAATTCAGGATATTACAAAAATGGTAAATTTCAATTCAAATGTGAAATAAACTCAAATTTCCCAATTGAACCTCCTAAAATTAAATGTTTAAATAAGATTTATCATCCAAATATTGATTTACAAGGTAATATTTGTTTGAATATTTTAAGAGAAGATTGGTCTCCTGTTTTAAGTCTTAATTCAATTTTCATTGGTTTAAATTTCTTGTTTCTTGAACCTAATCCTAATGATCCATTAAATAAAGAAGCAGCAAATTGTTTAGTTAAAGATAAAAAACAATTTGAAAAAAATGTAAATAATAGTATGAAAGGTGGTTATATTGACGGGGTATATTATGATAGAGTAATTTGAAAGCAAGGACGCACGTTTACATGTAAGGATGAAATAAGCACCAGAGGTACATATAATGATGGGATATCTTATGATAGAGTATTATGAATATATATTCAACTCCATAGTCTAATTGTATTATCGGAAGACCCACTACTGAATAGGAATCTCATTCTTTTCTCAACATCTTTAAGAAAAGTATCCATATTCATTTCTTCTTCTTCTTCTGTATTCTCTTTCTTTTCTTTTGGTTTTAGCTTTGCAAATTTAATGTCATTAATAAATCCCTCATGACCTTTCAATGTCCGTATAGCCTCAACTTTACCCAGTTCATTTAATTTCTGTATATCCCAAATTTTTATAGTCTTATCATCACCACAACTAATTGTAAATCTACCATTTGGATGAATAATCATTGATTTAACCCATGACACATGTCCAATCAAATCAGATATTAAATAAGCTTGACTTTGATTATATTTCGAAGGTAATGGAGACTGATGAGGTGTTAGAACTGGAGGTGGCAATAACCATAATTTAATAACATTATCTCTGCCACCTGTAATACAATATTTAAACTCCAATTTCCTATAAATTTCATCTTTTATTAGGTCAACTGGTAGGGTAGGAAATTTTTCAATATTGTTTGTAATGTATTCATCGATTATTTTATTTGAATGACTTGGTAGGAATTTAACACTTTCTATAACATGACTATGTCCAATCATTAAAACTATACCTGTTCCTGAATCATGTGATAATCTTGCACTTTGATCATTTGAACAAGTTAATATAAAATCACCAAATTCTGAACTAACTACATCAACATCTCTTACCCATTCACTATGACCAACGAAACTTTTAATACATAGACCATTTATAACATCCCAGATCTTAACCGTCTTATCTCGAGAAACGGAATATAAATAACTTGGATTCTTGGTTGAAAACTTTAGTGAACTGACTGTATGTTCATGACCAGACAAGGTTCTAATATGTTTAAAATTCTCATCCCAGATTTTTATAGATAAATCGGATGAACAAGTAGCTAAAACATGACATTTATTTAGTTTATTTATTTGTAAAGGCTGATCCGACCATGTAATTTTATTAATTGATCTCAGGTGAGCTTTTATTAGTTTTTCAGGTATTGAATCATCCTGATACTCATCATTTTGTAAATTATAAATATAAATTGATCCATCAAAGTTTCCAGAAATTATAAATGGTAAATTCGGATGAAATTCAACTGAGTTAATTGCTGAAGTAGTCTTGAATGATTTTTTAACTGTTAATGGACACCAATTTATCTTTTCGGTAAGTTTAATTGAATTTGGATCATCATCTATATTTAATTGTTTAACTATTGTTTTTAGATTCTGTAATTCATTTTCAAGATCTATAATTTTCTTTTGTAGTCGTAGAACAGTTGACCATTTTTTTTCTAAATAATTATCTACTATTTCTGAATCTGCTTGACCTTGGGGTATGAGAATTGATGATAATTGTGATAATTCGTCTTCGGCGAGTTGTGGTTCTAGGTATTGAATTATTGCTTTGTTTAGTTCTAATTGTTGCCTTTCTGTTAATATTTGGTTTTTTTCCATTAATGTATGTCTATTATTACTGTCTATGTTTTGATATTTCGTCTATGTTTATAATTAATTAATTTTTTTTTTTCTTTGTTTTGATGTTTCAAATTTTTGATCTCTAACAAATTAACAAATTAACTAATTAACATGATGAATTTGAATAAACCAGAAAGAATAAGAGGTGAATAATTTGATAGAGAAGTTATGTATCGTATATTGACTGTAAATTATCTACTTAAGTTTTGTTCTGAACTCACGTATTAAATTTCCCATAACGTCATCCGTATTTAATTCAAAGTGGACTTTCCTATTAGTTAATTCTGTTTCAGGTGTAGTAGAATCATCAAATTTTAAAACAAATTCAGTGACTATAGTAGATTCAGTATCCCAAGAATATTCAGTCTCAGTTGTTTCAGGTTGATAAGCTAATAATAATTCAATTTCATCATTTAATAATTCATTTAAGTATTCATAATGATTATAAATTGCCTTGTTGTTTCTATATTGATCTAATGCAGAATTTCGAACTTGTATCTGTTTTTGAATTCTTCGTGACACGTAATTTAAACGCTTGCTAATCTTGAACTTTCTATTTGTCTTGATATTTGCTGATAGTTTATTTTGATGGTTCAAATAAGTCTCTAACACTTCACTCCCCTTTGAATAAGTCTGATGTTGATTTCTTAAATTTATAATCTGAGATCGTAATTCATCATTAATTGATTCAAGTGCACTTATTTTACTTTTCAACGTATGATTTATTTCATTTAATTCTTCAATATCGTTAACTAACTCATCATAATAATTCATTTGATAAATTAAGTAATTTGTCTGTTGATATACTTGCCAATATGGCCTCCCATCTTGAAAAATTGAGCTATTTTGATTGTTCTTGTACATTATTTTGTAAGTTTGTTGATATAATTAGCCGCTTAACCGATTTTTTCAAAAATAAAAAATTAGACGAGAAATGTGTTTCAGATTTGGACTAACTAGGCAATGATAGATACAGCTTATTGACACTGAGTTTACGGGTCTATTTATTATCTCAAGTGGTGAATGAATTAAAAATAACTCTCCAGTACTTTTCTCACTTCCCCATAGTAAAAGCCGCAAAAATTTCCTTTCATCAAACAGGATCTGGCAGAGTTTGTCAGACCCTTTCTGTAACGGTTTCCGATGTAGTGTAACGGCTATCACGGTTCGCTTTCACCGAGCAGACCGGGGTTCGACTCCCCGCATTGGAGTACAATATTTACTTTTTTACCCCAGCCAGGGACAAAATTTTGAGCCATTTTTTTTGGCAACCACACGGCTGTAGAATTTTAAAAATCGGGCTTAAGATTTTTATTAGAAATGGAGTAGTTGTTGTAGTCGTTGTATACTAATCATCAATATTTGGTTCTACTATAAGTTTCAAATAACCATGAACTATATTATTATTAAATTCCCAACCTGTCAATTTACCAATTGTATTATTCACCAACTCATCATTTAGGTTAATTGCATTTGTAATTGCCACATTTTTAACCTCTGGGTTTGTCGATAAGTATTTAAACAAATCATATACTTTTTCCATATATCTGCAGAAATTATCCTTACTTCCAAAATATCGATTCATTAAAATTTCCCAATTTTCAACTTTAACCTTTGACTTTAAAGAATGCAATAAATCATTAATATAATCAAATGATTCTTGATCATTACTTTCAATTTGAGATTTCAAATCAATTATGATATTTTTTGAAAAATTGAATACATTGATATTTTTCAACTTTGTATTCCAAGTCTGATTGTTAAGTAATTTATTTGAAGTTTTGATGAACTGAGATACCATTAGGTTGTAGTTATTAGAAAGATCTATCTTGAAGGATGAGGACTGTTTGATTTGATTCTTTAGGACGATTAAAAATAGTGCTTGATATATTAAACATTGATAAAATGGTTTAATATAATGTACTGAAAAATTTGAAATTATAATTGTGAAAATATCACTGTTGGATAACTCATCAATTAGATTCAAATGGTTGAATAAATTAATCATGGTTGTGTAGTATGTAGTGTATCTCAAGCTTGGAAAGTATGTACTTTCAACCCTAATAAATGACAACCACTTAATAAATAATAATAAAATCTGTTGATTCATCAATAATAATCCAATATCCTTAAGTGATAATTGATATGTCGGTGTTTTATAATTCTTTTCAAATTCTTTTAAATCATCGGCTAAGATTTCATACACGTTAGCATACAACTCTAAATAATTTTTTATAATTGCTCTTATTGAAGTTGAATGTTTTGAACGTTTATAATAAGTACCCCATACTTTGATTGAAAATTTATCAAGTTCATAAGATAATTGATTTCCATTCTTGCCATAAAGCAAATCTAATAATTTCAGGTGAGGAACTAATGAATTCTTCAATTGGTTAGAAACTAGAAGTGACCCCTTGAATTGAAAAAATGTGTGCTCGACTTCAACTAATCTAATTTGTATCCAATATTTAGCGAGTATCTTGAATTCCCTCGTGTTTGGGTAATTTATCTTATCGTAATCCTTTTGGGTTTCATTTTCTGAATCTTCAATCACTGATATAAAATCATTATTCAACACAATATAGTTTAATAAATTGTTAAATTCAAGATAACTTTCAATTAACATACATTTATAAGTATAATAATTCTTCAATATTAAATACCAGTCAATTAAATATATCAAATCAGTTAGGTTCTCATATGATAGTAATTTCAATTTCAAAAATTTTGATATTTTTATCCAATCTTCAATTATATCTTCCTTTGGTTTATATAATGATTTTTCCAATAAGAACAGCCCATCTAATTCATTATCAAAAAGTAAACCATTACTTAAAATAATGAAAAATAAACTTAAATTCCTTAATTCAACTACATTGAATTTGATATTCATTGATAAGTTTCTGGTATTTTCATCATCTATACTTAATAACTTCTCATAGATTAATTTTGATTGTTTTATTATCTCTTCGTAATTTTGTAAATCCACGTAGATGTGAATAATAGAATTGATGTAGAAATGATATAATTTGTTGAATATTTGAAAGTTGGAGGGAAGAAGTCTTTTTATTCTTTTTACATCAACCATAGTTAAATCAATTTCTTTTTGAGAATCAAGGATTAATAAATACTCTATTAGATCTTGATCTTTATTCATCAATTTGTGTTTTGCTTTTAGATCATGATTTGTAGGCCCTTGATCCTTTAAAATATTAGAAGGGAAAGATATAAAATTAATAGGATGTGTCTCTATTGAATTATTTGATTCTAAATTTGGATTTGCCTGTTCGTTATTAACAGTAAATGATTCCCCCTCTTTCGCTAATCGTAAATTCCTACTTGTTTCCCCTAATGATGTAATTAATGATGGTATTGACTCACTATTATTATTATATGCTTGTACGAAATCATTCAGAAATTTCATCTTTTTACCCAACGATCTTTTCTTCCTCTCTTGTATTTTATTCAATTCTTGTTCATTTGGTGGTTGTGGTGGTTGTAATAAACATCTATTTGTCCTTTTGAATTTCTTACATGAAGTACAAGGTATTTGTAAATCACATTTAATTTTTAAAATTTTGCATGGTCCACATGAATAACTTCTCCTTTGACGTTTAGGTTTTGGTTTTAAATGTGGTGAAGGTAAAACTATTAGATTTTGATTTTGCACATGCTGCTCTGGTATAATTTGGATATGATCATTATTATTATTATTATTATACCCTGGGTCAATTAATGGTTGTGGTATGATTGGAGGAGATGATGTTGAACTCGAATCATCTCTTAAATTAGAATCAGAATATCCCATAATTTATGATTCTATTCTTAAGTAATATAATTTGGTGCTTTTATTCTTTTGTTGATCAATGTATTGTTAGTTGGTTGTAAAAATTTTATAGAGTGCAAATCGGGTTTATTTAGAAATTACAACGTAAAATTAAAGTTCTAAAATTACACAAAATTGAATTTACTAATGCTACCAGTTGTCTATTCAATGTTTTATTTTATCATTTCTATTTTTATGTTTGCGTTTCTTCTTTTCTTCCTTAATTGGTTGCTCATAAATTTCCTTCGGTATCCATATTTCATCATCTTTTATATCTTTTGGTAAATGCAAGTTTTTAAATGTTTCCTTTTTCCAATTTCGTAAATTCTTCTTTTTGGCATATTTACGTTTATCTTTCATTCTTAGTTCTTTTGGTCTATAAGGTGCAAATTTCTTAATACCTATGAAATCATTCAATTGCGAATCATCAGCAAGTAAGATGTCTCTAGTAGTTAATCCAAAAGTCTCTGGTGATACTTCTCTATATTTAAATTTAACTTCCTCAACTTCACCATTTGCTTTTCTTTGTCTACCTCTTTCTTCTTCAACTTCATCCATGAGTTTTAATGTGTTTGCTTCGATGATCTGATGTGCTTTTTCTTTGAGTGATTCTTTTTCCTTCTTGGCTGACTTCTTTTCTTTCAATTTATCCTTTTTTGATTTTTTTTTTGGTAGTTCTTCAATATCAACCTCTTCTTCTGCTTCTTCTTCTTCTTCTTCTTCTTCTTCTTCTTCTTCTTCTTCTTCTTCTTCTTCTTCTATGTCATCCATTGCATCCTCTTCTTCATTCCATTGTGGCTTTTCCATTTCTTGACCATAATATTGCTCATTAAAAGTTTCATTCATTTTATTATCCCAATCTTGAGCATCAAAATCATCATTTAATAAAGAATCACCAAATATACGTTTAATAGTCTCATCATCTACTTCATTCCCAACTGCTTCTTTAATCTTTTGTAAGTTATCAATTATAGTATTTAATTTACTTGTTTTTTTCTTCTTTAACATATCTTCTTTAATTTCTTCTTCTTGTCTCTTTATTTCATTCTTCTTATCTCGTTGTCTTTTTCTTGAATTAGTCTTTGATCGACGTATTGTTGCTTGATTTCTAGCATATGATACAATTTCAGATGAATTTGGATCTTCATATCTAAAATTATAAGCAGTTTCAAATTTTTCAACAGCATCATCGAAATCTTCTTCATCTTCATTATCTATCTTATCTAAATTAATCACTTTATCACCTTCTTTAGGAATCCAGGCTTTTTGATCGAGAAAAGCAGATAAGAAACCTTGTTCATCTTTGACAGGGTCAGGTAATATTGAAACAACCTCTTGTTTTCCCTCTCCATTCTCTTTCTTAACAAATCCATCATCATCACCATCTTCTGTATCTTCATCAAATGCAGATTTTATATCAGCTAATAATTTATCTTTTTCTTCTTTTTGTTCAATTGCAAATGATTTACCACCATCAATTGTCTCATTCTCATTAAATTCTGTATTTCCACTAAGTAAATTTTCACGATGATAATCTTTAAGATATAATGGTTTTTCTTTGTTTTTTTTAGCAATAGTTGCAGTTTCTGGATCATTGAAAAATTTCATATTAGGGTCTAGTAATTTCTTTGGATCTGTTTTGATTGTATTTAGGACCTTTTGAATCCCTTCATCCACATCTTCTGTAATTAAATCTCCATACTCATCTTCATCCTCTGAGGAACTTTCTTCCGAAAAACTTTCTTGTTTTTCCTTATCATGTTCATGTTTTAATTCATCTTTTGGTATATGTTCGTGTTCATGTTTTAATTCAATTTCATCCTTTGGTATAACCTCTACTGTTTCATTTGCTTGTTTTTCTTGTTTTAAAGCTTTTTCTCTTGCTTTTTTAGCTGCTGATTTCTTCCTAGGCATGGCTAAATTATGTAATTGTTGTAAAAGATTATTTGGTGATGAGATGAGAAACACCCTATAAAGTGGCGCGAGCTACCAAATGTCAGTGCCAGAAAGTGATGAAATGAAAAATACCATTGAATCACAATTCAACATTCATGTGTGTTACAAACTAACTCTTGGAAGCTCATCAAAGTAGCTGCTTAATACTTCGACCTCCGTATTTATGACCAAGGGTCATTCAAAGATTCGAAGATTAGACGAGACGACTCTAATGGTTATCTGAATTTTAATAAACAATTATATATTTCAAAGCAGATAATTATTAAACCGTATAAACCTATGATTCAATAATTCAAGCATCGAGAATATTAGTAAAGTTATCTCAGTTAACACAAGTAATAAAATTAAAAACATCCCTATCAGCTTTTTAAATACCTTAATAAAAAAACTAAGCAGCACTTTTATCAAACCAAGCAACACCGATCTAAAGAAAAGTACTATATCTAACAACCTATTCGCCAGCCAAAGACCAACTATACAAAAAAAAAGCCACCCACAAATAAACAAATCAAATATCAAATCAAACATAAAATAAAGCACTTTCCTTAAAATTCTATCCGAATTCATAATCTCCATTACCTTTTATAATATGAATTTAACTAATTCTTGATAACTTAATTGACTAAACTTATGAACTTTGACTAAATGATTAATTGCATCATAAGTTGAAAAAAAAGGACGCTGACAAAATATGCAATACTTAATTTCAATAAAAGTAGACATAAAAAATCAGATCAAAAAAAAATGGATGCTGACTTATAATTATACTCCTCTCGTCATTTTTTGTTGGCTGGTTAACATTCTGTTGGAACCGGCTTCAGATTGGAATGTGCTTCAGATTGGAATGTTAAAATTTAATTATCTTCCCCACGATTTAAAAATATCGCATCGCGAATTTTTACGAGATCCATAAAAAATTAGACGAGAAAATTGTAACTTCTCGTATTAACTCTAAAATATAAGAAACTATATTATGATTAGCACTATTATCATCTGTCAAATTGATGATAGTACAATCTAATTAGTATTATTATCAAATCTGCGTTATATTCTATTTATTTTCATTTTTAATTTAAGCTTCATAAAATTCTACTTATTATAGTTTTCATTTCTGCGTTAATTAATTATACAAATTCTATCTATTTACTATCATTTCTAATTTCATTTTCATAAAATTCACCAAATTCACACTTCATAAACTCACATAATTCAGGAATTTGGCATTGTAAAAAATTATCAAATATTTCATTATTCAATCCCAGGAAAAACAAATTAAAATTAACCAAATATAAAAAATTAATTTCAATTTTGAATAAATCTTTCAATGGTACACCAACTACATTAGTAAATATTTTTTGTTTTTGATATATATCATCAAATAATTTTGTTAGTGATCTTAAGCTACCAACAATAATACGATAAATGTTATTTAAATTGAGTCGAATTGAGTTTGTAAGGATTGTCAATTTGAATAGGAGATATATTGATTGTAAGTAAACCATGGTTGATATATTTGGACTATAAGTCTTAATCCTTATTAAAAATTGTAATATTGAAAGTGATGGAATTTTAACAAGGTTGAAAATTTTGAAATTCTTAGATGGTGTGATCCTTTGTTTATTCACTAGTTTGATCTCATTTTGTAATTTCTTGGAGTACTCATCTAAGTTTGCTAAATGTGGATCGGGTATTGGAGTTGAAGTTAATGTTTCAATTGGAATATATGGAGTTTCTAAATTTTCATCCCCCTCCTCTTCAATTTCATCTACTTCATCCTCATTGATATTTTCAAAACTTGCATCATTAAATTTAGTTAATTTTAAAGGTTTAAATTCCAATTCATCATTTGAATCAATTGAATCAGATATTATCTCTTCTTCCTCTAACTTTATAGCCAATTTTTCCAACTGAATTAGTCGAAATTTCTTAAATAATTCTTTATCCTCCTGTAGTTTTATAATCATAAGACATACTTTATTCATTAAATAAATTAAATGCCATACGTGTAAATTCGATATATTTTTAAGTTTATTTGAAATATCAAAAATTAGGTCATCAAATGATATTTCTTCAATTGATCTAGGTTCATCTACAAATGTCTCTTGCGGTGGTTTTAATGATGGTATATCTGTAACATCTTTGACAAATGTAGTCATATTCTAAACGAAAGTAATATTATAATTCTGGGTTGGTGGAAATAATGATATTTTTTTCTATGAGAAGATTTGAAAATATCTATGCAGTTTTTAACTATTGATGTTCGGATGCGTTCACTTAACAACAAGTTTTAAATGATGATGATGGAGTTCTATGACTTGTGTCGTTGCAGTTATGACTTTAAAAAGAGTGTAATGCAATGAAAATTGTATTTTATACGTGGTTTTTAGAAATTTCAAATTTGGCAATCTATTTCAAGCAATTATACTCGAAGAGTTATGAGAATTTCTCGAATAAAACTAAATTTAGTGTTTAGATTCGACATGATACAAGTCACGCAGAGTGTAGCCTAATTTGTCGACTAGAGAGTTTGTTGATTAGTGGGAGAGTTTATTTAGTTGTAAAAATGAGGCCACTTTTACGAATGAACGAATATCTTGGTTTCAGATGGAACAAGTGTATGTTCCCAGAGTCTCTTTGGTTGTCACTTGATATCGCTCAAAGTCCAAGTATTAAATTCTAGTTCACAAAGACAGAATTTAATTGTTATAAGAACAAATGAAAAATGCACAAAGATCTTGCTCTTTTCGTCTAAATTTATGCCAATGCCATCTTATAGCTCAAAATTGACAATGCCATCTCATAGCTCAAAATTGACTAAAATATATGGTCCTTAACATAATCGAAGCTTTGGTTTTTTACATTTGCACGATTTTAAAATTTTTAACTACCAGCCCCCAAATACCCCTTAAGAGTTATCGTTCGAAGTTACATTGAGAAGACAACTGGAATACAACTGGAATACCAAACTACATGAAGTAACGAATACTGTGGGAAGTAAAGTACTAGCACATAACTATGTATACAAATTTCAAGACTTGATTTTTACCGTATGTTCTTTTTAACAAAATTAAAGTACGGTAAAACAATTTATCGATTACATCATACATCAAACAAAAGAACAAGAGTAAAAGGCTTGTACTAAAAATGGATCTAGTGTTATCGAAACGCAAGATCTTTATTTAAAAAGTTGGAACAATATGACACGAGGCAGTATGAAAAATTGCAAATTTATTTTGCAATAATTGCAATAACAATTATAAACAAATAATAAACAAGAAAATAATTTGACGTGTTCTAACTTAAAAATTCATGTTTTGTGTCACGTGATCCGTTTTAAATCAAAATAAAGCTTCTATTTGACATCAACGTGATTCTACAAGCGTTTTAATACTTAAAACTAATGTTAATATTGTTCAAGTTCAAGAAGAGCACTCAAACCAGGTTGAATGCGGTATAAACTATCATTATCGAGAAAAACATTTTCCTGTGTATATGGTTGGATTACGAAGATATCGGTAATAAAAATTATTGGTGTGAGACAATACTTTATACAAAACCGACCTGCTTAAGTATGCAATACACGTGCTTCTATAGTACTTAAAAAATCCTTATACGAGGGTAACTTTAACTTCCATCAATTTTCAATTAGCTCATTAAGATTAAAGATTGAGTTTCAAGATAAATCATAAGCCAAGGCATAATATATGATCTCACTCATTCCTCATCCTCTCCATATAGTTATCAACTATCCTGCTTTATCTTTTGTAGGATATAAAGATCAAGAGTAACAAATACATTCAATACTTCATGGTCTTTGGATAGAATGGAAAAAATCAAATCATATTTTTAAGGGATTTCTATTTTTTTTTTTATCAGATTATAATTTGTTCACTGCCTCATTTTACATATACTGACTCCAGTTGCTTCGATGTTTTCACAATTATATAACCAGAGAATAGGCTCGAGATTATAAGAGAACAATACCATAACATCTTCTGCTTTGTATCCTATATTTTTTAACGGATCAAATTGTCAAAGGAATAATTTTCTTATTTTTCTATTTTTCAATTTTATTTTTTTATTTTTTTTTTTTTTTTTTTTTCTTCTATTTTTAAATTTTTAAAGAAACAAATAAAAAATTTCATAGTAAATTACATACTTTTTATTACTACAAAAACTTGCAACCAATAGTAATTATTATCAATTTATATTCATCCGTCAGTCTTATAATATATTCGTTAAAAATAACTGAATAATAAGTACCATCTACCACTTCAAATCATTCGCTATTAATTAAATAAGAAAAAAACCGACCCGCCCCTTAATCTTTGATTCAGCAATATTCAAAATATTCGAACTTGTATGCCATTTTTTGGTCAGTAATTTATATCCAATATGTTATTGTCACTATATTTTATAAGTATATTAGCATTATTTTCATCACCTATTTTAGCTAAAAGAAAATTATCAGCTACCTCATTAGTTACATGTATGCAAAATTCTCAAATTACTCCGTCACATTTTAATGTTACTTTTAATCCAGATGATAGATCATTAAGATATTCTTTAGATTTAACTACTGAAATTTCAAATTATGTAACTGCTCATATTCAAGTTTATGCTTATGGTTTTTTAATTATTGAAAAAGATATTGATATGTGTTCATTAGGTTGGAAACAATTTTGTCCAATTTATCCTGGTTCATTACAAGTAGATTCTATAGAATATATTTCTGAAGAATATACTAAACAAATTCCGGGAATAGCTTATCAAGTTCCTGATATTGATGCTGTTGTTAAAGTTATTGTTAAAGATAGAGATTCCGGTCTACAATTATCATGCTTACAGTCTAATTTTTCAAATGGTAAAACCATTTCTCAAACTGGTGTTAAATGGGCAACTGCAGTTATTGCTGGTTTAGGTTTAGTTATTGCTGCTTTATTATCTACTTTTGGTAATTCAAATGCTGCTTCTCATATTTCAGCAAATTCAGTTTCTTTATTTTTATATTTTCAAAGTGTTGTTATTGTTTCAATGCAAGCTGTTGAAAGAGTTCCACCAATTGCAAGTTCTTGGAGTGAAAATTTAGCTTGGTCAATGGGTTTAATTGAAATTAAATTTATGCAACAAATTTTTAGATGGTATATTCAATCAACTGGTGGTACTCCAACTACTTATTTTATTGGAGTTACAAAACAAATTTTAGTTCAAAGAGCAAAAAGATCTTTGGATTACATTGATGGAATAATTAAAAGATCAATTGATTATGGATTACATTCAAATCAAAACTTGATAGTTTTAAGAGGTATCAAAAGAATCGGATATAATACTAAAATTGAACCAACTTCAATTGTAGCTACTGGATTCACATGGTTTGTTTTAATTGGCTATTTACTTGTTGTTTTATTAGTGTTGTTAAAATCAGCATTAGTTTTATATTCAAGACATAAAAAGGGAAATAATAACAAGTTTAACTTTATTAAAGGTAATTTTAATAACATTTTGAAAGGGTCTATATTAAGATATATCTATATTGGTTCAACACAATTGATTATTTTTTCATTATGGGAATTTACTCAAAATGATTCTCCAGCAATGATTGTTCTTGCTGTTTTATTCATAATTTTATTATTATCAGTCTTATTATTATCATTTTACAAGACTTTAAGAATTGGTAGGTTATCCACCAGAAAATTTAACAATCCTTCTGCGTTATTATATGGAGATCAGAAAGTCTTAGACAAATATGGATTCTGTTATACTATTTTCCATGCAAATAAATATTGGTTTGGTATTGTATTACTTGGTTATAATGTATTCAAAGCTATATTTATTGCATTTTGTCAATCGGCTGGAAAAGTTTCTGTACTTCCAGTCTTCATTATTGATTTATTTTATACAATTTTCCTAATTTATGAATCTCCATATTTGAATAAACCTACAAATATAATAAATTTCATGATGTCAATAGTTACAACCATCAATTCATTTTTATTTTTATTTTTTTCAGATTTATTTGGTCAATCTGCTCCTGTTGCAAGTATAATGGGATGGGTATTTTTTATACTAAATGCTGCATTTTCATTAATTTTATTAATTTTGGTTTTAGTATTTATTATATTATCAATTTCATCAAAGAATCCAGATGCAAGATTTCAACCAGCAAAAGATGATAGATTTTCATTCCAGAAACAAGAAAAAGGAAATTATGAGAACAATTACATACCCGATGAAAAAAATCAAAATGGAGAATTAAATGCATTAGGTATTGCAGCTCAAGATCATTCACAAGATTGGGAAAATCAAATGTATAAATTGAATAATATTCAAGAAAATAGTCCAAACGATAATTTAACTCCACAATTCAATAATCCTGATGAAATATTCCAAAGTGAGAGTAGTTCAAGCTCATTATATAACGAAAAAGAATCAGTAGGATTTGGTTCAAAATTGAAAAATAATTTATTTAGAAAATTATCAAAAAAGAAATCAACTAAGAGTAGAAAAAGTAATAGTAGTACTAATAAAAATATTACAAGGATCTCTGATACTTTAGTTGATGATGATGATTTAAGTGATGAAAAAAGGAATGAAGATTATGATGAATTAAGAGAAGTTAATAATCCCTATAATCTAAATGATGGAAATCACAGGCGAATGGATAGTTCATATAGTTCGGTATCTAATAATAATCCAACAAATACAAAAGGTTTTATTTAGGATTTGATTAATGGTTTATATATACGTTTTTTAGGACATACAATATTATATATATGTATTATAGAACTAAATTTTATTAGGCAATTGCTAAAGACAAAAATATCTAAGCGATACTAGCATAGAGAACTACAAATTTTGATAGTTTCATCAGTTTAAATTTGAATATGAAAGGTGGAATTAGTTTTTTTTATAGGTCAATTTATTCGAATTTTTCCATATTTAAGAGAAAATTTGAAAATTTTCAATTGTGACTTGGTTCACCTACAAATAATTCCAGCACCTTTATTGGAAGTCTAGTGTACGGAATCCGTTTTTTACTTGAAAGTTATGGGCCTAAGTAAAAATAATGCGTAAAATTCTCTGTTTTTTAAAAAATTTTTGTATGATGAAAATGGCCCAAATGACAATTCAAAAAAAAAATTTTAAAATATACGGCCTTGAAATATGCGAGATATATAATTCAATAATCCTGATTTCCTATAACTGGTACTTGCTTCGTGATAATGTGTTGTTCATGACATATAAGCTAGTGTGTTTAGTACTAGTCGCCTAAAAGCTAGCGCGAGGAATTATTTTGTTCGCACCAGTCAATCGCATTAAAAACAAAATTTTTTTTTGATTGACACACTCGGTAGCGCTGTCCACTATATATTGGATTTAAATACATGCAATACTATACAGATTTACAAAAATGTACTGCATATTAAGTACTAACAAGTACGTGCTACTAAGGCTTATACTTTGCTATCTAATTTTAACTAAATAACAAAATCTAAGTAGATACCTATAGTTAAGCAGTATTTTATAGCCTTGATTTACCTAGTTGGAGGCTCTATCCTGTGATCGCATCAATCCATCGTGAAATGTAGATGGTTTTGAAATTGGTAACTCCATTTGGTAGCGCGTCTTTAAAATTCTGTCCTTTGATTGGTCAGTCGATCAGCTTGAATTTCAAAACTCAAACTACCATCCTAAACTAAAACCGCTTTTGTACCTGCTGAGTTATAGGTCAATTATATATAGTTATATTTTCGCTAAACCTGCTAGTTGATGAGATATTTGCACTTTTTATTTTTGTAAGCCTCATTTCCCAATTAGATTATTTAACTTAGGACCATCAGCAAAACCAATTTTTGTTACACAAAAATGACTCCATAAGTTGACCACTTTTCTTTTTGCACCTTTTATTTAAATTGTAAATTATTGACGCACAACATTCTCTAATGACCTAACGCCTATTGACTTGTAATCATTCATAACTCTAGTTTAGTTCGTGTCATTGTAATGCACTATTAGTAGTTTGCGATGAAGCAAAATCAATCAGTTTGAGTTTTTGTTATACTTAAGGTCATATGGGTTCAGATGGTCCAATTGTACTGAGAAAAACTGCATCTGACTTTACAAAGCTCATTGATTTCAATGGAGTTGTTTGTATTACTAGAGGTGCTGTCTTTGTGAGGTTATTTGACTTAAAAAATTGATTCTTTTGCAACAACAATTCATATTTTAAATCTAAGAGAAATATCAGATAGAGCACTTGAAACTGATTGAATCTCATGCAATGTTGTTTCAGGGGCAGTGTACAATAGTTTTGTATTCATATTTTAGGCTTCAAACGTTATTGAGCAGTTTCGAAGATTATATGTTGGTTTAATACAAGTCAAGTAAATTTACAAAGTTATAAAATCTTCTGATTGCAGTCAATATTAAGCATACTAGCCTCAACAACACAAAGATAAAATCTTTTTGTAAACTTAATCACTTCAATTAAAAGATATTCATTTCAATGACAACAACAGAAAGAGTGAAAATGAGAATTTTGTACAGCTAAAGGCGAACCTAATCCCTAATTTACTCAGAAATATCTATTGCCATTAATGTTGAGTTGATCTCACCTTATCAACTTCAAATATCTTGGATTGCATAAAAACGAACCTCTTGCATAAGTCAAAGTGGTCGTAGTCCTCAGAGTTATTAATCTTAATCTTATTAAGCAGAGTTCGATATATTAATCATTATATATTAATCAAGAGCAAAGTTCATTTAATAAGCCTCAAACGAATAGGGGGGTTATGGTTATGTTTGCTGTAAAGAGCACAATAGGTAATTCAAAACCGTTCGTTACTTATCAATTATATTTCAAATGCTTCAAAGTCGCATGAGCTAACTAAACATAATTAAACCCAATCTGGTAAGGCGCAAGCGAATTACACATTCGAGCAAGCAATCAAATACGTTTTGCGAGTCAAATGCAAAATAGGACTCGGTTGATCAAACAATAATTATATGCGTGGGCATTATTGTCCGTTACACGTGAGTACTTCTTTTTCGACTGTTTTCTCCTCCAATATGTTTTTCATAGTTATAGGGGGTATTTATTTTTCAAATTTGACAGCTTTTTCAAAACTAGCAATCTTAATTTAAACGGAACAGCCAAAATAATTTCAATTAACGATTCATTAAACATACATGATTTACGAATCAATAGAATAGCGATTTGTATAAAATCAATTGAAACTCAACGCTTCAATTTCTGTCTAGAGTGGTTCAATTGTGGAGGGTTCAAAAAAATAAAGTTTGCTTTGCTGTAGCGGACAAAAAAAAAAAACCCTTAACGAAGAAAATATGTTCAAACATATTATCATATAAATCTAGATTATTACTACAATAGCAAATATATAAAGATTTACCAATTGCTTTAGTAATAACCCGCTTTTATTATAAATTTGGTTTGAAATTTCCTTAAAACCTCTTTCTTTCTTTTTTAAAATTTATTGTAATTCTTCAATTGATTTACTACAAATATCAATTGAATTTAATTTATTAAAGTTTGTTATGCCTTTACGCCGTTCAACTAGAGTTAAAGATGAACCAGCATTTAAAAAACCAAAATATGAAGAAAAAAATGAAACGGATATTCCAGGAGATCCAGAAGCCGTAGAACAAGATGATGATGAATTACCAGAAGAAGAAGATGATGAAGGTGAATATGAAAATGAAGATGGAAGAAAACATAATCCAGGTAGAAAAGGTTATCAAGGTCAAAAGAAACAAGCAAACGATGATGAGGATGACGATGATGAGGATGACGATGATGAGGATGACGATGAAGAGGATGACGACGATGAAGATGATAACGAAGATGGAAGAAAACATAATCCAGGTAGAAAAGGTTATCAAGGTCAAAAGAAACAAGCAAACGATGATGAGGATGACGATGATGAGGATGACGACGATGAAGATGATAACGAAGATGGAAGAAAACATAATCCAGGTAGAAAAGGTTATCAAGGTCAAAAGAAACAAGCAAACGATGATGAGGATGACGATGATGAGGATGACGATGATGAGGATGACGACGATGAAGATGATAACGAAGATGGAAGAAAACATAATCCAGGTAGAAAAGGTTATCGAGGTAAAAAGAAACAAGCAAACGATGATGAGGTTGACGACGATAAAGATGATAATGAAGATGGAAGAAAACATAATCCAGGTAGAAAAGGTTATCAAGGTAAAAAGAAACAAGCAAACGATGATGAGGATGACGATGATGAGGATGACGACGATGAAGATGATAACGAAGATGGAAGAAAACATAATCCAGGTAGAAAAGGTTATCAAGGTAAAAAGAAACAAGCAAACGATGATGAGGTTGACGACGATGAAGATGATAATGAAGATGGAAGAAAACATAATCCAGGTAGAAAAGGTTATCAAGGTAAAAAGAAACAAGGTGGTGATGGTAATAAATCTGGAGATAGAAGAGGTAAACAAGGTCAAAATAAAGCCTTTGGTAATAAAACCGATAAAGATCACGGTAAAGAAGCAGCTCAAGATGACAAAGAAGCTGAAGGAACTAAAGATTATGCTGCTGAAGCGGATGCTGAAGGTGAAGGTCAAACAAGTTCCAAAATTAAAGATGCTGAAGATCGTGAAGTTGATAAAAATTTTAAACCTACTGAAGTTGATTTAGCTGTTGAAGATGAACCAGATGAATAAAGAAAAAGCTTCAATTCTTGAATAACTTTTTACGACGATTTATAAATTTGTACTTTTATTATAAACAATATTATTATATTCTCTTACTCAGATCTTCCTATTCTTAAAACATGATGGAATAAATAGATTTGTCAAATTACTTATGAGTATATCTTCATCGCTTTTCCTACAAAGAATTATTAGTTAAATCTGATCTGTGGATTTATATTATAACCTACTTCATCCTATATTGATAAGTTTATTATTAATTCTAAAATATGCTAAATAATGGAGTTAGTTGAACTATTGATTGTAATAAAACAGTAATTAAAATCAGTATTTTCGAAGCCCACCACCAATGTTGTACAGTAAACGAACAATAACTAAAATCAAAATCCCAACCATTTTTGAAATTACCAGTTAATATCCCAGTTTGACCATCAAAATCACCCATCATTGATCTAACAACAATTTCTCTAATTGATTTTCTATTAATTTCATTTCTTTCCTTTGAAGCTTTCCATTCATTATCATTTTCTAAATTATACCAATTATCACAACCTTCATGATCATGACCAGTTAAAATTATACCATTTTTATCCTTATTTGGAAATATAATATCTAAAATTTGTTTAGTTGTTGTAGAATTTAAATGATTTTGAGATCTTAATTTACCATTCTTATAAGGTTCTCTTTCATTATTAATATAATATTTATGTTCTGGACCATCTGTACATAATCCAGCTTCTTTATATAAAGGAATATGAGTTAATAAAATAGTGGAACCTTTAAAATTTGGATTTTCATTTGATTTGATATAACTTAAAAATGACCAAGTATAATTTAAAAATTCTTCTTGTAATGCTGGACCTTCTAATGTTAATGAATCAAGTACTACAATTCTCCAAGCATTTTCTTTACCTTTTTTATAATTTATAACATAGTTATTTTGACCAAATAATAAATGAAATCTAGCCATGTGTTGCCAAGTTGCATCTCCACTATATCCAATATCATGATTGCCTGTTAAATTTATAAATAAAGGATTATCAAAATTTGGAGTTGATCTATTAAGATCTGTCCAATCATAAACATCATTATATACTCTTGAATTAAATCTATCTATTGGATTCATTTCTTTCTCCTGTTTTAACCATGTTTTCCAATCATAATCTTCATGTTTTGAATGTGTTGATAAAACATTTTCTATATATCTATCAGGTTGTGGGAATAATCTAGTTACATATCTTAATGTTCTATTATAAAACTCAGAATCATAAATCCATTGAGAACTAAATAAATCACCCATAACAACAACATGAGAAGGTCTTAATCTATTTTTCATAGTTTGATAAATATGACCTAAATAATAATCATTACCATAATTATCTAATCTTTTAATATATTTAGTAGATGGCCAATTTCCATTAATTTGAGGATCACCAAATAAAAACATATGAATTGAATCATCTTTTGGAGGTTCTTGTTCTTTTCTTAAAAAAGGTAGACCATTAACCAAGAAATTTTTAGTTGTGGTTGATAAATATTCATCTAATATTGGATAATTTGATTCATAAGTTTCATCTTTCCAATTACATTGACCTTCATTATTTAATAAATCAGGATAAAACCATACAAAGAAATTAATACCAAAAGTTACTACAGTTGTTATATCAACTAATAATTTAAATTTTGGTGATATTGCAACCATTTCTTTGGCATCGGTAATTTTTTTTGTTTCGTGTTTCAGAGTTGAACATAAATAAAACGAATAGTTAACAGAGAATTATCAACACTTTTCATTCAATGGTCTTTTATAATATATATATATACTTTAAATAAGTAGGTTTCAATCTATAAGTTTTCTTTTAATGTTTTATTTAATTTTGAAACTTTATTTGCAATTGAAACATCAAGTGTTCTATCACCAACTTCAACAACTAAACCACCCAATAATTCAGGATTAACTGAATTTGTTAATTTTAAAGTTTTACCTTCTCCAACAAATGATGATTTACCAATTGAATTTTGTAATCTTTTTAAGATTTTTGAATCTAATGGTTTCGCACTTGTAACTTTTGCTTCAACAACACCATTAAAAGCATCATTTAATAAGCCAAACTTATTAAAAATACCTGGAAATTTATCTAATCTATTATTTTCAGCTAAAGTAGTTAAAAAATTTGCAGTTGTTTTATCTAAATTTAATGATTTTGAAATTGATGAAGTAATTGCTAATCTATCATCTTTTGTTAAACCTGGATTTGATAATGATTTATATAATGCAGTATCATTTGATAATAAATCTTGAATTTTTTTCAAACCATTAAAAGTTTGATTCATATCTGATTGTTGAATTGTTGCTGAATATAAAGCATTTGCATAAGTACCATCAATACCAAATAATTGAACAGGTGGTTTTGTAGATTTAACTGATGTAGCTAATGATCTGAAAAAAGTACGTGACAACATAATTGAACTATTTAACTAATTATATATCCTCAATTCTTCTTGTTAATACGTTGAAATTTTTTTCTAACAAGTTTATTTGGTTAATATGATGAATGCTACCAATCGGGTCCTCTATATCGGTAATTGAATTTAATTGGACGGTGAAATTAAGTATTGGTGTTGAGGTGTAATACCAAATTAGGAAATACGGTGATGAAATGCATTCCCAATCCAAATTACCTAATTAGGAAACAATGTCTTAATTTTCTTTTTTAATTGAAAAATTTTCTGAAACAAATAAATCACCACTTAAATGTTGATAACAAGAAGACTATTTAATAGTCTATATAAATCATCCACACCCAATAAACCATTATTCAATCTAATACGTTTTAATTCAACCAGTAATGAATCAAATTTAACTGAATTAGAATTAGATGATATAAGATTTAGAAGACAACGAGAATTACAATTAAAACAAGTTGAGTTAAAGAAGTATGGAGATACTTTCCCAAAACATTCACATCCAGGTTCAACACATTTTAAAAAACCAATACATTCACATTTATACAAAGGTAGACCAATTAAAGAATTAACAGTTGCAAAAAAAATGAATGGTGGTAGAAATAATCGTGGTGTTATTACAGTTCGAGGTAGAGGTGGAGGACATAAAAGAAGAGCTAGATTGATAGATTTTCATCGTATTGGAAGTGGTAAACATGAAGTTATTAGAATTGAGTATGATCCAAATAGATCAGGTCACATTGCATTAATTAAAAATCTTGAAACTAATAATTTATCATATATTTTAGCTCCTCAAGGTTTGAGACAAGGTGACTTTGTAGAAAGTTTTCGAAAAGGAATACCCAAAGATTTTATTGAAGAAATGAAATTAAATAATAATGGAGAAATTGATGATGCTTTATTATCAGCAAGAATTTTACAAAGAGGTAATTGTGTACCATTAAAAATGTTACCCGTAGGATCCATAATACATTCAATTGGGTTATCACCAAATAGACCAGCTCAATTAGTTAGATCTGCTGGGACATTTGGTAAAATTTTATCAAAACATCCTGAAAAAGGTAAAGCTATAGTTAAATTAAGTTCTGGTGAACATAGATATATTTTATTAGATTGTCATGCTACATTAGGAGTTGTTTCAAATAAAGAACATCAATTAATTAATTGGGGTAAAGCTGGTAGATCAAGATATAGAGGATTTAAACCAAAAGTTAGAGGTGTTGCAATGAATGCTTGTGATCATCCTCATGGTGGTGGTAGAGGTAAATCAAAATCAAACAAACATTCACAATCAATGTGGGGATTAAAGAAATTCCAAAAAACAAGAACAATACCAAATAAAGATGTTATAAGAAATAGAAAAGGTAGAATGGTAAGACATGATTAAATACAGTAAGGATGCAATAAACAAAGGAATGGTAATACATGATTAATTAATACTTGTAAATATATATTAATTTAACAAAATGAAGGTAATGAATTATCATTATTAAATTGTGATATAATTTGACATAATAATGCTTTTGCTAATTGAGTTAAAGCACCTAAATTGCCACTAAAATATAATCCTAAAATTATTGCAATTAATGAAATTGTAATTAAGGTTGAAAATAACCATATTATTGTATTTGGATAATTTCTTCTCGACATAGAGATTATCCATTTATCCAAGAAATTAAAGATAATACTTGATAATTGATTTGATGTAATTATTGGTGAATTATAAGGTAAACTATGAACAGGTAATAATGGTGAAGTATCTTCAATTGTATTTCTTGATCTTCTAAATGGATTAAATTTTAACCAATTTAAACAACATACTCTCTCTGATCCATATACTGAAGTAAACGAAGGTGATCTAACTAAAGATCTAATTGTTTCAAATGATGTAACTGTATCAACGGTAACTGAAGCATTTAAATCGGGAGATTTTTTAGTCAATACTAAATCTCTTGATGTTTGAACTTGTAAATTATCATTTATTTCATTGCCGCCATTAGAATTGACATCTTCTTCATTTGTTTCATCAATTGTTGACATTTTGAAAAGTGTTGCAAAATGATTAATTTTTTTTTTTTTCTTTTTTAATTTACGAATAATTACGAGTTTGAATTTACATCTATTAATTATCTATAACAGGACTAATTCTACGTTTCTTCTTACTCATTAATGCTACTCTTTCATTTCTTTTTTGTTCTTTCTTAAGATTTATCTTGTCTTCATTTATAGTAGCACTAATTTCAAAAATATCATTTAATATTTTCCATTTTGATTCTTGATTTTTAAAATCCTGGCCCATTCTAACATTCATTAAATCGTAAGCATATACCATAGTTATATCATAATTAAAATCATTATCATCATTAAATACATTATAAACTTCAGCCTCATCGGTATTTAAATAATTTTTCAATTCTTTGACTTTTTCAGGTAATTCATTTCTAAATATACAATTATTTGAGTTTCCATAACGAGTACTAAAATGAGTCAATAACAATTTTTTACATTTTAATAATTTACAAATTTGTAGTGCTTCTAGCATTGTAGTATGTTTTTTATTAATTGCTTCTTCTATCCAATTTGAATCCAATGATGCTTCATGAATTAATAAATCTGAATTAAGTCCAATTTTGACAAAATTTGGATTTGGTCTAGTATCTCCAGAATAAGAAACTTTGAAACTTTCCTCCGTTTTAGAATCCAATTTGAAATTGAAAGTTACTGAATATGCCCAAGGACAATGAATAGCTCGAATTGTACCAACATCAATTAAATTCAAATCATTAAACATTGATTTAATTCCATTTTTATCCACTTTACCTATATCCTTCCGTATTATTTTCAAATTGTTTGTGTTTGAGTTATCAAATTTATGTTCAAATTCATCTAACGAAATTTTACGATATTCAGGTAATCTAGTCTCAACTAAAAACGACTCACAACCGAAAAATTCTAACCGTTGCCAATTGAAAAATGGATGATATTGACCTTCAAGAGAATACCAATCATTTAAAAAAGTTTCAAATTGCCAAGGGACAATAAGATACAACTTAGAATCGTTTTCTGAGTTCATATCGAACCATTTGTTGATTATTGAAACTAATCCCAAGTGATGATCGGCATGCAAATGAGATAAATAAATTAATGACAATTCTTTGAATATATTATTGAAATTTTCATTATTGTTATGTCCGAAATTACGTAATAATGAACCAATAGTATTCTCTCCACCATCTAATAATATTGCTTTATATGAAATATCACCGTTCTTTGATTTATGAGGTATTCTAATTAATGTTGATATGACATTTCTATGAATTGAAGGTAATGCTGATCCAGTACCTAAAGTACATACATGAATTAAATCAGTTAATGAGTTTGTACTTTCTGGATATAAGTTAAATAATGGAGTTTCATTCATTGTTTCATATGAGATTGATTCTGGAATATTTAATGGTTGTACTTCATTTTCACAAATTGATTTATTAGTTGCTTTTGCTACATTTTTAAAATCTGTGTTTACTCCAGTATCATTAATTATAAATTGTTGTAAAGTATGTAACGATGAAATATTGTCACTATTGAATTCTTTAAATTCTTCCAGGTTTATAAAATTGAAATTTTCATTCATTAAAGATTTCAATTGGATTAAATTAGATATAAATTTTTCATTAATTATAACATTGTTTGATATTGATTTATGACTGATGACATGGTTGGTAGAATTTGAAAACCTGGAGATGAATTTTTCTTTATATTCTTGTAAGTTAAAATTGACATCATCTCCAAGAAAATGATAAACCAATCCAATTCCATCTTGTACTAATTCTATTGAATTTATTGTATTTTCAAAATAAGCCTCATTTGGTATATCCACAATTAGAACCTTTGGAAATGATTTACTTTGTCCAATTACTTGATCAGGTAAAATTTCGACACCTTCTTTATTTAATACTGGTTTTCCTTCTGTTAATTGTTTAAATAATGGTCCAGGTTGAACTCCTAAACTTATTGCCTTTTGAACATCGAATTTCCCCCTAATTGGAACAAAATCAATTATATAATTATAAGAATCTTGAGTATTTACAATTTGTGAAGCTTTTGGTAATTCAACATGTGTCTGTATGTCATTCTTTGAAGTATCTTTCTTATAAGAATCTAAATCCATACTGTTCACTTCTGAAGTATCTAATGGAAACATCAAAGATGCTAATTTTTTAACCTGAATAGATAATTTATTAGCAAATGAAACATCAGAATTCAAATTTGTCTTGTTTGGTTTTATTTTGATCGGATAGACAATGAATTCTTCATTCTTTATAGGTTCATCCGTATCATAAATGTTTAGTTTTATACCTAGACGAAAAACGAAATATCTCCAAGTACATACAATAAAGTTTAATAATTTAGAATTACCAAACACGTTGAAATTTTTCTTTGTTGCATCGGAAATAGTCAAGAACAAACCAGGTAATCCACCAATATCAGACCATGAAAAAATTGAACCAGTAATGAACAAACCTTCTAATTTCGTGAATTTTAAATCTGAAGTTATTGAGTTTATAATTCTTTGTGAACCTTCTGGTACTTTCCCAAATAAAAACCTACTTCCATTTTTAGTAGTCAAATTAATTAACGGTCTTGAAGTATCATTATTTATATGATTTATGGTTGTAAATTTAAACATTGGAATTTTGCATCTAGATTTAGGAATACTTGACGACCTTCGATTATTTTTATATATGTTTTTATTGTTTGAATATTTGACAGTACCTTTAGAATGACTCCTAACACTTGTATACACTATTCTTCTATTGACACTCAAATTTTCAATTAATTGTAAAGAAATCACCGTGAGTATGTAATTGATTTCAAATATATTGAATCATCTTGAAATATTCACGATGCGCCAAGCGCTACCAAATCACGTGAAACATCACGTGACTGATGGCTGTATGTTTCATAATGTATCACAAGATAAATTATTACGTAATCAGTAGTTATAATTGAGTAAATGCATCACTACTTTTTATTATTTTGACAACCAATTACTACTATTGCAAGGGGTTGATCAGCCGCTATTTATTACGTACTTTCTTTTATGAGTACTCCAGATTTGGTATTAAATTTATTACCAACTAACAATAACAACAACAATACAATACAAAGTTTAAATACCACGCTATCTTCAGATGATATAATTCAACAATTATTTAATCAATATATAGGTTTGAAACCATTGAAAAATGAGTATGTATTACAAGAACAAGATGAAAACCAACAACATCCTAGATTTTCATTGAGATCTTTACCATTAATCGGAAGGCTATTACCTGACATAGATGAAAAGACGAAACAAATTAATAAATTATTACAATTACAAAAATCAACTACAACGTATAAAGAATGGTATGAAATTTCTTTAAAATTAGATGAAGTAATGGGAAATAATGCATGGAAATCCGATCCAAAGTCAGATTTATATGATTATAATCAAATATATAAGAATTTAAATCAAATGAAACAAGCTAGATTAAATAATGATTACAAGTTGTTACTTTATCATATTCGAACAAAATGGATTAGAAATTTAGGTAATATGGGTGATTCAAATCTATATAGACATTCGTACGTGGGTACAAAAAAATTAATTGAAGAATATAATGAAGAATGTAAATTATCATTAGATTACCTTATAAGCTCCGAGAATGTGAATTTAGATGATAGATATTTATTAGGAATGTTGATCCAAACTCGAAAGAATATAGGTAGAACTGCGTTAGTCCTTAGTGGTGGGTCCACTTTTGGTATTTTTCACATTGGTGTTTTGGCAACTTTATTTGAAATCAATTTATTACCTAGAATTATTTCCGGTTCTTCTGCTGGTTCCATAATGGCAGGTATTTTATGTTGTCATACAAATGAAGAAACTTTTGAATTATTACAAACTATAGCCAGTCGAAAATTTAATATTTTTGAAATTACCGAATGTGATTTAAGTGATATTCAAAGTAATTTTAGAAAAATATTATACTTCCTTGGTCATTTAATTAAATATGGTACTATTTTCGATATTGAGGGTTTACAAGATACTATGATTGATTTTTTGGGAGATTTAACATTTAGAGAAGCATATAATAGAACAGGGAAAATATTAAATATAACTGTTTCACCAGCAAGTATCCATGAACAAACAAGATTATTAAATTATTTAACTGCTCCTAATTGTCTTATATGGAGTGCTGTTTGTGCTTCTTGTTCATTACCTGGTGTATTTCCTTCCAGTTCAGTATATGAGAAAAATCCAAAGACGAATGAGATTCACGAATGGAATAATGATGAATCAATGAAATATATGGATGGATCAGTGGATAATGATTTACCAATCACGAGATTATCAGAAATGTTTAATGTTGATCATATAATCGCGGTACAGGTTAATCCTCACGTTGTTCCAATTTTAAAAATATCAATTTCGAATATTGGTGGAGAGATTGAAAATGATTTAAGTTATAAAATGAAACATTTACTTAATAACGTTTATGATTTTTTTTCATGTGAAGCTATTCATTATTTACAACTTTTAAATGAATTAGACATATATAAGAATCTATCGAATAAGGTAATTTCAATTTTATCTCAAAATTATTCAGGTGATATTACAATTCTTCCAGAATATAAAGTTTCCGATTTTATTAAATTATTTCACAATCCAAATCCTGAATTCTTGCTTGATTTTATTTGTCGTGGAGCTAAAGCAAGTTGGCCCAAGGTATCAATTATACATAATCATTGTTCTGTTGAATTTGCATTAGATAGAGCAATAACAATACTAAAAGGGAAAATCATAACTTCTGAAAAGAATAGAATTACTTCTGGTGTTAAACGGTCTCAATCTTATAATCCAAAATCAAAAAATCAACAAAATATAACATTGGTAACTTCTCCAGATGATCAACATCATAATCAAAAAATAAAGAATAAATCAGATAAACAACAAATCTCAGAACCAAATACTCCAATTAAGCAACGTCCATTTGGTATTCAAAGACATCATTCAACTTCAAATACCACAGCAGCAACAAAAGCAAATATACCAAGTAGATCTAAAAGAAATTCAATGAGTGCTGCAGAAGGTAACAATTCGGATTCAGAAAGTAGTAATGGAACATCAAAGAAATTATCAAAACGTGTTTCAACAACAGTGTTGACTCATGGTTGGAATAGAAAAGTAACAACTACTGATTCGGTAGATTCAGATAATACAATAACAAACGAAGAAAATAATAATACAAATGGACATCAATATCAAAGTACACAAAAGATTCGTAAGGCTAGATCATCAGGTAATTTCCGCCACTCAACAGATTTCATAAATGGAGGAGTAGTACCCCAAAATACAAATACAAAATTGAAATTCAATCCAGATAGAATTCCATTGAAAAATAATCCATATTTGGAGGACAACATTCAAAGTATCCTACCCAAAACCGATATTGATTTTGTGGATAGTAAAGAGAATAATCCAAATTTACCTACAAGGTCAAACAGTCATCGAAATTCGTATATTGGATTAAATAGACTCAAGGATAATAATTTATCAAGATCAAATAATAATTCAACATTGCATTTGAAGTCGTCACATTTAAACGGGGGTGAGTTGTTTAAGAAGTTGGAGAAAGAAAATGAGAAGAGGAAAAGTATTTTAAAGAATGGAAATAATGATATGAATGATGTTGGGTTAGATCTATTTACGAATTCAGATGAGGATGATTTATGTAAATTTGAACTTTCGAATGAAAATGATGACGCAAGTTATGATGATGGAGAAAGTGAAAGTAATGAGAATGATAGTGATGAGTTTGATGATGCTAATGATCCTAATGAAGATGATGAAGAAGAAGATGATGATGAGATTAAGAAGTATGATGTTGATGATGAAATTAAACCTGAGAAGGAAGGTTCTGTTCCGATGGATAGGGTTACTGATTCTGTTGTTGATGAAATTGAACCGTTTATAGGCAATAAATAAATAAATTAATCTTTGATGAATAAATCTGCTAATCCCCAATATTCTCTTCATTTGAAGTTATTGTGGTATTACTATGATGAAATGGAACCAATTATAGGTAATAAATAACTCAATCTTTGATAAAACTTAATAATATAGGAATAATTAGACCAGCTAATTCCCAATATATCCTTCTAGTTTCAGATTTTGGTGTGACTGTAGTATTACTCTCTTCTGTAGTTGGTAATTCTTCAAACTCATCATCATTATGAATATGGTTAATTATATATATGAAATTACCACCCGAAAACAAAAATAATAAACCAATGAAGAGCCCAGTATTCTCAAATTTGAATATACTTGATATTGTATAGATTATAATTGATGATAATGGGGTCAGTAATGCAAAATAACATAATTGCCAATATATTTTATTTAAAGATAAACCATTCTTCATTAATAAAGTAGATAAACTAAAAGCAGTAGGCAATTTATGAATAATAATAGCTAAATAAATAAATAAACTCATATCTGAATCAATTATGAATGATGAACCTAATGAAATACCATCTACAATTCCATGTAAGATAAAACTTAGTGATAATGAGTCCATAACCGTATTTTGTTTGAAACTTGCATGATTTGTGAATATCTCAAGACCATACATTGTAATAAATCCAAATATCAACGGTAGACCAACTGACAAACTATTTATATTTTCTTGCATCATTTCCATACCTTCTGGTATTATAATCATAAATGCCGTGCCTAAGATTATGCCAGCACTCAAATGAGACAACACATTAATATTAGTATATGAAGTATTAGATATCTTTAATGGGACTATGCTACTACCAAAAGTAGTAATAGTCATGAATATACAGAGTATAATCAATTCAATAGCTTTATTCATATGTATCAATAATCAAATCTGGATCTGAAAAATCTGAAACGCGTAACTGAAAAATAAAAATATTATGGATTCATTAATACTGGATAAACTAGAATTAGCTATTCTTTATTTTAATACTAATGATTACATTAAAGCACTAAATATATATAATCAATTGATATACAAGCTCAAGAATTTATCCATAACTGCTATAAAATCCATCAGAAAGGAGTATAATTTATATGAGATTCCATTGATTGGATCGATCATCCATCCAAAACTAATCTCAATATTAGATCAAAGATCAGCTACATTTGAGAAATTAAACCAATTGGATAATGCGCTTAAGGATTCTCGAGAAATGATTGATTTGGATCCATTAAGTTGTAAAGGGTATCTCAGAACTGGTAAATTATTAAATAAAACTAATAAATTAAAAGAAAGTTATAAAGTATACCAGAAAGGAGTATATATAATTGAAAAAGCAATAAAGGAACATAATATAAAAGTGTCTGAGAAATTATTCACCAATTTGAAAATGCAATATAAGATATTGTATAAAGAACTCAAAATCAGGAGAAATGAAGAAATGAAGACTAAGAAGAAATTAAGAAAGGAGACTGATGTTTTTGCTAGATTGCCTATTGAATTAATTGAAATGATATTTGGAAATCTATCATTAAGGGATATACTCAAATGTTTATTAGTTTGTAAATGGTGGTATTTTATATTACTTTCGATCCCACGACTATTTAACTTTCAATGCAAGTATAACATAACTGGACAAGAATTCATAAATGGGATCAAACTATTTAGGAAAATGAACAAAAAAGTGTGGAATTTAACTATTAATCACGTTGCATTGAATAAATTTCCCAATGTTTTGGAGTTGATTATTAAGGAACCAGGGCTAAGTATTACCAAAGTAGATTTAATTGATAGACAAATGAGTTTGGAGTTATTATATCATAAACTCAGTAAATTAAACTGGAAATTGAATGCGTTTCATAATTTACAATCGCTAAATTTGGGGATTTATAGTCAGATAAAGGAGCCAATTTTACTACTAAATTTATTCAAGAATCTAAAACTGCTTAAGATTATAGTTCATGACAACAAGGGTCTGAAAATAGGTTTACCTTCAGATAAGATGTTTCAAATAATTAAAGATAAAGAAGTGGAAGATTATAAATTGGAAGAACTTACACTAGTTAATCACTCACAAAATATTATTTCATATCCACCATTACTAGATAAATCATTTTCAAATCTAAAGAGTCTAACGTTAGTTTCATTTGATTTTGCAAGTATACTACCTACATTTGGTCAAATTTTATTAAACGCAAAAGGTATTAATGAGCTATATTTGGAAAACAATTTAAACATAAACTTATATATATTCTTACAAATACTAGTGAATTATAAACCTGAGTTCAAGTTGAAGAGTTTTACATTTAGAGAGTCGAAAGTCAATGCACTCATATCATTAAATGAATTCCTGATAATTGATTTACTGAGAAATTTCAACCAATTGGAAAACTTAGATTTATATGGAAATTGTCTATCATCTAAATCTTTAAACAAATTAATAGAAACTTGTTTTGATAATTTACAAGAATTAAACATTGGAGCATCTACATTTTTAAGTTTTTCAAAACATGAAAAACAGAAAATATCATTCAAGAGAATACTTTCAATTCCAAATTTAGCAAAATTGTACATTAATGAACTTAATATTGAAGAATATTCAATGATTCAAATAAATAATGAACTCAAACCCAAGAACTTAGCGGTGTTAGATTTAAGTTTTAATAAAATTGATGGAGTATTCCTAATTAAAATTTTTGAAAAATTACAAGTTGATAATTTATATTTAAGTGGGAATAATATATCGATTGAGACACTAAGATACTTAAAGAAGAAGAATAAAGTGTCTCAGATATACATGGATATAAATAAATTAAAGTGGAAAGTATTTGGTATAAATAGTTATGTTTAACATGGTAGCTCCTTTTTCAAAATTTAGTCAATATCTCATCTCAATATTATTATGGTATTAACAAGAAGTCAAGCACATGAATTAAGAAAACCAAAAAAGATAAAATTTGACGGCGATGAAGATGATATAATAGAGAAAGAACTAAGTGTAGATGATGTCGAAGAGAACGAAAAGGAAGATGAAGAAAAAGAAAATGCCGAAGAGGAAGACGAAGAAGATGATGATTCTGATGAGGCACCAGAGATGGAGAGTACAAGCAAATCAAAAAATGAAATCATAGCTAGAGAAAGAGAAGCTGAGCTACAACAACAAGAATTAAAGAGGTTAGAAAAAGAAAAGAGAAAATCACTCGATAAGCGTAATAAACAACAACAAGAACTCAAGAGGAAACAGAAACAAGAATTACCTGAATTCTTACCAGATAATATTGAATCAATAATTAACGCAGATAATGTTAAAGAAGAATCAGAGGAAGATGTGGTGGTGGTGCCGAAGAATAAACATTTTAAATTAGATGATGATAGATTATCTAAACTAGAGGAGAAACTCAGACAAATTAAACAAGATAAAAAGAAAGCTCAAATAATTAGAAAGGGACCGGTTCATGTTGCTGTACTTGATAAAAAGCCATTAGTACCCAAATCAGAATATAAAATATTGAAAAATAAAGATAAATGGTTGAATAGAAAATCAATAAATAGGAAATGAACAATGATTTGAATACAGATCTTAACATCGCTAATCTTTACTACTCTTAGTTAAACATGGATCTCTTCGGTTGGTTACTTATTTCCTAAATTGTAAAATCTAAATAAAACGAGATCTCGAAAAATAAAAAAAAAAAAAAAAAAAAAATTAAAAAATAGCTTTACAACCAAGGGTATTTAGATCCAATTCATTGATTTACCCTACTGAAAACGGGTACTACAGATCTATAAAGGCTTAAAGTAGTTAGTCTGAAATTAATTGATTATAAATTGGTTGGTTTTGATTCAAGAGGTTTTTTAGTTCATTCACAATGTCATCAAATAAATACGATCTTAAATATGAAAAGATTCCTTGGTATAGATTAGTTAGTTATGATTTAATATTATGGTTATTATCAGTTGTTTTTGATTGTTTTTTTAGAGAAATTAAACCGAGAGGAGCTTTTAAAATACCGAGAGATGGACCAGTTATATTTGTTGGAGCTCCTCATCATAATCAATTTGTTGATCCAGTTATATTAATGAATCAAGTTAAAAAAGAAGCAAATAGAAGAATATCATTTTTAATAGCTGCTAAATCATATCAATTAAAGGTAGTTGGAACATTAGCAAAATGTCAATTATCAATTCCGGTAATTAGACCACAAGATACATTAACAAAGGGAAATGGTAAAATATTCATAAATATGCAAGAAGAACCATTGAAAGTTATTGGAGTAGGCACAAAATTCACTCAAGATTGTATGGTCAAAGGTCTTCTTGCATTACCTCAATCACTTGGTGCCTCTGAAATAACTGAAATTATATCAGATACTGAATTATATATTAGAAAAGAATTTAAATCAACTGATCAAATAAAAACTTTATTAACTAAAGGTACAAGTTTTAAAAAAGCAGATAAAATAGATCAAAAAAAAGTTTATAAAATGGTATTTGATCATTTACTGGATGGTAATTGTATTGGTATTTTCCCTGAAGGTGGATCTCATGATAGACCAGATTTATTACCTTTAAAAGCTGGAGTTGCAGTTATGGCCCTAGGAGCAATGGAAAATAATCCAAATTGTAATGTTAAAATAGTTCCCTGTGGTATGAATTATTTTAATGCTCATAAATTTAGATCAAGAGCAGTTGTTGAATTTGGTGATCCACTTGAAATACCAATAGAATTAGTTAAAAAATATTCAAATCCCGAGACTAATAGAGAGGCAGTTAGGGAGTTATTGGATCTTATAACTACTGGGTTAAAAGCAGTGACTGTTACTTGTGAAGATTATGAAACTTTAATGTTAATTCAAGCTGCTAGACGATTATATGCTGGTAATTTAGTACAACAATTACCATTACCTTTAATTGTTGAAATGAATAGAAGATTAATTATAGGATATCAACATTATAAAAATTTACCACAAATTCAAAAATTAAAAGAAAAAGTATTAAACTATAATGAATTTTTAAAGTCATTATATTTACCTGATCATGATGTTGAGAATTGTAAAGAATCAGCTAATAAAATTGTCATACTCCCAATATTAATATTTAGAATTATGAAATTGTTATGTTTATGTATATTATCATTACCTGGAGCTATATTATTTTCACCGGTATTCTTGGTGTCGAAGGTGATAGCTAATAAGAAAGCAAAAAAAGCATTGGCAAATTCAGTAGTTAAAATAGCAGCAAATGATGTTATTGCAACTTGGAAAATTTTAGTTTCAATGGTTTGGGCACCTGTATTATATTCATTTTATGCATCAATTGGGACTTCTTATTGTTACAGACATAATATATTATCATCTTTCAAATTATTATGGTTATGGATATTATTATATGTCCTTGGTGTTTTGGTAACTTATAGTGCTTTAATCTTTGGAGAACAAGGTATGGATATATTTAAATCTATTCGTCCATTATATTTATCTATTTTATCAGGTTCATCAATTTGTGAATTGAAAAAAATGAGACATGAATTAAGTGAAGAAATAACAGAAGTTGTAAATACATTTGGACCAGAATTGTTTCCTAAAGATTTCAATTTATTAGAATTAAAAGATAGGTTGAAAATTACAGATTCTAAAGTTAATTATGTAGATAGTGATGAAGAAGAAGATAAAAAGACAGAAGAATTAAGAAATAGAAGATTACAAAATAGGAAAAAGAAAAAATTAAAACAAGATGGAGTTCTCGAAAATGATAATAGTTCTTCTGTTTCTGATGGCTTAAGTTTATTAAATTCTGATAATTCATTAACTAACCTCCCAATGTTTTCAGATTATCCATTATATAAAAATGCAAACAATCCAGATTTAAAATTAGAATTACAATCAAATTTTAATTCAACTGCAAATTCAACAGTTTCTATAGTTGATGATTATAAATATGCTTTAAATCAACCTCATTTTTCATCTCCATTAAGACCAACACATATGTCAAAATCAAATTCATCAGATCAAATAGAATTAAATTTTAGTAATAATAAATCAAAGAATCTAAAAGATAGAATAAAACAAAAAATGAGAGCAAATAGAAATTCAGACAATTAACTTCATTATATTCGTAGCAAGATCATTAATGTATATAATTTTCATAAAACTTTGATACTCAAGTTTTTCATTTATTCATTGCTTGATTTTCAAAAAATTCAGAAACTTGAGTTGAACTTGTAGCATCTTCAATGTTTTTATCATCTCTAATTCTAACAAATCTAGGAAATCTTAATGAAATACCTTTACCATATTGTTGATGAGCAGCTTTATAAATTGGACTTAACGATAAATCAGCAGTTTTAACTTCAAAAATTAATGATGGATCAAACCAAACATCTGGTTTTGCATTTGAATTATTTGTATCATAAACAAAATAATTTTTAGGTTGTTGAATTTCAGTTGGATGTAATTTTGTATATAAATTACTCAACATTTCATCACTAAATCCAGTTCCAATTTTACACGTAGTTTCTAAATCTCCTGTATCTTCATTATATGAAGCTAATAAAAAACCTCCATAAGTACCTGTTCTTTTACCTTTACCATTATAAGCACCAATTACAACTAAATCTAAAGAATCTCCTTGACCATCTAAATAATCTTTTTTCAATTTCAACCAAAATTGTGATCTTTTACTCGGCTCATAATGTGATTCATGTCCATCTAAAACTTTAACCATTAAACCTTCACAATAATCTTTTATTGATTGTAATAAAAATTCATGAATAATTTCATCACTTGATTTTGATTCAGATGTTGAATCTCTACAAGTTGCAAATTGTAATTGACCTTCTAATGGATGAATGTGTTTTTGCATATATTGCCTTCTTTCAGTCAAGGTTTTAGTTAATAATGGTTCTTCATTATAATATAATAAATCAAATACAAATAAACATATATGAACAGTTATATCTTTTTCATTAACATCTTTTCTTTTTCTTGTGGATAATGTTTGAAATGGTAAAATACGTTTCAAATTTTTATCCCATGCAACTGCTTCACAATCTAAAATCATTGATTTATGTTCTTGAGTTTTATGTAAATTTGAAATAATTGTAATTATATCAGGATATCTTTCTGACATATCTTCACCATTTCTTGAAAAAACTTTAACTGCACCATCATTACATAAATGAACTTGAGCTCTTTCACCATCATATTTATATTCACATGTAAAATTTTCATTTGCAAATTTGTCTAAAACTTCACCAACTGATTTTGTAGGTTTTGCCAACATTGGTTTTAAAGGTACTCCAGGAGTAATTTTAACAGTATCTAAAATATTGAAAATCCCACCTTCAAATGCTGCTTTTATACAAATTTCATAATTTGGAGTTCTTGTATATGCTTCTTTAAATAATTCTTCAGCTTTTGTTAATTTATCAGTTGGAATTTTTAGATTTGAATTTTGTTCATATGAAACAAATGCTTGAGCTAAAGATACAGTAACTGTTTGACCAGCTAATCCAATTCTTAATTTACCTTCTAATGATCGTATTAAAAATTTAGCTTCTTGAGAATTTTGATCACAAGCTGTTAACATTTTTTTAATTAAATGAATTTTTTTAGATTGTGAATCTTTACCTTTTGATTTGGCAATTTCTTTTAAATTATTAAAAACTGTATCAATTTGTAATGGGGCTGGTTTTGAAAACATTGATGCTTGATTTTCTCTTGATTGTTGAGCAACTAAACCTAAATCACCAGTTTTTTTATAATCTTCTTTAACTTTGGTGGTGGACCTACCATAACATTCAGATATTGCTTTAATTAATATTGTTTCACCTAATCCTAATTCTAAATTATCATAATCTGGACCTAATTTATTTATAGTTAAATAAACAACACGTACTAAATTTTCATAAGATTCTGATTCTTTTATAGTTCGAAGGTACAATTGGGATAATATGGATATTTTTTGTAATCTACCCGGTTCCTTTTCAAGTCTTTCAAACGTATCAGCTAATAAATTAAACGGTATTTGTTTTCTTGTTGTTTGATTATCTTGTATAATTGGTTTTGATTCATTTAATTGGATTAAAGTTTCAGCTTCTTTTGTAGTTATATCACCATTTGAATCATCATATTTAGCTAGATCTGAGCCACTGTCATTGGCTATAGATTCTTCAATTTTTGGTTCTTCATTTTTTGATTTTTTTAACGGAGATTTATCAAGTTGTGATGTACCATTATTAGTTGCTTTTCTTTTTAATGGTGAATTTAATGATGGATTATTACCACCAAAGAATCTTCCTAATGTTTGTTGGGCTTTTGGAGCCATTCTATATCTAACTGATTTAAATTGATTGTTAATTAATAGAGAAAAGTTTCCCCTAAACATAAATTTGTTTCAGAAATTAAATCGTGTTTATATATTTTTTTTTTTACGTGTTTTTGTTTTTATTACGAGTCACGTGAATCGCACGCGTCGTCTAATTTTAATTTATATATTACAGTTATTAATATTTATACAGTTGCATCCCATATACTTTGTGGTCCTTTTTCTTCATACATATCACTACTAACAAATACTTCTTTGCCATGATGATGAGTTGTACCACTAAAAATTTGTTTTGCAAATATTTCCCCACCTAAAAAGAATAAATCTTCCCATGATCCACCTTGTTCTTTTGGTAATTTCCATTCAGGAAAATAATCAGGGTATTTAACCATTTTAATTGAATTTGGGACTTGACTTATATCATTTATTTGATTTTCATTAATATCATCATTTTTTTGATATTTCATAATTGTAGAATTAATACCATTTGAATTTAATTTATGATCATCAGTTGGTGGTTCTTGAACTAAATAATCTTCATTTAATTTAATTAATAATGCTTCTTTAAAACCTGGAATTTTGAATGTAGATCCGATAAATATTAAATTATCATAACAATCTTGTCGTTTATCTATATCGGGTATTTGTGCTAAACTTTTATAAACAGCTTTTGAAATTTCATTAATTAATGACTCACAACCTAAAAATCTTTCTTTACCAACATAAACTTTTTCATTTGTTTTTGAATCAATAAAATAATTTTTCTCCAACTCTTTATTTGGTTTCTCATCTTTCTTGGTTTCATCTTTATTTTCATCGATAATTTTTGAAACATCCAACATTTCCTCATCATCAAGATCATTTGTTTCTATATTATTATATGCATTGAAGTCAGTTTCATTTAAAACTTCATATATTCCACTAATTTTCAAATTTTCAACTTGTTCATCAGTTAAATTGGGTGAATTATTTTTGATTTCTTGATTAAGTGAGTTTCCACCAATATTTAAAATCTTACTTGCAAATTTGATAGTTTGATAATTTACAATTGGAACAATTTGAGTTGTATTATATCCAATATTTACAACTAATGAAGTTGTCAGTTGTCCTATTGCAAATGTAGAAGCTAATGATAAATCCAAAATATTAAATGCTGTAAATTCCAAATTTTCAAAGATATATTTTGTAAGGTATTCAATTGATTGATTTGACCAAGTTAAAGATGGGAATAAAATTAATAATGGAATTTGGTTGATTGTTAATATAGGATGATTTTTAATTATACTTTGTAATATTAATTTAATTAAAAAATTGAAAGCATCTATGTTTACTAATTTAGAATCTTTAATTGGATATATTTCTTCATCTGTTTCTCCTGATGATTTAAATTCTTTGGTTGATTTATCTTGATAAACAATTGATGGAATTTTATATTGAGGTGGTGATAAAGAATCTTGTAAACCAAATGAAAAAACTGTATATCTTGATCCTGGATTTATTATTAGAAAGTTTTCTTCCTTGTATAATGGCATTGAAGTTTGACTATTGTATTTGAATTTTGAACTTGTTGTTTACGATTGAAAAAAAAAAATTGAAATTTATTCAAATCTAAACTTGGATAATTGATACAATTACACGACCATATAACTTTGCAGTAAACGATGAAACTTGATAAGCAGAATAATCAATAACAAAGATGCAAGTAGATTTTGAGCTGAGCTTCTAAAATGATATGATTATGACCCTGCGACTCCTTGCCTTTTTTGTTGTATGTATTTGAATGGACTAATAATAATCAAACTACAGTCGGTAATTAAACATATGCATTTGCAGTGTAAATAATCAGGTACGTTTCAGTTTTGCATGGGGTTGTATTGTTACTTTTCGAAATCATTTCATATTGCATAAATGAAAGATAAAATTCAATCTCTATTATGTCTGGCAACAGATGAGATAGAACAATCATTACACCTCTAATGTGTAGATAGAAGCCTAAATAATATGCCATATGCATTTTAGACTTGCAATGCCACTATAACATCCTCTAAATTTACAAAATCTATTGCTATACTCTTAAGGGGTATTTTTAGGGGGTGGGGATGGTAGCGCTCATTCTCTTTTTTGTTATGTTGATGATCCTGTATATAATCTGTAACAAAACCAACATTTATTACACAAAGAAAAATCTCCGTCTATTTATCACTATTCTTTATCTCAGCAATCCACTTAAATCAACTGAATCGTATCATCGTGACCGGTGAATTTGTAAAGCGTGTTTTCAATTATTTAGTCTTGTCGCAAGATCGACTATGAGATTTAATTATTAAGAATTGTTCAAATTATAAACTATTTTGCAATTTTTACGAAAGTACTAGTAGATTTCAAGAAATTATTCAGACAATCAAGGGTAATTTCAATGATTGCAACTTTTCCAACTTATCATAATGTAAGAACAATAATAACACCAAATTGAATAAATTTTTAGTATATTTTGGTGCATTTGAAATTCACTATTCTTATATTTGGATCAATTCACAACAGTAACTCAAAGTATTACGATTATATAATGGTTCAATATATACAACCAAATTATTTTTCACTGTTTACTTCCGCAATCTTGAATATGGTTGAATCCCACTCTTGATGATTTTGTCAATTTTATTTCTGTCCAGAATATAAAATAAAATAATCGAACGAACAGCATCAGAATAACAGGTCGTGATGAAGAACAAGTACTCTTCAATCAATTATTATCAATAATTTATTCCTTCTCTTTGAAATTTTCTTTGTGTTCTTCAGGATTTGTTGTTGTAGAAAGGTAATTTATAAATCTCAATAGGTCAACAACGAAACACTTTCAGTAAACTGGGGAGCCGCATTAGAATAAGAATGCTTAGGAGACTCAAATGCATCTATTCTCATGACAAATGAAGCCCTTTGTTTTTATATTTTAAATGTAGAACATCAAAATTTCGAATTAGATTGATTTACTCTTGAACAGTTATCAACTCCCTTCTTCTACAGAGAATAAACTACAGTATTAAAGGAAGACATATCAATTAGTCTTAGCTCATTAAAGGTGGTTATGTGTAAGTAACTCAATTACAAATAAAAGTGGCAAAAAGAAGAAGTTGTCAATTTGTGAAATTTGGTTTTGTGTAACAAAAATTGGTTTTCATTTTGCTCCTTAGTAAAAAATGAAAACAGTTAAAATCGCAAATAACTCACGAGCTATTAGATATTGTTGAATATTGGCTATGTATAATTACTCTAGAAACCAAGAGCCATATACTAGCACTTGAATCAGACCGATATATCAATTTTAAAGTCGATGGTATTAGCTTCGAATGTAGGACGAGAAACTGATACCAGCTCTTGCCCTCATAAAAAGATCTTTCGGCTTGGCTTTCGCTTCACGTTGGCTGAAAGCTCGTGCCTCAAAATTAAGAAAATTGTGAGACGAATTTGACTTTAACTTATATGCAGTCTTAAATTAGTTAATCACAGAATTTAAATCGTGAATATCTCAATCAATACTCATGCCATTGCTCTCAAACTTTTTTTCATTAAAGCTTCAAAAAGCGGAAAGTGGACTGAGCTTAGTAGCATTTAAAAACCCTAAATTTTGATCATTTTATTAATCAATCAAAAATGACAAAAAATGATAAATTGAAAGGTTAGCGCATTTAAACCTCATGTAGCATATTCTAAAATACTTGATTTGGTTTATTTGGCCACAATTATTCTTTGAGAAATATTTCCAAGACGCCATAATCGTTTTGAAATTTTTGCAAAAATTTTTAAAAATTACTTTTCCAATTTTGAATACCTTAACACAAAAATATCCAAGCTGTTTAGCATGCAGAACTACAAATCTGGATAGGTTCATCACGATTAAATTTGAATATTAAAGATGGAATTAGTTTTTTTCAAAGGACATTTATTCGAATTATCCCATACTCAAAAGAAAATTTTGAAGTTTTCAATTTTGACTTAGTTCACCTTTAGATAGGTCCACTAGCTTCATTTGAAGTCTAATATATGAAATTCGTCGTTTATGGGTCTAAATAAAAAGATACATAAATTTCTACTTTTTGAAAATTTTTCGTATGATGAAAAAATGCCGAAATGACAACTCAAAAACAAAATGTTTTGAATTTAAAGATTGGTGTATGTGGGATATATAATTTAAAGCTCTTGATCTTGTATAAATAGTATTTATCTCGAAAAACTGCTTTGTTCATGACTTATGAATCAATATATTTAGTACGAGTCGTCCCAAAGCTAAAGCGATAAATTATTTTGTCGCACAAAATTTATCGCATCAAAAAATATATACTTTCTACTTTAGTATGTTTTTCATCGCATTGGCTTCAAAAACGAAATACTAATAATTTACTTTGTCACGTTGGTCTAGAACCATGTGCAAGCCATCAATTAAACAACAGCAAATTTCACACGATAATCACAAATATAAAAGCCAATAAAAAAATAGCTTCTAAAATCAAAGACTAACGACATATGTTTCAAGCCGTTAAATAACCTCTAATACACTCAAAATTAATAAATCATCTTTTGTGTTACGCACTACCCTTGTAATTAAGTCACGTGATTTGAATCTATTTTTGAAAAAATGATTGTATCTGTGTATGAGACCTATATGAATGGATCGGTTTTGAGAAATTGAGTAAAACACTGGAAGACAACATCATCTGAATCTTAATGTGTAAAGAGTTAAGGGCTGCTTTAGTTTTCCGGGTCAGAATTTTTTTACACAAATGAAAAATCTCAAATTTGTACAGCTTTTCTTTTGTACAAACATGAGATAAATCAACAGAACTATATCATTCAAATCAGGCAATCGTCGTTGAATTAATGTCAATAGATGTACTAATCAATCGCGCATTTTTTTGAAGTTGAAAAGAGCAAATATTGAATTTTAAGATGTTTGTGTATAATATAATACAGAATTGAAGAATGTCGATAATGAATACTTTGATGCTTTTTCGAACAGCTTTAACATCAAACGAAAATAAAATTAGATAATTCACGAAATTCAGATTACATTAAGTATATTCATTAATCATCAACATTAGCTAAGAACTTTTTATAATTTTCTCTAGTATTTAAAACACTTTTCTTACTTAAATTTCTGCTAATCATGTCATTATTTTTATTATATTGATTTTGTTGTAAAGGTATAATATTTTCAATTTCTTGATCAAATGAATCTAGTAATTTAACTTCATTTATAAATGGTAATTCTTCTGCTTGTGCTGGTAAAGTAGGTAAATCTTTAAATGAATTTTCAGTTGAATTACTTCTAGATTTAGGTTTTAATATATTTTTATTTTTTGATACTGGTTCAGAAGAAGCTCTTTGAATTTTTGGTTGTTGTTTCGCATAGAATTGTGGATTATTTAATAAATTAGGTGAACTTTCATGATGGTGAGAACTGGATGGTTTTGATCCTCTTTCAAATCTATATGGTGTAACTCTAATATTTGATGATCTTCTTTTTTGTAATTTAGGTTGTTGTGGTTGATCAATTGGTTGATGATATCTTTTATCTCTAACTTCTTGTTGTTGTGGAATCTCAGACATTTCAAATTTTATACTTTGATCACCATAACTTTCATTACTATTTAATGAAGTTGCATCAGAAACTTGATTTGGAATATTTTCAGCTTTAATAAATTTCAGTAGTACATTATTAATTATTCCAATTGATCTTACATTGAATAAATTGAAGTATATGAAAATTGATAAGGCAATTAAACCAATTATACCCCCCACCAAACCTAAAACAACTAAAATTATTGTTAATTTTATAAAAAATTCTTTATAAATGAAAATTGTAGTACATGATATTATACCAAATAATATACCAATTAAAAAACTGGGAGCATGAAAACTCGAAGCTTTATTCATTAATGTTATCATTAAATTTTTGAATTTGTTGTTATTTTTCTTGTCTTGTGATTTAATTGATTCTTGATCTAATGATTTTATTGAAATTGTAGGAGATTTTGAAGGTAATTGATGATGACTATGAATATCCGAATATTGATTTATAGATTCAGCTGTAGTTGGAGGTGTTATTAAATTTAAATTTTTTGATGAAGTATAATTTGAAGTAGGTCTTATTTTTTTTCCTGATCTGATACTATCATCAACACTACTTTGAATACTAGCAGTTTCATTATTCGTTGAATCTTTAATGATTTGATAACTACAATTGATCAATTCATTTAAGTAGTTGTTTATATTCTCTTTTTTGTTGATAATTCCATCTTTATCAAGAGTTTTGTTAGTTGATGAATAATCATTATCATCAATTTTCTTTAATCTGAAAACACCATCTGGATCTTGTCTATAAATTAACTTCTTCTTCTTTTTGGCAGTTGATGTAATTGACTTTTCGTCCATTTTAAATTGGACTTTAAAGTAATTGAACTACTGAATCTTTAAGTATCAAATGATAATTATGAAATTAATATATGACAAAATACTGAAAATTAATGTAAAGATGAGTAAAAGATTAAACTTAATAAAAATGTGGAATGTTAATCTAATTTATACGAAAAATTATCGACGCATTAGTCAAATTGAGGGTTCATTCCAATTAAATATTTAATTTTTATCAATTTAAAGTTTTTGATTTTGTGTTATATTTCTTAAAATTTAATAGGCTGAAGTTGGGGTTTACCTATTCAATTTAGACGATAAATATGTTTGTTAATTTAAATTAGTTTGTGGTTGTATTGTATATTATATTATTTACATAATCTATTGTATGAGAAAAATTTGCAATTTAGTCGATTATTTACTTTTCATTCATTTTAGTTATAATTACAATTCATTTGAAATTAGTCGTTAATTTCAAATATTACTTCCTATGCACTTTAAGCTTTTGAATAAGTTAAATAATAAATATTAAAAGATGGTGGCTTGTGAAATTTGTTGAATCTAAGCTTGACAAAAAAATTAAAAAAAAAAAGAAATAAAAAAAATTAGCCGAGATCCAACAAAAATCCCTTTCTGGTACCTGAAATTATGAATTTTAAGCCAAAATCCAACTGAATTTGAGCCCTAGCGATCAAATAAACATGTTTATTTACTCTCTGTTATCTTGTGATTTTTACAACTTTCAAAGCTTTCAGACGGTCTGAATATTTTGTATCGATTTTGTTACTCTTTCTGGTTGACTTGGCAAGAACAAATGATGATTACATGTTGTAGATGGGAGAGTAACTAAAATATCATTTCAAATATCAAAAATTTATTTATAAAGTTTATTATCAGAGAATAATTATGTGTGTTTGTTAGTTTAACAACAGAATAAATATTTTTTATTGTAATATCTCAGATGGCTGGCTGGTTTGTAACCTATTTTTTTGATTTTGTTATCAGTGGTTATCTTTTCAAGATTGTCCAACAAAACACTTTTAGTAACGCATTTTCTCATATTCTAAGTCCTAACATGTGAATCTGCTCTTGTTATATTCATAAATTTAAAGTTTAGGTAGATGAGATCTGTGAGATCTGAGATCTCGTATATTGTTTTATATGCACTACTAAACCCTAATATTACACAAAGCTGAATTGATAAAATAATTGAATAATTGCAATTTTGTTCACTGGAACCTTATACTAGTATTCACATAAAATATCAATAATCTTCCTTTGAACCTTTCAGAGTAGAGCTTATAATCTTCCGTAATTTGAGCTCACTTTTGAACCCGACATATTTCAGTAGTTATGTTACGCAGTGACTCCAAGCATATAAACAGGCTTTAAAAAAACAAACTCAGGTCTATAAGAGGCTATTACTTATTGAGTTTGCTATCCCTATGATCATAACCTATGATAAAAGTAATCAACTAAAAATACGCACTTGGTAGCCTGTGTCCCGTCTAATTTTTTTTTTTTTTTATACAAACAAACTAATTATAAAACTAAACATTCCTGTCTCAGATCAAATAACTATGCAGATGGCTCAGAAAGAAGATAACGGTTTTAAATCTATGCTGATTTATGAACGACAGAGAGAAGAATTAAGACGACAGAAATCGATCTTCAAACAACATCATTTAACAGATGCAGAATTAGATAAACAACAAAATAATTTACATTATAGAAGACCCACCCAAAAAAGTTTATCAAGACAAGCAGAAAGCAGTAGAGTCTCGGAACCAACCATTCCAGCTAACAATAGTTTCACTTTCAAAAAATCAAATTCTCCTACTGATAAAATTCGAAATGTGCATCCTAATTTAATGTTTCAGAATGAGTTCAATTATGATAATAAGGAAACAAATAGTGGGCCAAAAATACATCGAAGACTTGCAATAAAACCACTTCCTAAAAGGGTATCTGTACATGGAGCTTTTAATAATCAACCAGGTGATTTAGTATTGGATAATCTATTTTCGTTGAATCCAACTCCATCAGCTTCAAAAAAACCGGAACAATTAAGGCCAAATACACCATCTGTGACAGAACTACAACCAACATTGAAAACGGATTTCTTTCGTCGACCGTATGTAGCAAATTCAACAAAACAAAGTGAGTCGCAAATTCATCGTTTTACAATTCCTAATCAAAAGAGTAAAAGTGCTTTACAACTACAGACTACTTCAGATATCGAATCGGAGCTAGTGTCTAAGAGTGCAACTAATACAAATTTATTAACTACTCAAGCAAAAAAATTGAATTTGCCAAAGCCTTCAACATCAAATAACAATAAATCTATTGGATCTCCACAGTATTATTCACCTGTCGAAGACGATTTTATTGATGATTTTGATCCTCCTACACCTAAAACTAAAACACCAATAGATATAAATTTCAGTTCACCATCATCTCCTGATATGTTTAAACTTACAACCTCAAAGAAACAAATATCATCATCAAGGAATACACAAAGTCAAGCTAAAAAAAGTATACAACGAGATAAAATTCCTCGAACAACATATCCAATTTCGACTCAATCGTCAAATAATAGACATACCTCTTCAATTTCAACTCAACGATCAAAAGCAGCACTACCTAATTCACAACGAACCACTTTAACACAACATAATAATCCAGTTTCATTACAAAAATCTCTTAAGGAGCCTAATGTGCCTGATAGAAAACGATCTAGACCAAATCATACTGCTGAACGAAAAGTAAAGTATCAAAAAAGTGCCAATTTATTAATTCGAAAGTTACCACTTACAAGATTAATCAAAGAAATAAAGTTAGAACTGATTGGTCCTGATGTTGGTGTAATATGGCATTCAAATGCAATATTAGCATTACAGGAAGCTTCAGAATCATTTCTTGTTCATTTATTAGAAGATTCAAATTTAAATGCGAATTATGCTCAACGATTAACTATAATGAACGAAGATTTAGAATTGGCAAAACGAATAAAAGGGGGGAAATAATATATATTATTATTACAAAACTACTGTATGTTCATGAGGTGGAGTACCTTTAATTAAAATTTCTTCATCATCTTCATCAAAATTTGATCCAATATTATCAACTGATTTTGTATTTCTTTTCAAAGTACAACATTTAATTTGCTGTATAAATTCATCTTGCATTATTTCTTGTAATGTTGCTCTTTGATTTGGATCAACTTGTAACATTTTAAAAATTATACCTCTTGCAGCATGTGGTAACAATCTCATTAATCTATATGGTCCATGTATTTGTTTATGTGATGCTTTCTTTTTAGAATCTGAATCATTCTCAGATTCCATTCGTTTCTTTTCCTCTTCAAGTTGAGTCTGGGTTATTAATTTTTGATATTCGGTATCTTTTTCTCTTTGTTCATTGAATTCTTCTTTTAATCTATCCTTTTTCTTTTCATATTCATCTAATTGATCATCTATTTCTTTTAACTGTGCTACTAATTTCTCAACTTGTTCATCAGATAATAACTCATCATCTACATTTGTTTCTGTATCCAGTATTATTTCTTCTTCTTCCAATTGTTTCTTTCTTTTATTTGACCTAACAATTAAATTTTTCAATTTTCTTTGTTGTAATAATAATTTATGACATTCATTACTTAAATAATAATCATGCCAATTATCATCAGGCAAACAAAATAATTTAAAACTGTTGTCTTTCTCTGGATTAGGTATCTTCCAAGGGAACCTTTTTAAAGTCATACAACAATATATAATAGCAATTGACCATAAATCAACCGGTTGTGGATTGTAACTATTTGAATTTTTTAATACCTCTGGTGCTAAATAAGGATCAGATCCAACTATACCATGACATGGATGAATGTTTTCCTTTTGATTTGAATTTGTACCATATTGATCATAAGGATATTTAAAAATTACAGCACTACCAAAATCAATAATTTTAAGTATACCATCCATTGTAATTACACAATTATCTAATTTTAAATCTCTATGCGCTAATCCTAAGCTATGTAAATAATTAACACCTTCTAATATTTGTTTTAAACAACAATTAACTTCATTTCTTGACATTTCTCCACTCATTACAACTGCAAAAAAATCAATTGGTGCATATTCCATAATTTCAAAATATCGATTATTTTCATGAATTATATCAATTGTTTTAATAATATTTGGATGTTTTAAAGTTGATCCAATACAATATTCAGCAGTACATTTTCTTGTGTAATCTTTTAATGATTCTGTAGATCTTTTAGCTCTAAATTCTTTTACAGCAAATGTTTTTGAATCAGATGGTCTTGTTATTAATTTAACCGATCCACCAGCTCCACTACCTAATTCTTTTCCAATTTTACCATATTTTTTAACCAATGGTGAATTGTCATCAGTGAATGGATCTCGATTCGTACTGACTGAATGTGAAGCATTATGTAATAATTGTGTTGAAGTTTGATTTATAAGATTTGCCAATGAAGTTGAGGAATGTTCTCGAGATGATAATCCACTATTTGGTCCTGATGAAGCTGCTATTGGTGGTGGAGAATGAATATTATTGTGGTATGTAGGTGATAAATTGTGATTTGTTGAATGTGGAGTATTGTGTGAATTCTTTTTAGTAGGTTTAAAAAATCGTTTTAGTTCCACCATTGATCCTGACTTTTTAAATGCTTGATTTGAGTCCTCTTTATTTAACTGATGAATTTGTGGTTGGGGAGAATGTATGCCAGGGGAAACTGAACTTGAAATTTCTTGAGATTGATGTTGTGAATGATGATGATGATGTGAATGTTGTTGAGTATGATTATGATATTCATTGGTGGTAGTTGGTGATGATAAACCGTCTCCGGATTCGTGTTTACCTATGTGAAATCCAAGAAACTTTCTTTGAGAATGATTTGAAGTTGATGGACTTAAATTATTTGGATCTTCATTTTTATGTTTGGAAAATAACTTTAATTTATGTTTATCGGGCATTATTAAAACTTTGGAATTATATTAATTTAAGTTGAATTTATGTCAATTTGATTCTGTTCAATTAAATAATATCCTTGATCATATAAATCTTAGTTTTTTCCCTTAAATATCAATATTATTCAAATGACTTTTTCAAGCAGTTGTTTGGACAATGAAATCGAGGCTTGAATTATACTTCAAACTCTTCTTATTATTGTCAACTATTTGGTTAATCTATTTGTTCTAAAATAAATTATCAATTGATAATAAATAATTAAAGAAAATAAAAAGGTAGTGTGTTGATTTAATTGGATGGAAAAATTAATAATATGGAATATAAGATATTATGTAAGAGAACCTTATTTGCTACCAAGTGTCGTTGTAATATATGTAAGGAATCAATGGAAATGAATCGACCTTTATATTGAAACATCACCTGTTTTTTGAATAATCTGTTGCAGAGTCTAATTAACCTAGAGAAAAGAAAAATGGATCATGTTAGATGGATCAATTAATTATAGGTACCGAATCGCATGATAATAATCGATTTAGCTATCTCTACCTATTTAATCTAGGCTTGTGTACTCTTCAGTAAAATTCGAGCATCCTAGTCAACTCAACTTGAGCAAAATTAACAATGGATTACAGTTCACATTTTTCTGTCACATCCTAGCATGGCTATTGATAAAGCAATTTATTGTCAATCATTATCGTGAATCATTTTAAGTCAATACCAAGTACGGTGAGCTTTTGTTCAACTGAATTTACGAGCTAAACTGTTCAAGTTTATAATGAGTCAAAATTTGATGGTTTAACATCACAATGTACGTGCTATTGTAACGACTCTAGTTTATTACTTTGTAACCATACTAAGAACTTCCAAGAGACGTTGCAAGGAAGAATTTAGACATGTAATTAAGTACATGAGGTAATCAATATAATACTAGTCATGGATTCCAAATACTGAAATTTTTTGAAATATTAAGATGGATGCAATTGAGAGGTTTCATTGAATCAAAACCAACATGAAGCTAAGAGTGGGTCTATACTGAATTGTTTAATAAACTAATAGTGTGTTAACAACTTGTGTTGACTTTTCAAATCAGAATCAATTAGAAAATATTTAACTACAGGTTGTACTGACAATTGAGCTCATGGATTACATTCCTTATATTAACTTTACCACGATGAGCTACATTTAGACACTGTACTGAGTATGTACGTGATATTTTGCATGAATTCTTGCTGCAAAATTGTAAGTTTGCAAATTTGATTAAGTCTACAAGTACAGCACCTTTAGCAAAAGCAATTAGCTGCATCCAAATCACAAAACTTAAAAATTAACTTAAAAATTACTATATGCATACAATCACGTACCAAAAGTACCCTTCCTTACTTACATATGCTCGAAATTTTTGAAATTTTTGAAATTTTAGTTTAATCGAGCTCACTTCATCTCCAACAGCTTTCATCGCAATTAATGCACATGGATTAGACTAAAATATAGACGTATGCAAACCAGTAGATTTCGGCTCGTTAATGGTGGCCATGTGTAAGTAATTCAATTACAAATAACAGTGGCAAAAAGAAGAAGCTGCCAATTTGTGAAATTTGGTTTTGTGTAACAAAAATTGGTTTTCATTTTGCTCCTTAGTAAAAAATGGAAACAGCAAAAATTGCAAATAGTTCACGAACTAATAAATTTGGTTGACTATTGACTATGTGTAATTACTCTAAAAAGTAAGATCCATATACTAGTAATTGAAAAAAACCAATATTTCAATTTTGAAGTCTTTGGTATTAGCTTTGAATACAGGACGAGAGATTAGTACCAGCTCGCGCCTTAATGGAAAATTTTGAAGCCGAGCTCTCGCTTCAAATTGGTTGACAGCTCGTGCCTTAAGTTACGAAAATTGTGAAACGAATTTGATTTATATGCAGTCCTAAAGTAGCTAATCATTGAATTTAAATCGTGAATACTTCCCTCAATTTTCAAACAATTGTTCTCAAACTCTTTCCATCAAAGCTTTAAAAGACTAAAGCTAACTAAGATTAATATCTTTTAAAAAACTGTAACTTTGATGACTTTATTCATCTTCAAAAAAATGGCAAAAAACGCTAAATTGAAAGATAATCAACACTTACACTTTAATTAGCAACTTCTAAACTAGCTGATTATGTTCATTTGCTCCAACTGTTCTTTGAGCCTTGATTCCAAGACTCCATAATCGGTTTGAAATTTTTGCAAAAATTTTAATTCACCTTTGAAAAATTAGTTTTCAATTTTGAATACCTTCATACAAAAGTATCTAAGCCGTATAAGCATGCAGAACTACAAATTTGGATAGTTTCGTAATGTTTAATTTTAAATATTAAAGGTGGAAATACTTTTCTTCTAAGGTCAATTTATTCGAATTTTCCCATACTTAAGAGAACATTTTGAAATTTTTCAATTTTGACTTGGCTCATCTAGAAATAGCTCCTGCGCCTTCATTTAAAGTCTATCATATGGAATGCGTTGTTTACTAGGAAGTTTTGGGCCTAAATAAAAAGATACATAGAATTCTATTTTTTGAAAATATTTTGTATGATGAAAAATGGCCAAAATGACAACTCAAAAAAAACTTTAAAATATACAGCCTTGACACATGTGAGATATATAATTCAATAATTCTGATTTCATATATGGTACTTATTTCTTGAAAATGTTATTCACGACCTATCGGCCAATGAGTTTAGTACGAGTCGCTCCAATTATTTTTTCTTGCACCAGTTTATCGCACTGAAAAGTAGATACTATTAAAAAATTCTGTCAAATTTGCTTATATGCAGTACTGTAATTTTGAAATTTAAATTGGATATATTTCAGTCAATTATCAAGTTTTCGTATTCAAAGTTAGTTTATTACATCGTACGCTCTATCTAAAATAAACTGATGGCATTGTGCGCTAGATAAATTTAAATTTTGATGATTTTATTCTCCAATAAAAAGATGGACAAAAACACTGTTTTGCAAGATAAGTAAGACTTAGACTTCATTTAGCAACTTCTTATAATTCTGATTTGGCTAGATCAGTTCTTAAGATTACATGTATGACGTTTTAGAATTGTCATAACCAGTTTGAAAATTTTGCAAAAATTTTAATCCAGATCGTGTTCCGTACCTAAATTTGAGGTATAGTACATATAATTGGTCTTTTAACTGAAAATCATGGTCGCAAATAGAAAAATACATTGCATTCTATATTTCCAAAAAATTTTGTCTGGTGAAAAAGTTCCAATATCACAAACCGAAAAAAACATTTTTGGATTTCGAGATTTTACATATATAATGGTACAGAAGAGGTCGCCAGGGCTAGAGCGAAAAGTTTTTTTTCGCCCCCAACCATCAGACATCATATCATATACACATTTAAGTATAACAAAAATAGATACAAAAACGTAACCGTATATTCTGTAATAACAAGTTCGTGCTATTAAGTATCATTTCGCAGATGTTTGCGATAAAGAACTTTATTGAAAATTCTAACTTTTTGTTAATTGGCACATTCGGTACCATATATTAAATTCAAATACATATAGTACTATAACACAAACATAAAGACAAAAATGTACCGCATATTCTGTAATAACAAGTATGTGCTACTAAGGCTAATATCTCAGCTTAAACTATCTAATTTTAATTGTAAATATGTGCATTTTGGAACAGATTACTAAATCTAAGTAGACGCCTATACTCAAATCGTATTCTATGACCTTGGTTTACCCAATTTGAGGCTTAATGTTGTAATTGCATCAATCCATCATGAAATACAGATGGTTTTACAATTTTGTATTTCTCAAAACTCATGCTATCATTGCAAACTAAAAGTGATTAGGTAATTTCTGAGCAATAGGTCAATTATATATCGTTAGATCTTCGCTAAACTTGTTAGTTCATGAGATATTTGGACTTTTTAAATTTTGTAAGCCTCGTTTCCTAATTCGGTTATTTAACTTAGAACCATCAGCAAAACCAATTTTTGTTACACAAAAACGATTCCTCATATGGACCACTTTTCTTTTTGCAACTTTTATTTGAATCGTAAATTATCCACTCATCGCAATCTCTATTGACCTAAAACTTAAAGATTTATTATTATTTATAGCTGCAATTTATTTCGTGCGATTATAACGTAGTAATAAAAGTGTACGATGAAACAAATTCAAATAGTTTGAAATTTTGTTATTCTTGAGGTAATGCACGTTTGGATTGTCCAATAGTACTGAGAAAGTCTGAATTTATTTTGCCAAAGTTCTCTGACACTACTGAGATTGTTTGTGTTAGTAGAAGTGCAGTTTTTGCAAAGTTATTCAACTTCGAAACTTTTGCATCAACTAAGTGGATTTAAAATTTGCAAAATTGTCAGATTGGGCACTGGAGACCGGCTGATTCTTATGCAATATTGTTTCAGGAGCATGATACAATAGTTAGTTTGTGTTTGTATTTTAGGCTTTAGACGTTATTGACCAGTTTTGAAGATTAAAATTTTTGTATGATATTAATTAAGAAAAATTACAGACAATATAAGCAAACACTTCTGGCTATTCTGTATTACGTAAATTTGCCTCAAGAATACAATGTTGAAATCTTCTGGCGAACTTAACCACTTATCAAAAAGATATTCATGTTTATGACAAATGCAGAAAGAGTAAATAGAATAAAACTGCACCATTGAACAGAGCTAAAAGTGAACCTTATTTCAAGCTGAGATTTTTTACTTGAGATTGAATGATAAAATTATTTAAAATAACTACGATTAAAAGAGTCAGTCATAACATTTGACACTAATTGAATCGTATGTGATTTTACGTCAGGAACACAATAGTAGCCAGTAATCAAAGTTTATCTATTTTACTAAACCCATTATCTATTCCTCATCTTTATCCTTTATTGCTAAACCTCTAATATGTTTTTCTCTTTCAGATAAATTAGGTAAATCTTTATTATATCTTTTATTATTATTTTGTCTTCTTTTCAAACTATCAATTTCAATTCTTTTAATTTCTTGAGCTTGCCTAACCACTTTTGGAACATGTCTATGTTTTGAAATTCTTCTTATTTCAGGCATATATTTAAATTTTTCTTTTAATTTTTCATCATATTCTAATTTAGATCTTTGTTTTGATGATTTAATTGCAGATCTTGAAGATGCATTTGATCTCCAAATTCTAATATTTGTATCTTCTGAACCTGTTAAAATATATTTTGAATCCATTGAATAAGAACAACAAAATATTTTTTGCATTCTCTTCGTGTGGTATATATCCTTTGAATGACCTTCATTTATATTATAAATTCTTAATGTTTTATCATATGAACCTGTTATTAATTCTTGACCAGTTGGACTTATATCAATATCCATAATTGCACCAACATGATCTTTATATATATTCAACGATTTTTTTAATTTTCTCATATCCCATAAATAAGCATTATGATCTTCATTACCAGTGACAAAATTGAATGATTCCATTGGATTCCAACAGATACAATTGTTTTTCAAATTGGTTATACATTTTTGAATTGGTGTATTTGTTCTTAAATCATATAATATTATATTATTTTCGCTCCCACCACTTAAACTTGCTATTATATTAGTTTCAGTTCTATTAAATTTAACTTTTGATACATTATTTATATCCCATGATAAATTTGAAATATATTTTGATCGATTTATGTCCCATAATTGAATTTGAGCACCTCCGGTAACAAACAAATCTTTATTATCGTGATGATAATCAATACTAGAAAATGAATGCTCTCCAATAAATGTTTTAATAAGTCCATTATTTTTACTTTCATAGATTTCATTATCATTTATATTATTTTCAAAATCATCAGTATCTACTGACCATAATTTAATATATTTATCATTACCACAACTCAACATTTGATTTTGAGGAGTCAAGCATAATCCAGAAATCATACCATGATGTGCTTTAAAACTTATAATTTCATCACGACTTACAAGATCCCAATATTTTATAACACCATCACCGGAACCACTTGCAAATTGTGATAGGTTTTTAAAATTTTTGGATAATGTATATACTCCATCTCTATGACCATCACCAAGCTGACCTATAAATGGCTGTGCAAACATTCTTTCTAATTTAGTAGCTTGTAATGCTCTAGTATATTCTCTTGCTCTTTCAAATGGATGTAACGCAGGATTTAAATTTCTAGGTAATGATGATTCTTGAGTATTTCTAACTGGTACATAATTATCAGATGACCGACTTATTGTTTTAACTTTCATATTTAGATGTAAAAGGGTATGGCTAAAGATTAAAGATAAAGATTAATATTTTCTCATCTCATTAAAATGTTCTGCACATAAAAAAAAAAATCTGAAACACTATGGAACGATAAAGATAACATTCAATGGAAATAACTAAATAATAACGCCATCAAATGTTGATATTGAGATGAAAAGTCATATATTTCTCAATTATCTACGTGATTATCTAAAAACCTTGATCTTTTTTCCATTAGAAATGTATAAATTAAGCTAATCTATTTCCTTGAAATTTGTTAGACGAATTGCTATGTTTTACAAATACATCCTTTATTTTGACGTTTTACCGTTTCATTTATTTAGAGATCATAATTGTTCTTCTGTATAAATTGAACGATTATTGATTCCAAAGTTGTTTGCCCGGTTTCATTAGTATTTTTGTCAATTTCATCAAAATCCTTAAAATTTCAAAATCAAGAGTATTTCCATGCAAGAGAATCAAGAAATGCAGCAAAACTTAAGTTTCGAAACTACTCAATACTTCTCTTTTACTATTGAATAACTTTAGCTCGTTAAGTTGTTCAATACATGATCTGGTAGCGATGTGGCACCTCGTAAATTTTTATTCATCTGCAACAATTGAAAAAAAAATCTAAAACAATTCACAACTGTTAAATTAAATTTCTTCATCATGACTGATCTTTTACATAAATTTAATTTCAAAGTAGCTGATGCATCACCAGAATATAAGCATCGTAGAAAAATACAAATGATTAGATTTTTCACTGCATCAGCTATCACTATATTTGCATCTAGATTTGCTTATAAATCAACGATTTCAAGACAATACATCCCTACATTATTTCAAGGTAATCATTTACCTCCATTATCTTATAACTTCACAACTGATGCAGCTGTAGCTGTAGGTACAGGTACTTTATTATGTGGATCAGTTTCATCGATGGTTATATTTGGTATTGGTTGGTGTTTAGACGTATCTAATTTTAAAGAATTTGGTTGGAGAATGAAGACTGTATTTGGAGGTTATGAGAATGAAAGAAAATTGAGTAAATTGCCTATGGATGAGGAGAGTAAATATATTCAAGATAGTCTAAATGATATATTGGAAGGTAAATATGATTTTGAAGAGGAAGTGGAGACTCCAAAAAAGTAATTCTGTAAATAGTTAACTTAATGAAATGTTTATGATTTAAAAATTGACAACTCTGATCTCTAAATCTCCAAAATTAAAAAAAAAACTTATAACATTACAAAAAACATGAAAGATACGGGAATCGAACCCGTGACACCTGCTTGGAAGGCAGATATGTTAACCACTACACCAATCTTCCTGAAGTCATTTGTCCGGTTTAACCGTCAATATAACTTTTCATACACACACTTTTAGTATCCCCTCCAGCACATACATATGAAACCATATAAACCACCTTAGCAACATGGTGGTGTCAGCTACCACTTCCTTCTCGTGGGCAAAATCTTTTATTGACTTCTATCGATGAATAAAATTCTTTTTTCTATATCAAAACCATACTTATTAAATCTCTTTCAATTTTTTCCATTTATTCCTTTGTCATTTTCATTTGATTCTACTATTAATTTCTCATGATAAATTTTATGATTGATTTGTGGAGTTAAGTTACCTCAAACTTCAGTTACAGCATTTTCTGCAAAATTGTGCTTTCAGGAAATTTGGAAAGACCAGCTGCAAAAACACGTGTTTTCACTTCAACACTCAACCAAGAGTAATGAAGTCCTAAAACATTTCAGACTTTGTTATATGAGCCATTCTAGATAACTTCAAATGCTTTATTTTGCAGTCCTAAGTGCATTTTATTAATTATTTGCAGCAATTAAATTTTTATCTTCAATTTAACATGGTAGCGCGATTTTAAAAAATCAGTCAACAGTCATATCAACATTATTATCTTATAAAAATGCCAAAACAAGTTCCAATAGCACCCCAATTAAATCCAATCAGATTAAAAACCAATCTCAAAATGGCAATAAGTAAACTTCAATTCATCCAGGAGAAAAAGCAAGCACTTACAAAACAACAAAGAAGATCATTAGCAGAACTACTTAAAAATGAAAAAGAATCAAGTGCTAAAATTAGAGTAGAGAATATAATTAGAGATGATATATATATTGAACTATTAGAAGTTGTTGAATTATATTGTGAGTTATTACTTGCACGTATCAATATATTATTAGACCCTGGTCAAACTGAATGCAATTCAAGTTTAGTTGAAGCTGTTCAGAGTATAATTTATAGTTCTTCATATACTGAACTAAAAGAATTAGGGCAAATCAAAGATATATTGAGTTTCAAATATGGTGCTGATTTTACTAAGGAGGCTATTGATAATGGAGAGGGAAATGTTCCTGAGAAAGTTGTAAAACGATGCAAATTCGATCCACCTAGTTCTGAATTAGTAGATTTATATTTATGTGAAATTGCTAGATTTTATAACGTACCATATTCGGGGTTGAAAGATGAAATAATTGAAGAAAAAGAGGTGAGTCAAGATGACGAAAAAGGTGAAAAGGAAACAAACCAAACTACTGAGAAACCAGAAACTAAGAAAACTGAGGGAAGTGATTTAGATTCCTTGAAAGCAAGATTTGCAGCTTTGAAAGGGAGATGATAATAAATTTACGACTGAATAAAAACGAAAGAATTAAAAAACTACCTCCATTTGTAATAACAAACCATCTCTGAGTTGTCTCTCCTGCTCTCTATTCAATGTTGCAGTCAGTTTCAACTGTAGTATTCCATGTATAGAAATCAATATTTTTTTTGCTACCAACGCACCCGATAAAATATTTCTTAAATCAACAATCTCCTATTAAACCAACTGATTACAACTGTAACAATTATTCTATTTTATATCCTTAGCATTACTTGCATCTTTACATTATGGCACCACGTTTAGAAGAATCAGAAATCAAGAAATATTGGCAAATTTTTAAAGGTTTGAATCCGATTGATAATAAATTAACTGGTGATAAAGTTGCACCAGTCCTTAAAAATTCAAGATTACCAGATTCCCAATTATCTAAAATATGGGAATTAAGTGATATTGATAATGATGGTAAATTAGATTTTGAAGAATTTTGTATTACAATGAGATTAATATTTGATTTAGTAAATGAATCAATATCTGAAATTCCCACAGAATTACCTTCATGGTTAATTCCATCATCTAAATTAGCTATTATACAAGCAAATAAAGCGGTCAGTCGAGGAGGCGAATCATTTGATTTAGATGAAGAAGAAGCTTTAAGTGATGATTTTGATTGGTATATATCACCAACTGACAAATCAACATATGAAACTATTTATAATTCAAATAGTGATTCATTAGGTAGGGTTAAATTTAATTCATTAAATTCATTATATGATACATTATCAAATGTTCCTAAATCTGATATATCGTCAGCTTGGAATTTAGTTAATCCAAAATCTTTTGAAAGTATAGATAAAGATCAGACATTGGTATTTTTACACATTTTAAATCAAAGAGAAAATGGGAAACGTATTCCAAGAGGTGTTCCAGCTAGTTTACGAGCTACATTCTCAAAAGAATTACCAAATTATGATCTAAGTGCTCAAAATAAGCCACATTATGATACCGTAAAGCAAAGTTCAAAAAGATCGTTTGCTGAAAATTATTTAAATAAGATAGGTCAAGGTAGTAGAAATAATAAAGGGACTGATTTTTCAGCAACTGAAGGTACTGATTGGGAAGAAGTTAGATTAAGAAGAGAATTACAAGATTTAGAAACTTTATTAGAAAAGGTGCAAAATAATTCTAAATCAAGTGAAAAAGAGAGTACGAATAACGATTTAATAACCTATGAATTTGAACAACTACTCAAATATAAGACAGAGAAATTAAATGAGCCTAAAAGTCAAAGACCAACAAATTTATCAAATGTCAAATCTGATATTGATGACATACAAAATCAAGTAAACACCCTAGAAGAATTCTTATCAACACGAAATCAAGAACTTTCGAAGTTAAATAAGGAAATTGATGCTTTAAAATAATAATAATAATATATATTAATTGTCTATTTTTTACCTTCTTCTTCTTTTTCTGGTTCTGGTTCTGGTGTTGGTAATTTAAAACTTTCCGGTGTAAAATCTTTACCATCACCAACAGGTTCCCAAACTGATGAACCAACAGTAAAATTTCTCCAAGCTTGAGTTAATTCCAAAGGTTCATAAATAACTCTTTTCTTTTCTTCATCATATCTAACTTCAGTATACCCAGTAGTTGGGAAATCTTTTCTCAAAGGATGACCTTCAAATCCATAATCAGTCATAATTCTTCTCAAATCAGGGTGTCCAACAAAGAAAACACCAAACATATCATAAGTTTCTCTTTCATACCAATTTGCACCTTGATATAATGGAACAATTGAAGGAACTGGTGATGTTTCACTAGCATATGTTTTAACTCTAATTCTTGAATTATGTCTTGTTGATAATAAATTATATACAACATCAAATCTATTCGTTCTTGAAGGATAATCAGCAGCTGTAATATCCATACATGCTTTAAATTGACATGATGTATGATTTTTTAAAAATAACATAACTGGACGAATTGCGGATGGAGCAACGTATAAAACTAATTCATCTTTCCAAACTGAAAATTGTTGAATATATTTAGGTAAACAAGATATGATATATTGACCAAATTTATGTAATTCTTCAATTTGAACTTTATATTCTTCAGTGGGATTTATTAAAGGGACATAATTTTCAGTCATTGGTATTTCTTTTCTTGGGACATTATTGTAATTGATTAAATCATCTTCATCTGCAATTCTTTTAATGGTGGTTGAAGAAAATGCTTTATTTGAGGCAAGGTAAGGTTTGACATGGGTACGAATTGATGATGATTTTTTCAAAGTATTTCTGATAATATTTAATGATGACATTGTTGATATATTAGTACATATAAATGCAAACCAGTTGAGATCTTGTCTTGTTATTCTTCAAACTTAGTTAAACTCTATCTAGTATAATGAAAAATTAATTCAATACAATTGGTTAATTTTGTAGATGTTTTTTTTTTCGTTATTTTTTACACGACATAGTTAAAATTTTTATATTACTATGTGTTGATGAATAGATGAAGGTTTAAAACGGTAGTTTAACTGTATTGAGTGCTAAATGTGGTGTAATTATAGCTTTAGTATTCGATACTATTTATATTGGTTTTTAAATGATTTTAAAAAGTTAGACGACAAAAATTTGATGAAAAAAAAAAAAAAAATGTTGCGCTATTTTACGAGAAATCTTGCGCTTTAGTGTTTCAGGATTCAAATCTTTATTATAAGAATTTTACAAGATATGTAGTTTGATCTAGCTCGTTAATCGTTAATTTAAGTCACTATATCTTTATTCTATGTATTTACAGTTGATCAATTGGAGAATTTATCAAATTGGAATTTCTAAATTCGGTAGATTTCTCTCAATGGGCCCGTTTAAAGCAGGAACATTAACTTAGCAATTCAATTCACGATTATTAACGCTTTTTAATAAGACTACTGCTCTTCAAGACCGTTAAATCTAGTGTTGTAAAGCGTTGATACTTTATGCATCAATTTTTACGCGTCAATAATTTTTTCTTTATTTTTTTTTTATTTTTTTTCATAGAAATAGAATCCATTCTTTTACGAAACATTCAATTATTAAACAACTTCTAGAGTACCAGTTTATGTCTAATGGAGGTTAAACAACTACAATATCAACAACAACAACAACCACCAACACAGACCCAACCAACACAAATCACACCAATTACACAACAAACTCAACCTTCAACTCATTCAGATAAACAAATAGATCAAAATCAAATTTGTCAATTAATTTGTTCAACCGGTCAATATCAAACATTTACATTAAGTCTAAATGATAAAGTAATACATAATAATCAAATAATTTGGCAATTTGGAAGATCTCCTGATTCGGACCTCCAACTAAACACTAGTTCTCGATTATCTAATAAACATTTCAAAATATGGATTAATATCGAAGATAAAAGTTTATGGATTAAAGATTTATCTACTAATGGAACATACCTTAATAATAGTAGATTGGTGAAGAATTCAAATTATTTATTAAATCAAGGTGATGAGATATCGGTGGGAGTGGGGATTCAAAAAGATGTTGTTAAATTTATATGTATATTTAGTGATTTATTTAATCCTTCAAAAATACCTGAATCTGATCTAGCTATAAAAGATCAAGGAATATATAAAGATTTTATAATTAAAAATGAGACTATTGGACAAGGAGCATTTGCAACTGTTAAAAAAGCGATTGAGAGATCAACTGGTGATTCATATGCTGTTAAAATAATAAATAGGAGGAAAGCTATAAATACCAGTGGTGGAAATGTTGCAGCTAATGCATTAGTTGGAGTGGATCGTGAATTACTGATTCTTGAAAAATTAAACCACCCAAATATAGTCAGTTTAAAAGCTTTTTATGAAGATATGGATAATTATTACATTGTAATGGAATTAGTCCCCGGTGGTGATTTAATGGATTTCGTAGCTGCTAATGGTGCCATTGGAGAAGATGCAACTCAAGTAATTACAAAACAGATACTATTGGGAATTAATTATGTTCATAAATTAGGCATATCACATCGTGATTTAAAACCAGATAATATTTTAATAATGCAAGATGATCCTATATTTGTAAAGATTACCGATTTCGGATTGGCTAAATTTAGTGATAATTCGACATTAATGAAAACATTTTGTGGTACGTTAGCATATGTAGCACCTGAAATCATAACTGGGAAATATGGGAATTCACAAACACCATTTGAGAGTCAACAAGGAACTAAAAATAATTATTCTAATTTGGTTGATATTTGGTCATTAGGTTGTTTGGTATATGTATTATTGACTTCTCATTTACCTTTTAATGGGAAAACACAAGCTCAAATGTTTCAAAAGATTAAAACTGGTGAATTTCATGAAGCTCCATTAAATTCATATGAGATATCTGAAGAAGGGAGAGATTTTTTAAAGAAATGTTTACAAGTTAACCCAAGACAACGATTTACTGCAGAACAAGCATTAGCACATCCATGGTTAAAAGAAGTACAACAAGAGGAGGATTCAAAATCATTAAGTTTATCACAGTCACAATCTCAACAATCTAGAAAAATAGATAATGGTATTCATGTGGAATCAATGAGTAAAATAGATGAAGATGTAATGTTGAGACCGCTAGATAGTGAAAAGAATAGAAAGACAGAAAAACAAATACAAGATTTTAAAGTCCCAAAAAGGGTTGTTCCATTACCTCAATCACAAATACCACACTCTCAAAAACGTTATGATTTATCAAATTCAATATCACAAAAGAAAAGACAAAACAACATAATAAACAACGATGAATTAGGAATCAAGAAATTGAAGATAGAGAGGCCAAATATAAAATTGCAACCATTTCCAAATTCATTATTCAAGAATGAGATTGTGATAAATAAACCCGTGTTTTCAATAGGAAGAATGGAGACATGTGATATTGCACTAAATGACGATAGATTGTCCAAAATACATTGTATAATAAAAGAAAGTGATAATGAGGTTTGGTTACTCGATATGAGTACTAACTCATGTTTGCTTAATGATTCAATAATCGGAAAAAATAAAAAGGTGTTGATGAAATCGGGCGACTATTTGTATCTATTTATCGATCATACTAATGATGAATTAATTGGATTCAAGATAATATTTGAAAATAAAGAGAATGAAAGAAGGGAGGAGATTGAAGTTTTGGGGCAAGATGAGGGTGAGATGAAGATGAAGTTGGAGATATTGAATGGTCAAATGTCGAGTAGTAGGTAAGGATACAGTAAATTGTAAGGACGCAGTGAATAATATGGATGCAACAGTCGAGATATATGAAAATTCAAGGAGTTGTTAATTATAAATACATAAAGATTAGAAATAGTACATGGTCGAAGTTTAAGAAGTTGTTAAAGTATATATCATTAAAGTCTTTATTTTATGACATCAATGATTGACTCTATTCTATTTTACGCAGGTATTCTAACTATATACAATAATCTCTCCATGTCATTGATACTTGTATCTTTTCTATATCTATAATTTCTACACATGATTTTCTCTGTTCCGTGAAATCAACAGTTTAATCCTGACTCTTTTCCTAATATACACATTAACCTCTTCATTTCGTGACATTATCCTGCCTCGTTAACAAATATATAGATTAATCTCTCCATTTGGTAATGTCAACAACATCATCCTGATTCTTCAACAAAAAACCAATATTAAAACTCTTAAAATTAATTAAATGGTAAAACAATCTATTCCTTAAACTGTCTTCATTTACATCATAAACATTTTTAATCTCCTCATAACTTATCAAATTTCTTTCAAGACAAGCATGGATCAATTCCAGTCGATTTAAATTCCATAGATTTCCATCATTATTCAACCCAGATAAATAGAAATTATCAACAACTAAATAATTATAATAAGTTTGTAACTTGTTTCTTAAATAGTACTCTGGATAAATTTTCACTGGAAGTGATATTAAATTCAATGATTTGGTTATTTTTCTAACATTTTCTAGTTCTAAATTATGTGCCGTTTTATATTCGATATCTTCTACATCTGAAGTACTCTGATGGTATAGTTTTGGTAATAAGTTTGGTAGTATGCATGTTGATGGAGTAATTCTTGGCATATGATAACATAATAATGGTGTAAATTCACCAAATACAAGACAAATAAGTAAAAAAATTGGTATTTTGAATATGTTTGGTGGTACTCTTTTTAGAGTTTGAAATTCAGCTCTTGATAATTCAAATAGAACATCACTCCCTTTTGGTTCAGACCGTGATGTGTCAAAAAGTGAATTCTTTCTCTCTTCTTCTGATTCTGAGTGAGATTCAAATCGCGATACTAATTCACTCTTATTTTCCGACTTTGAATTAGACTCTGATTGAACTTTGGCCATATATACTTGCTGTGACATTTTTTCAACTAACTTGGAGAACAGACCAATTTTCAAATTTACATTCTTTCCATCAGCATCAATTGAATTCGCTTTATACTTGTTTCGTATCTCATTAGTCAATTTATAACCACTCCAGACATTCTTAATCCCAGTCTTGTAAAATTTCACTATAATTTTACCATATTCTTTAAATTGTTTAACCTTGCGAAATGATTCATTAGCACCCACTGATTTAAGAATTTCATCCTTTGATGGAATACTTATAGGCAATGTATTCTTAGCATTTATACTTTCATGGTTATATTTTTTCCATATTGTTGGTACTTGTTTAATTAAACTTGATTTTGAAAATTTATTCATAGCAACTTTTTTTCTCAATGATTCCAATTAATAGAATATATACCAAGAATGATATAGAAATATGGAAAAATAGTCAAATACATGAAGATATACTAAAGTTTATAACTGATACTCAAGAAGCTATAGATGGTAAGACTAATGGTACTGATTGTGAAATATCAAATACTGTGGAGAAACTTTTGAAGGTTCTAGATCATGTTTCAGAGGCGATTGAAAGACATCCTGTGGTTTATGAAAAAGATGTTTCTCGATTTGGTAAAATTGAATTCAAGGATTTTTACAAAGATGTTGAAAAAAATAGCGAAAATTGGTTACTGGAGATTTCTAATGAGAGTCTTGATGAGATAAGTGCTTATTTTAATGAAAGTTGGGGAAATTATTCAAGAATAGATTATGGATCAGGTCATGAGCTAAATTTTATCTGCTTCCTATACTGTTTGAAACAATTAGGGTTAATTAGTGCTCAAGATTATCCAGCTGTTATTTTGAAGGTATTCACGAAATATATTTTCATCATGAGACAATTACAAAAGATTTATTGGCTTGAACCAGCTGGAAGTCACGGAGTCTGGGGATTAGATGATTATCATTTCTTACCATTCCTATACGGAGCAAGTCAATTAAGTTCCCATCCACACTTAAAGCCTAAATCAATACATAATAGTGAACTTGTTGAGATGTTCGCTGATCAATACATGTATTTCGAATGTATTAATTTCATAAATAATATCAAAACTGTCAATAATGGAAATAATGAGAAATTGAGTCTTAGATGGCATTCACCCATGCTTGATGATATATCAACAGCTAAAAATTGGACTAAAGTAAAAGAAGGTATGGTTAAGATGTATAATGTTGAAGTATTGAATAAATTACCAATCATACAACATTTTAAATTTGGTGAACTAATAAAATGCCCTGACGAGATACCTGAACATGAAGAAAGTGAAATTGATGAAGTTGGTCATGGTCATGATCATTTGAATACTTGGGGTGATTGCTGCGGTATTAAGATTCCTAGTGCTATTGCTGCTAGTGAAAGTTTGAAAAGAAGTGGTAAGAATCAAATACCATTTGATTAATATATATATTACTACTTTTTGATAACCTTACAAGTTTACATCTTTAATAACTATTCTATTGCATCCTTACTTTCCATTCTTTTATTCACTATCAAAAAATAATCTGAGAATGTCCAGGGCATAGATCTTTTTAACAGCACCCTGAAAAAGCTCAAGGCATGGATCTCGTAAATTGAAATAACCCCGGGCATATAGATCCAATTAATTGAATTAAAATTTGCATTATTCTTGAATGGTCAATAAATACTTTGGGACGTCATATTTATGTCTTTGTATAACGATAGATAATAGAGTTTAAAAAGAAGTGATAAAAGGCAAATTCCAGTTGATCAAATATGCATTTTAATGGCTCTTTGACATCCTTCCATTATTTATCTATTCTATAGCATCCTTACGTTCTTTTATCCTTACTTGCATCCTTACATTTACTCACTATATCCTATATTCGTCGATATCAAATAATTATTCTTTGGAAACACACCAGGAAAAGGTAACAACACTTTAATCTTTTTCTTCTCGTCATCTACTTTTGAAATATGAACAAATCCCAAAACGCTAGTATCTAATAAATCTTTACCTGGAGAATTATTAGTAGCTTCAAGATGAGTAATTGTAATTAATGAATTTTCCAAATTTGAACTTGAGGGATCTTCCAATATTTGATAGTATTTATCAAGTATATTCTCCTCATTATTTGTATTTTCAGTTTCTTCATCACCAGCAGGTAAAAACGACATAGTACTTAAAAAATCTTTAGTCAATACAAATTTGTACAATTTTAAACCTTCTAAATCTATATCTATTTTGAACGGAGATAATCGATTTTTATAAGTACCATGAAAATATTCCTTTATGCTTTGTTCTTGAGCCATTCTTATAAACCTATCACTTAATTCAACACAACCTTGAGATTTATTAATTTTAATTATATTAATTGAGTCTTTTTTATGTTTGAATTTGTTTTTTAAATCAAGTGTTAATTTCTCATTACCAATCACAACCACAATATCAATTTGAAAATCGGTAATAATTGTCTCTATTAAGCTTACATCATCTTTATTTTTCAAATTGTTAATCGGTGGAGTATCTATAATTATTCCACTTTTATTTACCAGTGGATCATTTTCCAATCTTGATAGTACACTTACTGCCAATCTAGAAACTTGATATTTATACAAATCTAAATTATCTTTATAATTTGTAAATCCATAATTTTTAACAATTGGTTGTTTTGGATTTTGACGTGATGTACCAGTAGTAGTAGTTAATCCATACCCATTAAATGCTTCAATATCAAAGGAATCAGAAATTGGAGTTGCTGTAAGTGAACCCGGTAAGGAGAAAACACCATCTCGAGGATTTAAATTGACTAAAATTGGGGAATTATTTAATTTCAATGAATAAGAAGATAAAATTTTGGCTAATGATGATTTTCCCAGGAATTTGCCTCCAACTATGAGTATTCTTGGTCCCGATTTATTTAATTGTCTTCTTGATTCTATAAACATTGATAGGTTTATAATTGATGACATATTCGTTTCATTACTTAAATATTCTGAAAATTCATTATCTCCATTATCGTAAATTGAATCTTTATTATCAACTAGAAAATACCCTATTTGGGAAGTCTTTGGTGAATAAATTGCCAATTTTGTACCTGATAATTGTAATTCTGTATTGTTTGGTAATTCAGTACCATTAATTTCAGCAATACCTGATATTACTTTAAATTTGAAAAATGACTTGAATGGAATTTCAATTCTCCACTCAGAACCTATTGGTATAGTTATTATATGTTTTTGTATCTGTTGTTCATCTATAATTATTCCTGATTCGAATCCTGGTAAAGACATATTGGTGAAAAATAATTTTACAGTCGAATATTTTTACACGATAAAATGGTAAGGATGCACTTAATGAATCGTATGGTAACGATGCCAAAAATTATAAATAGTATAGATACAGAGTGTTAGAACAGTTTTAATCACTAAATGTTCATATATTAAATATATTTAACAGTTTTCAAATGATAATTTCTTTGGTTTTATCTTCATTTGATTTTTAGTCAATTTCAAAATCTTCTTTTTACCAGTTTTATTATTAATTAATTCCATATGAGTATTATAATCAATATCACACTCATTCTTACTCAGCATCTTATCAATATGTCTATCTTCTCCATCATCAATGAATGGATTTTTTAATTTGGCCCTGGGTATTTCATTAACCTTCTCTTGATCTATTATTTCAACACCATCATCCTTTTCCTCATTCCATTCATTTACTATATCCTTAGTTATTATTTGTTTCCCAGGTGTTTTAAATTCAGGTTCTTGTTCACATTGTATTTCATCAGTTGTTATATTTTTATCTAATTCAGCAGCTTGTTTTAATTTACCTTTTATTGATAAATTATTTAGTTTTCTACCACTTCCTATTGTTGATGTCGTTGGTAAGAATAATCCAAATGATATTCTCTCATTATTCACTATTTCATGTTTTTTATGACGATGTTTACTTGGTGATTTAGTAGGTGTAAATGGAAAATTAATTGTTTTTGGGGTGGTCGTATTTGTTAATTGTTGTTTTTGTTTTTGATTTGTTGCTGGAGTTGGTAAATATTGATATGATGTTGATGTTTTAGTTTGTTTTGGTGTCTCTGGGATCATTGATGACATTTGATAAGTGAATGATAACTGGAAGATAAGTTGATATGATAAAGAAAATTGATAAAATTGTAAAGACGTGTTTTAGTAAAAATGGCTGGTTCAAAAAAATTATTTTAAAAGGGGTTATGCTACCATGTGTATTTCTGATATTTTGATTAATAAACGAAGTAAAGACTAATTAACATTAGTATTTTAGAGTGACTCGCTTTTGATCCGACTACAAATGGGCAGCAATATCGAAAGTCTATGTATTAATGGGTATCTAATTGAATCTGTGTAAACTATTTATAACAATCTACTTATTCTTTATCTTTACATTTAATCCAGTAAATAGGTCATGGTAGAACCCTTCAACCATTTCCTTAATCTTTGATCTTCTATCTGTTGTTATTTATTATTCATTAGTCCTAATCCATATAGTTTACAATTTTTATCCTCTTGTTCATCTTTTTTTAATAAAAAGTATGCAAGCTATTGATATTAAAATTCCTGTTCTTTATTTTAACATTTAATCCAGTAGATAAGTCAAAATAAAACTTATGACAACTTTAAAACATCATACATGTAATCTTAGAAATCTAATTAGCAAAATCAGCATTATTAGAAGTTACCAAATGAAATCTAAGTGTTACTTATCTTGCAAAACAGCGATTTTTTCCATTTTTTGATCGAAGTATTAAGTCATCAAAATTAAAATTGTAGTTATCCGGGACCTACAGATATCAGTTTACTCTAAGTAACTTGACAATTCTAATGAACTAGTCTGAGAAAGAAAAGTTTATTATTGACGAAGTTATTCAGAGTTTAAAATTCAAGATTAGCTACTGAAGAACTGCATATAAGAAAGTTTGGGAGAATTATGCAACAAAGTAGGTATCTTTTAATGCGATAATTTGGTGCGACAAAATAATTTGTTGTGCTAGATTTGGGGCGACCTAGTACCAAATTTAATTGCTTGTACGTCATGAGCAACGAAGTAAGGAAATCAAATGAACAAAACAAATATAGAGGAATTCAGTCTCAGGAATATACTAAGAGATTTTCTGTTGTCGAATCCATCACTTTCGAAGTTCCATAAGAAAGCTAATCCAAGTGATCCGTAGTCTCTCAACTCCAGCTCCTCAATAGACGTAAATCGATACACGATTAAGTCTTGTAACAGAGAAAAGGGTCGTATTCAGTCTAAAAACTCTCAACTCTCATAACCTCGTTGCAGATAAATAACTAATTATAATAAAAAAGGCTATTTTTATGTATATTCGTTATCAAGTTATTCAATTGAACCCACGTTGATCTTTGATTGAGATCTACAACTAGTATTTCAAGCATTATTGTTGATTTATTAATATCTGTTATTTTCTGTTATTTTGATCATTTATTTGACTCTACCGTTCTGAAAATTCTATCCATTATTCCTCGAATTGGAACCTTGACCTATATTCTATTTATAGTGGCAAATTCCTCAAATTTTCAGTAAAGCAACAAAATTCAAATAAAAACTTTAAGTTCTCAAGCAAGGATATAATCTTAGAATACTTTTATATACGTACTGTGCTGCTTTCAAGCATGAATTGGTGCTCTAAAACCTTGGAAATCAATGCCAATTAAATTATCAACAAGACAATTTCAAATTTGATTTAAGCTTTATAAAAATAAATTCTATACCTTAAAAAGCCTAATTTGTAAGTTTTAAGATTCCGTTGCTACTCTAATATCTTCAAAACCAACAAAATATATTTCAAAACATTTAGGAGGTATTTCTTAAGAGGCTAATTGGTAGCGCCTTTTTACTTTTTTGTTATGGTAATCCTGCATGTAAGCTATATCAAAACCGAAGTATTTTACACAAAAGAAAAATCTCCATCAATTTATCACTTTTCTTTATCACAACAATTGCTTGTATCAATTGAATTTTATCACTAGAGTCAATGAATCTGTAACTAATGGGTTCATAATAACAGAGTCCCCGTGCAAAATTGAAAGATACGGATTGTAAGTGCTGAAAAGTTGCTACATTTAATACATTCACATGTTTAATTAAAGAGAAAGAAGTTCTTTAAATGTTTGAAAATTATTACATTATTGATTATGGTGTTCTTTCTAATAACTTATATCTAATACGATTTCAACGTTATCAACAGTTGGTTTTGATAAATCTTGTAAAAACGGTAGTAAATCCAATAATTCATTATCATGACTATCACTAAACCAACTACTTATAGGTATTGAATTTTGAGGATGAAAAATATATGATGTTGGAGAATTATCTATAATTATTGTTTTTGAAACATCTCTACCCATTTGAGCTAAATTTTTAATAAAATTACCTTGATAATTATAACATGAATCTCTGAATAATCTATGATGAACCAGTTTATTTAAATCTAATTTATCCAATAACGGATCTCCATATTTTTGGACAGATGCAGTAAATACAACAACTTCATACCATTGACCTACTTTTTGTAGAAATTCATCTACTCCTGGACGTTTAATTACATATACATGATGTACTTGACCATCTATTTCAACAGGTATAACAAAATCAGCAGATCTGATATATTTAAAACTTGAATGTACTAAAGTTTCATCTAAATCTAATATAAGACATTTTTTGGATCCAAATTTCTCCAGTTTAAAACCGAGTAAACAACCAGATTCGGAATCATGAGCTTGTCCATCTTGTAATTTAGTTAAATCTAAATAAGATTCTAAATCTTCTTCTTCCTCATCATCATCATCTTCCTCATCATCACTTTCTAAGGATTTGTCAGGATTTTTATTCTCATTTACTTGGGTTATTAAATCTCCCGGATTGTTTTGATTGTTATTATTATTTAATGTGGATGATTTAGGAGTATGATTCGGTGATTCTTCAGTTTCATTTATTGAATTTCCTTCATGATTAATTTCAAATGAGTTTTTCTTAGATAATTCTAATTTTGTTTCATTATCATCCTCTTCTTCAATGTCATCAGATTTAGAACCATTAACTTGTTTAATCTTGGAACTTTTTGTATCATCTGAATTATCATTTCGTATCTTATTATCAATTGATTTTGAATCGTTATTATCGGAATTCTCATTTTCAGCCACCCGCTTTTGACCTTGCTGTTGACGGGGTTTCCTTTGTCCTTCTCCTTGTTGTTTTTGTTGTTGTTGTTGTTGCTGATGAGGTGAAAGTTTTTGATTCTGAATTTTATCATTCCCATCATCCTTTGAATCGGTTGAGCAACATAGTAATGATGATAATAAACCCATCCTTAAAAATCTATGAAAATAATGAAATGAATAAAAATTAAGTCTATTAAGTTAAATGAAAAGTAATGAAAGAATTAAAATAAATTAATATGAAATGTAAATAAATAATATAGATGGGAATATAAATTATTCTCTTATGCTTGTTAATTATTCTCTTTTTGTTGATTGTTGTCTTGTTTGTTTAATTAAACATTGAAAATTTAATTTAAGTTTTTTTCCTGGCTAAAAGAGAAAAAAAAATATGCGCTACCAGTCTTGTGGCATTTTTCGTATAACTTATTTATACCAACTGTCGTATCAGAGTTGGCTCCATTTGGTCGTATCTCTCATTTAATTCTCGTACCACTGTTGTATGGTTTTAATGCCGTACCTACGCTGATAATTTACAATCGAGTGTAATAGAATGCTTAGACAACTAGAGAGCTTTGCTACTTTTAATGAGAATCATCTACTGAGAATACAGCAATCAAAGTTTTGATAGTAATACTGGTTTAATTGGTATTTCCTTAAAGTAAATCTCCGAACTCATCTAAGAGTATCAAATTACACCTAGACAACCTTCTTATTCATGAACATATAAATTCAATACTCAACTATTTAAAATCAAACTATAAAATTTCAAAATCTGAATCATCAGAAGAACTAATAATTTCATAATCTTCATTTTCATCTTTTGGTAAACTCATTTTTGATTTTTCTTCTTCTTTTTCAGTTTCTTGTTGTACAGAGGTAGTTTCTTTTGCAATTTCTTGTTTTATTGGTTTAGCACCCGGTTTTGAAATTTTTACCATTGAATGAGAATATAAATGACCACCATAATTTAATTGTTGCAATTGTTGATTTGAATTACAATTGGAACATAAATCAAAATTTGAACAAATTGTACAATTAAATCTATCACCTTTTAATGGAATAAAATCATCAGGATAACAAACATCACAACATACATTAGGATGAACTACTTCTTCAACTTCTTCATTAGTATAATATGATGTAGTTGATGAAACTTGTGGTTCTTCATATGATTTATATAATTCAGTTGAATCAGCAACTTTGTCATCAACTTGTGGTTCTTCATATGATTTATATAATTCTGTTGAGTTAAGAACTTCAATTTCTTCATCATCTTTATTATTTAATCCTTTATCTTCATGTTTTTTTTCCAATTTATCTTGGTAGTATGATTTTGCTTCAAATTTTAAATTTCCAGACATATTCTTATTATCTAAATTACAAAATCCAATATTAAATTCATTTTCAACAGTAATCTTAAATGGATATTTGGTATGATTATCATTTAAATTAATATTAAATTTGCCAGTTTTACCAGGAGCTATTCCATTTTTTTTATCAAATTCATAATCAGCGATTGATGCACCAAAACAATTAAAAATTTGAATATATATAGATGAAGTATTAATGACTTTATTTGACTTGTTTGTAATTATAACTTGTGACAAAGTACCTGATTTAGGAACTAACGCTAATGAAACCAAATCTGAAGAATTTAAAACTAAATTATCTAATTCTTTTTCTTCTATATCTAAAATATTCAAAACTGAACTATCTTCATCTTCATTTAAATTCTTGAAGGAATTGCTGTATAAGATAAAAGTATCATAATATTTATAAACACCTTCAAATTCAACAGTTGGTGTAATTACTTTCAATTTTAAAATTGCAATCGTATTGGAAACATCATTTAATCTTAAATTGAAAGTTTTTGATTGATTTGGTTTTATAGCCTGAACACCTTTAACTACAATTGATTCAGTTAAAACATTGTTTTCTTTATAAAATTTAAATTGGAAATCACCACCTTCGATAACCTCATCTGAATTATTAACCATTTCTAAATTAATCAAACTTGAAACACCAGGTACTCCATGTTTAACATAAGCAATAACATCACCAGCAGAATAAGAAGGTGGTGAAACTGAAACTGTATCTTCTTTATTAAAAGAATCAATTATACTTTTCAAAATACCAAGCTTAATATCATGATCATCTTCCTCTGGAGCAGCTGAATTCAATAATTCATCCAAAATTTCTGAATCACTAATATATTTTTCAACATTATTAATAAATCCACTAATTCCTTCTGACGATAATAAGTTTTCCAATTTATGCTTAGTTTCAAAATTACAATTTTCTAATGGAATATCATATATAATATCATCTTGAGCAGTATTATTAAATTTATTCAAATTAAATTTATTTCTATCAAATAAATCATTTGGTTTTGAAATTTTAGCCATTGGATGTGACGATAAATGTTGACCATAATTTAAATTCTTTGATTCACAAGTGGCACATAAATCAAAATCAGGACATATTAAACAAGCATATCTGACACCTTTTAAAGCAACAAAATCATCTGGATGACACATATCACAACAAACAAAAGGATGAACAACTTCATTATTAATATCATTTGATGTTTCGGCAGTTGAAGTAGTTGATGATTTCTCATCAGTTGATCCTGGTTTATTAACAAATAATTCAGAAACATGATCAATCAAACCATCAATTAAATGATCAAAGTTTAAATCATTAAGTTTTCTCTTTTTTGAATTATCTGTATAATCATGAATTTTAGTTTGTAATAATTGAGTTAAAATTTCAAAAGGTAAACTTGAACCTGAAGCATTTTCATTCTTTTTTACTTCTTCTTCATTAATAGAAGCTGTAGTGGAAGAGGAAGTAGATTCGGTATCTTGTTCGACATTTTCATATTCATTACAAACTAATTTGACGTGATTCTTGACTTTTAAACTCCTGAATAATGATTTAAAATCATCATCAGTTGATAATTCAATATATGACTTGTATTTTTTTGATTTTCTTTGAAATTTTACTGATTCAGATAAATCAATTTCATTATTTGTATTTGATTTTAAGAAATTAATTAATTTTGATTTTGAATTAACTTGTTTAAAAGAATCTTTATTAACATAAATTGTTTTATCAATTGACGAATCAATTGAATTACCCGAATACCTATTGGCTTTGACTTTTAACGTAATAATTTGATGGTGTTTATTCATGATTAGTTCGAATAAGTTATTTTTTGTGTAACTCTCCCTTAATCTTTTATTTTTGCCTTCTAATCTTATCAATTGGTGTAACTCACACGACTATTGATCATTATTACTTCATTTAGTACTGTTACTTTTTTATTAGTGGCCACTCCCTTTTTTTTCTGATAGCCGCTTAATTGATTACTCCTTAATTAATTAATAATTGTAATATTAGTTCCATATAAGTGACTTAACAAGCTTATATTCTTCTAAGCTTATTTATAGATCGCTGAGTATTTTGAGATTTACATCCTTAGTCTTAAAGTCTGAGGTTTTTGCAAATTTTCGTCTATTTTTGTCAATTTACGAATAGACAAGACTAAGCTCTGAGGTTAGCTTACAGTTTGAGCTACAATCGCATTCAGAATTGTTCAATCTAACAGTAATAAGTCAGTTCCGAATCATATAGACTTTGTTTCGAAGATTTGTTTCACATTTATAAATATTTGATTGACCATCACGCATCTCATCACGCATCTCATCAACATCTATATACCGAACTTCAAATCGGAAGCAATTGATTAACAGTGGCAAATAAAAAGAACAACTTTGTAATTTAGTTTATTTCATGAGTAATACTAATAAGAGATATCCAAAAGCAGTTGTATTTGATTTAGATTATACTTTATGGCCATGTTGGTGTGATACCCATATATACACCCCAATTAAATCACTAAATAATTCAACAATAATAGATTCAAATAAATTCAAACTATCGTTTTACAAAGATGTTGAAAAAATTATATTAGAATTAATTGAAAATAATATTATTATAATTGGAGCAAGTAGAACAGCAACACCAAGTGTTGCCAAAAAAATTTTATCATTATTAGAAATAGGAGATGAACCAGCTATAAATCATTTTGATTCATTACAATGGGGTCAAGGTACAAAGATAAATCATATAAGGAAAGCTGCAAAAGAATTGGATATCGTAGATGAGTTGAAAAATGGAGAGTTTATATTGTTTGATGATGAGTCGAGAAATAAAGATGTTGAAAGTATAAATGTTCATTTTGCTCATATAAAAGATGAATCAAGAGGACTTACAATGGAAATATTTAACAAGGAATTAAAGAAATGGCATGAAAAGTATAAATAAATTTTGATTTGAATAGTTAATAAGGGGGTTCTTATAATACGCTACCAATTGGTTGGGGGGCTATTTTGATTAAAGTCAAATTACATTACAATTACTAGTAAGTTAGGTATAATTAGAGTTACAATACTATAATTAGAGTTAACATTAGAATATAGAAATATAGAATTAAATGCAAGTGGTATCTAGTAAGACTTACGGCAAGGTTATTCTCTATGTCGAAACTTTTTACCTAACGATTTTCTAAATCTGCACAAGAAGCACAAGAAGTAACTGCAACAGACCAAAAAATTTAAAATTATATTCGATATTAAATGTCAAATTATTAGTAAACCGTTTTTTCTTGAGAGGTGTTTTTCTTTCGTACTTTCTCGTATCCAATAATTATTATAATATTGATGAAATAAGTTATTGCATGCTACGACTTCATGTATTTTTGAGTAAACTGGATAATTGCATGTTTTTAAGAGACGAACAGAAGCTACATTGTATATGATTGAGTCTTATAAGTAGTTTAAAGAATCAAAGAGTATTACATGTATGACATGAGTTAACCAATTTACTTTTTGCATCTAATGATTAAAAAAGTGAAATGTAAATAATTATATGATAGTGGATCCATGTATGACCTTTTTAGAAAATACATTACTAAAAATTGATGATTGCAATATAATAAATGGATCAAATTGTGGTTACTTCATATATTGATTGTCCCTCGGTTATCGAAAATTGGGGGTTGAAAAAAACTAAACCGCCAAAAAAAAATATCAAAGATTAATAACCGGAAGGACAAATTCTTATGTAATACCATATATTCACAAGCGCATTAATGGTTTACCTATAATAATAAATATTATATAGAAGGTTCCAATTTGAAACGAATTTTCGAATTAAATTGAACCAGCGGTTACAAGTATAAAAAAGGTGTGTATAAGTTTCAATTAACCAATAACCAGTTATTACACTACCTCCCCGCATAAAATCATATTCATATCTTATTTAGTGGTACTCCAGTTTTCAACAGTTTATATATAAATATTTTCCATTTCCCATTTTCCTTAAATTTTTCATTATCCCTTTTTCTTTATATTAATTTATTGAGATACGGAAAATTAATTAAACAACTAAATTACATTTCAATTCAATTCATTATTTTACACATTTAAATCCATATCCAATTTTTTTTATTATAATTTATTAATTTTCAATTGATTTGAAATTCACATATAAAAATGGCAAAATTAGATTTTAAAGATAAAGTTGTCATTATTACCGGTGCCGGTGGTGGTTTAGGTAAATATTATTCATTAGAATTTGCAAAATTGGGTGCAAAAGTTGTTGTAAATGATTTAGGTGGTGCTTTAAATGGTCAAGGTGGTAATTCAAAAGCTGCAGATGTTGTTGTTGATGAAATTAAATCAAAAGGTGGTGTAGCAGTTGCTGATTATAATAACGTTTTAGATGGTGATAAAATTGTTGAAACTGCAGTTAAAAATTTTGGTACTGTTCATATTGTTATAAATAATGCAGGTATCCTTAGAGATTCATCAATTAAAAAAATGACTGAAAAAGATTTTAAATTAGTTATTGATGTTCATTTAAATGGTGCTTATGCTGTTACCAAAGCGGCATGGCCATATTTCCAAAAACAAAAATTTGGTAGAATTGTAAATACTGCTTCACCAGCTGGTTTATATGGTAATTTTGGTCAAACAAATTATTCAGCTGCAAAGTCTGCTTTGGTTGGTTTTGCTGAAACCCTTGCAAAAGAAGGTGATAGATATAATATTAAAGCAAATACTATTGCTCCATTAGCAAGATCAAGAATGACTGAATCAATTTTACCACCTCCAGTTTTGGAAAAATTGGGTCCTGAAAAAGTTGCTCCATTAGTTTTATATTTATCTCATGAAGCTACTGAATTATCCGGTCAAACTTTTGAAGTTGCTGCTGGTTTCTATGGTCAAATTAGATATGAAAGATCTGGTGGCATTTTATTTAAACCAGATGAATCATTTACAACTGAAGTTTTAGCTAAAAGATTTAATGAGATTTTAGATTTTGATGATTCTAAAAAACCAGAATATTTAAAAAATCAACATCCAATTATGTTGAATGATTATCCAACTTTAACTGCTGAAGCTAGAAAATTACCATCAAATGATGCTTCAGGTGCTCCAAAAGTTACATTAAAAGATAAAGTTGTTTTAATTACTGGTGCAGGTGCTGGTTTAGGTAAAGAATATGCAAAATGGTTTGCTAAATATGGTGCTAAAGTTGTTGTTAACGATTTTAAAGATGCTTCAAAAACTGTTGAAGAAATTAAACAAGCTGGTGGTGAAGCTCATGCTGATCAACATGATGTTGCAACTGATGCAGAAGCAATTATTAAAAATGTTGTTGATAAATATGGTACTATTGATGTTTTAGTTAATAACGCAGGTATCTTAAGAGACAGATCATTTGCTAAAATGACTAAACAAGAATGGGATCAAGTTCAAGCTGTTCATTTATTTGGTACATTTAATTTATCAAGATTAGCATTCCCAATTATGGCTGAAAAGAAATATGGTAGAATTGTTAATATTACTTCAACTTCAGGTATTTATGGTAATTTTGGTCAAGCAAATTATTCAGCTGCTAAATCTGGTATTATTGGTTTATCAAAAACTTTAGCAATTGAAGGTGCTAGAAATAATATTAAAGTTAATATTGTTGCTCCACATGCTGAAACTGCAATGACTTTAACAATCTTCAGAGAAGAAGATAAAAACTTGTATCATGCTGATCAAGTTGCCCCATTATTAGTTTATTTAGGTTCAGAAGAAGTTCCAGTTACCGGTGAAACCTTTGAAATTGGTGGTGGATGGGTTGGTAATACGAGATGGCAAAGAGCTAAAGGTGCAGTTTCAAAAGATGATGTTACAACTGTTGATTTTATTGCTGAACATATTGAAGATGTTACTGATTTCTCAAAAGATACAGAAAATCCAAAATCTACTACAGAATCATCAATGGCTATTTTATCAGCAGTTGGTGGTGATGATGATGATGAAGAAGAAGAAGATGAAGGTGATGAAGAAGAAGAAGATGAAGATGAAGAAGAAGATGATCCAGTTTGGAAATTCAATGATAGAGATGTTATTTTATATAATATTGCTCTTGGTGCTACAAGTAAACAATTGCACTATGTTTATGAAAATGATTCTGATTTCCAAGTTATTCCAACATTTGGTCATTTAATTACTTTTAATTCAGGTAAATCACAACATTCATTTGCTAAATTATTAAGAAATTTCAATCCAATGTTTTTATTACATGGTGAACATTATTTAAGAGTTCATAAATGGCCACCACCAACTGAAGGTGAAATTAAAACTTCATTCCAACCATTGGCTACTACTCAAAAAGGTACCAACACTATTGTTGTTCATGGTTCACAATCTGTTGATAACAAAACTGGTGAAACTTTATATTCAAATGAAGCTACTTATTTCATTAGAAATTGTCAAGCTGATACTAAATCTTATGGTGATAGAAGATCATTTGCAACTAATCAATGGACTGCACCAAAAAGAGAACCAGATTATACTGTTGATGTACATGTTTCAGAAGATCAAGCTGCATTATATAGATTAACTGGTGATAGAAATCCATTACATATTGATCCAAATTTTGCAAAAGGTGCTAAATTCCCAAAACCAATTTTGCATGGTATGTGTACTTATGGTTTATCAGCTAAAGTTTTAATTGATAAATTTGGTATGTTTGATGAAATTAAAGCAAGATTTACTGGTATTGTTTTCCCAGGTGAAACTTTAAGAATTTTAGCATGGAAAGAAGGTGAAAATGTTATTTTCCAAACTCATGTTGTTGATAGAGGTACTATTGCAATTAATAATGCTGCTATTAAATTGGTTGGTGATAAAGCCAAAATTTGATTTTATTTATTGTATATGATTTAGAAATATATATTTATTAAAAAGTGTCTATTAGGGTTCTCTATATGAATTCAACTGTTTCTATTGAATAGTTTGATATTTTTTCGTTATTTAATTTAGCTTTAGTTTTGTCCTCCTGATTTGATAATAATAAATTTTCAATTTCATTCTTGGAGTTGTTATTTGTATTCTTTGATAAAAGTTTATTAGTTAATGATAAGTTGAAACAGTTCGATTCAATTAAGTTTAATTTTGAATCTACTATTTGTAATAGATTTTCCAAATTTTCATTATTTCCAAATGTCAATAACCCTCTAACATCAATTAAAATTTCAATTAGATACCAAATATTATCTGAATTCAACTTAATCAAATTTGAGATTAAGTTTACTATATCAATTGAATTATTATTCTCATTATTTATCTGTTTAATATTGATCAAAATTTCTCTATGATTAAATTCATTAATTATTCGATTTATCAAATCTATTAAAATTTCATCTGACATATTTTGTTTAAATAATTGATTGACCAATTCTTTGCATGATATTCTAGGACATGTATTTATAGTTTGTCTTAATAAAACTTTTAAGTCCAATTGGTCAAATAATTCAATTAATCCTGATGAATACTTATTTGGAAATAATGGATTAGTTAATAAATACATTAAAGTGTATTCAGGTATGAATTTAAAATTTTTAAAAGTTAATCCATCATCATTGATTTGAAATATTAAGTCCAATATTGAATTTAAGAAGTTTATATCTATAATTCGATCGTTTTCAGCTTCAAATTCTTTGAAATTGTAAATTTTCTCATAGTTTTTGGGTTTTGCAATTTTGATTTCACTCCATTGTTTGTTATTTTTCAAATATGGAATTAGTATGGATTCCCATTTGTTAATATTTTCAGATTCCATTGCAGTTTTTAACGAATCGTAAATTTCATGCAATTCAGTTGAGTTTTCTCTTTCTTTATCTTCGTCAATGTCAAATATATCCAATACTTGATTAAAATTATTTTGGTTTGGGTTCCCATTTATTGATTTACCTAAACATTCATCGATTTTATTAAAACCAACATTTAATTCAATACTGTTTAAATATACATTCATATCTTTATCTTTTAAATTTATGAAATATGCATTTGTTAATTGTGTAGATTGAGATGATCCTTTAATTTGTGAAACCAAGTTTAAGTAAATTTGATCAGGTTTGAAATTGCCAGTTTTACTACTTTTTGAAACGAATTTAGATAATAATGCTTCATATTTAAAATTGATTAAATATAAAGTGTCTGAATGACTGATTAATAAACGATCAGGTGCACAAGCATGTATTGAAGTTAGATCATTATCATTTTCGTCAATTATGGAACTTGTGGATACTGTTGATAAAGCTTTAAAATTTGTAATAGATATAGATTCAATGAGTTTTGATTCTGGGATATACTGATATAAGATCCCTGAGATATATGCAAATAATGGGTTTTTTGATTTTGATTCGGTGGTTGACGAATTTATCTCAATTATCGATTCATTATCCTTTATAGAATATAATTTGTATAATAAAGAACTCCGTTTCTGACTAATAGTTAATAGAAATAGTTCATTGTTCTCAGTTAAATCATTAATGAATGTGGAATTTAATAATTTATTGTCTTCAACATTTGTGCCACTCCCTAAGCTTAATTCATTATTTTCAAATTTTAAAAACTCAACGGTCCCATTCTCATACACTATTAAATATTTATCCTCGCTCAATATCCTCAAATTTATACATTTGCATTTAGCTTTTAATTTGATTTCAAAAGTATCAGTAGCTGGTTCAATGGTATTATCATTAATTTTAGCTTTAATTAACAAAATGTTATCTATTTTATTTCGATCAGTTAAACTTACTAAATAAATCTTGTTATCATTATATATAGTAGTATCTATTGCGTTCACTACTGTCGTTGGATTTAATGAATGGGACCATAATAATTTTGGACTTGGTTTAATTAAATAAGTTGAAATATTTGATTTTGAAATACCTAAATCTATTGTATTATTATTTGACGGTATTGAAATTTTGATTTTCTCATTTAATTTGAGATCTGGAATTCTTGGTAATGAAGTTATAGGGTAATGATCATATAAATCTGGTTTTATTGACATGTTGGGTTGGTGATAAAGTGATGTCATCTCCATACTAATAAATTTTTTTTTTTTCGATTTTTCTACGCATGGTCAACTAAACATCCAAGAATAGAAGAGATATGATAAATGAATAAGTGAGAAAACACAGTTGAATAGACTTGCAATTATATTAACGAGTTGTAAATGCTTGTTTTACTTTTAGCTTATTGCTGCGATTCTGCAAAGTTGATCGCTTTCATAATTTTTTAATCATCGTAAAAATTTTTTGCAGCCAAATCTAAATACCATTCATCCTGTGCCTTGTCTGTTCATGCATTGAAAAGTTTCATTATATACGATAACTCACAATCCTGGTCACCTACAAGAAGGTGCATCTTTTTTACAGGACATTGAAAGTAGAGTTGCTAGTATCGATGGAAAACCAGAGGTGAATAGTAACGTAGTGAAATTAAATCGTCATCATGTAGATACGTTACTGGGGGGGTGAGGGGGGTGTATGTACTCTAGTTTACATGTTTTCAGAGTAGTGACTTGTGAGAGAGATTTTAGTCATTTTTATGATTTGATTGATCTACACCCTAAGTGTTCGTCTAAATCAAAGTTTATGATATCACTTAGTTGCGACCAGAATCTCCACCCACAGTCAGATAATAACGAAGATGGTTAGGTTACACTCACAAGAAATTACATTTGAATAATGAATTTTGACATTATACTGTTTACTATAATTTTAATTTTTATTATAATTCTATTGTACACTCTCTAAGTAATTTAAACTAACTGAAAAGCAAACTAAATTAAACCCTTTAAACACCCTTTAAGCTACTTCTTGTAAAAAAACATCATCAGCATAGTAATAGTCATCAACGACAACTTTGAATTCATCAGTTTCCTTATTGTATGAATCGATATGGAATGAAGTTAAATCTTTAACAACAATAGAAGCACCAGCTTTTCTAACTTTTTCTGGGTCATAAGTTGAGCAGATACCAACAACAAATGCACCGGCACCTAAACCAGCTTCAATACCAGCTGGAGCATCTTCGAAAACAACTACTTTCTTATGAGCTGCGCCATAACCTAAAGTTTCTCTAGCACTTTGATAACCTTGTGGATGTGGTTTACCTTTTGTAACTTTTTCAGCAGTAATAAAACAATCTGGTTTTTCAATTGTTAATAATTTTAGCCATTTAGTGGCTAATGGTAAAGTACCAGAAGTAACAATTGCCCATCTTTGTTGACCATTCTCGGTTTGTTCTCTTGAATACTTATCAAATGATTTAACTAATTCAACTGAACCTGGGATTGCTTTAGCATGATGACCGAAAGTGTCTGGTATATTACCTTCCCATTCTGTAACTTGATCGGGTATAGCATCTTCTGGTGACCATTTTTTGATAACATCAAAGGTTCTACAACCATGAGATGTTCTTATAATTTCTTCTGGTTTTACATGTGGTCTATTTTTACCAAAATCTTTCCAAAATTCTGAAATTGCACCGGTTGAGTTAACTAAAGTACCGTCACAGTCGAATAATGCAGCGTGAACATAAAAAACAGCTGGTTGTTGTGATTTAGTCATTGTAATATATAATTAAAAGTAAATCGAGTTAATGAATAAAATTAAAATTCAATTGATGAATGAGTTGAAATGATAAAGAATTTTAGCACCTGGTGAAAATCAATGGATATTTATATTTCCATTCAAATCAGGAATAAAAAATAAAAAAAAAATTGATTAAAAAGAAACAAAGTTTTACTAGTGTTTTATTATTACTTTTGGTAATTTACTAATTCATCTACTGATGATGATGAGAGGTTAGTATTCAAAACTATATGGTTGTGCATATAAAAGAATTAAAATTAAAAGAAACGAGATTCAACATATGTAATATATTACATAATAATCCATCAAAAAACGATCTCTTCTTATTTTTTTTCTATTTTTTTTTTGACAGATTTCAAGAATGGATTTAAGTAATTCCATCAACTGACTACATCTTATATTTGCTTCGACTTCTTAATATTTAAGTTAAATTGGTAATTGACCTTATGCTTTCCAAATTAGAACTGGACATCCATCAATCGATCGATCAAAGGATTTACCCAGTACTAAGTCTACATTCTTCTAATTTTACATTTAGCTTTTGCTTATTGTTCTCGTTGTAAATTGTATGATATTTTGTGTATTTTAATGTCGTCATAGATATTGATAAAAAAATTTTTGAGTATTATCATGTAATACGTTATGTAAGAATTAGTAGTGTCAAGATTATTTTATACCTTTGTTATGACATATGTCATATAACGACTACTCATCTCGATAAAATTAAAAAACTTAAAATAGGGGCATTTCCAAGAGTAAAGGGGAATTAAGGGAATAAACTAAATTTCTTGCACAAAATACTAAGCATACTACAATTGTACAATTTTGCATTAGGGAAACAGCAGAACCGCTCTTATCGAATCTTTCCTATTGTGACAAAAACAACTACGCTCTGAAGTATTAAATCTAAACGAAATTACAAAAATAAAAAAATTAAAAAATAATCGGTTGAAAATTTAAAAAGTTAATTTTACTCAATAATATACGATTGAATTGACAATATTCAACTTATAATTGAAGATTCTCAGCGTCTGCCAATGCCAGTGGAGTTGAAATTTCCTCTTCATTATTGAGCCATGTTGTACTAATCTCTAGTGTTCTTTCAATCCTATTTGAACGAGTAGTTAATGTCTGTATTACCAATTGGTTCGTTTCTAATTCTTAAGTTCTCGAATCAATCAAAACGCTTATATACAATACAATTACTGATAACGAATTTAATATACAAAACCTTTGATGTAGTTTAAAAAAGTATAATTATTGCAAAATGTTAATTCGGTAATTACGTTAGTATTTTGTGTTTCCTCTAATTATTTTGAGTTCTATTCATCCTGAATGTTTGACACTGCACGTGATTAATAAATTCAAATTAGGAAAGGAATTTGAATCCTTTATGATAAATAAACAAGAACCGTATTCAATATTTTTCAAAATAAGGCTCTCGTGACGGATCTATGAAGCTAGATGCAGTTTACAGGTTTATGTAGTTGTCATTATGAATGGCATTAACAGATAGATATAGATGTAGTGCCCTCAGAATTCAACTTGTAGTTGATCTAGAAATGTTTCACGTATTTTTTTCTTATTCTAAAAGTACCTTAAAGTGAAACAAAGGTGAAACTAAATCTGTATACAGAATCGAAATGTTAATAATAATGTATTGTCTTTGTGATAGTTTGACTTTTGTATTTTTCTTTTCTTCTTTCCTAATTTAGTATTAACAATTAAAAATACGTCATAGATCTGTCCTCTTTATTACATAATACATTACAAACAATTCAATTACATCATATAACATGTCAAAAAGTTTGAAGACACACGTGAAATAATTCACGGGCCAATGAAATTCGTACTGTTTAAGATTTGTTTTGGTTGCAAATTTTTCAAAATTTAAACTTTGAAAGTTTATCAGCATTCCAGTGCGATATTAATACTATAACATGTAAAATGATAATAAATACTAAGTGCACATTAGGTCAAATCTCTTCGCGAAAAGTAGTATTTTTGTAGTTTTTCATCATTGATATGCCAAGGAATTCACTGAAGTGAGCTCAAAATTCGGTTCAACTTGTCTAGGAACTAATGCTGTTTACTCATAAAAAATACAACTCTCAGCATAGCTCTATACTCAAGTTTAGTATGTATAATTAATTTTTTGGTCTAGATCTTCGAGGTTTAGACGACGGCCATATTTTGAAATTGCTGATTAATGCACATATTTCAGACGAAAGCATCACGGTCTCAAGCAAATAAATATACATAGATCAAATTAATATCTGCACTAAGCGTGAATTGGTGCTCATCAATTTCAATTGAACTATTAGCAAATCAAGCGCATACCTCAAGCGCATACCTCAAGCGCATACCTCAAGCGCATACTTAATTAAGTCTTTGCAGATAGAATTTAGTGCTCAACAAGCTTATTTCCGAGATTACAAGTCTCCAGTGTTGTTCTAATACCCTCAAAACTAACAAAATATATTTCTTAACTTTTAGGGGGTATTTATTAAGGGGCTAGTTGGTAGCGCATAGTCCAAAGTACCGCTCAATTTTGTTCTCGATTCAACTGGATATATTTTGGAGAAACTTTAATACGCAAATTGATGAATTATCAATTTTTCAAGTTTCTCATGCAAATTCAGGATGTTATGTTTATATCGATCCTTTATAAGTTATGGTAAACGATTTCAACTAGAGTCTCAAAATACTATAATGTATATACTTGATTATCTTTATGTATTGGTTCCATCGCAATTTTGACAGACTTCTATCGCTATAAACTCTTTTAATTATGTTCGTGTTCAGCATATCAAAATAATTTGAAATAGTACTATACAGCGAAAAATGGTAGTTTGGAACATCTTAGCCGTATTATTGAGATCATATTACACTGAAAGAAATGTTTTGGGTTGTATAGCTTGTTTATATACAAGTTTTATTTCAATCTATTGGTTTGTCAGGAACACGAAAGTTTTGAAACTCAAATAACTTCTCAACAACACAATCTCTTGCAAAATAGCAGCAGATATTAGATAAAACATACCCAAGGATTATAGTGGTGCTACTCTCGAGGAAATTGGACTACTCCTTCATAACAAAAAAGTAAATCGAATCAAAGCCAATTGCATTTAAAGGTGTTAGAGAATAAAAACGTGGCCTGTATTATATCAAAGCTAATTTTAAAGCTTCTGAATTGACTAAACTAATTTTTATTTCGTGAACATAAGGTATTTTTGACTTAAATTTCATACCAGTCGGCTTAATCCTATGGCAAAATTCTTTTCTTCTAGCCAAATTTTATCGCACTAAAAATTCATACTTGTAGCGAAATAGTGAAAAATATCGACTTACATGCAGTCTTACAATAGTTAATCTCAAAGTTTAATTTGTAAATTAATCAAGCTTTAATTCTCAAATTTTTTCATCAAAGCTTCAGCAATTTTAAAGTAGGTTATATTAATGATTTTTGAAAATATACATAAAGTCAATTTATTCGATATTCTCTTTAGTTAAGAGAAAATTTCAGATTTTTTCAATTCTAGACTAGGTCTGCTTGAATCAAGCTCAGCACTTCGTTTTGACGTCCACAATATGTATAATGTGTTGTTCAATTGAAAGTTATGGCCGTAAATAATACACACTCTGCGTTTTCATTTGAGGCAAATTTTTTGTATGATTGATGAAAAATAGCCAAAATGATAACTCAAAAAGGAAATTTTTGAAAGTTGAAGTTTGAGCTTATCAGAGTATATAATTAAAGGCTCTTGATCTTATATAAATGGTATTTATCTCGAGAGGATGTCTTGTTCCTGATTTATGAATCGATATATTTAGTACTACTTGTACCAAATCTAAAACGAGAAATTATTCTGTCACACGAATTTATAAAATACATACTCTCTACTCGAGTATATTTTTTATCGTGTTGGCTTCAAAGCTAAATCCTGCTAACTATTTACTTTGTCGCACTCATCTAGAACCATCTACAAGTCATCAATCAAGCAACAACAAATTTCACACGATAATAACAAATATAAAATCCAATAAAAAAAAGCTCTTAAACAAAAAAGACTAATGATGTATGTTTCAAGCCGTTAAATCATTAGCAATACCCTGAAAATTAAGAAAAATTATTTTGATTTTGGCACGACCCTTTAGTAAAGTCACGTGTTTTACGTCGAAATAATAAAAAGTGATTGCATTTGTATATAAGCCTTATATGAACGAATAGGTTTTGAAGAATTGAATTAAACACTGTATTGCAACAATGCCTGAATTTTAGTGTGTAAAGAGTTAAGGGCTGCTTTAGTTTTCAGGGTCAGAATTTTTTACACAAATGAAAAATCTCAAATTTGTACAACTTTTCTTCTGTACAAACATGAGAAAAATTAACAGAAACATATCATTCAATTCAAGCAATAGTCATTGAATTAATGTGAATGGGTGTAGTAATCAATCGCGCATCTATTTAAAGTTTAAAACGAGCAAAAATTGAAGTTTCAACATGTTTGTGTATAATATAATACAGAATTGAAGAATGTCGATAATGAATACTTTGATGCTTTTTCGAACGGCTTTAACATCAAACGAAAATAAAATTAGATAATTCAGGAAATTCAGATTACATTAAGTATATTCATTAATCATCAACATTAGCTAAGAACTTTTTATAATTTTCTCTAGTATTTAAAACACTTTTCTTACTTAAATTTCTGCTAATCATGTCATTATTTTTATTATATTGATTTTGTTGTAAAGGTATAATATTTTCAATTTCTTGATCAAATGAATCTAGCAATTTAACTTCATTTTTAAATGGTAATTCTTCTGCTTGTGCTGGTACAACATTTTTAATACTTTGGTAAACTTTTGATTGGATAACCTATGGACGATAGCTTTCTATTACAACCTGTCTTTTATAATACAGACGTTAAATAAAGACTATTGAATGCTTCCGTGTGCCCCATGAGTGCTGAAACTTTAAAAGGTAAGAATAAATTAGCAATATTTTTCTTTATTTGAAAACTTTGTTAAGAAAATTCAAAGCAATTAGTTTCTAACTATCAAAATCAAATTGATCAACCGATTTGCTTTCGAATGGTACCAAGAAGGATACTATTTGATTTAGCTTTGATTGCGTACTGCTTGAATGAAATTTGTCATAAATTACTGGCATTTTTAAAATTTTTTTTAATGCGCGATCTCGGTACATTTTTATTTTGTGTCAGATCTCGGTTGTGTAGATTTGCAAGCGATCTCAGATCTAGATCGCGCTATTGCACGAAGATTTTGCGTTTCTTTATTTTTAAATGAATTTTGCACATTTATTAATCATTGCTGAGTCTTTTTGCTGCTCTGAAAGTAGAGTATGAGTCAAGGCTTTAGAATTCGTTTTTTTACACCTTTAGCAAACCGTTGAAGCTGGATTTTTTCATATGAATTGAGTTTAAATTGATTTGAATGGATTTAAAAAAACCTTATCGATATAGTTACTCTTCTTTGTTCATATCAACAACACTGATTTTTGATCTATGTACTCAAAGTAAATAGCATTTAGCTTACTCAAAGTATTGAGTTGCACTAAAATCGTTGTCATTATTAACTCGGTATATTAAATTACTAACTAAGCTAGGATCTTAATTTCGAGTTCAATATAGTATAATTTCATGCTTCTGTGCTACTATTTCCATTACACATCAGCTCGTGAACGTCAATAATAGTTGTATCGTTTGATTCTCTACTAAGTATTACTTCAAAATCCAGTGGAAAAGTCAAATTAACTAGATTATAATTATCTTTCCTTTAGTTTCTTTGCATATTTATCTATTAGGTTCCTTTGTCTTCTATTATCGAATTTACTGACTTACTCTAACTTTACCAATCGATAACAGGGTCAATATTTCCTCTTGCAATCATTACTAAAATATAGTGAAAAATTACAGAATTAAATAGAGAAGAATTAAAAATACAAACTGCTCATAATCAACATCCTTTTCGATGGTACGTGAAATCTCTCAAGAAGCCCAAGACATCTTTTATTCTGCTTTATACTTGATACAATTTGTATATAAATAGTGGCGATTTAAGAATTGTTAATATGTACACTACTCATTTTAATAAATTTGTTATATAAATATATATGAATTTATATTGATAAAAAATCATAATCCATCGACCAATAATAAACATCACTGATTATTAATTGAAAAGAGAATAATTTAGTTTTCTTTTATGAGATTATTTACATGTCAGTTAATGAAAGATATGTAATAAATTTATCATCAGATGAAGGTGAAATAGATGATAATGATATTGAAATTATTGAATTTAGAAAATTAACACAAAATTTAATTAATAATCCACAAGCAAAAGAGACTAATAATTTGAATGATAGTAAAGAAGATGATACAACTCATGAAGATGATTCTGAAAAAGTTGTTAAAAAATTATCAGATTCTCAATGTCCTATTTGTTTTGATGAAATAACAAATGCAACTATTACTTCATGTGGTCATTTATTTTGTTTAGAATGTATTGAACAAAGTATATCAAATTCATCAGCAAGAGGTCAAATTAGATCAAATAATAATAATTCAAGAGGTAAAGGTTTATGTCCATTATGTAGAAAACAAGTTAGTTTTAAAGATACTATTTTATTAAAAATGAAGAAATCAAATATTGCAAATTTACCAAAATTAGGGTAATAGTATCATTAAATTTTGTATCATTTACAAATATAAACCTTCAAGATTTTCTTCAACTTTATTTTTAAGTACTCTTTCTTTTGCAGATTTAAAATCATCCATTTTCACTTGCATACGTCTTTCTCTTAATGCTAATAAACCAGCTTCTGTACATATTGCTTTTATATCAGCACCTGATAAATCATCTTTACCAGTAACAATCTCATCTAAATTAACATCATCAGCTAAGCTCATTTTTGATGTATGAATTGATAAAATCTTCTTTTTAGTATTTGCATCTGGATTTTCAAATAATATTTTGCGATCAATTCTACCTGGTCTAATTAAAGCAGGATCCAAAGATTCAATTTTATTTGTTGCCATAATAACTTTTATATCACCTCTATCATCAAACCCATCTAATTGATTTAACAATTCCAACATTGTTCTTTGAATTTCTCTTTCACCTCCAGATGTAGATTCATAACGTTTTGTACCTATAGCATCAATTTCATCAATAAATACAATTGATGGAGCATGTTCACCAGCAATTTGAAAAATTTGTCTACATAATCTTGGACCATCACCTAAATATTTTTGAATTAATTCAGAACCAACTATTCTTAAAAATGTAGCAGAAGTTTGATTTGCAACTGCTTTTGCTAGTAATGTTTTTCCTGTACCTGGAGCACCATATAATATGACACCTTTTGGCGGTTTAATACCCATTTCTTCATATAATTCAGGATGAGTTAAAGGTAATTCAACAGCTTCTTTAATTTCTTGTATTTGAGATTCTAATCCACCAATATCAGCATATGATTCAGTTGGAGATTTATCCAATTTCATAACAGAAACCATTGGATCAGCATCATCTTGTAATACACCTACAACAGCAACTGTTTTATGATGTAATAATACCGAACAACCAGGTTCTAATAAACCTTTATCAACAAATGACATGATTGAAACATAATATTCTGAACTTGCAGTCAGTGACACAATTGCATGATCATCATCAATTATTTCTTCCAAAGTACCAATTGCCATTGGATAACCTCTTAATTCATCGACTTTTTCTCTTTCTTCAGCTTGTTTTGCTTCAGTTGGTTGAAAAGCTTCTTGATTTGTAACAAATTCTTCTTCTAATAATAAATGATCTTTAATTCTTTCTAATTTTAATAATTTTAATTTACATCTTGTATTTGGATAAACAGACGGTAATTTTATAGCAGTATCTGGACCTTTTCTTCTTTTTTTACCAAATTTTGATTCAACTGGTGGTTCATATTTTGGTTTATCTTTCTTTTTATCGTTCTCTTTTTTCTTATTGAAATTGTTGCCACCTGGCATACCCGAAGGTCCTTGTCCCATATCTATCTATAATAATGTGTAATATATATTTGATTGTTGTATAGTAACCAATTGGTTGTTTGAAAAAATTGACCTTGCGTTTTAAACTTTTTTTTAAAATATTTCGCCACCAAAAAATTATATCGAGATTTGATAAATAAACAGCCAAATACCAACAAATAATAGTAGATTAATAGAGTAGTTTGCTACTATTGTGAAGTAAAAGAGAGAGTAAATAGTCATTATTTTTACAACATAACAATTTTAATTATACAACCAATCTATGGTTGATGAAAAACCTAATTAACACACTACTACAACTTCTTATATCTTAAACATTATTAATTAACACACTCCATAATCATTATTAGCTTTGTTTTCTTATAATTCTTGTGATTCTTTTGGACCTTTACCTGATTTTTTTGGTAATAAGTTTTGATGAATATTTGGTAAGACACCACCTTGAGCAATTGTAACATGACCTAATAATTTGTTTAATTCTTCATCATTTCTAATTGCCAATTGTAAATGTCTTGGAATAATTCTTGATTTTTTATTATCTCTAGCTGCATTACCAGCCAATTCTAAAATTTCAGCAGATAAATATTCTAAAACTGAAGTTAAATAAACTGGAGCACCTGAACCAATTCTTTGAGCATAATTACCTTTTCTTAATAATCTATGAATTCTACCAACTGGGAAAGTTAAACCAGCTTTAGCTGATCTTGAAGTTGAAGCTTTTTCTGAAGTACCTGCTTTACCTTTACCACCTGACATTTGAATAAAATAAGTTTAATTCTAAATTAAAAGTTGTTGATTGAAAAAGAAGAAGAATGAAATGAGCATAAATACTTAAAACAAAATATTAAAATATAAACAATTAAAATTCAAGAGAGAGATAAGTAGTCGTGTAGATATCACTTTCACTTCATATGCTACCAATTGGTTACTCACTTAACTTACCAGTTTATATATTGAATTTAATAAGGTGAGACTAAATAGACTAGTTAGTCAACTTTAGCTTAGTTTGCTCACTAGCAAATTCCATGATAACATTAAATTTGGTGCCTTTCGAAAAGCCGACTTGGTAGCCACCGTTCTGAAATTTACGCTGAATTCACGTAATACGAATTAAATAGTCAAATCAGTATAATTAGAATTGAAACAAAATTACAATGATGCAACTTTAAAGACATATTTTGAATTGTCGAATATTGAAAATTTGATCAAAAAGAGCTACATGAAATTTGTGGTGAATTGTCAGAAGATAAACATGTAATAAAGAAACCTAGTATCGAAGCACCATGCAATTAGTCAAATAATCTTACTAGTATAATCATGATCAGTTATTGATTTATAATTCAAGATCTTAAGTATTACTCGACCTCAACCTCAATCGCTAGTCTATTAACAAAATATGTTATAAGAGAATCAATAATAGATACTAAATCCTTGGTTATTGGTCAGATGGACTGAAATTATGATCTGTATTTGATTTATTTGAATGTCGCTTGATAGAAACTGTTCCAAAGCCACGCCGATACATTGTATGCTAACTCAAAATTTTTCATGGGTTAGTATCCATTATACGCCAAGCAAAATAGTCGGATCAATGGTGACGATGATCACGGTCATAAATTGCTTGATCAACCCAAATACAAACTGAATAGCATAGAACTACAAAATAACACAAGTTTGAAGATTAAGAATTCCTGAATTACTAGAATTTCATTAAACAAGAGCAATCAGAACACTGTTATCTAGCCTATTCCAAAACGAGAAATGGACCTTCACTTTAATTTACCTTCTAAGATCCCAGTATCGCAGTATTAGATCAAGTTTGCTTTAATATTGTTGAAACCTGTTGATAACTTGTAAAATACAAGTAATGAAGACAGAACTTTTGAATTATGTTCTGAAGGTCAAAATGCATTATATCCAGGTAGTTTCATATGTTCTAATTGATATGTAGCATGTATATTTAGTATATAACTAGTTTGTAAAATGTAAACTTTAAAGTCGAAAAACTCTACAAATACAAAAAATCTAGTCAAGCAACTAGCTGAATTGGAGTCAGAAAACTCAAGATCAAGTGTTACCTTTCTCAAAAAGAGTGGACCCCTCTGTACTTTAATTACTTCAAGATATTCTAAATTTCAAATTAATCGCATTTACTTCACAGTTACCAGTTCTCATGATGATAGTTTCACATGAAATAAACTATCATGCTAGAACATTATGATTTATACTGATTCGGCTCCTTAAATGTATACATTTCAGAGTATTTCACAATTTAAATAATCATTGCAAAAGAGAAAGTTGCATATTTGTGGAATTCGTTTTTGTGTAACAAAAATTGGTTTTGATTTTGGTCCTTAGTAAAAAATGGTAGCGTTTTAAACCCAAGTAACACGTGAACCAGCAAGGTTGGTAAGAGAACATGGATGGCTAATTAAACTAGAGCTCAAGAGGTGCAGATTGCTAATATCTTTGTGCTTAAGATTGCGGTATAGTTTTGGTCGATTATAAGGCGAGCAGGAATTAGTCGCCGTATAGTATTGGCCGACAATAGGGCGAGTTGTTGTCATATAATACGAGTTTGTTTTCTATGCAGTCTATGATTATAAACAGTAAAACTTTATTTGTCGATAACTTGCCTAATGAACAAGTTATAGTTCTTAGAAAATTGAATCAATTTGGATAAAATTAATGTTAATAACTTTTACAAGTAACATGACAAGTCATCACTTTACATTTTACTCGGAAAAGAAAGTGAACCGTTCGCTGAAAACTACCAACACCTAGACTTTGCTGTGCAACTTTTAAAGTATTTAATATAGTGTATTAAACATTTCTATTATCTTCTTAAGACTCCATACTCGTTTAAACCTGGCAAATAGTTATTTCATTTTTGAAAACACAACTTCTCAATTTGGAATGCCTTAACAGAATTAACTTTGAGATTTATCAGCTTGGAAAATGACAGGATTGAGTAGTTTAATCTTGTTTGAATCAAATGTTGAATGTGGAGTTTGGGTTTGCATAAGGACAAATTATTCGAACTTTCTCAAACTAAAAAGTTAATCTCTAAATTTTTCAATTTATTTAAATCAAACCAAACCCTGTGCAGCACATTGAATTAAAGTTTAATAAGCATAATCCGTAATCTAATTGACAGTGATTGCCCCAAATCAAAACATACATTGCTCACCACTTTCTTAAAAACTTTTTGTATGGTATAAATATGCCAAACGAAAAGGAGATTGTTTGAGATATACAGATTAAATACGTGATATGAATAAACAAGTTCCATTATTTCACTGAACTGGTATTTATATTTGGAAAATGTGTCGTTCAACAAATATGGGCAAAACGTTGTGATACGAGCTCGCCCCGAAGTTGGCGCGAGTAATCACCGTATTGTAATTTTGCATTATTATAATTAGTTATTAGTGTATCCTCGTCAAGATAAATGACACCCTTAATTTGAAATAGTGTAAATTTACGGCTTAAATGATACAATATACTTGATCAGAATCATACAGTTGACTTGTAGGTTTCTCAAATTATTTCTAATATGATCGACATAAATAGTCATACAAAATTGGTCACGTGACTAGGTCTCGTAACCTTTTTTTTCATGTTGGGATGGAAGGAAAAAGGTATATGGATGTTTTTGGGAACAGGGAGTCGGATATAAATTATAGAAAAGGAATAAGTAATTAGATTTATAATTGAATGGACTATCTAGCGCTTATTCAGATTTTAAAATCATATTCTATAAAATGTTGTAATTCTTTGAAAAATGGCGAAAAATGTTTAAAATTCGATTTCGATTGACAGACTCCTGATCAATTGTATCGCTGAACCGTTAACGGATTCAATTATATTGGCTTTAATTTACCTAGGAAATTAGTTCTTAGGACAATATTGGGGCGGTTTTGATATATTTGAGCGCGAGATCAAAAAAACACCCTTGTTGGTCGAGGAAATATTTGGGTTACCCGGCTCGAATCACGCGATAAAAATTTCCAACAGAAATATGGTGTATTCTGGACGGGTTTAACACATACCAGGCGACTTATTTGAGCTCAATCTGTGTGTTATACCAAGAGTAATGCCAATTTTCAAACATCAAAATATTAATGAGCAACCACGCGCAATTTTTATAAAGAACATATCGTTTTTGGTCTCGTTTGAACGATAATCTTCAGATAAATTTGAATCTAATAGTTAGAGATTGCCTTCGTTCAATTCTAGTTTCAAGGATTTGATTTTTTACCCTTTCACCTTTTTGACCAATCAAAGTAGTATAAAAAGTTTTTAATATTCAAAATTGTAGCTTATATGTGGTCCTGTAATAGCTAACTTGAAAACTTAATTTGCAAATAACTCGGTCAATATTATTTCTACTGCTCTATTCTTAATCTAATAGATTCTTCAATTAATTCCGAGAATACTGATTTTAATAGCCTTGAGTAGTGCATAATTTTGATCACGTTATCCTTCTTTCAAAAAATGCAAAAAAAAGCTTCTTTGCTACCTAATCAATACTACGACCTCATCTATCAACTTCTAAAGCATCTGATCTGGTTCATTTCACCTTAAATTCAAGAACTGTGACGGTCTAAAGACGCCATACTTGTTTTGAATTTTTTTCAAAAATTTCCAAACCACTTTGAAAAAATAGTTCTGAAATTTTGAATGCCTTAACACAGTAGATTTCAAGAGCTTCAAATCTGAGTTATTTTATCATACTCAGATTTCAATAAGGAAAGTGGAGTTAGATTTGTCGTGAGGTCAATTTATTCAATTTTCCCCATACTTAAGAGATAATTTCTCAATTTTAATTCCTTTCAATCCAAATCGTGTTCAGCACCTTAGTTTGAGGTATAGCACGTATAATCGGTTGTTTAATTGAAGGAAATGGTTGTAAATTAAAAAAACATTTGTATTCTTTTTGCGAAAATTTTGTATAATAGGTGAAAAAATGCCAATATTACAAACTGAAAAAAAGATTTTTGAATTTTAATTTTACACATATACTGGTACAGAATCAAAGACAACTGATTTCATTGAAATAGCTCTTATCTCGACAGATTGCATTTTTCACGAGATATAAGCCAATGTACGTGATACGAAGGCGCCTCAGGGCTAGTGCGAATTTTTTTTTTCTCACTCCCAATCATCATATCATATACACATTTGAGTATAACTAAAACAGATAAACAAAATCGTACTGAATATTCTGCAATAACAAGTACGTGCTATTAAGTATCATTTCACAGAAATTTGCGATCAAGAAGTTTATAATAAAAATTCTAAATATTTGTTAATCGACACACTTGGTAGCGAATATCACTATATATTAAATTTAAATACATAAAATACTATAATACAAACAGGTATACATAAATGTGCAGCATATTCTGTAATAACAGGTATGTGCTACTAAGGCTCATATGACAGCTTAAATTCTATATTTAAATTTAATTGTAAATATATGTCTTTTTTGAGCAAATTACTAAATCTAAGTAGACGCCTTTACTCAAGCATTATTTTATAGCCTTAATTTACATAGTTTGAGGCTTTATATTGTGATTGCATCCATCCATCATGAAATACAGATGGTTTTGCAATTTTGTTTTCTTCAAAAGCCAAGCCATCATCCCAAACTAAACATGGTTATGTAATGCCTGAGCTATAGTTTATCAATATAACGTTAGATATTCGCTAAACCTGCTAGTTCGTGAGATATTTGCACTTTTTATATGTTACAAGCCCCACTTCCTAATTGGGTCATTTAACTTTGGACCATCAGCAAAACCAATTTTTGTTACACAAAAACACGATCCAAAATTGGCAACTTTTCTTTTTGTAAATTTTATTTGAAACGTTAATTACTTGAACATGACAGCATTTTGTAGCCTGAAACCACCCTTTTTATAATCTTTGACAGCTCTAGTTTATTTGATGTGAAGCAAATACGTTAATAATAGTTGAAAAAGAAGTTTAACAATTTAATTTGAAATTTTGATAAGCTTTATATAAAGAACGGAAGAGAAGACCAATTTGTTTCAAAACAAGTTGTGTTCGACTCTTCTTGGTTTCCTAATTGTAAAACAGTTAATTGCTTTTGTAATGGTTTTGTATTTGTACAGTTATTCATCTATAAAGATACATTGTCACAAAGACATTTCAAGTATCATCCATAAATAAAGAGTTCATAAAGGTAATCTATAGTTTGAGCGACGAAATCAAAATAAGGTGATCGTTTTAATAAAGGAAAGTTGGGAGATAATAATGTTTATTCATGTTAATTATAAACCTCTTAATGAAAAACTTGATGGTGATTTATAAGTTTTAGTATGATTTGATATACTCTGTTGTTGATCTCTTGGCTCTAAATTTAATGATATTTGATATTGTTCTTCAATTGTTGGACATTTATCAAACCATGAATCTAAATACTTTTGAATTTCACTAACTTCTTGAAAATTATAACCAATTGTTTTGAATCTATCAATTCCAGAAACAATCTCTGAAGTTTTAGCTCTTTTGGCAAAATTAATTAATTTAGTTCTATTTATCAAATAATCTGGATTTCCATGATATACAAATGTTAAATCTGATAAATAAACTCCAAAAAATGGAACACACGGTTCTGAACCTATAAATTTCAAGACATCTCTATATTCATTAAAATTTCTGGAAGAATTCATCAACTTATTCATATTCTTCAAATGAGCTATTGATTCGGAACTAACATAATTCCATGTTTTCTTTAATCTATGTATTGGGGATGAATATAATGCAGATATTATAGCTGTCATTGATGAAAAATTATTATACTGTCGACTTTTTTCAGCAACTAGAATAAAATATCTTATAATTTGAACTCTTTTTTTAGGATCTGATTTCCTTAAAATCATATATGCAACAAAGTTCGTCAATTGGTTAGAAGCTTTAATAAATGCAGTAATTGAACTAATATTTTCATTTAAACCAGATTTTTTACCCCAAACTTTTGCTAAACAAGCAAATTTTGTAATTTTGCAATACATTCGAAATTCTCTTAATGTTAATTGTCGAGCTAATTCGACATAGTCTATGTCCATTAATTTTAGTTTTCTTGGTAATGTTGATACTTTAATTAATGGAGCCGGTAGTTTTGTATCAGAGATTATTGGTTCTCGTTCAACATAAATGATTTCTCCATTTAACAATTTCCGAAGATCATTAGCCAACATTTTACCAATTGAATATGAGAAGACTTGTGAAGATTCCGCAAATGCTAGCCATTTTTTCAAAATTGTTTCATTATAATAAGACCTTGACCATTGCTTTTCAATTAATAATTTCATTATGTTCATCACTCTTAAGCGAATTGGATTTTGCTTCTTCGATATCCAAATATTATATTCCTCAAAACTTAATCCTTCAGGAGCTTGAATTTCGAAACGTGATATTAGTGAAGATATCAATTCATCCAATGACATCATTGAAGCAAAAGTTAATAGGAAAACAGCATTAAATGTACTATCAAACATATCATGATGAGTCAAATGAGCAACTAAAGCTTCTTTAGTACCTCCTTTGATATTACCCTTAACATCTAATAATAAATCGAATTCTTCATCACCTTCAAGGTACCAAGGAGTATCTTTTGAACTTTTATGACCGCCACTATAGTAAGAATGATCTTCTGATTTCTCTGACAGAATAGTATTACTTCTTTCCATTAATAACAACTGAACGTCAAAATCATCGTGCATGACTCGAGTAGCATAGTTAATAATGGTTTCACGCTCTTCAATTAATTGTTGTGTAACTTCCAAAATAACTTGACATGCAGCAATCCCATCATTCAAATATTCCGATAGCAAAATGTCTGGATTCACTGATATTGATTTAAAATTGTTTGAATTGTTTAATTGATCAAATAATACATTAGATAATAATAATGCAGTTTTCTCCGTCGGTATTCTTAGAATGTCCTTATTGTAAAACAAAGGATCTTCATCTTTCAAACCTTTGAATACTTGAGGATCTTCTAAAGTTAATGATTGAGTCGACATTATAATTTTTAAAATTAGATTATGAAATTCTTGTTTCAATTGGAAAAACTGTAGAACAACAGGATAGTCAAATGTTAGATTGCTCGTATGTTGACCAATTCTGTCTGAAGTTGATGAGGTGGAATTAAGCATATTGCTTGGATCGACAATTTCATCATTTGGACCGGTATATTTCTTAATTAAACAAAATACAGTAAAGTCAAGAGATTCAATAAGATCAATCATTGAACTTGCATGATAAAGATACCTGTAAACTAATCTCAAAATTTGACTGTTTCTCTCATTCTTTAGATTTTCATTATAATAATATGTTTCCTGAACTTGAGAATCTAAATATTCCAAGGTATCTTGACTTACATTAATCATTTCCACCAGGTATTGATACAATGATTCATATGCTTGATGGTCTATAATTATCTTTGTATGATATCGATTTTTTAAATCATCACCACTTAGATTCAAAACAGGATTGTCAGCTGAAAAGAATGGATTACACCAATTACCACCATTAAATTCATTTGCTAAAAATCTAGGAAATGCTTGAGGAACAATATCAAAACGATCCTCGCCTTCATCTTCAGAAGCATCAGAAGAATCATAATCAGCCTTCTTTATTTTCTTACCTTCGCTTAGTTTATAAAATGTATCAATTACAAAATCTGTACTTGACCTTAGGCTATCAACCTCTTGAATTAAGTAATCGATGTAGGTTTTAGACTTAATTATTTCATATTTATCAATATCTATATCTTCAGCTTGCCCAGATCTCAATTCACTAAATGGTATAGTATAATTTCTATTTGATTTCTCCAATGTAGCATTTTTCCTTGACAATTCATCTGAGAAATGTAAGACATTCAAATGTAAAATACTATTCATATAAATCTGTGAAAATGACGTACAAATCATCTTGAATTTCTTTCTTAAAGGCTTTCTATGTTTTGTATCAATATAATCATCTCTATTTAATCTCAATGCTCCTAATAGTATTAAAACTAGTTTATTTAATCTTGAAAAATGAGTGCTGAAAAACTGAACATTTTGCTCTTTCAATGATTTTATTATCAAATCTAAAATATAACGAAAATCCTCTTTGAGTTGAGTCCAATATGTTACATCTAATGAATGTTTATAAAATAAATTGTCCATGGCAAAAAAAGGTCTACTGAATTGATGATATGATGAGCCACTACTTTGAGTTGTGACTGAAGTATGAGAATCACGCTTAAACGAATCAAAAGGTCCACTAAAATTTTGATTCTCTAAAGTGTTATCGATATTTTGATGTCCTTGAATTTGCACTGCAGATGTAGCTTGAATAGTTTCACTATCGGGATATCTAAGATTTGGTGATAAGGAATCTGATTGAAAAAATATTAATGGAACTGATTCACAGTAAATATCCAATTGTTGACAATAAAATACAAAATCACCTTTTGTTGTATGCTTTGGAAGCCAAACTAAAGTTTCATTATATTTAGATCTATAATCTTCAATTAATTGTTCAGCTTCTAAAACGTCAATAATTTCAATTTCTTCATTTTCACCATTAGTATTAGTAATAGAATGTTGCTGAGGCGTGTTATGCAGATCTATAAAAGGTGACAGTGAAGGTTGAGAAACTGGTGAAACTTGATTTGAGGAGGAATGTGATAATTTTTTTTGTGGCAATTGAATATTTGAAGTATTACCAGGATTGTTGTTATTATATTTTGAATCGGATGGATTACTAGCTTCTGAACTAGCAAAACTAACAACTGAATTTTTCCTTGTTGTATTATTAGGACTATTTCTATCTGATTCTTGTAAATTTTTTTGTAGTAGACTGGTAAATGAAGGTATTAAAACATTAGCTGCAGTATTAGCTGCAGTTATTAAGTCTAATTCTTTATTATCTTTCAATTTATTAAGTACTGGTTGAACATAATTAACTGATCTAACATAATTATAAGGAAACCATCCTCTTTGTAATTCACCATGATTTCCTATTGAAACACCATCCCACCAACCTGTTGAGGATTTAGTAATAACATAGATTGTATCTCCTAAATTTAATGATAAATTCGATGAATTTGGCCCTGCATAATCATATAAAGCAATTACAGTATCTAGTATTGGAGTTGATTTGTTATTATTATTATTATTATTATTATTATTATTATTATTATTATTATCATTTTGAAAGAACAGTTGTTGATTAGTATTTATATTATTTTCAGGTAATATTGTTGAAGGTGAAGGTGAAGATAATGAAATTGAAATTTGTTGTGGAGTAGGAGACGGAACAACATCCGGTGCAATTTCATCATTATATTGATGATGCGACATTTCCTAAATTGTAATTAGTTCTTAAGCAATTGGTTCCATATAGTATCTTTATAATATAACAGTATAATAGTATAATAGTTTACAACCAGTTTGGTAACAGTGATATTTTTATTATCAACTAATATTTTTTTTTTTTTTTTGTCCGACCTTTCAACATACATTGGTATTGGTATTGGTATTAATTGTTTGGTAACTGGTTAGAGAGGTTACTACTTGTTATTGAAATTACACTTACTATTAAAATTGGTTCAAAATTATAACGATGTCATTGTTTTTTAAATCATCTTTGGATATCGACATAAGATTAGATAATGAAGAATCAAGAAAACATGTTGAAATTAAATCACCTCAAGGTAGAATTGAAAAACTACCTATTTATAAAGATGGTGAAAGTGTTAAAGGTACTGTTATACTAAGAACAAGAGAAGGTAAAAAAGTTGAACATTTGGGTGTTAAAGTTCAATTATTAGGTTTAATTGAAACAAATATTGATGGTATAATAACTTCAGAATTTTTATCATTGGCAACTGAATTAGCTTCTCCATCTCAATTAATTCATCCTGAAACTTATCCATTTGAATTTAAAAATGTTGAAAAGCAATATGAAAGTTATCGTGGTAAAAATGCTTTATTGAAATATTCAATTAAGGTAACAGTAACCAAAAAATCATCATCAGAAATAACAAAAGAAAAAGAATTGTGGGTATATACATATCCTATGGATACATTATCATCAACAAGTACAACTTTAAATTTGAAACAGCAGGAAGTTTCAAAAGATTCAAAGCAAGAAAAGGCGAAAACGAGTGGTGCCTTGGGAAATTCTAATGAAGCAGACCACGTAGCCAACAAATCAAGCACAAATAAAAATTTACATGGTGTGAAGATGGATGTTGGAATTGAAGATTGTTTACACATTGAATTTGAATATTCAAAATCAAGATTTTCTTTAAAAGATGTAATAATAGGGAAAATTTATTTCTTATTAGTTAGATTAAAGATTAAACACATGGAATTGTCATTAATACGAAGAGAGACTGTTGGAGCTCCTCCTAATCAAGTTACAGATAGTGAAACTGTTGTAAGGTTTGAAATTATGGATGGTGCACCAATAAAAGGAGAAACAATACCGATTAGATTATTTTTAAGTGGATTTGATTTAATGCCAACTTATAAAGATATAAATAAGAAATTTTCAACTAGAACTTATTTATCATTAGTTTTAATTGATGAAGATGCAAGAAGATATTTTAAACAAAGTGAAATAATACTTTATAGAGATCAATGAATATAAACAAGATGAGGTACCATATCTGTACTGTTGATGTTTCTGTTATAATATGCTCAGAACAATCAGCGTATCATATATATACGTCACTATTCTTCTTTTCTTCTATGCCGTTTGGTAGTTAATTATGACAGAACAATTAAAAAAAAAAAAAAAAAATTATCAATATGGAGCCCGTAGAACAAGAATCAATAACTCCTGTTCAAAATAAGGAACTCGATGAAATTGGTAAATTGCTCAATGATAAAAATAGCTTAAATGGTTTGCTGAATCTATCTCACAATTTTAATTCAAGACTTTATGGTATTGATCCAAAAACACTTGTTATTAATGAATGTATGATTTTAGCTTCAGCAATGAGGAAAACGAATAGATGGTCTCAAAATGGGGTTGCTTCTTTATTATCATCAAGTGATATATTTGGTAAAGCAAATACAAATGTAAATTATAGTTTCAATGATGATGAGGATGGTCTAACAAATGCAATTGGTTCAACATTAAGCCATGGGCCAAAATCAGATAAAAATCTACTTATTGGAAGTAATAAATCGAATAATACTAATAACATTAATAATTTAAAAGGTACTCATGACAATCCATTATTAGCATCATTTTTACAATTGAAATCTATATTAATTGAATCTCAAAATTTATATGATATTGATAGTCTTACATTATTACAACCATTTTTGCTAATAATTAAATCATCATCTACTTCAGGATATATTACTGGTTTGTCATTAAGATCAATATCTAAATTTTTAACTTACAGTATCATTTCCTTTAAATCTAAAAATTTACAATCTTCATTGATACAAATTGTTTCATCTTTAACTCATTGTCGATTTGAAGCTGCTGATCAAAACTCTGATGATGCTGTTTTATTAAAAGTTCTTAGATTATTAGAAGATATTATTAAAAGTTCATTAAGTTCTTGCTTACCTAATGAGTTAATGTCAGAAGTTATTCATACTTGTTTATCTTTAGCTTGTAATAAAAAAAGAAGTGAAGTTTTAAGACGAGCTGCTGAAATGGCTATGATATCGATTACTGTTGAATTATTTACTAAATTACATGAAATAGAACCAGAATTGGAACATGGAAATGACGATATACAACCAAATTTGTTAAACACTCAATTGCCAGAAGATTTAATTGGTGGGACTAATTTGAAAAGTTCTGAAAACTTATCTACAAATGAATTTAATGCAAATGTAAGTGATCAACAAAAAACTGATACATTAAAAGAGGAATATGATTCAAAAGAGAAACCGTTTAGTATTGTTTGTTATAATGAATTTTTTGCAATTTTAATTTCAATGATATCACCATCAAATCAATTTCATAACATGGAGAGCTCAAGAGTTTTTGCTTTATCATTAATAAATTCTGCTGTGGAGGTTGCTGGATTAGACATAACAAAACATTCGTCGTTATTAACTATGATTTCTGACCCTATTTCAAAACATGTTTTACAAATCATCACAACTACCGAATCAATTTCATTATTGAAAGAATCTTTACAATTGTTCAGTACAATTGCTATTGTTTTGGGTAGAGAACTTAAACCACAATTGGAATTATCGATAACATTAATTTTTCAATCAATCTTACCTCCAAATTCTAAGCAATTGTCAAAAGATAATGATTTAAATGTGACTGCTAGAACTTCCATATCTAAAGAAGTTTTAATTGAATCTATAAGTTTACTATGGACAAGATCATCAATATTTTTCACAGATTTATTCATTGATTATGATTGTGATTTTGAAAACTCAGATCTTTCAATAAAAGTATTGGATTATTTATGTCAATTATCCTTACCTGAATCCGCTGTAATCACTACTGATAGTGTTCCTCCATTATGTCTTGAAGGTATTTTATCATTTATATCTGGAGTTCATGAAAGAAGTAAAACTAAAAGTAAAATTGATAAACCATTACATCAACTTATAGAGAATAGAAATAAGAAAACTGCTTTTATCAGATGTACTGAATCATTCAATAAAAAACCCAAAGAAGGAATTAAAGCTTTGGCAAAAGAAGGGTTTTTGAAAGATGAAAATGATTTGAAGGAAGTAGCAGAGTTTTTTTACTCAAAATCGGGTCGTTTAAACAAAAAGAAATTGGGTGAATATTTAACTGAACCAAAAAACAAAGAATTATTCAATTATTTCATCAAATTGTTTGAGTTTACAGATTTACGTCCTGATGAAGCTTTAAGGGTCATGCTTAAATCATTTAGGCTACCTGGTGAGTCTCAACAAATTGATCGAACAATGGAAGCTTTTGCAGAATGGTATGTTGAATGTCAAAAAAATTCTACATCAGAGTCAAACGAAGAAGAAGAAGAATCGGTATTACCAGATAAAGATTCTGCATTTGTTTTGGCTTTTTCCATCATTTTATTAAATACGGATTTACATAATCCACAAGTTAAAAAACATATGCTGCTTGAAGATTATAAGAAAAATTTGAGAGGAGTTTATAATGGAAAGGATTTTCCTGAATGGTATATTTCAAAAATCTATTCTTCAATAAAGGATAGAGAAATTATTATGCCTGAAGAGCATCATGGTACTGATAAATGGTTTGATGATATATGGCACAATATGGTCTCAACTCAAAATTTGAAACAAATGCATAAAACAGATTTAGAGAATATTGATTTGTGTCAGTTTGATAAGGAATTGTTTAATAGTCTTGCTGATACACTTATAAATACGATAATAAGAGTGTTTAAAGAAGCTACGGATGATCATGTAATAACCAGATTAATGTCTTCAGTTGATAAAATAGCTAGTATTTGTTTACAGTATGATTTAATTGAACCAGTGGATAAATTAATTAGTATTTTGGCTGATTTGACAACCATAACTACAAGTGACTTCAAAAAAGATTATTTAGATGACAATATTCGTGAAAATATTCCAATTACTCAAATGAATGTTGAAAAACAAGAGGGGGAGATTTATGTTAGTGAATTGGCTGTTTGGTTCGGTCGTGACTTTAAGGCTCAATTAGCAACAGTTGTTTTGTTCAGAATTATAAGGAGAAGTAATTGTAAGATTCAAAATTCCTGGGAACACGTTTTGAAAATTATACTAAAATTATTTGAATACTGTTTAATTGATCCTAATTTGTATAGTGAATTCCAAAAGAAAGTAAAACTTGATTCATTACCAAAAGTAAAACCAGAATATCTGATAAGGAAAACTAAACCATTGAATAATTCAGGTCTTCTTTCAACATTTCAATCGTTTTTAAGAAGTTATTCAGATGATCCTCCAGAACCAACCGATGTGGAAATTGAATCAACTTTATCGACTGTTGAATGTGTGAAATCGTTAAATATACCAAGTATATTTGCTATGGTATCCCAATGTTCTTCAGATATTATAAAATCGTTTATAACTATTTTGCTAAGTTTATTACCTGAACTTAATAATGACTCAAAAAGATACTACGAGACTGAGTTATTATTTATCTATGAAGTATGTGTCTGCTTTTGTTTATTGTTAAATGATCAATCGATGATGGGTAAGGTTATTGAAAAATTTCAAATCAATGGTTTAACTAAAAAGAGTCAGTTACGAATGAAAGCTTATGATTTACTTTTATTAAGGAAATGCGAAAACAAAGAAAAACTAATCACAGCAATAACAAGTTTGAAGGATCTCGATAAAGAATTGTTGAGTAAACAAGGTGGTCAAATTTTTCAACCTTTAATATCTTTAATTGATGAAGATTCATGGTCTTGTAAAATATTATTGGATGAAGAGGAATATTGGAAATCATTACGAATCTTTGGCTCATTTCAAGTATATGCTGCTGAAATAATTAATTTCTTGGATAGTTTTGTTAAAAATTCTACAAAAGATATCACTTTCAAAAATTACGTATTGTTATTAGGATTATTAGATGAAATTTCATCTTTGGGAGCACTTGGATCTCAATTTGAACAAGGAAATGCAAATTCAACGAAGGATCAAAATGCAAAAAATAACGATTATTTTAAAGATTTGATTACACTTTCAAAGCATTCAATTGATTTAACTGCAATCTTGGTACCATTAGTGAAAGAAGATGAATTCAAAGGTAAAGGAGTTGCTTATTCAGCAATTCAAGCATTGGCTCATCAATGTTTTAATCCTTGTCGTGAATTAAGAGAATATGCTGTTAAAACGATACAAAACATTATTTTATCTTTTGAATTTGATTCTGAAGTGAAAATCGCCGAAGTATTTGATTTTGGTTTATTTCCTTTATTATTCGAATTAACAAAACCTGAAGTAATTCAATCTGATGTTAATGGTTTTGAAAAAACTCAATTTGAATTGTTTAATTTGGTAAGTAAAACGTATTTAAAACAGTTCGATTATATGACTGATGAAGATAAACAAAATATCTGGTTGGGTTTAATGAACAGTTTACAAAATTTTCAAATATTGGATGAAAGTAAAAAAGGCAAATATTATGAACCTAGTGCTGAAGTGTTGAAAAATTTAGTTTTGGTTTTACAAAATAATCGATTTTTAATAGAAGATCATTCACAAATTTATAATCATTCATGGAATATAATCGATAAATTAACCCCAGGATTAAGAAAAGATTCAAAAATTGAAGAAATGTCAGCTGAGCAAATTTCAAACGATAGAAAAACAACTAAAGATGGTTTAGATGATATAGAAGAAGGTCAAAAATCTGATCATAAATAAATGTATACATTCTATATTTTAATTTTGATGGTTTAGTAGTAGATCTCTAGTGTGAAAAAAAAAAAAAAAAGAAAATTGCAAGGTTAAACAAGATGGTCAACCAGTTGAAATACGAAGAAAGAGCTGAAAAGCATAGTTCCCCTGTAGCGCAAAGGCTTTTTAAATTAATGGAAGAAAAACAATCAAATTTATGTGCTTCAATTGATGTAAGAACTACAAATGAATTTATGGCCTTGGTTGACAAATTAGGACCTTATATCTGTTTAGTTAAAACTCATGTTGACATAATAGATGATTTTTCATATGAAGGTACAATTAAACCATTGTTGAAACTAGCTAAAAAGCATAATTTTATGATTTTTGAAGATCGAAAATTTGCAGATATTGGAAATACGGTAAAATATCAATATACTGGGGGAGTTTATAAGATTTCTCAATGGGCAGATATAACTAATGCTCATGGAGTTACTGGAGAAGGAGTTGTGCGAGGTCTAAAAGAAGGTGCTTTTGAAACAACAAATGAACCTCGAGGTTTATTAATGTTAGCTGAATTATCATCCACTGGTTCATTAGCACAAGGTGAATATACTGAAAAAACTGTTGATATAGCTAAATCCGATAAAGAGTTTGTTATTGGATTTATTGCACAACGAGATATGGATGGTCAAAATGAAGGTTTTGATTGGATTATAATGACACCTGGAGTTGGATTAGATGATAAAGGAGATAAATTAGGTCAACAATATAGAACAGTAGATGAAGTTATACTGACTGGAACAGATATAATAATAGTTGGTAGAGGTTTATTTGGTAAAGGAAGAGATCCAGAAGTGGAAGGAAAGCGTTATCAAAAAGCAGGTTGGAATGCATACTTGAAGAAAACAAATCAGTTATAAGACAATACTATTAGTATCAATAGTCTGTATATACATATATTTATATATATAATAGTTGAATATATTAAAGTTTCAGTAATAAAATTTGACCAGGGCCAAATTTTGACCGAAAAAAAATTAACATACATATATATATTCGGGCCATAAATACCAGTTATCTAGTTTCATCAATAAATTACAATTAATTATATGTCTGCCGAAATAAATTCAATTTCTAATTCAGTTGAAGAGTCACCACCGGCTCTTCCACCAAGAAGAAAATCAAATTCAAACAATTCAAAAGAAAATCATTCAATGAATAGTACTAAAAACATTAAAATAGATTTAGATGATAAAGTTTCACAAATTTTGGCCATTAGACAATATGAACTATGTAATTTACCTCAATTAAATGAAATATCTGATTTATTTTCAATTACTAATGTTGATGAACAAAAGTTAAAACAAGATTTGAAACAATATAAATTAAATGAAAGTCTGTTCGATAACGAAACATTTTGGATCAAATATTTAGATGATTTGAAAAATGACTGGTTAAGAAAAAAAGAAATTGACGAATTTGAATCTGAGATCATAAAAGGGATACCGGATAATTTGAGATATTTGGTGTACATAAAATCATTACAAATTAGATATAAATTGAGTAATAAGTCATCATTTGAAACTTTGACCAATGAATCTAAATTCTACAGGCAGGATTTAGACGCAATACAAAACTTGAGTCCCAGGGCCAAAAGTGTGTTGGCTGTTTACCGATATTTTAAGAACAAAAACTTGAATTCCAAAGAGATGGATATTCAAACATATAATGAAGATTCAACTTTGAATAGTCTCATAACTGGTTTTTGCGATTTACTTTCAAATGTTTCTGAATTAGCTGAAGAGGATTTGTTTTACTTTTTATTAAAAATTGAAAAAATGTATGAACATCTTAATAAGGATGAGCTTCATTATAAGATTAATCGATCATTAGAGGTGGAAGACACTAAACTTTTTGAGCATATAACTTCACAAGGCGTAAATTTATTTCATTCATATAATTCAATAATTATTAACTTGTTTAATAATAATTATTTCGATAGGGTAGAAATTTTCAAAATTTTTGACTTTATTATATTGGAAGGTTTTGACTTTGTTATAAAGATAATATTATACTTATTCAAAATGAATAAAGAAAAATTAGCTAATGTTAGTGGTGACGAGTTAATGGAATATATGAGATCAAAAGACTTTTTAAATAATGAATTTGACTTTCAACAGATTGTACAACAAGAATTTCAGCTTATAAAGTTCGAGAATGAGTTTTATTTGATTAGTGCAAATTCTTTGAATAATAATAATAATGAGTTAATGAAATTAAAAGAGATTAATCAGGATTTGAAATTGAAAATTGAGGATTTAAACAATAAGATAAATAATCTACAGATTACTCATGATGAAATATCAGTTCAAAGTAAAGATTATACAGAAAACTTAGACAAAGCTAAGGCAGAAAATGCTGAACTACAAAGCTTGAAAAAAGAGCTTGATCTAAAATATGAACAATTAACAATGAAGGAAAATTTGAATAATACCATTAAAGCTAATAAAGAATTTTCGGAAAGAAACTCTGAACTTGAACAACAAATTAATGGAGCTAATAATTCAATAAAGGAATTAAAGTCGAAGCTAGCTAAGAAAAAGAGTGTTTAGTCAATATTAATCATAAAGTTAAAATATTTTATATTATTATGGTAGAAGATTTGGTTTATGAATAAATGCAGAATAAATTAATCATGAATATTGTAATACCTGAAAGTTTGACTATTCATTTCATTTCTTATTCAACTCTTCTACTAATTTTGATTCGTAAAAATAATGCATGAATTTGACTGGTTTTTTTTGATCTATTCTATCAACATGAAGAACTGGAACATCATAACAATATTTGTCAAACCAATCCTTATTTTCAGGTTTCATAATATCAATTGTTCTCACCTCGATATCATTTGGATTATTCAATAATGGTGATTTTAAAGTTGTATTTAAAATATTCTTTGCATTAGTACAAAGCATACAATTATCCTTCGTGAAAAATGTTAATTGGGTGTTAAGGATATATGAGGTACTTGTAAACTTTCTATAAACCAACGAATTGCTTAGATTACTTCGTATTTTTGAAACTCTTTTAATCATGATAAAGTTTGACCAGGGGAATTTTTTTTTTTTTTTTCAATTTTATGTATTAACAATTCGAAGAATTTTAAGCAAAAATCTAAAACAATCGACCAGAGTAACGAACAATTTCATCTTGTTCTGCTCATGTCTTTATATTGGTATCTTGAATAATACATGTAGTATTGTTGGGTAAAGTAAAAATGAACAATTTTGATGAATTTTAGCAGTAATTTTCAAATAATGTCAATTGAAACCAATTTTGATCTAGTAATAATACTCCATTTAGGTAGCTCATACTCAGTGGAATCACTATTGAGCCAAACTCTCATATATTGATGAAATGGGATGATCATTTGTAAAATATATTACTTTGAACTAAGAATCAAAAGAATGGCAAGTAAAAAGCAGTCCGAATAGAGAGAGTACAAATTGTAGATCAAATAAGCTCCATACCAAACAATACAATGTGTTATGATTAAAAATGTTATCACTAAAATGTATTCTGTTTATAGTTAATAAAAGATTTTGGAAAAAACAAATTCCAAACAATGTTTGAAAAATGCCATATAAACACTAACCGATTTGTGGAGATATTACCGAATTTAGACTAAATTTAGAATTAATATTTGAGAGGCAATTATTGTTGGACTTTTCAATAATTAAAAAGCTAGTTTTGAACAGGAGTAAATGATATCATACAACTCAATTTTATATGACACACAGTAAGAATCAGACCATAAAGAAATTTAGTATTACCGTTGATTCTATCCATTTGCAATATTTCCAGTTGAGTTTCTACAATTTTGAATTCATTATTCAAAATTTGATATCAACTAGGTCAAACATACATTACATAAATTAGACTATTTGATCCTTGATTGAAGCATAATTAATATTAAACTTCAATCAATTGTTTATCATGATTATTACTTATTATTACTTATTGTGATTACGTAATAGTTTACGTAATCCAATTTTATTTAAAATTCTTCATTTTATTGTATCGGTAAATTAAAAAAAGAAACATCTTGAGATCTATCGTGTATTCTTCGTTCCAAACTCCGGAGAAAAACTTCTTGTCACTTACATTGAATTTGATATTAATAGTAGAGACTTCATGCTTAAAGTTATTATTGAATTAGAAAAGATTTCAGATTTAAGACAGACATGGATTTACAAAAGATGAGACCGGTGATATAATTAAATCTTAAAACTGCCCCACTTTATCGAATCTGTCTTTTTTTTTTTCTTGTTCTTAGTCTTCTATTTTTTTAAACAATTTGGCAGCTTTTGTGATTCTAATAGATGAGTTTAGTGCAAATTATCACCACCACCCATCACCGTCACCCACAATTTGATATTTTAAAAAAAAGAAATTACCCTTCGTTATATATAAACCAAGAACGTTCCTTCAATTTAATATTTAACATCTCATAGTTTATTTATTTACTCCTTTTGAGCTCATTAATTTTTGATATTGTTCATCATAGTTTTACAATTAGTTCATTAATAAAAATCAATTAGCTAAAATTAATTAATAATGCCTTCTACTTTATCACAAAAATCAGTTGAGTCTTCTAACTCTGAACAATCTCCTGTTGGGAAAGTTGAGATAGCAGGAGATGGTGGTGAATTTATCATAATAAATAATCATAAATATTATAGACATGATTTAATGGCTGCTTTTGGTGGTACATTGAACCCTGGAGCTGCACCTTATCCAACTTTTAATATCAATTCAGCACCTGTTGGTTTATGTGGTTTTGCTTTAACAACTTTTGTTTTATCACTTTATAATGCTCAAGCAATGGGAATCAAAATTCCTAATGTTGTTGTATCATTGTGTTGTTTTTATGGTGGTGGTGTTCAATTTCTTGCTGGAATGTTTGAATGGTTAAGTGGTAATACTTTCGGGTTAACTGCTCTAACATCTTATGGAGCATTTTGGCTTTCTTTTGCTACGATTTATATTGATAGTTTTGGTATTGGTGCAGCTTATGAAAGCACAGATCAATTGGGTAATGCTGTTGGATTTTTTTTACTTGGTTGGGCTATTTTCACATTGATGATATTCTTAACCACTTTAAAATCTACTGTTTCTTTCAGTAGTTTATTTTTCTTTTTATTTCTTACATTTTTATTATTAGCTGGTGGAGAATTATCAGGAAGAGTTGGCGTTTCAAGAGCTGGTGGTGTTATGGGTATTATAACAGCTTTTATTGCATGGTGGAATGCACTTGCCGGTACAGCTACTCCACTCAATTCTTATGTCCAACCATATTCAATTCCTTTACCAGGAAATGTATTGTTTGGTAAAGCTAAGTAAGTGTTATATGGTAAAATCATATAAACAAGAATCTAGACTTTCAGTGACTGGACTGTTATCAATTTTGACATTTAATTTTATGAAATTTGATTTAATTTGATGATACGAATTTAACGCAATATTTATTTATTTATCTCAATAATATTAAGACTTATACACAATTTAATTAATAATTTTAAAGTATGCTTAGTATCTTGTAATCTTGTGCTTTGTGGATGATTGGTCAATTTCTTCTCAAGATAGATTTTCGTTGAATTAATTTGCTTGTGCTTTCGGTTAGCAATTACTTATTGATGAAAATGACACACTGTCTTTACAGCCTCAACAGTGATCTCTTATGAAAATATGATCTAGCTCGTACAATTATTGAAAAACAACGTTTCGATGAGATAAACCTCGTAAAGATCTGCAAGTTCAAACAACTATATATTAGAGTACCAGAACTGTTCCATGAATTCGATCATTTAACTTTGAACCATCAGCAACACCAATTTTTGTTGCACAAAAGCACGATCTAAAATTGATCTTTTTGTAAATTTTATTTGAAACGTTAATTACTTGAACATGACCGCATTTTATAGCCTGAAACTAACCATTTTGTAATCTTTGATAGCTCTAGTTTATTTGATATGAAGCAAATGCGTAAACAATAGTTGACGGTGGAGTGAAACAATTCAATTCGAAATTTTGATGTGCTTTACATAAAGAACTGAAGAGGGCACCAGGCACCAATTGTTTCAAAATAAGTTGTTTTTAACTCTTCTTAACTTTCTGATTGTAAAGCAGTTGATTGCTTTTGTAATGGTTTTGTATTTGTAGAGTTATTTCACATTGAAGATTACATTTTCTCAAAGATGATTCGTGAATCATACACCAAAATTCCGCTGAACAAAACCAGATACGGTTACGTTATCTGTAATATATGGCCTGAAATTAACACACCTGCACTTTTATACCCTGATTGCAGTATTATCAATGAATATTTAGGTGGTTTTACAATTTTTTAGTAATAAATTTAGAAATTCTATGATTTTGTGAAACAACTCAACGTCTTAGGCCGATGTAGACTCTAGTTTGACATCAAAAGTATGTTCAAAATGTCTGATTACCAATATAATCTATATTATACTTACTTACTTTATCTAATTCACTAATTTGCTGTTTCACTATTTTGATATGCTGTTTCACTATTCTGTTATGCTGTTTCATTATTTTGATATGCTGTTTCACTATTCTGTTATGCTGTTTCATTATTTTAATATGCTCTGCACTTCAATTACATAATCGTTTAAATACGAACAACGGCACAAAGCACGACTTTGAATAATTACCTCTCTAAAACTAACTAATAGGTCAAAATTAGATTCCAATGGAATAAAGTAATATAATCAGACAACAGATCATAAACCTTCTCAAACAAGTTACGGAAATATACGCGATTGCCGAGATCTGATATGAGCCCTGATCATACATCCTAACCTCAGTACCTAACGATATAAAAGCAATACCTCCTTGCCTCAATACATTTGTAGGTCCTTACATCAAATCATAAAATATCCTTGCATCAATTACACATCCTTAACTCAATACATAACAAAGTTGTCACGTGATAACTCAAAGAGACAAAATTTTTCATTATGCAAATATCACGTGTAATTGAGGTGTTTAATCTGAAAAGCATGTTTTTTTGGTGTTAGGGTCTTTCCATAAATTTGGAAAAAAGTAAAGCACAAAAATATTTAGTCACGCTCATCCAATCAAAAGTCTTACAATATATAATTAAAAATTGAAAACATGAGAACACATTACATGACTAAACAGATAGACTATTACAAAGTCAGAAAATAAGCTCAGTGCACGTGTTAGTGTCGAAATTTTATGAATATTCAAATGTGCTACCATATGATTTTTGATTTTAGGATGTTATATTAAGTATTGAGGTTAGGGTGCAAAATTGGATGTTCTGTTCATATCTCGGATAGGTCTCGTAACTGATGTTTATTCCGGATGCATTTCCGTCGGTTCCCGGACGGAGATCTGTCAGATTTCCGAGAATTCACAGAGATCTTGGCAAGCTAAGAAAGATCTAGGCTAAATAGATCCAAGCTATATCAAGCTCTACATCCTAAACAACTCGATTGTTCACTACAGATATACTATTCTGTCCAAATCATTCGGTATTGGATTTACATTATTATTGTAGTATGATTGTGAGAATAGAAGCTAGTTTGCGTGTATTGCCTCGTAACGCGGTATAGATGTACAATTGATATTGAATTTGGTAGGTTGCAAGGTCACATATCAACATATGGTTAATCAGCGGAGAAGATTTTGCATGCGGGCTACCAGATGAAGTCACCAAATTGCAAAACCATCTGTATGCTGAATTGACGCAATCACAAGATAAAGCCTCGGACTGTGTAAAATCGTACACATTTACAATTAAAATTAGATAGCAAATTTTAGTTGACATATAAGCCTTAGTAGCACGTACCTGTTATTACAGAATATGGTGTACATTTATGTATATCTGTTTGTATTATAGTATCATATGTATTCAAATTTAATATATGGAGAGCTTCGCTACCAAGTGTATCAATTTACAAAAATTTAGAATTTCCAATATAAACTTCTTGATCGCAAATTTCTGTGAAATGATACTTAAAAGCACGTACTTTTTATTGTAGAATATGCAGTACGATTTCTTATATCTGTTTTAGTTATACTCAAATGTGTATATGATATGATGATTGGGAGTGAGAAAAAAAAAATTCGCACTAGCCCTGAGGCGCCTTCGTATCACGTACATTGGCTTATATCTCGTGAAAAATGCAATCTGTCGAGATAAGAGCTATTTCAATGAAATCAGTTGTCTTTGATTCTGTACCAGTATATGTGTTAAATTAAGAATCAAATATTTTTTTTTCAGTTTGTAATATTGGCATTATTTCACCATACAAAATTTTCTCAGGAAAAAGAGTACAAATGTTTTTTTAATTTACGACCATAACCTTCAATTAAACAACCGATTATGTGTGCTATACCTCAAACTAAGGTGCTGAACACGATTTGGATTGATGGAACTAAAATTGAGAAATTATCTCCTAAGCCTAGGGAAAATTGAATAAATTGGCCCCATATAAAATCTAACTCCACTTTCCTTATTCAAATCTGAGCATGATAAAATAACCCAGATTTGTAGTTTTTGTTCTAGGTGTTTTTTGAAATCGATTGTGTTGAGGCATTCAAATTGCAAAGTATTTTTTTATAGTGTTTCGAATTTGTTGAAATATTTCCAAACAATTATGGCGTTTTGAGCCCGTTACAGTTAGAGTATATAAGGTGAAATAAACCAGATTAGATGCTTTAAAAGTTGCTAGACGAGGTCTTAGTATTTATTATGTTGCAAAGAAGCGTTTTTATGCATTTTTCGAAAGAAGTATAAAACATTCAAAATTAATTTTCTGTAAATAGTACAACTGTCATTCTCATTTAAATTAATTAAGCTATTCATCAAGAGATTCTGACACCGAAATTGAGAAATTTTGAAATTTTCTGTTAATCATGGGGAAATTTGAAGTCGACTTTTCAAAAAATTTGACACCACACTTAACATTTAAACTGGAGCATGATGAAACTATTCAATTTTGTAGTTATGGCACGTAGATAAACGTAAGGATTTGATGTGTTAAGGAATTCGAAATTGAAAAAGTAGTTTTTCAAACGTTGTTCGAAATTTTTGCAAAACAATTTCGGCGCCTTAAAAGCACTATAAGTACAATTTTTGAGGCTAAATAAACCAAATCAGCTATATTGGAAGTTGCTAAACTAGGTCTATGTGATGTTTATCTCTTAATTTAGCGTTTTTTACCAATTGTTTGAAAATAGTTAAAACAATCAAATTTATGTTTAACCAGCACATAAAACACCATTTTACTCTAAGTCAAATTTATGTTGAAATAAGTTTGAGAATGAGAGCTTGAATATTGACGGAGTTATTCACATTTAATTTTCAAGATTAGCTATGATGAAACATCATATAATTTGTTTCAGAATATGCAAAGAAAGAATATATTTTTCAACGCGAAAAATTGGTGCGATAGAAAAATTTCTCGTGCAAGCTTCGGGGCCACTCGTACTAACCTCTTTGGCCTATATATCGCGAACAACGTAATTAAACTAGATAAATATCATTTTAATGAAATTAAAAATAAGGTTTGAATTATATATTCCGAATACCGTTGTTTTTCATCTTTCAAACATGGCATATCCACAACAGCTATACTACACCTTTCTTGATTGCCATCATCTATAAGAAGAGATGACTCTTTTCAGATTAACTTTTTAATTGGTTAAGAGATTGTTTCAAGCAGAAAGTTGTCAACAAAAGCGATGAAGCTCGAGCTATGTCCCATTACAGTTGGACTAAAAGTGGACAGATAGTAAATGCGTGTTGTTTTACGTAGTAAAAGATAAATTACACATTTCGTAAATATATATGCAGCAGGATTTCAAATTCATAAAAGGCTGAATGTTTATATATTAATTAATTGATATTACTTTGACGTATCTCATAAAAGGGGGTGTAAAATTTATATGCACATCGGTTAATAATAGAAAAATGGAATTTTCTATTGCTGTTTATTTTCCTAATTGGTAAAATTACATACATTTTGGGACAAAATATAAACAAATTAGGAACTTAGATAATGAAAACTCGACTTCCAAAAGCGCAATTAAAATGATAAAATCAATTTTGAGTTGGACTCAATTGTTGCAAAAAAGAAGAGATATAGAATATTTCTAGTTGAACAACAGTAATACATTCAAAAACCTCCTTACGTAGATTAATCAATGAATTCTATATTGCACTTGGTTGTAATGTGATGTTTATTATAATAACTTTAATAATAATATATTATTATTGCTTCATATTCAATGTCACCCTTTTTTATTTTAAAAGCAAAAAAAAAAAAAAAAAAAAAAAAAAATAAAATAAAAATAAATTTCATTTCACTTTTTTTCAAGTTGAATTTGATCAAACTTATTTTACTTTTACCAACAAGAACTTAACTTTGTTGTTATCTTTATAAATTAGATTGTCTTAATAGTCAATTCGATTTATTAATTAGTTTAATTCAGTTCAATTCAGTTCAATTCAATTCAATTTGTATTTCTTTATTTTATTTCATCAAGTAGCAAGTTTAATTATTATAATTTCATAATTATAATTTCACATCGAATTAATAATGTCATCTACTTATTCAGCATATAAAACAAGTGGGAAACCATTATCAGTTGAAGCTCAATATCATCAAAAATTAAAACAAGGTGTATTTAAATCTCCAAGTGGTACTATTGTCGGTGTAAATTCAAATGCTTCAGATACTGCAGCTTTACTTGCTGCTTCATCAGATTTAACTGTTAAACCATCATACGAACGTTCAGTTGCACCAGAAGCTCAAACTGCTGCATTAGCAGCTAGACGAGACAGTAAATCAAATACTTTAGCTTCAACTACTTCCTCAGATATTCCATCAACTACTATTCGTGTTGGAATTCCATCTTTAAATTCAAATTCAATTTATACGGCAGCTCATAAAAACTCAGCTTCATCAATGAAATTAAGAACTGATCCAGGTAAAGATAATAGAAGTGGTCTTCAATCAAAACAAGCGCCAGGCGGTTCTTTGAACATTGATAAAATTAATAAATTAGCTACTAAAAACTCTTCCAAATCATTAACATCAAGATTTAATCCTGATTTAGATTATAGATCTGGTTTAAAAAAGCAAAAACCCACTGAATTTTTAGATCAAGAAGAAGAAGATTTAGCCGCATCAGGTGCAGCTGCATCGTTAAAACATGGCGGACCAGATTTTTATTCAAATCAAACAAGATCAAATACTTTTAAAGCTGGAGATATAGTTAATTCAACATTATTAGCTGCAGCAAATACAAAAGCAAATGAAAAATTAAATTCTTTAAAGTCTACTACTCCAAAATCATTAAAAGAACAAGCTCAATTATATGCTAATGCTTTAGCTATTGCTCAAAAGAATTCAGATGAAAGATTGAAAACTCATCAATCAGGTTTAATCAATTTAGGTGGTGGTTTGACTATTACTCAAGCAGAATTGGATAAATTAGCACTGTCATATGTTCATCCAATCTTGGATGATATTGAAGGTAAAGCTGAATCTAAAAGAAGAGTGGATTTAGAAAAGAAACAAAAACAATTGGAATTGCAACAATTGCATGAAAAAGCTAAACAAGAAGAACAAGAAGCAAAATTAAAAGAAAAACAAGATATTGAAGCAGCCAAACAAAAACGTTTAACCGATAATGAACAAAAGAAGAAAGATGAAGATGATAAATTTACTGAACATCAAAAAGTTAGAAATGAAGAAGTTGATCAAAAAAATCAAGAATTGAAAGATTTGGAAGCTAAACATAATGAAGAAAAAGATGCATTATTAAAAGAAAAGGAAGAAAATCAAAAACAAATTGATGAAGAAGAAGCTGAAAAGATTGCCGAAAGAAAAAAAGAATTGGATGATTTACAAGCTGAAAAAGATGAAGAATTAAAACCTACTTTGGATGAATTATCAGAAGAAAATGCTAAATTGAAAGAAGTTACCGATGCAAGAGATGAATTAGCAAACGAAGTTAAAGCTTCTGAAGACACCAATAAGGAGTATGAAGATAAATTAACTGGGTTAAGATCAAAATTGGAAGAAACTAAAGGAGATATTGAAAAATATACAGCAGATCTTGAAGAATCAAAGACTAAACATGAATCTACAGACAAAGAATTGGCTGATTTACAAATTAAACATGATAATGAAAAATCAAATGCTGAATTAGAATCAAAAGATTTGGATTCAAAATTAGAAGATTTGTCAAAACAAAAAGAAGATCATACTAAATCAAAAGCTGATAAGAAAAAACAAATTTTATCAGGATTAGATGATAAAGTTAAAGATGAACATAAAATTAATCAAGAATTACCAGAACATTTAAGATCTGATGTTGATGATAAGAAAATCAAAGATACTAGTTCAATTTTCACAATTGAAAAATCTGAAGTTGCCAAAAAACCATTACATGAAGTGGCTGAAAAAGAAACAGAAAAACCAAAACCTAAAAAGGCTGATTTAGCATCTCCAACTCCAGTTAAAAAGCAAGTTGAATCTTCAAAACCAAAAGCTACCACTGCTACTGCAGCTAGTGGTTCTACAAAAAGACCAGTTACTCCTTCAGCTGCACAATCACCAACTAAAAAGAAGTCTTTTGGAAAAAGATTGAGTTCATTTTTTAAATCTTCATCTTCTCAACCAAGTCAAGCAACAACTAAACCAAAGACTGCTCCTGCAGCAAAAACTACCACTGCAACAAAACCTAAAGAAACAATTGCTAATAAATCATCAACAGCTAAAACACCTGAAAAGCCAACTAAACAAACATCAACAACCACAGCTAAACAACCTGCAGCTAAAGATGCTGAAAAGGAAGCTAAAAAGGTGAAAAAAGCTGATGGAGCTGATTATGACATTGATGATGAAATATCATTAAATAAGAAAAATCAAGGTGGTGTTTTTAAGGAAGAAATTTAAATTTCTTTGTAATATAGTTTGCCTTTACTTTTTGTTTATCGTTAATATATAATTTGAAGTTTTATTTATTAATTTCTATTTACATTAGGCTTCCAATCTATCACTCATATCAAAATCATCAGATAATTTAGTTCTCATCATTTCAAATACTAATAAAGCAACTGAAGTAGCAGGAATAGTACTTAAAGCATTTTTTACAAATCCACTATAAGCAGCTTCAAACCATGTAACTTTTGCTCTAGTTTTCATTCTATAAACTTGTTTGAAAGTATCTAAATATGAATTGTAATATAATTTAATAAATGGTTTATCATTAGTTTTTGAAGCATTATATATATCTAATGCTTCTAATCTTGATAAATGAATTTTTTGAACTTTTGTTATTGGATATTGTATAGCTAATAATGCAAATGCAGCACTAGCTCCAGCAACTAAAATAAATGAAGATTTTAAAATTTTCTCCAGTTTATATCTTTCCAATTTTTCCAATTTTTGATCAACTTGTTTTTCATTCCATTTAAAAGTTTTTTGTAAATAATGTTTAATCTTTTCTTCACTTTGTCTATAATAAGAAATCATTCTTGAAGTTATATAATAACCTCTAGTTTTAATAGTTTCAAAGGTTGAAAAATAAAATGCAAATCCTAAACTTTCTTTAATTAATGAAAATCCATATCCAGCGAAAACTCCAATTAAACCAATTTCTTTTAATTTATTGCAACCAAATACCCAAAGATTTTGATGAGAACCTTCCAACATTTCAGATACTGACAGTCTTGTATATATTGCATCTACTGGAGCTGCAGCTAATGATTGAGTTGCACCAGCTACAAACCCCGCTCTCCAAGTATCAATTGGAGAATACCAATTATAATTTATTTGTCTTTCTGTTAATTTTTCTCTTTGTTTATTATAGTGATCTAAAACTGTTAAATAAGTAGTATATAATACGATTCCAGTTGCTGAATTTGCAATTAATGGAGGTAAAACTTGATCAGGTATAAATTTCCAACCTTCTTTCTTTAAAACATTTATCATCATACCTATAGTTGAATGAGTTCTGAATCTATATGGTTTTTCCAGTAAATTATCATTTTTATCAGCAATTGCTTTTACATATGCTAAATAATCGAATCTTGAAGGTCGAAATAATTTTACTGGAGTTCTTAAGTATAATGCTTGGAGTTGATAAATAAAGGCTCTAATACCAGCAGCAGATAGCGATACAGCTTGATTACTATTTTTTTTATTAGAATCAATATTAATGGAATCGTTGTAATAATCTGTTGATAATGAATCATTTAGTATTGTATTGTATGAAAAAATTTGATTCCACTGTTGATAATTTGATTTCGGTATGAATTCGCTTTCTTTCATATTTTATTAATTGGAGATATTAGATTTATCAATTTTAATTGTATATTCTCGATTATTGACATTCATAGTTTGATTTCAGTTGAAAAAGGTGAAATGTTTACTTAAAAAAAAAACGAAATTCGCCATGCTTGAAGAGAAATTAATTTGGTAAAATAATACAAATCATCAACAAGTTCGTTATGTATACATTATATACTTCTTCTATAATAATTCTTAAATGATGTCCATGCTAATCTCCATTCCTTTTGATGTAATTTAGAATTGAAAACATCAAAATCATATTTTTCCAATTTCTTCAAATATAAATTTGTTGGAATATTAATCATAAATGGAATAAATAAAGCGTCTGGAATATCACCTCTCCATTTTGGATAATTTCCACTTATCAATCGACTATTAATCTCACCATTATTAACTTTATTTATAACTTCTTTAATTTCCAATTTTGATTTATTTAATTTATCACTTGCACTTAATAAATGATCATTAGCAGTAGTTGCCATTGCAAATACAATATTCTTTAATTTCTCTTTAATATCATTTGAATTATCATTATTATAACCTTGAAATAATTTTAATAGCTCTTCTTGAGATAATTCATTTTCATTCATTAAGTCAATTGGTAAAATTATTTGATTTCTTGATTTTGCATAATATTGTAATGCAATAATCATTGAACCAATAGCAGTAGCTTGACCTATATGAGCAGAAATATCACTTAATAAATTTTGTAAAATTTTTGAATTTTCTAATAATTCAATTGATGATGGAGATATTGACAGTGATAATAATAAACCTTGAGTTAAATAATTCAATTGAGAATATGTTCCTTCTCCATAACTACAAATATCATTAATAGATTTGAAAGTACCATTATTTTTAATAAATAATCTTCTAGTTTGTAAAAATTTTTGAAAACAGGTCAAATCTAAATTTAGATTATTATTTAAACCATCTTTTAACAAGATTGCAATTGGTTCACCAAAATCTAATTGATTTGAATTTGATGTAAAAACTTTTAATAATAAATCACTCCAAAATTTAAATTTTAAATCAGAAGTTGAAGCACCAAGGGTATTTGATAATTGATTTGATGCTTTATAAGCAATTGATTGAGAATTGGACCCACCTTGATTAATCTTATTAATTTCAAAATTAAAAGCTCTAATAGCTAAGAATGAATTTCTGCAAGGTTCAGGAATATAATGTGATATAATATATGATGATCTATCGTTCTCTTCAAGTAATTGATATAAATTCTCTTGAGCATTCAGTATAAGTAACTTAGTATTAGTAGTAGAATAGTATTTTAACCATATCTTGTTGTTATTGTTAATAGTTGATCTTGTAACATTCATGGATCAATTTTAATCAATATATAATGAAAAAAAAAAATGATTGCAAAATATTTCATCAAACTAATCAAAGTGATTTATACGAGATGATCATTGAAAATGTTGGTACTAAAGTTTATATGGATTTCAAATTAGATGATATTGTATTAGGTAGAGTAGTGCTACAATTATATGATGATTTAGCTCCATTATCAACTAAAAATTTTATGAATTTATGTCAGGGTATTTCAATAGATGGTCAATATTACAGCTACAAGAATTCATTTATAGACAAAGTTATCAAGAATTTTATTATTCAAGGTGGTGATTTAAATGGAAACATCTCAACAATTTACGAATCAAATACAACAAAATCAATACCTGGTGAAAATTTAACTGATGATTTCAATGAACCTTTTAAATTATGTTTAGCTAATAATGGTAATATCAATGAAAATGGTTCACAATATTTCATTACAACATTTCCTCAACCTCATTTAAATGGTAAAAATTCAATTATTGGTCATGTACTACATGGTAAATCAATATTACGAGAAATTGAAAAAGTATCAACAAACAAGGAAAACACTCCAGTTTCCAAAATTGAAATTATAGATTGTGGAACTTGGAAAGATGGTATGGATGTTCCTATTTTTAATGCTAGTTATAATTCAATAGGCGGTGATATATATGAAGAGTATCCCGATGATGATAGTCATATAAATCATAATTCTTCAGAATCAGTCTATAATGCAGCTAATATAATTAAAACGAGTGGTACGTTATTATTAAAAAAGAATAATCCAAAAGAAGCCTTCCTAAAGTATAAAAAATGTCTTAGATATGTTTTGGAATTTATACCTGATCAAGATCAAGAACCACAATGGTATGAAAAATATCTAGAACTAAAAAAAAAATTATATTTAAATCTAGCTTTAGTTTGTTTACAATTGAAAGAATATAATAAAACTGTTGATTATTCAAGTTATTTACTTGATATGAATAATATTTTAAAACAAGATAAGGCAAAAGCTTTATATCGAAGAGGTATAGCATACATTGAGTTGAAAAAATATAAACAAGCTATAATGGATTTAAAAGCTGCTCAGACATTAATTCCAAACGATGAGAGTATAGCTAACAATATTCAAAAAGTTGAACAATTACAAGAACAAGTTAAACAACTGGAAAAGGCAAAATATGCAAAATTTTTTGGATAAGTATGGATGCTATTCAAGTTGATATATTATGAGAGGTAAGGATGATATTTTGAGTTTTGAGGTAGTTTCAAAAGCTAACGAAGCAACATAGCTTTTGAAGTTTCATAATATAGGTATTGTTATATATAGATGCAAATTTATAAAATGCGAAATGCAAAATGCTATAAATTAGTCATATGGATCATAAAATAAAAATTGTAAACTTAAACCTTCCATAATTTCTATTATTCATTGGATGCATGCATAATCGTTATTGTCTGGTTGATTCAGTGGATCATGAAAATTTTCTATTATTTCTCTGATTAGTCATTAGAAGCATGATCGTTATTGTCTGAAGTTGGTGGATCATCAAATAAAGATTGTAGATTTAAACCTTCAATTTTAAATTAGTCATTGGAAGCATGATCATTATTATTAGGTTGAGTTGGTGGATGATCATCAAATAAAGATTGTAAATTAGAGCCCTCAATTATCTCTTCGCTAATAACTTCATCAGAAGTATTATTTACCCGCCTACTCATAATCCCCGAGGGAAATAAATTTGAACTTGATCCTCTCATATGTTCAAATATTCGACTAACATTAGGAAAATTGAAAAATGAACTCGATCTTGTCTCTGTTGATTCTGTATTATTATTATTATTATCATTATTATTATTATTATTATTATTATTATTATTATTATTATTATTATTATTATTATTATTATTATTATTATTATTATTATTATTATTATTATTTGAGTTTAATCTAAAATATTGAACTCTTGAACCACGATTTAAATTTAAGATATTTGAGTCATCATTTGAAGTATCTGTTGAAATATTTCCATTTCTATTATATAGATCATATGGGATTGTGAATACTGTAACATGTCTATTATCTTGATTGTTTGATGATTGATTATTTGATGTATCTTGTATTTTAAATCGACATAGCGGACATGTAATATGATTTTTTAGCCATTCAAATAAACAATCTTGTCCAAATATATGATTACATGGTAACTTTATAGGAATATGTTCGAATGATTCTTTATAATCTAGTAAATAAATTGGACCTTGATTGGAAGTCGTTGTTGTCGTTGTTGTTGATGATGGTGCTTCTGTTCTACTATTTTGAAGTGTAGATGATGCTTCAGTTGTTGGTGCAGTTACTCTAGACGATGCTTCAGTTGTTGATTCAGTCACTCTACTATTTTGAACAGTAGATGTAGCAACAGAATCTTTATTATTCATCCTTCTTCGTTTAGAAATCACCACATCATTAACAACTTCCTCTTCTTTTTCATTCAATTTTTGAAACTCTTCAAAACATATAGAACAAGATGTAGAATTATTATTCAATTTCAATTCTTCAAATGTTACAGGTGGTAATGATTTGAATTTTTCAACAGTTAAACCTTTTTCATCATGCATACCATTTATAATTGATGAATAAGCCATTTGAGTAGCTAATCTTATAAATTCTTGAATAACTCTTGGATCTCTATTATTTTCATTATTTGGTAATGATAAAACTAATGAACCTGATCTATTGGGACTATTTGGTCTATTTTCATCCGAAAATAGATAATTTACAGTTATGACTATTGCTCTTGAATCAGTAGAATTTGTAGTTGATCCTGAGTTTGAATCTGATGAAGGTGGAGGTGGTTGATTATTGTCACTAGGTGCCGTTTGATTATTGTTACTAGTTGTCGTTGTTTGATTATTTGCATTCGTGTCTAATGTACTTTCCATGATATTATTAGCTGTAGTTGATGCTGTAGGTTGCAGATTTGATCCTTCAAGATTTAAGTTGTTATTACTATTAATATTGTCATTATTGTTATTATTATCACTATTATTATTATTATTATTATTATTATTATTGCCGTTGTTATTCATTTTGAATGATTCATTCAACCAATATTTAATGAAATAAGTTCCAAGTTTCTCTAATAAACTCCAAAATATGATATTATAAGAAATAATAAAGTACTTAAATTTATCTATTACTATTGTTTATAAGTGTTACTTCAATAAGTTGTTTAACGGTTGTTCAATTTGCCTTCTATTACTAATTTATTTGAATTGTATATTTTTTTTTTTTTTTTTTGATTTATTATTTTGCAACTATTTAAATAGTGACTATACAGAATGACTATACAGAATGACTACGTACGGATGTAAAATGCTATAAGAATCAACGTAAGGATGAAACAAACAAACAAGCAAACAAACAAACAAACTCTACAGTTCTTTGAACAAACTGACAATAACTGACTATATATATATACACATATATAAATATATATAAACTCAATCTAACTTATTTTAATTCTATAAATCTATAAAAAATAATAGCATAAACATAATCCACTAATTAATAATTTTTTTGATATTGATAAAATATTTGAATTTGATTCTCTAGTTGATGAAGAAGAAGAAGATGAAGATGAAGATGAAGATGAACCTGAAGATGATTGACCAGAAGAAGCAGATAATCCAGTTGTATTTTGTCCTCCGGCTCTTGGTACTTCATCTGTTATAATTTCGATATCTTCATCATTAGTATAATAAGCTTGAGCTAAATGAACTTCATAATCATCTAAATCAAATACAACATAAGCACTTCTTAAAATATTATCACCAAATAACATATAAGTACTTGTTGAACTTTGTTCAAACATACCTAAAATACATTGATTTGAAGAAACTTGTAATGTCAAATCGGAAATTGGTACTTGAATAGTTTTATTACCAAACTGAATATCTACTCTTCCATCCGAATTTAATAAATTACAACTAACAATATAAGCACCAACACTTTGAGAATATTGACCACCAATAGCTTGACCTATTGCATTTAATGTATCAGAAAATACATAAGATAAAGTAGAACCAGTATCTAAAACAACACCAACAGAATCAGTCAATACATCAGTTTCAGTACCATCAGAACTTACAGTTTTCATATTACTTACTTCAACTTCAGTTCTAACAGGATAATTTATAGTTTGATAAGTTCTTAACATTGGTAAAGTTTCTAAAGTACCTTGATATTTTGCATGATCAACAGCGCCAAATAAAATTGAACCTTCTCTTGCATCTGCTTGATTTAAATATACCGAAAATGCAGATTTATTAATAATACCTTGATTTCTTAATTTTAATGGTAAATTTTCATACATATAACCATATTGAGTAGTTACTTCTAAACCAGGTAATCCAATACCTAAAACTCCAATATCAGAAGAAGTTCTATTTGCTATAGCAAATGATAAATCATTAACAGTTATATTTGAAATTGAAACATCATCATGACCCCAAATTCCTGAAGCTTCAGTACCATCAGCATATTGAATTTGAAAACTATCAGTATCATTTCTTGTAAAAGTATCCGAATTACCAGTATTGAAAGAACCATGAGAAGTACAAGAATTTGAACCAGAATTACCATTACCACCACTATTACCACCACCATTTCCAAATGGAGAATAAGTTGGATTTGAACCAGGGCCATCAGTCATATAAATAGTAGTAAAAAAACCTAATTTATTTTCATCATCATCAATTAAAGTTTCAGATTTTGTTGGATCAAGATTTACATCTTTTTTCTTTTTTAATTGTTGAAATTGTTTTTCATAATATTGTTTAGAATTTAAAACACCAGTACCTTGATTAAGCAAATTAATATGAATTTTTTCTTCAAGATTTTCATCCGCGTCCGCATCGGCCGCATCGGCCGCGTCGGCCGCGTCGGCGTCGGCGTCGGCGTCGGCGTACGCATCTTTTCTTTTTTGATATTGATTTGACATACATTGTAAATCATGAGACATTACCCATAAATCAGAAGAACCAGTATCTACCAAAACATTATTTTTATCTTTATTTGTACCAATTTCTAAAGTAGCCATATAAAAAGTTTGTTGATTTGATAAAATCATAGTAAAATCACCACTACCATCATCATCATCTCTTTTAAATAATTTTGGAGAATCATCATCTTCAGGAGAAATATTTTGTCTTGATTCACCTCTTCTGACTTTAAAATCTATTTTAAATAAATTATTATCTTTACCGTTATTATTATCTAAATCAATTGGTTTATAAGTTAATTTTGCCAAAATTAAAGAAGAATAAAAAAATAATAATTGATTAATTAGCTTCATAATAAATAATAAATAATGAACAATAAATAAGAGTGGTGGTAACTTAACTTAACTGTTGAGAAATGAAATTATGTAAATGTAAATGTAAATGTAAATGTAAAAATCGTAGGGCAAGTAAATTATTGATTTATTGATTTATTGATTTTTTGATTTTTTGATTTTTTGATTTTTTGATTGAGTAATTAGTTTAATTTAGTTTAATTTAGTTTAGTTTGACTTTGATATATTTGAAGTTGATTAAGTAGTATTAATTATTAATAATAATAATAATAAATAATTGACTATGAATAATAAATAAAAAGATGAGTAATAAAAATTAGAAACTTGATTATTGATTATTGATTATTGATTATTGATTATTGATTATTGTTATATAACTTATGGTTGTTCGTATTCCTATAAATATATTGTTGTAAAAAAAGATGCAATAATAAAAGTTGAATGAAAAAAAATATAGAATAGAAAAAAATGGTAGCAACAAATTTTTGATTTTAAAGTGGAAAAATAATGTCTATTTATATATTTACGATTAAAGATAAAAAATGACAACAAGAAAAACAACGACAATGACTGCGACAATGACAATGACAATGACAATAATGACAACTATTACTATTACTATTACTATTACTATTACTATTACTATTTCTATTACTATTACTATTAGTTTACGGAGGCTAAGAAATTTATATAATATATATAGATATTGCGGAATAAGAAAAATCTAAAAAAGAAAGGATAATACTAATAATAATAATAATAATAATAATAATTCAACACTAATTCAAATTTAAATTTAGACTGAACAGTTAAAATCTTATATGATTATTATTATTATTATTACTATTATTAGTATTACTATTATTATTATAAACTATACATTAATTAATAGTGTTAGATCAATTTGAATAATGAGATCAATTTGATAATTAACTACTAATATTTGTTTCAGTTATAAAATCGGATATAATTTAATTAAACAAGGGAAAAAAAGAAAAAAGAAAAAAGAAAAAAGAAAAAAGAAAAAAGAAAAAAGAAAAAAAAAAAAAAAAAAAAAAAAAATAAAATTAAAAAAAAAAAAAAAATAAATAGGCGCAGAGTTTTTTGTTTTTTAATGATGTCGATTTCGATTTCGATTTCGATTTCGATTTTGATTTCTAATGACGTAAAATATTAATCAATTAAATTATTGTTTTGTTGTTTTATTGTTTTATTGTATTATTGTATTAATACGATTGATTTTGATTTAGATTTAAATTTTGATTTTGATTTTGATTTTGATCTGTATTATTAATAACCTAACATCTATAGAAATATATATATACTGTAGTATCCTATTCTATTTTTAAGGACCTTAATTTTCTAACATAATACATAAAAATCAACTAAAAAAAAAAAAACAGATCGAGGCAATGTACTTAGATTTAGTGATCAAGTAGATAATTAAATAAATTAGATCAAACAATTAAACTGGGGAGTAAAAAAGAAAAAACAAGACCTAATGCAAAAGAAGGGGGACAAATAATCTACTCTAAGGGGCTAAGAGTTTATTTAATGTATGTATGTATGAATGTATGAATGTATGAATGTATGAATGAATGAATGAATGAATGATTCGGTTTCAAGATTTCAAGACTTTTTTTTTTTTTTTTTCTTGATTTTTTACTAATATTATTAATCACATCTATAATTAGAAATTAGAGTAATGTTACTAATGTTACTTTGTATTCACCAATAAAATACAAGAAAATCCAGTGTAAAGGTTATGAAACAAATAAAGAAAAAATTAATCATTTTTAATCATTTGGTTGTTTTTATGTTAAATAAAGAAAAAATTAATCATTTGGTTGTTTTTATGTTAATCCATTTACTTACTTACTTCTCTTTGAAAGAAACATTATTGATTATTTGTATGATTATTATTATATGCAAGTAATTTAATTGTAGATCATTAATTATCATTTATATTCATTGAATCAATCAACTTTTTAGTTACTAGGTTTTTTAAATGATATATTCTCATTCAATTAATTATAATAATACTAATAATAATAATACTAATAATAATAATACTAACAATAATAATAATAAGGTCTGATCTTGTTATTTCGGAAAAAGGTTCGATTTCAGATGTTATAACTTAATTTTTTTTTTGCGTGTCTTAAACTAAAATCTAAATTGAATCAAACTTGAAACAAAGTTGAATCAAATTTAAATCAAAGTCGTGTTTCAGAATCAAACTTGAATCAAAGTCGTGTTTCAGAATTGCGTTATATTACGCGCTCATAACCGAAAAAAGTTTATTTTTGTGTAATATTATTTCTCGTATAATTTTAGCGTTAATACAATATGCATAATAGAAGATCTAAACATTCATAGATCTAGAATCAAAACAACTATACTTTATTGATATTCTTCAATCAAGAGTTTAATCTATAAATAATTTTATTTATTACAACTCCATTAATCTATAGATAGTTATACTTTATTGATATTCTTCAATCAAGAGTTTAATCTATAGATAATTCTATTTATTACAACTCCATTAATCTATCTAATAATTTAATTTAATTGAATTTAATTTAATTTTCTCTTCTTACTTGAATTATATCCATTAATTTCATCATTAGTCAAATTTGAATCATTCATAATTGCTTTTTGTCTAGCATTTGATAATTTATTTTTAATGTCAATTACTTCTTCTTCTTTTTCTTTTTCTTTTTCTTCTTTCTCATTATTTAATTCAAATTTGTTAATTTTTAATTTATGCGGTGGTGGAGTCGTTGTCATTATTACATCATCATCATCATCATAATCATAATCATCATTATCATTATTATTGTCATTAGCGTAAATTTCTTTAATATCGTTATTTAGAACTTTTTTCTCATCATTTGTTCCTCGTGAATCTTTCAAATCTATAAAATCCGGGGTAGTTGATTTTGAACCATTTGCTTGATCTATTTTATTTTTATTATTATTATTATTATTATTATTATTATTATTATTATTATTATTATTATTATCATCTTCTATTTCAATAATCTCTTGACTACCTTTTGTTTTGTTGCGACTACTACATTCGAAATCTCTATCATTTTTAATTTGATTATTTCCATTATTATTACTTTTAGTTTGATAAAATTTTTTCGGATCAATTGTCATTTTATTAACACCATTTAAAATATTAAATTCTCTATATTTAGGTCTAATATCATTTGAACAACTACTTGAATTTTTTCTAACATCTAATTCTAACCATTCTAAATATTTAAATTTAATTGATTCAATTAATTCATTATCTGATTTATCCTTATTAGTGTTAATTACATTTAAAAGTTCATTCAATAATCCCTTAGGTAAATATAATAATTTTTTTGGAAATATTTCATTCAAATATGTTATAATTGGATCTGCAATTTTTTCAAATTTAAAATGATCATCTAATCTACTATTTGAAAATCTTTTCTCATAACATTCTACAGGATCTGATAATTCATTAATATTCCTTTCTTGATGAATTTCAATCACATCATCATCTTGAATAGTTGGAAATGCATTGACTAGAGTTTCACTTGATTCAACTTCTTTTTTAGTTTCTTCTTTAGTTTCTTTTTTAGTTTCTTCTTTAGTTTCTTCTTTTTCAATTTCATCTTTTTCAACTTGTTCATTATTTTCATCCGGTTTATCTTGTTTATCTTGCTTCTCTTGTTTATCTTGCTTCTCTTGTTTCTCTTTTTCTTCTTCTTTTTCTTCTTCTTTTTCAATACTTGTTTCTTGTTCATTTATTGGATTTTGTTTTTTATGTAATTCTAATAATCTATTAATCCACAACTTCCTCTCTTTATTTCTTTCTTCAGCTTTAAATACACTTCGCACATTATTTACCCCATGTTTTTTCCAAAATGATTCACATTCATTAATATTATTTAACCATTTTCTAACATTATAAATAACATGAATACCACAATCATTAAAATTATTTTGTCGCGGTACTCTTGCATGAATAACTCTAATTCTATCCTTTTCAATATTTAAATTATGCTTATCTTTACAATAATCAATTATAAATCGTTTTAAAGGTTCTTTAACACTATCTCTTTTAGCACTAAGTGAATCAAATACAAATATTTCACTAAATATTTTTTTTTCATTCCCATTTCCTTCTTTTATTGATTTTAATAAATTTGGTAAATTTCGAATTATACAACAATACCAATGTAAATTTTCAATTATTGGAATTATAATATATGAAAAACTCATTAAATCAATTTTTGAAACCCATCTTTTAATATTTTCATAATATGAATTATTTGATTTTAATTTAGGGTAAAAAAATGAATTAAATGCAAATATTTCATTTCGTTTAATTATATTTTCTTCTATTGCTTTTTCAATATCATATTTTATACAAAAATCCATAATCATATCATTTATCCAATCATTATTATATAATGTACGAAAATCATGAAATGAAATAGAAAAATTTTTAGAATCTGGAAAAGTATATTCTAATGGTGGTGAAAAATTAGCTGGGGTTTCAAATGGGACAAAATCTTGATCTTTAAAAAGAGAACCAGAATTTGTGCTCTCATCATCATCATCACCATCATCATCATCATCTAAATCAACAACATTCGTATCCAAGTTAATGTATCTCTGGGGTGTTCTTCTTGATCTTGTTGTTCGTTTAAGTGGCATTGTATTAATATCAAAATCAAAATCAAATCTTACATTTTTTGTATCTTCATCATATATTCCTGTTGTTATTATTCTATTATCTATTTTTTTTAATGCTGGTTGTGATAATGTTTTATCATGTATAACTTTTTCATTTGGATGACTTTTAAAATAATCTCTAATTTCTTCATCTCTACCATAATGATTAATCATTAAATAATTACCATTTAATAATTCCAAAATAATTGAATTCTCACTAAATAACAACTTCTTTAACTGTGTTTCAATATTAATCACAAAATTGTCCACCGGTTTATTTTTATTACTTATATTTAACCAATTTCCATTTTTTGAAATTTGTAAAGTATATGAATTTAATTGATTTGTACGATAAATTTTTTTATCTTTTGATTTTGTAAATGATTTAATTTCAATAAATGCTACTGGATAATCACTTAATTGATTTTGTTCAATTGAAATTAAATTTCCAAAACAATCTAAAATTTTATCAGTATGTTGGTTATCATTCAAATTGGCTAATCTTTCTCTATTCAATTTTGTTTTTTCTAATTTATGATTTATCGAAATATCTGAATCCTTTGAATCATTTGAATCATTTGAATCATTATCTGAATCTTTAAAGAATGTAGTAGATAATAATGTCTTTCTAGGTTTTGGTTCTGTCATGGGCGATGAATTATTTGGCGAATTATTTGGGTAATCTTCTTTCGGTATTTCTATTTTCTTTGGAGTTAAATTATTAATTGGATTAAATTTACCATTTATATTTATTTTACCTTTTTTATTTCTTGACATTACTGATGTAAATTTATTTGGATCAATTGACTTATATTTTGATTTACCACTAATTGATGAATCTTGTGATGATGACATTAAATAAATGAAACTTTCTTCTAATTAAACAATAAATAACATAAGATTAAATTAAACTATCAATATCACCAAGTATATCCCTAACATACGATTCAATATGAATAACTATCAATATCACTAAGTCTATTCCTTCGTTAATGTACGGTGCAATACTATACTGAAATGGAATAGAATGAATACTATAAATTTTTTTCTATGTATTGAAATCAATTTCGTAAAAACTATCAAAGGCGCTACCAATTGGATGTCCAAAAAAAATGACATTGGATCATTACACTCTTTTTAACAGAATGATGAGTAATAGTACGGCTAAAAGAGACATATCAATATCTAAATCATTATCATATTTACTTAGACACGGAGCAGAGAAAGAAAATTTATCAATTGATGAATCAGGATATGTTAAAATATCACAACTATTAAATCATCAAAGATTAAAAAGTTTTAAAACTACATTCGATGATATTAGTCGAATTGTAAAGATTAATGATAAACAAAGATTTCAAATCAAGGACGATTTAATATGTGCTACTCAAGGTCATTCAATGAAAAATATAAATAATGAAAATTTACAATTATTAACTAAAGAAGAGTTAATCAATCTCCATGTTTACCATGGAACTACAACTTCAAAACTTTCGATTATTAAATCTTCAGGTGGTCTTTCAAGAATGAATCGAAATCATATTCATCTTACATGTAAAGAATACTGTACGGTTTCAGGAATCAAAAAACAATCGAATGTTTTGATATTTATCGATATTAATAAATGTTTAAATCAAGGAATAAAGTTCTATAAAAGTTTAAATAATGTTATATTAACTGAGGGTGATGAACAAGGTTATATTAAATGGGATAATATTGAAAAGATTATACAATTGAATAATACTCATAATAAGGATAATTTGCAAGGTATAGAATTGAATAAAGATGAGATATAATATATATTATCTATGTCATTATTTACAAGTGTTTGATGCATCCTTACATTGTATCTCTTACATTGTGTCTGCATCCTTACTATCTGGCATCCTTACATTGTATCTCTTACATTGTGTCTGCATCCTTACTATCTGGCATCCTTACTCAATTTAACAGTTTTCGCATTCGATAAACTTCCCATTTTTTCTTTATGATTTTGTTTAATTGTTTCATTATCGCCTAATTCAATTTTATCATGAAAATTTAATAAATATTTCCCATTATTTTGTTTTTCACCTTGAACTAAATTTTCAATAAGGAATTTATTTATATCTTTCAATTTTTGAAGACCAATTTGTATTTCATCATTTGATTGATTTTGATTCTTACTTTGTTTAATTTCTTGTTTTATTTGTAGTCTTGCTGCTTTTAATACTGTTATATCATTATGGAATGCTATTCTAGTAGCTCGAAGTGCTTCTCTATATACTTTTAATGTTGATAATGACATTGAAGATTTGGTTTGGTAGGGCCAATATAATTTTTTTTTTTTTTCTTTCTTTCAATTATCACCAGAATAATCAAAATTGGACTCTAAGGTATTGGCTGTTATTAGCAGGGGCAAGCTGAATTCTAATGGCTCTAAAGGAGGATATTGATTAGATAGGTGAAAGATAGTGTGGAATTAGTGTAACATCCTTGGACAGAATTTGATTTTTTTGTAATGATGATAAAGTATTGGCCGTGGTTGTCAAGATTCAATGGAAGGATGTTTTCTAATGTTGATCTTTAAATTAAAGTAGACTTAACTGAATAGAAGTATCAAAGTTGTTTTATCATTATTAATTCCAATGAAAAAAATTAAAACTGGTTAAGTAATGATTTTGAGTTATATGAGTCAACTTGCGCAAGGAGTTTATTAAAGGAAAAGATTACTTTAGATGGCGATAGTAGCATTATTTTCATTGAAAATTGATGCTATTTTTAATTACCTAGTATGTATGTGGTATGATTCCTTGTCAAATTGGACTTGCTAATATAAACATTTTTCAGGAACGAATTCAACATCATTTCCAAGCACATTGTGCACCTCCAAATCAATAACTATTATTTGGATTAAGGTAAACTACTAGTCTGGTTTAAAGAGCAGCTACCTCAACATTTTAACGGCTCAAAATTAGCATCAACTTCAAAGAATTCTAAAAATATTTTAGGTTCAGCTCTAAACCAGTCAAATTAGAGGCATTCTGAATCATTTTTTTTGTATGGATCAAATATAGTCTACCTTCAATGCAATCGAAAATAACATAATCTGAATCTTGACCTGATTCGGAGTATATCATAGAACTATTGTTTGGAGTTTCATCAAGCATTTTGAGAGAATAAGTTGTGTAGTTTTGTATAGATAACTGATTGTACCAAGTGGGATAGTGCAATCAGTTCATTTTAGAATCATTTATCAAGAGTTGATTAGATGTTTTTCAATATGGAATGTGAATGACATGATTTCCATTCATCAAATGATTTCATTATGTACTTAAAATCCGGAAACCTTGTACATTAGTTTAAACTTATCAAGATTATCAATTTAATTAAATTTGGAATTTTATTTTTAAGAATATTTTGAAGCAACTTTAAATTAAGTTAGTTTTAAAATGTTTTTAAAAATTACTAATCGGATTCATTGAGTTGAATATTGGTGGTAGTCAACGTGGTATCATAATGCATCATTGATTAGTCTTTACAATTTCATGCTTGAAGAACAAGTGGAGCTACTCCGATTATTAATTATAAATTGAAAACTATTTACAAACTACTCAGCATCAATCCATATGTTTTTGTTTTTTGTATAATGAGAGAGATTCAATGAATCAAAAAATCAATTAAAGTATCACTTGGAAACCAATTTCTTTTAGTTCAATTAAGTGAATCTTTCCAGTTTAAAGTTGATGGGGTTTCGATGTTTGAAGCTTGAATAATTTCCATAACCTTAATGCAAATAACTTCATGCATTTTCAATTTATTTCTTGATTTAGTTCTAATTTTGATTCTTTCGAATAAACTAAATGGATTATCAACTTGATTGATTAAATTTATAGCATGTTTATCATGTTTTTAATTCAGCTTTTTTAAGGTAAATTTGCCACATTATAGACTGAATAATCACTTTTATACAAATAATTAGATAAACAAGTATCCTCATAACAAGAAACTAAAAAATTTGAATTCAATGTATTTGTATTCAGATATTTGAGTTCGTAGTAGCATTATTAGTCGATTTTTTTTAAATGCGCATATTTTTGTTAGTGTTTCAGATGTCCCAAAAAGGAAATTTGCTATTTTTATTAGCAAAATCTAAAGTATATAAATAAAATATGAGTATTAAGGCATCGTTAGTGGAAAATAAATAGATCAGAATATGGAATGATTCCGCAAAGATCAAGAATTTGATAATGAAGAGTCTAATGAAACATCAAAATTGAAGAAACTCCAATATTCAGCAAATTAAGTCTATCATTACAAAAATTATAAATTTATTAAAAAATGTATGCATTTTAAATATATGATATGTCTATTCTATATTTACCTCAATTGTATACTTGCTTGTAATCTAAAACATCCTTACGTTCGTGTATGTCTTGCATCCTTAACTGCATCCTTACTCTTCTTCATTTTCTTCACTTATATCCAAGGAAGCAAAATTATAAAATCCTCCGCCAGCAAAGGATGAAGATGAATTAGACAATGAACTTGATCGTTTATGCAAATATCTATTAGAATTAACATTAACCGGCACTGAAAACTCAACCTCGGTATCATTTATTGGATCAATAATCGAATTTGTACTTTCTCCAAAAGTGGTTGCTGTGGGAGTAGTTAATGGAGAACTTATAGTTGGAGAAGAAAACGTCAATTTATTATTTAACTTCTTATTTGGGAATTGAAATTGTGGATATATTGGTGGTCTTGAATTTGGTGTAGGTAAATTAGGTGGAGTAGGTAAATTACTCTTTGGCATTTTTGAACTTGGTTTTAATACAGATGTGGAAGATCTTGAGAAGTAATCGCTTGATTCATTTAGTGGGGAGGATATCATGTATGGATCATTTAAACTTTCTGTTGAGCTTGTGGAGTATCTATTTATACTTTCTTCTGAGTTTAGTGATGATGTGTTTGAATTTATTGATATTGTCGATGAGGAAGAACATGAATATACTTTTTTGTTCCTGAATGAAGTCAGTGGAGGTTGAAAAATATTCACACTATTATTTCTATTAAGTTTCCTAATTGTTAAGTGTTGATGATCTGAATCTTCATCAGATTCAATTGAGTTTGTTTTTGTTGTAAAAAATGGTTGATCCAATGATATTGTATTTGCTCTAGTCAATCTAGTGGTTGAATCTATAACTTTCAGATTTGATTTTTGTCGTTTTATAACCCTTTCATTCACATTTGTAGAATATGATTTTGATCTATGATGATGTAGGTTAATTTCGTCTTCAGATTGTGACATTAAATTGAATGATTTTGCCCTTGTTAATAATTTATCAGATCTTCTTACTTTATTCATATTTATCTCACATTGTAACTTATGATTTATATCTTTCATTTCTATATAATTTTGAGGATGACATAATTTAGAATATTTATTATAAAATTGTTTATATCCACCATCTAGAATAACTATATCTGGATATGATAAATATGGATAAACATGAGAATTTAATTTGCGATCCATTTTTCTTAAATGATTAGCCATTATGGGACATCTAAGTATACTAAACTCACAATGGAAGATAATCAACTGATTCTTATTTGATTCAGATTTGTTATTTATGAATATATCTTCTAGTTTTTCTTTACTTGATACATTTAATGCATTAATTATATGTCCCCCTTCAAATTCATAATCAAATCTACAATCAACAATTAAAAACTCATCAAATTCAGAATTATGATTTCCGGAAAGAATCTTGTATAATTGGTCTTCATTAATTCGTGGTAATAAATCATTTGAAACTTTGAAAGTCTCAATTGTTGAATTTTTTAAAATTGAATTATCTTCAGTTAATGTAAAATTTTCAAAATCTTTTGATGTTTGACACATTGAATGAAATCTTCTAATTTTTAATCCTTGTGGTGATGAAGTTATAGTAGGTTGAGAATTGAGAATTTCATTATCATTTGTTGTTGTTGTTGTTGTTGTTGTTGTTTTTCTTTGAATTGGTGATCCAAAATTTATTGTCTCAAATGTATCTTCTTGATATTCTTCATCATCATCACCATCATCATCATCATCTGTTTCTTCAATATTTTTTGATTTATTATTATCTTCTCTTGGTGAGCTGGTAAATTTTGCCATATGTAAGTTTGCAAAGAAATTTTGTGACAGTTTTGAAACGGCTTCAGACATTGATTTTGTTAGATTTTTAGTATTTTTCTTGATTGAATTTGGTAAATTTGATAAATTTTTAAAAGGAACTCGGTTAAATAAAGGTGAGGAATCACTGATGATATTTTCTTTACCAATGCTTAATTGACCTTTACTATAGTTATTTTCCTTACCAATGCTTAATTGACCTTTACTATAGTCATTTTCTTTATCACTCAATTGGTCTCTGGAATTGTTTCGGTTCTTCAATTTATCATGCCGTGGGGTCGATAAAATGCAATTGTTGAAATTCTGTGAATTCAAATCGCCAGGATTTAAATATTCATTATCATTATCGTTATCATTATCGTTATCATTATCATTATCATTATCAATATCATTATCAATATCATTATCAATATCATTATCATCATCATTTTTATTATTATTATTATCCATTAGTTCTAAATATAAACTATCAGGTCTATCCCTTTTAAACCTTAAATTTGATGTACCATTTTTTGTAGATGTAATTGTATTAAATGAATTTAAATCATTATAATTCATGACGACCAATGACCGATTTCAATTTACAACTTTCCAATGTAATCTAATGAATATATAAATGGATATATAATTAATTGGTTGAATATGCGTTTGCAATAATAATATAATATAATAAATTTTTTTCTTATTATTTTTTTTCCTTCTACTTTTAGATTTTTCAATATTTGTTTATTTTTGTTTATGTTGCTACCAAGTGGAATTTCATATTATATGGATGATGTTCCATTGTTACTACAAACAAATATTCGTGTAGTTGTTGATTTGAGAGAGATAGATAGATAGAGAGGCTAGATTTCACATCAATTGTTACTCTCCTCGAGCATTTTATCAATAAATCGCTTCTTGCTTCTATTACTTTGATTTGTAACAAAATCAAACGTCAGTTTCCATTTTCTAATACCTAAACGTATATGGTGTTCTTAAAATATTAGTTTGAATCAAGTAAGTGTACTGCTTAGCATTCATACACGTTCGAGCAATCGATTAATTTACCATGGAATCCTGAGAATTTTTCACATCCTTACAATAATCAGTTGATGAAATTTCAGGTTCCATTTCTATTGTTTATTACAAAATATAACATAAATAAACATTTCTCGGTTTAGCGCAAATGTTGCAAAAAAACAAAACATTTCCCGATTTAGCGTAAATGTTGCAAAAAAATAAAACATTTCCCGATTTAGCGCAAATGTTGCAAAAATGTAAAATATTTCCCGATTTAGCGTAAGTGTTGCAAAAAAGCAAAACAATTCCCGATTTAGCGCAAATGTTGCAAAAAAACAAAACATTACTTGATTTGGCATAAATGTTGCAAAAAATAAAACATTTCCCGATTTAGCGCAGACGTTGCAAAAAAATAAAATATTTCCCGATTCAGCGCAAATGTTGCAAAAAAATAAAACATTTCCCGATTTAGTGCAAATGTTGCAAAAAAACAAAACATTTCTCGATTTAGCGCAAATGTTGCAAAAATGCAAAATATTTCCCGATTTAGCGCAGACGTTGCAAAAAAAGCAAAACATTTCCTGATTTAGCGCAAATGTTGCAAAAAAGTAAAACATTACCCGATTTGGCATAAATGTTGCAAAAAAATAAACAAAAAAAATCAAATATCATCATCAATTAGCATATACTTATATTCAATTTAAACTATTTAAATACTCATCCATCCCCTTTATATTCCGTATTTCTGAATCATCAAATATCAATGTAGAATCACCTTCATCTTCATCTTTAGTTATCTTCTCACATATTTTCTTCTTCCCTTTTGTTTTAATTGAAATTGAATCTGATTCATCTGTCAAATATGCATTTAAATTCAATGATGATGAACTAGAGCTTAATTTCCTAAGTCCAGTCCCGTAAAAGTTTGAATTTGAATTTGAATTTGAGTTTGAATTATCTTGTTTGTTGTTATTATCTTCTTCGTCATTGACTCTTTTTCTGAATATTGATGGTGGTTCAATTAAATCAAAATGTTGTTGTTTATTCTCTCCAATTGGACTTGATAATGAACTTATTGTTGGATTATAACTATCGTTTAAAAGTTGATTTCTTTTGAAAAATCGTTTTGATGGACTAAAAAATGAAATTATTCTCGATGGTGAACTTTCTCCTATGATTGTGATGTTATTATTCGTTGGTGTGATTGAACTACTTTGTTTATAAGGTGATAATTCATTATTCGTTGGTGTTGAACTGGTTGTTAGTTTGTATGATGATATATCTTTCAAATTTAATGGCTCTGGTATATGTTTTTTAGTTGGTGATTCTATGTCTAAATCATTTAATATATTTGTCGTATCTATATCTTCTTCAATACTTTCAGATGATGAGTCATCTAAATAAGAATCTAATAAATCATCCACATGATGTAAGTCTTTATAATTTGATTTTAAATTTGAGGAGTTTGAGTTTGAGTTTGAGTTTGATGTTGATGTTGATGTTGATGGTGATATTTTAGGGGGTGGCGTTAAAGGTAAACTTGGTTCACCATTATTAGATTTGAAAAAATTTTTCAATCTAGTAGATAGATTCAATTCCTGGTTATTACTAATCTGTTTTTTACAATCTGCATCTTTAAAAATTGCCTTATTGAAATTAAGAAACTTCTTAATTTCAATAGTATTCAAGTCATACGTTGTGAATGAATGATGTTTAATCTCTTCTATACTTATCCTATCATTTGCATTTTTGACTAATATCTTTTTCACTAGTGATTTAAAATGTTTCAATTCTTCAATATCTTCTTCTTTTACTCTTTTTGAATGTTTTATAACAGGAAATTTTAACTCTTGATTGACTATATTTTTACACATTTCAAATTCATTTTTCCCATTGAATGGTAAATTATTAAACATAAGACAATATAAAGTAATCCCCAAACTCCAAATATCTATCCTATAATCAATTTTAATCTTATTTGCTTCATGATCTTTATTTGTAATTATCGAATATCTATTATTAACAAATTGACATAATTCAGGAGCATAAAAAGCAGGAGTACCCATTATCTTAGCTAATTCAACATCATCATTAGAATTATTTTCGATAATTAAACTAACTCCAAAATCAGAAATTTTAATAGTCCCATTTTGATCAATTAATAAATTTGAAGGTTTTAAATCTCGATGAATTATATTTTTATAACAATGTAAATATTCAAGACCATTCAAAACATCTCGTAATATTTTATTAAGTATTAAAGCTTTTGGCTTATTATATTTCTCATAGTAATGATTATAATTCCTCCAATCAATTTCTCCAAATTTACAATATTCAAGAATTAACAATATTTTATCAAATTTCAAATCATCAATGACTTTATATAATTTCACTACATTCGGATGATTACATTCTTTCATTATTGAAATTTCTCTACGAATTTTTGAAATTGATGACATGTAATTCTTGGTGATTAATCTCTTTTTATCTATTCGATTTATCGTTTTAATTGCAACGTATGAATTTGATTTTGTTGTTAATTCACCTAATAATACTTTACCATATTGACCTTGACCGATTTTTTTAATTATTTTATATTCATTATTGATTACTTTTTTATTTGATGATTGATCTAATATGATTGATAATTTATCTTCATCCATTATAAATTATCTTATAAAGTTAAATGCTATATCATTAGTACTTTGATAAATGTTTTGAATATGGTGCCCGTTCGCAGTAATAATATTTTTTTCGTAACGACGCAACAACACGGTAAGGATGCAGCATAAAGAACAAGTAAGGATGTAAGAATGCTGCTATATGGTAACGATGTAAGTAAGACTACCAATAACAATTAAAATAACAATGACAATATATAATAATAATAATACAACATAATCTATACAGAACTATAATCTATAATCAATAAACATCAATCTCATCAAACCATCAACTCAGAATTTCTTAAATCATCCCTCATCATCTTTTCATCTCTATCTTTCTCAAATTCCATATTTAATTCATTTATAATTTCATCTTCTTCATCAGTTAAACCAGTTATATCAGGTGGTATATCATACATTTGAACACTTGGAGAATGATTTAAATACCTTATTTGTTCCATTATCTCTTGTTTAACACTTTCTAAATACTTTTTCAGATTTTTGTTATCTATCCTACCTTCCAATTGTGGATGTAATGAATAATCAGGACCAAACCAGTTATAGCTCGGTAAATAATTTGGAATTTTATGATCTAGAGTCACATCATTTAATATTGAAGTTTCATAACACCATAATCTACTTACATTTCTTGGAGTATATCCACCACCACCAAGTACCAACATTGGAATACCAAAGCTTTTTATAAAACTTACACATTCTCCATGAGCTCTAATATTTAAATTAAAACAACCTAATCTATCATAACCAAGACTATCAGCCCCACATTGTTGAACAATACAAGTTGGTTGAAATTTAGTAATTAAAGGTTCCATAATCAGTTTAAATAATCGTATATAATTTTCATCATCTATTCCATCCCGTAATGGAACATTTATAGCATAATTTTTACCATTCCCCAAACCTATTTCATCTACTGATCCAGTCCCCGGGAAAAATTCACCATTATATTTATGGAAAGATACTGTCATTACTCTATCTGTTGTATAAAATGCTTCTTGAACTCCATCTCCATGATGTAAATCAATGTCGATATACATTACTCTTGGATGAATTCTTAATAAATTAATAATACTTAAGACTATATCATTAACGTAACAAAATCCACTTGGTTCAAATTTTTTAGCATGATGTAAACCTCCAGACCAATTAATTGCAATATCGGACATATTATTAATTAATTTCCTACTTGCATCGAGTGAAGCACCTGTATAAATTGAAGAATAATCATAAATACCATCAAATATAGGACAATCATCACCAATATTAAATTTGCCCAAAACTTGGTCAGATAATGTTTTAACTTTTTCAGGTGTTATAGTTTGTAAAAAATTAATATACTCTTCTGAATGAAATTGGAGTAGTTCTTCCTTGGTGGCTTTTCTTGGTTGATAACAATCCATTTTTTCATATAATTTATAAGAAATCATTAAATGATCAGTTAACATTAATCTAAATGGTTTCATTGGATGTAATGAACCATAATGATATTGAGAAACTTCGGGATTAAAATGATAAGAAACATTAGTTTTGTTGGAGATTATGTTTTCATAATATAATGGAATATATTGTTTTGTTTTTTCATCACAAGTAAAAGTATTAGTCTCATTTATAATAGACATTTATCAATAATCGTAGTATTTTGGTTAAACGGTTGGTGATATTTTTGGTGATATTTTTTCTTCCAACAAAATATATATATTTTCAATACCATTTTGCCACTATTGAACAATAGTTATTCATTAGTTAATCAATAGTTATTAATTTCCAATGTCTAATAGTGCTGGTTTCGATAGACATATTACTATATTTTCACCAGAAGGTAGATTATATCAAGTTGAATATGCTTTTAAAGCTATTAATTCTTCAAATATTACATCATTAGGTTTAGTTGGTAAAGATTCATCAATCATTATATCTCAAAAGAAAATACCTGATAAATTATTAGATTCAAAAACAGTTTCTTATATTTTTAAAATTACTCCTTCAATAGGTGTGGTTGCAACTGGTTCAATTGCAGATGCTAGAGCTCAAGCAATGAGAGCAAGATCAGAAGCAACTGAATTTAGATATAAATATGGTTATGAAATACCAGTTGAATCCTTAAGTAGAAGAATGGCTAATTTATCTCAATTATATACTCAAAGGGCATATATGAGACCTTTGGGAGTTGCTTTAACATTTTGTCAAGTTTCATTTGAAGATGAAAATAAGGGACCACAAATTTTTAAAAATGATCCTGCTGGTTATTTTACTGGGGTTAAAGCAATTTCAACTGGTCCAAAACAACAAGAATTAAATACTTATTTAGAAAAAAAATTTAAAAAAATTGATTATATAAATGGTGATTGGAAAGAAACTGTTGAATTTGGTATAATTGCTTTATCAACTGCTTTGGGAACTGAATTTAGAAAAAATGATATAGAAATTGGTGTAGCTACTGAAGGGGAATTTAAAATATTAACTTCAGAGGAAATTGATGAAAGATTGATTGCCATTGCAGAACAAGATTAAGATTAGGTAAGGATGCAAACAAGATGTAAAGATTAAGGAAATGCAAATATATACAATTAACCTTTTTTTGTTTTTGTTTTTTTACCATACATATGGAATAAACATGTATGGACATGCTTTAATATATCTATCCCAATCTTTACCATACTTTCTTTGACACTTTCTTTGATCTCTATAAGCTCTATGAACTAAAACAATAAAGAAAAATATTGGAAAGAACCATGGGAATGGACTTGCAAAGCCACACATAAAAGCCCAAGTTAAAGTTTGAATATAATCAGCAGTATAGTGCATTTTTCTTGCATAGATATACCAACCATCAGTTAATAAAACACTACCATTTTCACATTCAATATATTTGGGGTTTCTCAAATCTGAATAAGGTAAATATGGAAAAGTTTTTCTTAATTGAGTATTACCAGCAATTGATCTTCTAAATGAATTCTTTTGTCTATTACCAGTATCAAAGAAATAATAAGCAATGGAAATAGTAATAAATAAGAATACATTATAAGTTGTAGACCAATTATATTCACTTGGATCATGATAATTTATAAACAAAGTACATTGACAATAAGTAAATGGAACACCAGCAATATTCCAGAATAATAACATGAACCCAAATTTCTCATATGCCATATCCCAAGTTGGAACAATTAATTCTTCACCTTTGGCACATGCATTAGCATATAACCAATGAGCATATAATAAAAATAAAGCTTGAGTTGAAACAAAACCATATTTTTCATATTGTTTAAAACATAAACCAAATGATAAAAAGAATAAAATAAACCATGGAATTCTAACTTCAAAAAACATCTTTAGGTCTAAATATTTAAATAATCTAGGGTTGAGAGGAGCTCCCATAAAACAATCATATATATGATTACCAGTCATTCTATGATAATCACCAGTGTAAAAAACACAAATAATATATAAAAGTATCGATAATGATAATCCATAAAATATAGCAGTAGTCATTATTCCACCAAAATTATCCAACATGTAATAAATTGGTAAAATATTTGTAAAGTGTAATATTAAACTAAGCACAATTGAAGTATAAAATGACCAAATTGCATTACAGAAATATGATAATTGCTTATTATTTAAATGTGTTAATGGTTGTCCTTTTGTCCATACTCCAGGTAATGTTAAATAGAATATCGCTTGTAAAATAATGAATCCAGTAAAATATAACCAAGTTTTAAACGAAGGAATACCATGAATTACAAAAATATTAAATAAATGACTGATAAATTGAGAAAATGTTTCTCCTTCTTGTGGTGTTGCAAAGGAACCGCCATAAAACTCAGCACTTATCCACATATAATACATTAATAATGGAAACCCAATCATCATTCCCAAGGCACCAATTGGACCACCAAATTCCCATTCAATTTCATTTTTGGGAGTATATCCCTTTGGAGCAGTTAATAAACTAGTAGTTTCTTCCTGATCTGATGGCATAACTTATAATTGACTATTAATTGACTATTAATTGACTAGTATTAAACCAATATAAGCAACAAACACTTGAAAAATTATTTGATTGTTTTTTTATTTTCATTTTTATGTAATAAAATTATACGATATAAACGATCAATACTATTATATACTACTACTACTGCTACCACCACCACTACCAATTGACTTCAACCATACAACTATACAACTGTTGTATACTAAATAACATATACATTCTCATCTCCTACTTATGGACCAGTACATAAATAGATATCTATTATAGTATTAAATCTTTATTCGAGCCGCACCCATAATAAGAATAATAATAGTATATATATTTTTTTTTATTAGACTGATAAACAACAACCAAGAGGCATTAGAAGGCACGTATTTCATATTGATAGTTATAACAAAAAAAAAATGGAGACTCCACCGGAAGATGTTATTAATAATAATAATAATAATAATAATAATAATGATACTGTTAATTTGTCAGAAAGTAATAATTCAGCTTCTAAAAGAGTCATTAAAAAACGTAAATATAGTAGAGGTGGTTGTAATGAATGTAAACGAAGAAAAATTAAGTGTGATGAATTGAAACCATATTGTCATAATTGTACAAGATTAGAAAAAAAATGTATTTATCAACAAAATCAAAAATTTCGATTTGAACTACCAAAAACAATCAAGCATGGAACAAAAGGTCACGATGTGATAAATGGTAAGGATGAAATAAAAGGTGACGATGTAATAATAAATGGTAAGGATGTAATAAATGGTAAGGATGAAATAAAAGGTCACGATGCAATAACTAAATCAGATAACTATATTTATAATCAAGATGAATTACGGATCAAAATAACAACTAATCCAAGTAATCCAAGTAATCCAACAACCGATTTTAAATTTTACCAGGATTCAAGTTTATCAAATTTATCAAATTTAAGAGGTTCAAATCAAGATAAAGAATTGACAAATTTAAAACAAGATCATTCTAAAAAGTTTAAAATATCAGATATGTTATCTCCTGATACCGACTTCCTAAATGATTATAATTGGTCAAATATAAATTCAAATGATGTTCGTAATTTATTTGATGATGCTAGTTTATTAGTTCATGATTCATTAGATTTATTTAATTATAATTATAATTATAATGAAACTTTTCAAAATTTAACTCCACCAAATTTACCAAATTTACCAAATTTACCAAATAACGAAATTGGAAGTATTGATTTCCCAATAGAAAACATAAAAGATAAATTAAATCATCATCAACAACAACCACCACCAAAACCACCAAAACCACCAAAACCACCAAAAACTACAGAAGTCACAATCAAATCACAAGTAATAATTTCCGAAACTTCATTATTCAAAATTTCAAATTCAGAATTGGTTGATTTGAGTTTATGTGATTTTGAACTAGATGGACCACATAGAAACTACCTTTTATCCTTATCCATGACAGATTTATCATTTCATATATTTCCATTTGCTGAATCATTTGAATCTAATCAAGTATTGAAAATATTATTAAAGTATTCTCAAGGTTGTTCTTATTTATTGACTAGTTTATTAGCTAGTTCTGCAACTTTTCAATATAATCAAACAGCTGACAAAATACATGAGACGAATAGGAATAAATATACAAGTATATGTTTAAAATCATTATCTGAAGCATTCCCACAAAACAAAGAAAAATTCCACAGTATAACCAACGATATAGAAAGATTATTACTCACCATCCTTGTCTTGACTTCAAATTTCACAGCAACTACAACAACAAACTCATCAAAATCAAATTGGAAAACTCATCTCAGAGGAGTGAAAGATTTACTTCTTAAATATTCTAAACTTGCAAATTGCTGTAAAAAAAATCTGAAAAATTATAATGGGATCAGTGATGGTTTGGCATTGGCTAAGACTTGGTTTTTTGCAATTGAATCATTAGCTGAATTGAATGATCCACTAGGTGGGACTTTAAAATATCAAAAGAAGAATATTTCTCAATCAACAGATATAATTAAAACTGATGATAAATTAGATTGTTCAGATTCAAGTCATTTATGGTTAGAAACTGGTTATTTTAACCGTGGTAGAAATTTAGAATATCATGATAGTTTAGTTAGAATTGGATTATTAACAAGTTGTCAATTTAATTTATTTAATGGGTATTCTTTGGTTGTTGTTCGTCTAATAGATGAATTAACAAAATCGTTAGATTTATTAAGAGATGATAATAATAATGCACAGTTAAGTGGAACTCGTGTTCTCAAAATTATGTCAGTTATAGAAAAGGCAAGAATTAATGAGATAGTACCCAAAATATCAAAAGAAAATTACATTATTCCAATTACAAGTCAGGCACATCCAGAATACACCGGAATAGATAAGATATTATTACCTAGTTCATGTTTTGCAAGGGATAAAGAAATCATTTATTCTTATTTTGATTTAAGTGAACAGCTACATATTGATTCAATGTTTTTGAAAGTGTTGACTACTCCTGGATTATTAAAATTAGATAAATCACATCCGTTAATAAAGGAATTAAAACACAAAATTTTAAACTCGTTATTCTTCATAAAAGAGAAAAATGAGAGTGTTAGAGAAGAAGAGGTTTTTTTGCAGAGTGATCATTTTTATTTAAGCGTTGGATTGTTTGATCATAGGGCAATCATGATTCAAAGTGCCTTAATTCAGTGTTCTAAAATTGTGAATAATTTAGAGGAATTTGAGAGGTTGGAATTATATTTCAAGGGGTTAGCTAAATTGGGCAATGGAAGTTCTGTTTTTGCTTTAAATGATTTAAATAAATTGAAGATGAATTTTCTTAATGGTGGGGATGATGATGTTTTGATTAATTCTCAAAATAATATTCCATTTTCATAGATTAATATACAAATGTGAGGATGCAATAGGAGCACTCAAATTGATTAATGTTATATCCTTTTCTAGCTATGATGATTCTATTTCTGCTTATTGATTCGATTTTACTCGTTTTGCATATGAGTTTAATGTACAACTTTTGAATTAAATCATTTGAGAAGGAGCCTTTGAATCGTTATCTTGAAGGTTAATTACATTAGATGCAACTAGTCTTAAATGTATTCATTGACATTATTTGTGTGTATATGGTATGAATTCTGTTCGTGAAATTTCAAACTTTAAACTTGAAAAACTAAAAAACAAAAGCAGATTCAAAAAACCAAACAACTTATTTAGAATCAATAAGTCCAAGAGAGTCAGATGCTACTATTTTTGTGACGAATGGATTACTGTATGCTAAATATATTAAGAATATCAAATTTTCGAACTAACGCGCTATACTTCATCTTTTTAAATTAGTTACGCAATTTTCTGAGATAAAATAAACTAGGGTAGCTAACAATAGTAGATATTTCAGTTTTAGGTCATTTAATGTATTGATGTATGAGTAATTTACAATTTAAATTAAAGTTACAAAAAGAAAAGTAGTCAATTTTGAATCGTGGTTTTGCGTAATAAAAAATTGGTTTTGCTGATGGTCCAAAGTTAAGTGACTGAATTAGGAAAGGAGGCTTGTAAAATATAAAAAGTACAAATATGTCACGAACTAGCACGTTTAGTGAAGTAAAAGCTATGTGACCTTAAACTGCAGCTCAAGATCTACCGAATGATTATAATTAGAAGCTTGCTGCTTGAGTTTTGAGATATCCAGAGCTTATCTGACAAATCAGACTTTTCATAGGCTACACCCCTAAAAGCTGCCCATTAAGAACGAATTTATTACAGTAGAGTCGAATTCAGCATCATAATTCATACATAAGACGATTATTTTGTAAAGTAAACCCAATCTATATTACATAAAAATTAAGAAACATAAGCCAAACTGAACCCCAATAATAATAAAATAAAATAACATAAAATATAAAATAAGCTTTGCAATATCAAATAATAATTAAAATAAACGAATGTTTTCAAAATTCTTTCCATTTTTCAACTTTTCGAATTGATGGTATTTTATCCTTAGGTACGTTAGTATCACTTAATGGAGGTAATTGAGAATCAGAAATTTGAAAATTTGGTCGTAATAACTGTGAAATTGGAGGCAATTTTGGTTGTGGAATTGATTTTGTAAATTTTGCCTGTTGTTGTTCTTTATTTTTATTATCTAATGAATCACCATCAACATCACCATAAGCATCCTCCATTAATTCATCTTCATCTACTTCATCATCAAATCCATATTCAGAACCTGGTGATTGTGAAGTTTCAACTAAATCTTTTAAATTTGGTTTTTGATTTCGATGTATATTATTTACTTTTGTTGGTTGGTAATTTGCTAAACTATTTGATCTTGAACTTAATGAAGAACTACTACCAGAATCTCTATTTAATGATAAATATGAATTATTTGAATTTCTTGAACTTAATAATTCAGGTTCTAAATCATTTACTTTCCCATTATTTCTTGATGATGAATCACCCGATGAAGCAGATGAAGCAGCTTCATCACTTGTAGTTGATTCTGAATTTGTATCATCATTATTATTTTTTGAAGGTTGTGGTGGTAATTTTGAATGTTTATGTAATTTTTTAACTTTATTATCATTTGAATTTTTTCCATTTTCGTTTCCTTCAGATTTACCTGGAGATGGACTTGAGCTTAATGAATTTGAAGTTTTTGGAGAATCAAAAAATCGTTGTTTACTTTTATTTAAATGTTTCTTGAAATTTGAACTATTTATATTATGCATAAATGATGATGCTGATAAATTTGATAAATGATCATTTTTTTTAAAATCAGTTTCATTTGATGATGTTAATTCTGTTTGAATATCTGGAGGTGAAGTTGAATTTGAATTTGAATTTGAATTTGAATTACTATTTGATGAAGTTGAAGTGAAATTATTTAAATTTGTTGATGGTAAAGGATGTTGAGGAAACGGAGCTTTTGGTGGGGGGAGTGGGAAACTAGTAGAATAATGACTTGAATTGTTATGACTTGTATCTGATGAATAACCATTATTACTTGCATTGTAAACTCCATTGTAAATATTGCTAACTTGACTACTTGGAAAGAAATATGAAGGTGTATAGTGCAAATGTGATTGTTGTGGATTGACATTTGGTTTACCAATTGAACTTATAGAACTTTGCGTAGACCTATCATCATTTGAACGAATTAGTGTTTTATTAAATGGTGGAGAAACTTGATGATTTGAATGATTTCCATTTAAAGGTGGTAATATAGGTAATGATTCTGAATGATTGTGTAATTGAGGATGTGGTAAAAAAGTAGTATTATGTCTTGATGTATATGGTGATGATGATATACTTGAACTTGGTTGTGGAGGTGGTGGTAAATTCACCGATGGTGGCCAATTCATATTTTGTTGAGCTTGTGGTGGTGGTGGTTGTGCAATAACTAGAGGTGACTCTTGAACCACATTTTTTGATTGATTTTGACCTGAAACAACATAATATTTACTCATAACTTTCGAAATTGCTTTATCTAAATCCTTCCAATTGAAGACCTTTAAATCTTTTTCTATATTTCTTGGTCTTGGATTTTCCATACTCATAATTAAATTGAAAAAATCACGATCATCTTTATTTGACCTTGAAACAGTTGTTGGTTTTAAACTTTGTAAATTTCTCCGTATACGATTTTTTTCTTCAATACCAAAACTTTGATGAACTAAATATTCCAATAATAAAATTATCTCAACCGATGTGCAAATAAATTTATTCCTTTGTTGCCAATAAATACATGATATAATAGGTTTTACGTTATTGTAATCAACTGATGATATTGGATAAAAATTTATTAATTGTGAACCATTATTATTAGAATTATTATTATTTTCGTTTGTTAATTCGAATTTAACTAATCTCCTGGATTCTTTAAATTCATAATCTGTCCAATTTTGTGTCATTAAATTTAGATCTTTTGTAAAATTTAAATTTACTGCAAAATTTGGATTTAAATAATGGGAAAATTGTCGTACGTATTGTAGACCATGTGAGGAATTTGAGTTTGAATTATTTCCATTATTACTATTATTATCGCCACCCATACGATACAGATGAGATTGAAATTTCGAGCCTGAATTGTCATCTGAGGAATATGGGGATTGAGCTGAATAACCATTGTGGTGACTATTCATAGGAGTTGAAATGTTATTATTTGAATATGAATGTGGTTTACCTTGTGGAATTTGAAATCCATTTGAGTAATTATTTTGTATTGGAAGTAAATTGGGAATTAAGTTCGGATTATGATTTGGATTCAGACTTGGTTGTGATTGTATGGGATGATGTGGAAACTGTGAGGGTAGTTGTGTCTCTTGATTATGATGATTCAAATTTTGTGGTTGAGGAGGTAAATAACTTGAAGAAGTAGGTGAATGTTGACTTGTAATTGATCTTGATGAAATTGGGGAATTTGAATTGGGATTAGGAGATTGTAATAGATGTTGATTTTGTAAATGTTGCCCTTGTTCTTGATTTGAATTATAATTCGGGCCCAGTTTCGTTATCATTCTTTTATATTCAACCATAATTCTTTCTTTTTTTTATTTAGATAATACCTAGTGAGTTGTAATCACTATTATTGATCCTAATACTTTTTACTTAGTTGTAACTTTCTTGATGAAAACTTGACTTGTCCGTGCGCTTTTTATCTATAAATTAAACTAGTGTTCTAATTGATTGATTTGAATTTATAATAGTTGGATTTTGTAATTTATTCATCAAATTATCAAAAACTTTCACTAAATAGTTGTGCTTGAAATAAGCTTAAACAAATATAATTAGTAAAAAACTTTTTTGGAATAATAATCTGTTCTTATATGATTTAAATAAAATCTATGGAAATAACTTAAATAATAAATAAATAAAGCACAATTTAAAATTAAAAATATGAAGCAATCACAGACAGGACGCTGTCTGTCTTTGTCTCTCACACTGTTTTTCTTTTGTAGGAATAAATGGAAAGTAAAATGCCAAAATTTGTATGTATTATCACTCAAGTTTAAATTTTGTTTGAAAATAATTTTAATATGAACTATTTTAATATTAAATTAATAATTTATGTATAAAGTATTATAATTTTACTTACTTTATTAAGGGATTCCGTATAAAAATAAAATAAACTAATGTATAATGTGATATAATAATCAATTGATGTTTTCAAACACTTTGAAAGAATTTGATTATATTATTTTACTATGTAACAAAGGTTAATACGTAATACTTGTTTAAAAATGTATGTTGTAATAAATTTTTCACAGCGAACGCAACTGTTAAATCTGATGATGAAACCTCTGATTTAATTAAGTATTTTTTCTTATATCATTACCATATGTTGTAACATAAACTCTTAAGCCGTTGACATAATATACAACCAGAATCAAGTATCTTGATGTAATTAAGCTTTTTAAATGAAACATTTTTAAACACCCAAGGTTTGAATTTTAGTTTTATTGTTAAATTGAGAAAAAAAAAATCTGGAACGGACTTCCATTTAAGAATTTGTTTTTAATACGTACCGCGATCAATAAAAGGAGTTCGAGTGCTTTCAAGTTTATATGAAGAGTTCTAAGCTGAGACATGCTCATGTTCATTAGATTGTCACAGACTTATTGTTAAACATGTCCTACTTTTAAAACTTCATTGGAAATATTTGAGATTCGAAATTCGAAATCCGACGCATCTGGTAGCAATAATACGCTTTGCCTCGAGAAATCAAAGATCCCCAAAACACAATTATTTCATGCGACAGAGTTTAAAGTTTTTCACATTGATCGCTTTAAATTTAATACCGGAATAAATATTTAGGCTTTTCAAGTTGTTAAGTTGTTAAGTTGTTAAGTTTTACTCTAATAACTTTAAGTCGAATAACCTTTGATTGAATCAAATCTTTGGTCGATTCACCATCGCGAATTTTCAAAATCTTTTGGTTGAAAGTTACTTTGGGGTGTAAAATCTGTTATGGGGTGTACTGAGTTTGTTGTTTGAATCTCGAATAATTACGATTATTTTAATAGGTCCCTTTTTCGTTTCACCTCTGATTACATCCGTATTTGTTTATAATAACATTGAAATATACTAATGTTGCTTGCGAGTAATATAGTGATGCTTGATTCATATACTAAGCAAAATCATTCCTTGTTATTGAAATTGATGCAAATCAAGTATGAAGTTATTGAATTTTGAAAGTCGCACGCTAAATTCGAATCCCAATTAAACGACAAATTGATTTATTGTTTAAGTTCTCGCTAACATTTTGTCTAATTTCCTTGCGAATCATGTCAATCAACAAGTGTAATTAATAACTCAATTCCGCCTGAGTATAAATAAGTCCATATGCAAAAAATAGACGATTGTTAAATAATATCTGAGTACCTTCACTCCTTAATTGTTTCATTTACTTTGCTTCCAGACAGAAGACAGAAAAGAATCATATAATCTACTCTACATTATTACATCATTTAGTACGAATCAATGCGGTTAAATAGTTATTCACGTGACATGAATCAATTTAACTCGAAACCAAATAAGACAATTTGATATTCTCTATTCAACCAATTATTGCAATAAAGAACTTCAATCAGTTTTTGTAAGACTTCTTTCTTCACAGTATTCAATAGAGAGAAACTAGTTACGAAAATAAGGTTTCAAATCTAAAAAAGTTAAAATTATAGAATGCATGCGGATACACAATTGTAGCTATACACACTTGTAGCTATACACACTTGTAGCTATACACACTTGTAGCTATACACACTTGTAGCTATACACACTTGTATAAATACAATCAATAACAACAGATGATTGAAGTTATATAATGCACTGTTATATGTAATTGCAATTTGTACAATTAAATCATAATTATGCACCAAGGCGTCAAAGTATAGAATTGCAGAATTGTTACAATATTAAGTATAATTTTAAAGGGTATCTTACGAAACATTTTATAAATAAGCTTTTTTAATGAATTCCATTGCATATTTTCTGTAGATGTTGTTTACATTCTTGTTGCAAATTTTTTCTTTGTGTCCTTAATTTTTTTTTTTCCATTGGAATTCAAGCGCTCTAGTACAAAAGATTGGTACGGAGGTTTAATTTCGTTCCGAACCCCATCTTTCGTTTCAACGGATTCCGGTGCTGGTACGGACACCGTGCCAATCTTTTTTATTTCACGATTCATGTTTCAAAGGAATATGGTCATATTAATACATGCATGATCATCATATTTGATAATAAATAAGATATGATTTCATATTTTAGATCATGTTTTTCTGCTGTTCTAGTTTAAAAATAGCGATGTTCTACAAATACTTGCCTTTACAGGTAACTGATTAGATCAAGCAATTGGTTATAGCTTTTCTTATTCCCATTCGTTTTGTTTGACTTTTGTCTCAGACAAAGGATTTAATCTACTTTAGCTCCACTACTTGTTTACATAATACAATTTTGTAGCTGGTTCAGCCGGGTAAGTACATATGCTTACCTGATAGATATCGTCTGTGAGTCAAGTTAATTTAATACAAGTACCTCTTAAACTACTCTGATTTAAAATGAAGAGGGTGGGGCTATTGATAATTAAATTTAACATGTGTATTGCTTACTTACGAAGCGTGCTAGTAACGTACCTTTATCGATCAATCGTCAAATTTTGTCAATATGCTAATTTTAAGACATGATTCATATATGGAAACATAATTTTAATGAAAGTTTCAATTGTTTATGATCCGGAACACATGCGATGCACAGCTTTACTATTTCTTAAAAATTTAAGAGACTACGTTTTGCATAAATTTGGTACACCAGCAAATGTCAGATATACAATTTCATCGCCATCATTGCCTTCATTTTGAGTCCGCGTTAGATGTTGATGAAATTTAGTGGTACTTTCTAGTAAAAGTTAAGAACAAAGCAGGCGGCCAATAAATTTAAAAAAAAAAAATTCATCTCCTATTTAAGAAGCTCGTTCAAACTAAAAGATAATACATTAGCTTTCAAAATTCTGAATTCCGCAGTTATTAGTTTCGCTATATACATAACTGTTATTCATATTGTATGAATGAATGGGATGATTTATAAATAGAAATTAAAAATTGTACATGTTTCAGATTTTTTTGGTTGTATATGCAGGAAAAGTGTTTCAGTTGCAAAATTAATTACTATAGGTATAATTTATAACTCTCAGCTTTAAATAAGCAATAACCTTGATCTTTTATTAATTTAGACATAAACTGACTACTTTGCTGCTTTTAAAATTGCACTTGAATTTAATGGTTTTAATCCATGCAGACATCAATTTCGCCACAATACAATTAACTAAGTGATAATATCTGCTTTCTCTCCCATTACATCCATACTCGGATTTTATAAACCTTTTCGGATGTCCCTGTAGGTTGTTCGATATGGTTTAAAAAGAGGCTTTGAATTCTTTCAGATTCGATCATTCCAGACATGGCTACAATCATACGAGAAATCTTTATTTTATAAAAAAGTCTTGAATTCTTCATACACAATGTGTTAAATTTATTCTTTTAATTGATTCTACCTAGTGGTGTGAATTTTTCAACTAAACATTACAGTTCTCCAGTATCATCTAATTGAAGTCCAAAAAGAGCAGACTGAGTGAATACTAAAACTATCAATTACAATTAAAGAATGGGTTGTGTTCTTCATTGCTCATCCTTGGGCAAAAAACTGTGATTAAGTAAAAGTATTAACAGAATTAAGAGAAGAAACATACTATTAACGTTACAAGAGAACCAGCAAACTTCTGGTGTAATGAAGTTTCTATCTTTAGCTTAGAAGTTTATTGTTTGATATACTACAACTTTCAAACTTAAGCTTTTGTATGTTGTAAGAATTTAATCTAGCTAACAAGATTGAGTCTCAGTTATTACAGAATCGATGCTTATAGTCTGTTTTTTAGTCTCATAAATTATCAAAGTATGAAGTAAGTGGCAATGATACAAGTGATCAAAGCTGAAATTTCGCTAGTCTATCAACTAAAGTTCTTTAAATTTATTTTACACAATACTGACATACCGTACAGCGTAAAAATCAAGTGTGGAAGATTACTAAGCAATCGATTATAATATAAAGAATTTGAAGCCACTTAGTTCATGTGAAGGCGTCACTTTTTTTTAATCTTTTTCTTGCTTTTTTCCAATTATTTTCAAAAGTTATCTTCAAAACAATCAAGATTAAAACAATTTGACCAGGCAAAGTTGGCTTCTAAAGCACGAATCAAAAGTAACATACGCTATTTTATTACTGGAACCGCTGCAGCGATGTTTTAATACCTAAAATCTATGCCACCTTCCTACTATACATTAAGCGCAAAAAGAATCTACACTTGCGCGATTATTTCTGAAACAATATACCGAAAACGCGAAAAGTCAAAATAACACAAAAACAAGAAGAAATTCCTAATTCATTTACAAACTTTAGTCAAATATTCTAAGCCAGGTATTTATGCGAAGTATATTGTTCTTGGTATCATTTGGAAGAGAAAGTTTCGGAGATTACAAATATGCTAATCATAAAGCCACTACTTCTAGTTTCTACATGAAATATTCAAATAAAGTAGTCAAGCTCCACAATTTGATATATAAACCTTAATATTATGTACTTATTGACTACAAAACATGTAGAAAACATGTATATGTCTATTTTTATTATACTTTTGATTTCGTGTAGTTATTGTTATGAAATATTTGGTAAGCTTGTTTCCCTTATACTATAATATGGATTTTAAGATGATGCGTAAATGATTGGTGCAGCAGAACAATTTCTTACGACAGCTTTGGGGCGACTCGTACAAAACATATTGGCTTATAGGTCATGAACAAACCAGTTTCTCGAATTGAGTACCATTTATAAAAAATCAGGAGCCTTAACTTATATATTCTACATATTTCAAACGTTTGATTTCAAAATTTTTTTTGGACTTGCAAATTCAGCATTTTTTCACCATACAAAACTTTTCCCAAAAAAACAGATCAGTGTATCTTTTTCTTTGGGGCATAACTTTCAAAGAAACAATGAAGTTAGTGTTTTATGCCCCAATCAAAGATACTGCACTTGATTCTACTTGTTTCTAACTGATATTGAGAAAATTCGAATAAATTGATCTAACGAAAACTCTAGCTCCACACTTGATATTGAAATTGAAACGTGATGAAACTATTCAAATTTCTAGTTTTGCCTTCTAATAAGCCTTTGATATTTTTCTGTTAAGGTATTCGAAATTAAAGAAGTAATTTTTCAAAAGTGGTTGGAAATTTTTGAAAAAACTTAAAAATGATTACGGCGTTTTGGGAACATTTAAGGTAAGATGTAAAAAATTACAAATCGAAAAGTCACAAAAGTAGACTATTATTTTTTATATGTCAATATATCAATGATGATATTAATCACACTTACCAAAACTTCAACACCAACCAACACCACAACAATAAACTCCAAATTTTCTTCATGTGAATGACCCAATTGTTCTTTCAACATTTGTAATAGATCACTTATAACTTCTAATCTTTGATTTAATAATTCAACTCTTTGATTAATTTCTAAATAACCTCTTGTTGCTTGATAAATTGGTTCTAAATGAGGTTCAGACCACATTAATTCAGGAGAATCTAAAACAGAACCATGTAAATTGATATTTATCCTTAAGATAAATAATTCACCAATTGATTTCATAATTTCATCTCTTGTCATTTCAACTTTACCAGTTTGGGCAATTTGTTGAGGTATATCTTGAGTATCTTCAATTGTATTATCTACCAATTCTTCAAATAATGAGATTTTAACAGATTGAGCTAATGCATGAGATATACTTAATTTTAGCATATAATTATTATCATCTTTTAATGTAATAAAATCATTATAAATTCTTGGTTGATAAGATTTTGTAATATAATAATTAAATTCTTCAATTTGTATATCTTCTTGAGATAATTTCTCCAGTTCAAATTTAGCTAAATCAACAAGGAATGCATTTTCTTCTTTTATTGTATAACCCCACATTACAACGACACCATATTCAAATATAAAAATATCATTTTTTTTACCAATATCAATTTCACCACCATCATCAGCTAAACGCATTAGTTTATGATCATTAATATTATCATCTAATATTATCAGCAGATCATTTCTCCAATCCTTATAAATAAAAGGAGTATATAGACATTCATCAAACAATTTTGGACTAGTATTATGAATTCTTTTACGATCTTTAAACCATCTTAATAAATCTTTCATTTTATACGACCCACAAGTACAATAAGCACTTACTCTTGGTAATAAATCTCTATGAGATTTACCTAAAGTTTCCGCATCTTTTCTTGCCGAAGTATCAGTAATTTTTTTAACTTGAGAATAAACTCTTGAAGTAACATTTTCATCTTCATCATCATCATCATCATCTTCATGATCATCATCATTTTTATTATTTATGGAATCTAAATCAGGATCTTCTGGTAATAATTTTAATTTTTGAGAAGTTCTTGAAGTTCTTTGTAAACCAATTTTATTAGCTTTTGATAATTTATTTGATGTCTTGGATATTGATTGTTGCGATAGTTTAACTGGATTTTCTGGAATATTAGAGTTAATATTAATATAATTGTTACTACTATTTGATTTATTTAGTAATGGAACATTTATATCTGAACTGTCAGTCATTCTTAATAATCAATTGTATCAGCGGTCACTTGTTAATGTCAGTTGTTAATGGTGAGACGATAATAATAAATTATTGTAATAGAATAAAAGTTGATAATAAAATATAAAAATATATTTGTAATAAATTACGTAATCGGTTTCAGGAAATTTATTTTTATAATGAGCATCTCTTTAGTTTTGACAACCAATCCATTACTTTTTACAACCAATTACTATATAAGTCATTAATAGGATACACACTTCATAGGTTGTTATGGTGGTAAAGAAGAAAACTACTGAATCATCTAGAAGACATGCTTTCACTTCTTTTAAAGAAAGAATAGATGGTATTAAAATTGAACCAAATATAAAATTAACTAAACGGCCCTTCGATATTGAAGTTGTAACATCACATTTACTAACTACTTTAGATCATTGGAAAGAAATCAATTTATCTAAAATATTCACCGATTTTTATGATCAAATTGAATCAAATTCTCAATCATTACCTCAAATAATATATCATCAATCGTTTATATTTAATAAATTATATGATTCAATTAAACAAGTTGATATACATTCAATGCAACCATTATTAGAATGTTTGACTCAATTTATACATGATTTAGGACCTGATTTTTTACCGTACTATTTAAAAACTTTAAATTTATTAACGAATATCGTGGTTAATATTGATCCAAATGATTTACAAAACAATAGAAATAGTTCAAATATACTAGAATGGACTTTTAACGCATTAGCCTTTACTTTCAAATATTTATCAAGACATATAATAACTGATTTAATACCTACATTCAATGAATTATTACCATTATTAAAATTGACTAAAAAGAAATATTTATCAAGATTTTGTTCAGAAGCATTATCTTTCTTAATTAAAAAATCAAATGAAACTTCCCTACAACAAGTTATTAAATTTTCATTATATGATCAAGTTGAAACCATATTGGAAAATGATTCTTATTGTGAATCTTTATCTATTTTGTATGCTGAATCTATGAAAAACACCAACGGCACATTTCATACAAAATCAAATCTTATATTAACTACTTTATTAACTAATATACTATTTAGTTTAGATGATGATAAAGTCAAAAATAAATTAATTGGAATACTATCTGATATATTATTAGATTTGTTAAATCATGGAACTAATGAGTCTTGTAATAAGTTTTACATTTTAATTACCGATATTTTAAATGATTTGATGAAAAATTCAAATAATTTAACTTTATTAACTACTTGTCAAATATTGTCAACTTTATCATTTGCTGAATCAGGTAGAAAAATAAATGATTGGAGTTGTATATTAAATACTGTTAATAATTTGATTTCAAATTTGAAAAATTTACAAGATCCATCAATTGAATTACTTGAATCATTTGTTTATTTGTTATGTATTGTATTTAGAAATTGTGATATCCAATTATTGACAAAGAACTATCGAAATTATTTTGAAATAATTATGAATTTAAATGGTGGTAATGAATTTTTATTATTTGCACAATCTAGTTTGACTATTGTTAAAGCTAAAGTGACAAATTTTGGGTTAATAAAGTACATTCAAGAGTATATAAACAAAATTGATGATGATCAATTACCTAAATTAGCTTACTTTTTAAGAATAACAGACTATAGATTTGAAATACCCAATTTCAAATTAGACATTAACGAGAATACCAGTTATGAAGAGATTTATTGGAAATTATTAATATCAAGTTATAACGATAAAATTGATTTAGATGTAACTTTATTAGAGAAAATTTTGTTCAATTTGAATTCATCACCATTGCATAAGGAATTAGCAGGAACTATCATCAATATACTAGTTCAAAAGAATCATACATCTAATTTATCAACATTTATAGAGGATTCATTTGAGAAATTTCAAAATTCAGCCAATTTCATATCTTCAATAAACAAATTCGTCATCAAAACCGGTGACAATGACAATTTATTACCTAAAGTTATCAACTGTTTATATATTCCAAATCATCAAGTACGTCTCAATACCATCGAATTATTATTTACAATTTTAAAAGATTCACCTTACCTTTCACAAATTAGAATAATTGAACAAATTCCGTTAGATTTATCAAATGGTAGAGATATAATATTGCGTATAAGGAACTTAGCACTTGAATTTCAAAAAGCGGTAAATGTATCTGAGATAGATAAACAATTAGTCATTCATTATTTATTTGGAGTTTTATCAAATAAATTTCAACCATTTTGGAATGGAGTTTTTGAAGCATTACCTATCATATCAAGTCATGCCACAAATGAAATAATATGGCAAGTTGCATTTAAATTATTAAATACAAATGAAGAATCTGAACATTTTGAATTGGATGAGTTTTCACAAGAGAGTGATTTAATCAATTGGCAACCTAAAAAACATAAATTATTTAATAATTTCACACAATTTGATAATAATTATCTAATTCCATTCAGAAATATTCATAATTCAATTATGAAATTATGTAAATTTGATCTTGGAGAAACTTCATATGATGAGATTTTAAAATTGCATATTTTACAAGGATTAAAGACTATTCCAAATGCAATTGAATCACATACTGATGAATTAGTACCAATATTAACGAATCAAAATAAAGAATCATGGTCAATAAAAGAAAGAAATGGATTATTGGAATTATTTACCAAAATTAAAGGATTAAAGAAGAAGACCATGGCTGATGATTTATACTCATATTTATTAGATCATTTATTAACTAGCACTCATTCAAAAACTCAACAATTGGCACTTGATGTATTATTCAATTTTAATAACTCTATAATCAACAAATATAAAGATAATTTGAAAAATTTATTAGATGATACGATTTTCAGTGATGAGGTAGCTATTTTTTTATCTTCAAGTTCTTCAATTAGTCATGAAGATAAATCTATAATTATGCCATTCATAATTAGGATTTTATTTGGTCGAGTTCAAGGATCTCCAAAGAGTAATTCTAAACAAGGTAAAAAATTTCAAGTCATATCAGTACTTCCAAGTTTAACAAACAGTGATATAATTTCATTTATTCAACTAGGTGCAAATAAACTAAATTATCAAAATTATTTTCAGGGAATCGTACCTAAAGTAAGTCTAGGTTTAGATATAAATGAACTTAAAAAAATCAATGGATTTATTAATTTATTAATTGAAGTATATGAAACACTCGGATCAAATTATGAAGAAGCATTAATATTTACAATTGAACCATTGGTATATTCATTAGTATCAGCTCAAAATTGTATTGAAAGTGAGTGTAATGATATCGTAATGGATAAAATCGCAAGATCAATAAGAACAAACGGTATGAAATGTCTTAATGAATTGTTTAAAATCGTGGGAGAATCATTCAATTGGAAATCTTATTATGATTTAATTTATAATAACTTAATTTTACCAAGGTTGGATAATTTTGCCAATGAGAATTTACAACAACCTTCATCATTACTTCAATTAATTACAAGTTGGATAAGCAACTCAAATACGGTAACATTATTATATATTGATGATTTTAGTATTGTTAGGGCATTATTGTCTATTCTTTCAAGATCTAAAGATGCTAAAGAATCAGTAATTACAAAAATATTAGATTTTTCAATTGAAGCATTAGAGAGAAAAGATGAAATTGATGATTTATGGTTTACATTATTGGCATTAGTTGTAGATTCATTATTACAGAATCTTGCAGAGACAATTAAAAATATATATGATAAGGAAGTTGGATCAAGGGCAATCAAGATTCTATTGTTATTGATTTCTGGTAAATATATTGATGATAGTGAGACGAAATCAACACTTATTGAATCATTAACTATTGCATTAAAGAAGAATAATAATCAAATTGATTTAAATGATAAAGCAAATATATTGATTTCATTATCTTCATTGATTGATACATATGACTGTGAATTCAAAGATATTGAACAATTTTATACAACAGTTTCCAAATTATTCAGATTCTTTCCGATTAGAAATGTTAGAGAGACTTTATCTTCTGTTATATCATCAATTGGTGCCAAATTTGAAGAAGTTGGTAAAACAGATTTAATTGTTGATTTGAATTCATATACGATCCGAGGTGAATTTGATTTTGAAAAACGTTTAAATGCATTCAAATTAATTAATGAAGAGTTATATAATGATTTATCTCCATTACAATGGTTACCATTAATTAATAATTCTTTATTTTTCATTAATGATCCTGAAGAATTAGCAATAAGATCAAATGCAACTTATATGTTAAAACGATTTATTGATTGTTATTCAAACAAATCTGAAGCAGAAGCAATACCATATATTTCACAATTGAAAGATTTAATATTACCAAATTTAAAAATTGGGATAAGAAAAGATAATGAAGATATTCAAAGTGAATATATCTCATTGTTGGAATACATTGTAAATCATTCAAAATATTACACAGAATTGGAAGATATGAAAATTTTATCTACTGATGATATTCAAATTGATAATGAAGACCAAGTAAACAATTTCTTTCAAAATATTACAAATATTCAACTTTATCGTCGTCATAGAGCTATCAAAAAATTGATTGATTATAAATCTGAATTAAATGAATCAAGTATATCACATTATATATTACCTATTATTGAAAAATATGTAACTTCAGAAAATGACAAATATAGAAATTTGGGACTTGAAGCATTGGATACGATCAGTGCTTTATTAAAATCAGTTACTTGGAATCAATACAAGGCAATTTTAAAAAGATATGTTTCAAATTTAAAAACTCAAACTCATTTAAAACAAAAGGTTAATTTAATTGTATCTTCTTCAATAGCATTAATTCAATCTAAAAATGAAAACACTATGCAACTACCAAACCAAGATGAATTGGACAATTTTATATTATTTGAAATGTCACCTACTTTATTAAAAATTTTGAATGTTAGAGATGATGATACTATTGTTGCTAGAGCTCCTTTATCTGAAGCATTGACTAATTTTATATTATGCATTAGTCCATATAAAATTGATGGTGAATTACCTAAAATATTAACTAATTTATCTCAAGTAATGAGATCAAGATCAGAAGAATTAAGAGATGCAGTTAGAAAAAGTCTAGGAAAGATATCAATATTACTTGGACCAATTTATTTCCCATTTATTTTAAAAGAATTAAAAACTGCCCTTTCTAGAGGTTCTCAAATTCATGTTTTATCCTTCACTATGCATTATTTACTCACATGTATTTCCAAAATTCTCTCTCATGGTGATTTAAATGAATCTGTTAATTTAATTATTGATATTGTAATGGAGGATATTTTTGGAGCAGCAGGTCAAGAAAAAGATGCAGAAGGTTATACTTCCAAAATGAAAGAAGTTAAATTTAAAAAATCTTTTGATTCTACTGAATTATTAGTTTCTAATATTTCATTAAATCAATTTGGTGAATTAATCAAACCGATAAAATTATTATTAAAAGAGAATATATCATATAAGACACAATTAAAATTAGATGAATTATTAAGAAGAATTTCTTTGGGGTTAAATCATAATTTTGAATCTAATGATATTAATATCTTACATTTATGTTATCAAATCTATCAAATGTCAAAAGAAGAAGAAAAAGTGAAAGAAGTGAAAGAACCAACAGAAAAAGAAAAACATTTCCTAACTACATTAGATCGTAAAGTTGTTAAAGCACATGTTGATAAATCCTTATTTAAAATTACTTTACAGAAATTAAGTTTAGAATTATTGAGGACGGCAATTTCAAGACATGAAAAATTATTAACTGTTGGAAACTTATCTGAATTTGTACCAATTTTAGAAGAATCAATTAAATCAGATAATGAACAAGTCATAATTGCATCTATAAAAATACTTATAATTATAATTAGATTACCATTTGATGAAAATGACCAAAATGTGTTTAAATCATGTATGAGAAGATCATTAATACTTATAAAAGACTCACCTTCTACAAATGCCGATATTTGTCAAACTGCATTGAAATTTTTATCAACTACAATAAGGCATAACCAGGAATTAAATCTAAAAGAATCAGCAATTAGTTATATTTTAACTCGTATTCAACCAGATTTAAACGAACCAAATAAACAAGGAACAGCATTTAATTTTTTAAAATCAATTGTGTCTCAACATGTAATGATTCCTGAAGTTTATGAATTGATGGACAATGTAGCAAAAATAATGATTGTGAATCATTCTAAAGAAATTAGAGATATGTCAAGATCAGTATATTTTCAATTCTTAATGGAATATGACCAAGGTAAAGGTAGGTTAGAAAAACAATTTAAATATCTAGTAACTAATTTATCATATCCTACAGAAGAAGGAAGACAATCAATAATGGAGTTAATACATTTGATAATTTTGAAATCTGGTGATGTGTTATTGAGCAAATTGGCAACTAGTTTTTTTGTATCGTTGGCAAATGTGTTAATTTCAGATATGTCTAATAAATGTAGAGAGATGGCAAATGCATTAATTTCAACAATTTTCAAAAAATTAAAAGATGTAAGTCAGTTAGAGAAATTTATAATGATGTGGTTGAAACAATCAAGTAATCAATTGTTAAAACGATGCGGATTGAATGTGTACAAGATTTATATTATTGTGTTGGGAATGAACAATGAGAAATTGAATAGTATAGCAAAGGATAGCATATTGCATATTTTTAAAGCTGCTAAGAATGAAGAAGATAATGATATTGAATGGGAATTATTATATTCTGCATTAGTTTTATTTAATACTATTGCATCTATTCAAAAAGAAAAGGTGTTTAGTAAGGCATTTGAATCATTTTGGAAATGTATAGTAGATATTTTATTATATCCTCATTCATGGATTAGATTAAACTCATCAAGACTCATCACATTGCTATTAACACATTTGAATGATACTAAATTTAAGGTATCTGAATATGAAATACAGACTATTTCAGTTAAATTGATTCATCAATTAAGAGCACCAAGTATCTCAGAAGAATTAGGAAATCAAATTGTTAAGAATCTAGTACTTATTGGTATGAAATGGGAATCTAAAAATCAAGAATGGATAAACGATGATGAGGATGGAGTTGTAATCGCTAATGATTATTTGTTAGATAAGATTGGTTCAATTATTAAACAAGAAAATCTACAATCTGTTGAATCAAAAAGAAGCTGTATTAAACTATCAGCAATGTTTATTCAATTCACTAATGATTCAAGAATACTCAAGGTTTCAGAAATGATCATTTCCGCATTATACAACTTTACTGATTCTGAGTATTCTAAATCTGTTGAAGATGATGAATTGATCAAATTGAGTACGGAGGCTTTGGATCTCGTTAATTCAAAAATTGGAATTACGGAATATACTTCAATTTATTCCAAAATAAAGTCACAAGTTAATAATAGAAGAATGGAAAGAAAGGCAAAGAAGGCTCAATTGGCTGTTAACCAACCTGATATAGCTGCAAAACGAAAATTTAAAAAACATGAAAGATTCAGGGAGAAGAGAAAACATGAAAAGGATGAAAATGGATATTATAAACCAAAGAAAAAGAGAGTATTTTAATAGCGTATTTAATAGACGGATTAATGGTATATTATGGAATTGACAACTTGTTATTGTTGAGGGAGCATTTTTTTTTTATTTATTCGACAGACGGTTCAAGATCTATTTTAACTATGTTATCAACTTCTTCTTGTTTAATTTGTGATTGTTCTTGTACATGTTTTTGATCTTGTGCATGTTTTTGATCTTGTTCATGTTCATGTTCAATTATAACACTAGTATCTTGTTCAACACCTGGTGTTTCATCCCCGCCATCTTCTTTTCTAACTTTTTGCTTTTTGGTATCTTTCTTATCTTCACCATCTTCATTCGGGTGTTTTTTCAGATTATAAACTTCCATTTCTTTTTGATATCTAATTTTATCATCCTCATATAATTTAAAATAAGGTTTTTTATCTTCTTCAGTCAAATTTTTCCAATTTTCAGTCATATTTTTAGATAAATCATGAGGTATATGATCTGGATCAGATTTTAATCTTTCTTTTTCTTGTTCACAAAATATTAAGTATGCATTGGTGGGTCTTTTTGGCAAATCTGGGTCTCTTTTTGCCAAATTTGTATTCTTTGAGTCAGTAGATTTAGTTGGTCTTTTGGTTGCTTTTTTACCATTTCTGGACTTTACTATTGAATCATCTAACATTGCTGGAGTTGGAGGTCCCGCCATTTCTTCAAATGAGTTAAGTGAATCAGGTAATTGATTTACTCGAGTTTCTAATCTTTCCAATAATATAGTGTATTCTAATCTTAATCTTCGAATTGATGACTGAGTACGATTTAATGCTATTGTTGCAATTTCATTACTTTCTTCAATTTCTAAAACTCGTCTTTTCAATTCTCGACATTTTAATTTAAATCTATCTTCTAGAATAACCTGTTAGTAATAATGATGATAAAAGTGAATGAATTGGTTACTGACCTTCTGATTCTGGTATGTTATCTTTATTTTGTGTTTTCATTATTGGTAGTTTTTTGATTGTTGAACAGTGATGATGATGATTGATCTTTTTTTTTTTCAGTGATAAATATGAATAAAATTACCATGAGCTAGCTATTTGGTTAGATTTGTGTAAATATAATCAACTTAAACACACTACTGTTTCAATTGGACTATTCTCTTGAACCTCTTCAAAGAGTTGATGTTGAACTGTCTACAGATTTAAGTGAAAGTCATTTCATACATTAATTTTCAATTTTAAACAACTATTTTAAATTAACCAAATAACCGATTCCCATTTCCTTCGTCATAATATATCCTCAACCTCTCATTATAATAAGCCAGAATAAACATTTTGCTCATGTTCATTAAAATCAACAATTTGCTCTCTATTAACATCAACATTAAACTCAACCCTTTCAACATAATTAGCAATAAGATTAAAAACTCGTAATTCTAAATCAACCAATCTAATATCAGAATCATTCATCTCGTCATCATCATCAGTATTATCACAACCAACTTTATAACTTAAAGTTGTAAATTTTTTATAATTTAATTCAAAATTATATTCTCGAACTTTAACTTCATAATAACTAAATAATAATTTAAAATTATAACTCAATGTAGATCCAGCACCAACTGATTTAATTAGTGTCATTTGAATGCTTGCTAATTTATTAAGTAATGAACTATAATTATTCATAATTTCTAAATCATCAAATTTTAAAGTTTTATGAATATATTTTATATATGATAATCTACATTTAATTAATTTTAAATATTCTTTGAATAAGAACTTTAATTCATTTTGAACTGGGATGTTTATTAATTGAAGCATTGATAATTATGAAAAAGTGCAATGGCCATTAATTAATTAAAATATATATATTTGAAAAATTCTTGATTGGTTCCTAATACATTATAAGTTTAATTTATTAATTGTTTCAGAATATGCAATGAGATATGTAAGATTTGCTATTATTGCAAATTTGGACGTTTATTTTTAAACAAATCTGCATTAATTATCCCTGATATTTTATGTTTTCGTCAATTTGTTTCAGAGTATGCATGAGAAAATAAACAAACTAATATGGAAATACCAGTGAAATCTGATCTTAATAATAGTACACTTGTTTATTGCAAGTCAAAAAATACTAACAACCTCTCAGTTAATGATAAACCCAGAAATATCCATTTCGAAAGCTTTTAATCAATGATAATTTAAACAAATTGGTTATTTTCATGGTCAATTGCTGCAAAAAAAAAGACAAATCAGGTAATAATGCGGCTATTATATTGCCTAATCTGGGGTGGTTGCAGGGACAAGGAAATTCCGACGGGAGGCATGGTACATTTGAAAAATCAATTGATTGATTACACGTATTGAACAATTAAACACTACAATCAACAATTCACAATCACGTACACAAAAGTATAAATTGATTACTATATATACATTACATCTTGACAACTCAAGAATTAATATTACTCAACTACTTTTTATATATTACATTCTTTTTATTAACAAGTTATCAATTTTATTATTACTATTATTATTATTATTATTATTATTATTATTATTATCATGACTTCTGAAACAATTCCAAAGATTACTATCTGTGTATTTTGTGGTTCTTCATTTGGTAATCAAGAATCATTTAGTGATCAAGCTACTAAACTTGGAGAATTATTGGCTTCTAAACAATGGGGATTAGTTTATGGTGGTGGATCAACTGGTTTAATGGGAGCAGTTGCTCGTGGTTGTGCTACTAATAATGGATATGTTCATGGAATTATTCCAGAAGCTTTGATTTCAAGAGAAAGAACCGTTGAAAATTCAAACTTTAATGATAAATTAAAAGAATCAATTGATAATCATGATGGATCAACCCCAATTCCAGATTCTAAGGAATATGGTAAAACTACTTTAGTTAAAGATATGCATACTCGTAAAAAATTGATGGGACAAGAAGCAAATGCATTTGTTGCATTACCTGGTGGTTATGGAACTTTAGAAGAATTAATGGAAGTTGTAACTTGGCATCAATTAAATATTCATAATAAACCGATTGTTATATTTAATATTAATGGATTTTATGATAATTTTTTAAAATTTATTAAAGATTCAATTAATTCAGAATTTGTTAGTAGAAAAAATGGTGAAATTATTAAAATTGCTAATAGTGTTGAAGAAGTTTTTGAGGCTATTGAAAATTATAAAATACCAGAAGGTAGATTTAATTTAAAATGGGAACAAACGTAAGAAATGCGGTCACGATGCATATAGAGTAGGTAGGGAGGATGCTTATAGAGTGGGTAGGCAAGGATGCATCAAACTTAAACACAAAAATTGTAAATCTATAGTCTATAAATATATATATATATATATCAATGAGGATTATAACTACTACTTCCTTCTTCTTTTTCATCATCATCTTCAACATGAAATAAATCACTAAATTCATCTTGCGGTATTTCAACTTCAAATAAATAACCACTTGAAACATCATAAATCAATCCCCAAACTTCTATACTTGAATTTTTTAAAGCCATTGAAGCACTTGGATGTCTTTTCAAAGCTAATACACTAGATATAACATTTAATTCAGCCAATTTTTTAGCTTTTAATTTTGGATTATCATTATATTGATCTAATAATTTAACATTGGCAGCTCTAATATGTCTAATTGGATTTAACCAAAGATCTAAAACACCACCTATTTTCTTTTTACTTAATGACGCCCATATTCCACCACAATCAGTATGACCACAAACTATAATTTTTTTAACTTTTAAAACATCAATTGCAAATTGAATAACTCCTTGCGAACTAATATCATTTGAATTTATAATATTTGCAATATTGCGATGTACAAATATTTCACCAGGTAAACAAGCTAAACATTGATCACCTGCTCTTGAATCAGAACAACCGATCCACAAAGTATGAGGAGATTGACCTTTACCATTTAGTTCAAATATTTGATTACCATGATTATGTTTAATTGAATCAATATAATATTTATTATTATTGAGATAGTCTTGTAAATTTGAATCTTTAGATAAAGTAAATGGGAAATTTGTATGATTTGCAGCTGATCTAATTGGAGGTGTTAATTTTGTTTGTTCTTGAACATTTGGTATTTCATCTTTATTTAATAAATAATTTTCAATATTTTCTCTACCCATAATAAAATTTGAATTATTAAATAATCTTTTGGTAAGTATTGGATGTGATATGTAAGTAATTTTGGATAGTAGTTGTTTATTAAAAGAATTGAATGGAAACACGGCGAACAGAAATGATATAAATGAAATAAATGAAACAAAATGAATGAAATAAATGAAAAGTATAAAAGTAAGAAATTGTTGGGTATTCAAAACTATATATATATATATATAATTTGATAAATTTACGAGTGTTGATTTAACCTGAGGCTTTAGTTTTAATACGAAATTGGATTAAAGTCCGACAATGACCATGGCGGCACCAATGCCACCAATGCCACCAATGCCACCAATGCCACCAATACCACCACCAATGCCACCACCAGTGACACGCACCACTGGCACCAACATTAGTGTGGCATTAGGAATTAATACCATTTTAGTAATATTGAATTGATGTCACTAATATTATATATTACGAAATGTGTCTTGCATGAATAATTAAGTTACACAAACAGGGTAATAATCTTGATACCAATTAATCCGTCCAATTGTTGGGCCCGGATTAGTACGATATTTTATGATTTCTATTATTTACAGTTTATTATTCCGTCATTGATAACATGTAATATCATAAATACACTACTTTTTTTCTTTCTTACATAATCAATCTCATCTCTTCCATAATCCAATCTCATCTCTTCTTATCTCATCTTATGTCATCTCAAGAGTCACAGGAGTCAAAAGAGTCAAAAGAGTCAAAAGAGTCAAAAGAGTCAAAAGAGTCACATGATTAAGTAATTGGTAGCGTATCAGTGGTTTCTTTATTTGGTTAATTGGTTAAAGTATTGATTGCAAATTTTAGTTAATGCACTACACCAAACGCGTGTTACAATAATTTTATATATATATAAAAAAAAACCACCATTTGATTTGGCAACTTTATTTGTTTATTAAATGACTTCAACTAAACCTGATCATATATCAGATAATGAAGATCATATAAATCAAGGTCAACAAAATGGTGGTGGTTTATCTACAACCAGTAACTCAGAGGAAGATTTAAAAGAACTTATACAAAAACTGATTCAACCAAATTCCGCAAATCAAGAACAACACGAATTTAATTTACTAAGTAAAGATTTGAAACTTAATAGATTAAATAATTTGATTGAAAAATCTCAAATTTATTCAAAAATTATAGCTGATAATATTTTGCAGTCTTCATTACAGCAAAATAATAATAATAATGATAGTAATGATAGTAACAATAATAATAATAATTATATACCAAACGATGAAAAAGAAAATGTTGAACCTGATGGTGGTGATAATAAAAGGAGAAAGACAACTAAGAAGAAAAATAAGAAAGATAAAAAAGATAAAAAAGATAAGCAAGCCAAAAAAGCCAAAAAAGATATTACATCAATGTTATCTACCAATATTAGTTCGTCAACTAAATCAAAAAGAGATGAAATTGAACAAGCTCAAACTACAACTCATAGATTACAACCTATTTTAGTAACTGGAGGTACTCTAAAAAATTATCAATTGGAAGGTTTGGAATGGTTAGTTACTTTATATCAAAATGGTCTTAATGGTATACTTGCTGATGAAATGGGTTTAGGTAAAACATTACAATGTATTTCATTCATTGCATTTTTATTAGAAAATCAAATACATGGTCCTTTTTTAATTGTTGTTCCTTTAAGTACTTTATCTAATTGGTATAATGAATTTAAAAGATTTACTCCAAAGATTAAAGTTTTAAAATATACAGGAAATAAACAAGAAAGAGCTGAAATAAAATTAGATATAAGTACTTACGACGTTTTCATAACGTCCTATGAATTATCGATTAAAGATTTTAAAAAATTAGATACCATTAATTGGAAATATTTAATTGTAGATGAGGGTCATAGATTAAAAAATAGCCAATGTTTATTAATTAAAATTTTAAAGAAATTAGATTGTGTTAATAGATTACTTCTAACAGGTACTCCATTACAAAATAATCTAAATGAATTATGGTCATTATTAAATTTTATCCTTCCTGATATTTTTCACGATCTTGAATTATTTCAACAATGGTTTAATTTTGATGAATTAACAAACTTACAAAATGAAATAGAAACTGATGAAGAAACTAATAAAATCATTAAATTTAATATTCAAGAAACATTAATTAAAAATCTACATACAATTCTTAAACCATTCATATTAAGAAGATTGAAAAAAGATGTAATTAAAGACTTACCTCCAAAGAAAGAATATCTTATAACTATCCCATTAACCAAATTACAGAAAAAGATATATCTCGATGCAATTAATAAAAATTTAAGAAATGGATTAATTGAATGTTATTTAAAAGAATTTATTGAATATAATCATAAATCATTATTCAAAAATTTTGACATTGACAACTATTTAAAAAACAAGGACAATTTAAATAGTAAAAGAGTTGTTGATTCAAAATCAGATAAATCATATAAAGAAGTTGAATCAGATGACGATGATGAATTTGAAATAGAAAAATATAAACATGAATCAACAATTCCATCATATTCAAAAGCGTTGGAACAATTAAATACAATTCCAAAATCACAACAACCTCAATTTTTAATAAAATCAATACTTTCACATATTATTTCACATATTAATCATTTACATTTACAAGCTTTAAAATTAGTTCAATTGAGAAATATATGCAATTCACCTTATTTATATTATGAACCATTCATGCCTGATAAAAATTCAGATTCACAACTTTTCAAAATCCTAATTGAAAATTCAGCTAAATTTAAAGTCCTCAATCAAATACTACCAATAATTACAAAATCACATAAAGTATTAATTTTTTCTCAATTTACTCGTATTTTGGACTTGTTAGATGATTGGTTAAATTATGAAGGATTTAATATTTGTAGATTGGATGGATCAACAGCACAAACAACAAGAGAAGAACAAATTCAACTGTTCAACAATGACAACAAGTATAGGATATTTTTGTTATCTACTAGAGCAGGAGGGTTAGGTATAAATTTAACAGGAGCTGATACCGTTATTTTATTTGATAGTGATTGGAATCCTCAAATGGATTTACAAGCAATTGATAGAGTACATAGAATAGGACAAGATAAACCAGTTAAAATATTCAGATTTATAATTCGAAATTCAATTGAGGAGTTATTGATAAGTAAAAGTTCATCAAAAAGATTTCTTGAGAAATTAGTTATTCAAATGGGTGAATTTAAATTTAATAAATTGAAAAGTATAATTGGTAACACTGAAGATAATGCTGATGATTTGAATGTTAAAGAGTTACTCGAGTTGTCTAAGTATAATTTTAAGAATACAGAACAGGGAAAAGAGGAAGATGATGACCAGATTTTATTAGATGATGATGAAATTAATGAATTTCTTGATAGAAGTGTTGAAAATTATAAATCTATTGATGATTCAAAGTTTAAAAATTTGTCTATTTTTGAAACTGTTAATAATATGGATAAATAAGATGTTAACATAAAACGGTAGTTTTTGTTTATTGCCTATTACTACATTGTTTTGTAACATAATATTCTGCTTCTTTATCAAAGTTCTCTTGTCAGTAGCTCTTGCATCCTTACCTTTAATTATTTGATACATTGTCTTCTTGTAATTTTCCATCCTTACTATTCTGTTGCTGTTTTAACTAATTTAAAATTTGTAATCTAAAGCTTTGCTATATTATTTTTTGAACATTGTTGCATCCTGACCAGTTCAACATTTTCCCTCCAATGAATAGCATTATAAACAGCACCATAACTCCAAGTTAAATCTTCCGCACCTTGCATAAATCCAGTATATTTATTAAATTGTTCACTCATTCTACCTTTATCGGAATGGAACTTAACAACATTCAAATAAGAATCACCATATTCCAACAAAGCAGATATAACCTTATCGTACTCATTAGTATCATAACTAAACGCTCCCTCTCCCTCAACAATATTCTTATAAAAAGCAGCATTAGTTTCATCTATGATTATATCTTTCTTTTTTGTAATTAAGTTATATATCATCCTATAGATGAATTCAGCAGCTGTTGCAGTGCTTAAAAACCATGGATTTCCTTCACTTGTACCATATCCATCATAAATATCTTCAGGATACCTTCCAAGTGCGTTTCCAAGTTCAAATTCATGTAGTTTATTTATTGGATATATGGATTTGAAAGCCTGACTTAATAATCCTAATGTAGTCATTACTTTATTCTCATTTGCAATATTAAGGTCAGTATGTATTATAGCTAAGATCGAAGCAATATCCAATCCTGATCTATCACTCTTTGGATGTTCGTTGATGTATATACTATTTAAAAATCCAAAATCAGTTATGAATTGCTTCAATTCAAAATAAGCCAAATTCAACATTTCTTCAAACTTTGTATCATTGAATGCATGAGAATATTCTATTCCTAAACTCAATGAATTTAATTGCACCATAGCAGTAAAGAAATGAATTGAATTAATTTCTTCCCATAAATCAAATCCTTCAAATTTAAAATTTGACATAATATAAGATAAATCAGGTTTAATTATTTTATGATAAACAAAACTCGAGTTCAAACCATTGCCCATTTCTAATCCAGTCTGGTTCAAGTAAGTAAGATATTTCATAATTGATTGACTTCTTAATGCTGGTCCATCACGTTGTGGTCTTCCCCAATTATCATCGAATGAAGTTAAATCAACATTGAATTTAGGTTCTCCCAATCCATTCAAACTTGTAAAATTTCCTGATCTATTATTGATTCTCTGTAGTTGATATTGATTCCAAATGTACCATTCTATAATATTTTGAATTTCAAGGTCGGAATTAGTTTCGAGTTGGGTGATTAGGGTTTGGATTGTCAATGCACTGTCTCTGACCCATTCGTAATAATAATTTGGTGATTCAATTGATGGTGATGCTATTATTACTCCTTTTTTAAGTTTATCGCCGCAGCCTATATTTTTTAAAATTGAATTTATACATATTCGTTTTTGATTAATTAGCCAATCTTTAAATGAGTATTCAAATACTGATTGAAAGGAGAATACCGATGTTATTATAAATAGAATGTTGAGTATTTTCATTGTGGTGTGGTTGTCGGTTGGTTGACGGTTGCTAGTCGATGATAAGATAACAAATTTTACGAAATTGAAATCTCGATTTTATGTCATCATGTTATACTATCCACAGTATTGAATAGAGTTTTTATAAGAGTTACAATTAGAAAAGTGTTGTTGTTCTAGTGTTTCATAATTTAAAAAATAGTATTAAAAAGTATTATTATATATTCAAAGATGATGATTCTTATTCATATTTATTTGGAAAACTTATAATCAGTTTTGCTGTATTTCTTCTCATACCTAAACTTCTAATCAGTCTTCTTGAATTAAAAATTGGTCTTGCTTCACCATCTTTGATAGCTCTATTAAGTCTATTTAACCACCAATTTGCAAAACATAAACTAACTAATATAACAACAATTAAAACACCAAGTATACCGAAAAACCAAGCCAATGTTTCAGCATCCTGCCCTGGAACTTTAACATTCATACCAAATAAACCAGTAACTAAATTCAATGGAACTAACATAGTACCAATCAATGTAACTTTTGAAAACATTTCCAGAATTTTATTATTTGAATTAAATGATTCAACTTGTAATTGTGCAAGATAATTTGAATGTGATCTACTAAAGATTTTCTCATATGCTAATAAATTTTGAAACATTGTAATTATATGATCTTGAATATCACCGAGATATAAAGCAATATCTGCTCTTGGTCTAGCTGGATTATAATTTTGTTGTTGCCAATTTAAAGAATGTGGTTGAAATGAATTTTGTTGTTGAATATTAATTGATGAATTTTCAGGTGAAAATGTTTGTTGTTGTTGTTGTTGTTGTTGATTTTGTTGTTGATTTTGTTGTTGATTTTGATATCCTGCTGCTTCATCTTGACATCTTTTTGCAAACATTTTAATAACATCAGCTTTACCAGATAATAATCTCATTAATGTCATTACTTTTCTTCTTGAATCACCAATTCTTTGTAACATATTACTAAAATCCGTATCTCTAGCAACAAATACATCATCTTCAATTGCATCTGCTTCATATTCAATTGCATGAATTATAGGAGCAAAACCATCAGTTATATCATCAATTAATGCATAACATAACCAATCTGCAGTAACATCAACATAATCACGTAATTGTCTAACTCTTCTTCTTACATTTGCTGGATGACTAATTGGCGAAAAATGAAAACTTAAAATACCATCTCTAAATACAACAATGTAAACATTTATTGGTTCAAGATAATCTTCACTTTCTTTATCTGGTTCAAATGTATGAAAACATACAAAATAATAACTTCTAAATAATTCAACTTTTTCTCTTGTTTCTTGCATTCTAATATCTTCTGCAGTTAATGGATGAATACCAAAAGCTTTTGCAAGCATCTTCATTTCTGAATCTGTTGGACAAGTACAATCTAACCACCAAGTTTTTTCACCATTTTTAAATAATTCACGTACTGATTGATTTGGTGATATTAATGATTGAATATCTGGAGCATGTATAGTTTCTTCATTTTCTGAATGGAAAAATGAAAAACGATCAGGTAAAGTACCATTAGTACCATCAGAAATTCTTGCCCCACCAAATTTAACTTGTTCAACACTATCATCATTTATAGTCTTCATTTCAACATCATCTGATGAAGTAGTATCTTCAACAACTTTTTCCCTGGTGAAATTGCGAAGTATATTCTTTGGTGTGTATTTCATAGCTGCTGATGATCTATTACCAGTATGAATTGAAGCTGATGATGAATATTGTGGATATCCAAATTCATTAGTTTTATTTCTTGCTAGAAATTCTTGTTGCCTTTCAGTTTCTTCACGTTCTTCTCTTATAAATTCATCAATTTCATCAAAATCAATACCATTAATTCTAACATGTTCACGCAACATTGGAAAACAAACATCTTCTTCAGTTTCTTGTGAGGATCTTGATGCATGAGAATCAGCTTCTGAATCTATTGAACTTTTACTTAGTCTTCTTTCATGTGGTTGATTATTATTAGGTGGTTGTAAATTAATTTTTGAAGATTGTGAATCATTTGTCTTTGTTCTTGTCATTTCATCAATTGTACTTTTTCTACGTTTATTGAATATTGGAATTGGGAAAGTATTATTATCATCATTATCATAATTTAAATTAAAATCTTTCTTTAATGAACTCATATAAACTTTATTTTGTTGCATTTTCTGTAAATTTTGCAGTGCAATATATTTTTCATTATTAATACTAGATCTTCTTCTTGAATTTTTTCTCTTATCTGGTGGTAATTGGTTTAATGGTTGTGATTGTGAACGAGATTTAGTAGATGATGATTTTGATTCTTGTTGTTGTTGTTGTTGTTGTGATGTATTGCTTATTGGATCATATTCATCATCTGATATAGCACATGTATTATCTATTTGATGTCTATGATCATTTAAAACTTCATCAGTGTTTAAAGTACTTGGATGCGATTGATTATTTGATTCTATATCCGACATTGCTTATAATCATTGAGTATAAATTAAGGTATTTGAAATTTGACCTTGCCAAAACGTGTATTATATAAATTTACTTTTAAAAGCGTTGTAATTTGTAATAAATTAAAATCCTCTTGATAACATGAATTTACCAAAACTATAATACTTTTATATCATTTAATAATATATTGCTTCCTTTTATAAGTTGGCAGAATTCTATTATATAGTTATATTTGAATATAAGTGGATGATGCTTTCATGATGAAAAAAAAAAGAAAAAAAAAAAAAAATAAAAAAAAAAAAAAAAAAAAAAGAAAAAAATTCTGGAAATAATTTTTTGCATATAAATTTATCTGGTTGGTACACGACTAGTTAATATAAGAAATTTACGAGAATTGACACATAAATTGAGATTCTTATTTCAATTTCTTAGTTAACATAAATAAAGAGCCGTGGTTTTATGTTGAGGGTCAATAGTTCATGAGTGAGCCTGTAGAATATAAACAAGAGCCATATGACTAAGATTATCTAAAATAATAGAATACAATAAAGTAGAAGGAGCGAAATTGATAATATAATTATTTGCCTCATAGATTAAATTGTATTGTATAGTGTAATTTTCTATGAGACAATTTAGCGAAATGGCACGTTTATCATTATGCGACACTGAAACCTTATTTCTTGACATTACCAAAATCTATCGTAAATCACGTTCTAGATTAATACTACCAAGTAAGTACCTTCTACTTAACTCATTCCTATGTTTATATTATAATATACTGAGTCTTTAATATAATAAAACAGCTTAGTCCTTTTTAATTTAAAGTTCTTAGATTCTTCGTATATGCGGTATTAATTAATGGTTATGGTCATTGTCCAAATTTCAAAATAATTGGTCCGTAGTACCAATACTAACAAGAGATGAGTGAAAATAAAACAACTCAGTAAGTTAGTAAATTAATTAAAATACAATCTTAAGATACTCTCTATGTCACTTTAATGTGTTTATGCAATATTTGATAATTATTTGATAACAATTATGGTATAAAATTTTCTAGTTGAAATATTGGTGTCATAATTAACAAGAGAAGGGCGAAAATACCTCATTAAGATAGCCAGAAGTAGCAGTTACCTAGTTATATGGTCAATAGATACTCTACGGTGTATATCTTTATGTGTTATATTGTTATATTCATTTATCTATAATTCTATCTCTTGATAAAATTTTGATAGTACGATTTTTTTGATTTCTCGCCTGGTGAAAAATATTTTAATTTTCAAGATTGCAACAAATTGTGCCTATGAAATAGCGTAAATTTAACTACATTTGTACCTTTTGCATAAATTATTATGATGTTGTTACGATGTTTTACCAAAATACGATGTTGTTCAAATAGAACTAAAACTTTGCACTCAATTTTTTTATATCAAAAATTTTATCTTTCATCATCAGTACTTATAAAACAAATAGATAAAGAAGCAATTGAGAATAAAGATGACGTGACTCGGAATCAAAATATGCGGAGACTCGATGACAAATTTCAAGAGATAGATTTAATTGTATCCAAAGGATACTATACCGAACTAACAAAATTCAAAGATTCCAATAATTTGATCATTTATTCAATTAATAAATTAATGAGTAATTGTCCAATATTCATGAATTATAATTACGATTTAGAAGATCCTTACTTTCTAACTCGTGACAATTATTCATTTTCTACGGAATATTATAAATTCATAAATGAAAGAATACCCATCGCACAACAACTACTAGAAAATACAGACAACTCATTGGATATACTATCTTACAAGATTTGGATATATTATCATACGAACCAAGTAGACAAAATGGAAGAGTTATCACTGTACTTGACAAAACTAGATGAAGAATCACTAAATTATTACTTACAATCATTCATTTACAATTTCGATATTGAGAGGTTTAAAACATGGTATCATTACATTATACTAAACAGTTACTTAACATTATCCTCAAATTTTTTTAATTCATTAATCTACAATCTAATCCGGAAACATTGTCTATTTGACAACTTATTTTATTTTTTTCAATTATGGATTAATTCAACTCATGAAACACCTAATGTTAAAACAGTGTCTATGTTATATAAACAATTTTTCAAGTATGGTACAACTTTGGAGATCAAAGAATTTAGAAGAATATTGAAAAAATATGAGTATATTTATCACGATTTAATCAAATCAATTGAATTTCAAAATTATATAGTAGCAAGAGCTCCACTATCATTCAAGAAACAAATCAGTGATGAAGATAAAGAAATTATTCAACAGTTATGTACTACTGACGTTGAGGAAGCTTGTTATTCATGGTTGAATTTTATGAGTTCATATTCAAATTTAGAAAATATAAACTTCATATTGAAGATCTATAAGGAAAATTCAGGTAATGATAGTCTACCTAGTCGATACTTCAAGACATTAATTAAATATTATGAGAAACATGACTCGTTCATCCCCTTGTTGCAACTATTAGAAAAATCACACAATCAAATCAAATATCATCCATCATATTTGAAAATCATCTTAGGTACATTTATTTACTCATTTTCAAAATACAGTCCAATGTTAGTGGATAGAGTCAACCATCTTTTAGGCAGTTCAGTATTTCAATTAACTAAATTATCATCACAATTTTACCCATATCATTTAAAACAAAAAATGGATCCACTAAAATATGATCCAAATCAGTGGCAATCAATAACTTATAAACCAAACAATAATCCAATGAACGATCAAATTGAATATAGAGTAAATCACGGTTTCAATTCAATTATAAATCGTGGAGTCATGCCTGATTTTAAAATATTATTAGATACTTTTCGATTCACTAATTCATTAAATTATAGACTCAAAATTAAACAAATTCTTAATAGGACCAGATTATATAATTTGAAGAATAGAATGACTTTTGAAATTAAATCCATGATTCATCCAAGCTTAACAGAATCTGATTTATTGCATTTCTACAGCACAAATAAGGATAATTTGAACGATTCACATAAGTTTAATCTTGTTCGACTCATGATTGATCGTAGGATGTACAATGAATCAATCGAATTGATTGATTCCATTGATGAATCATATTTAAATTCAAAAAATGCGATGTTGAAATTCGTGTTGACGATTAGAGCACATTTGATAATTAATAATTTTGAATGCATTATATATACAATTGAGAATTTCAAGTTGGATAGGATATATATGAGTAATTATTTATTGAATCAGTCTATTTACCTCGAAAGCATTTTGTTTAATCGATTAAAAAATGACAAGTTGGAGAAAGATGAATTGCAATTGGGTAAGAGATCATTGTTGAAGCTTAGACTGTTTATTGGTGATGTTGAACATATATTAAAGAAGGATGAAGAGGAGGAAGTTCCAAATTTGATTAGTCGAACAATGAATGTTTTGAATGATTGGATTAAATGATATAAAATATAGATAAAATATATAATGATTAATGAAACTGGATCATATGAGCTCGATTGAGATCTAATGAAAAAATTGAATGAAAATGTCCAGTGGAATGTCTAAATATTCTAAATATTCATTATTTACTCGTTTTTACCTTCTCTGAAGTCGACTTTGATTGATATATTTGAGCAACAGGTCGTAAGTATAGGAGGATTTTTTAACCGTGTTCTAGACTTCAAATTGCATTAAATTCAACTAGTTTAGTATGTTGTGCTATCTTCTACTTTTGTATTTAGTAGATATCGTGTTTGTGAAATATCAGCTGCAAAAAAGTCAAAAGAATGCTTATCTTTTGATAATAATATCCTCCTTGTAAGTATATGTGGCAAACAACTCGATTGTCCGTTGAAGAATGTTTAAATTATCAACAACCATTGACTTCAAGGTTTTTCTGGCTTCACAAATTGAGTAGAGAATTAATTTAAGCTGAATCAGATATTGAAGACCTTTAGATTTGACACTTTAGTTCTTAGTGATCAACTCAAGCTCCATAAATGTTTTAACTCTAAGAGGATCTTTTTTTTGTTTATTATTGCAATCTTCTTCAAACCTGTCCCATGTACGAAAATTATATTTAATTTCAACAGTAGTAATAAATGAGGTAAAATCCAACTCTTGAATTGTCTATCATACAAAAAAAAAATTGATGTTTAAAACGTAAATTGCCAGAAATGATATCAAATAACTCTTTGGTAACTCATGTAATCCATTAATAGCTTGATCCCTTGCTTGGGTAATTGATTTTTATTTTCGGTGATTAATGAATTTAATTTAAAATTTCGCGTGGCAATTTTTAAATTAATCAGGTACCAAAAAAATTATCTCGTAATTCGCCCCAAATCTCGTATGAGCAACTCTTCTTTTAGATCCACCACAGTAAATACTTAAAATAAGTGAAGAAATGCGTTCAATAAATTTATTCTGCTTTACTATCTTGTCAGCTATTTAAATCATCTCTATCATGCTTCGTAGTGGGCGAATTGACTACATGCTAAATATTCGTTATCCGGGGTTTGAATTATCAGATATCTGCAAATGCTAGCTTCTGTTAAGATTCAATTGTATTGAATTGAGTAATGTACGAAGTTTATTCAAAGTTATCCCAGCCCTCATACTGATTTCTTACCCTAACTTATGTCGTTTCTTGCTAGCCTTAATTCTGATTGTAATCGTCATTATTGATTCTTTATTCTCTAACTCAATTCAAAAGTACTTCATAAGCAAAAAACTCATATATTAATTGTACTTCTGTTTGTCTCATCTAATTTGGAAGTTGATTTGTCTTTAATGTCTATAATAACTGCTGCGAAGTTCACTTCAGATTCTTGTGAGATGGTCTTCCAACAATCAGGCAGTTTATTGGTACTAAATTTCAGTATTCCCAGTAAATGTTAAGCGTCAAGACCTCTTTAACGCAGATTGACTGTCATTAACTTTTCCAACATAAAGAGAAGGATATCAATTTTTCATACAAGACAACGAGATGTAAAACAGGTAGACGATTTGGGTCTTGGGCAATTCTGAGATATACACATTCACATCGAGCTACAATTACGGCCAAATTGGGATGGCTTATACTTTATAATTAATTCACTGAGTGACATCATTTGAGTTTTCACTTCAAATGAGCACATAACTATGCTAACAAAAATCATAGTCACATAACTTAGTCTTCACTTAAGTTTCTAGCTAGAATGCAACTTTTTATAACACCTTAGTAACAGTTTATTCTGTTTATAATTTTCTAGCTGTCAACCCTGGACGTAAGTAATTGGTAGCGTGTTCAATTTTCTTAATGGCAAAATTTACAACGATAAAAAAAAGAAGTATAGAACCATAGAACCGTGAAAAATTATGCTAAAAAGGTATAGCTTGGGATTTCTAAAATCCTCGTTAAATATTCCTAAAGGTTTGGGTAGGACACCTATTCATAATAATTATCAAATTACAAGAACTTTCAAATCTTCAAGTATACAGTATTTTCAAAAATCAAAAGTTTTGCAGAATAAGGATGGGAATAAAGATAAAGATAAAGAAGATAGAAAAAAACAACAACAAGAAGATGATGAACAGGAGAAGATACGTCAAGAATTCAAAAAGAAACATCCAGATATTGATCCAAAAAATTTGAAAATTTTTAAAATTTCATTTCCTCAAATTGGTATATTAGTTGCATGGACATTATCAGGTATTTTATTATGGTATTCATTAATAAATAACGTTACTGAACAAAATGAATTATCAATGCAAGATTTCATAACAAATTATCTTGAAAGAGGTTTAGTTACAAAATTAACAGTTATTAATAAGTATGCCGTTCAAGCACAATTAATTCCCGGGGCTGCAAGTCATTCAACATATACTAATTCACAAGGTTCACCAGAAGTTGTATTTACAATAGGGTCAATAGCATATTTTGAAGATGAAATGGCACAAGTTCAAGATAGATTAGGAATACCTATTAATGAAAGAATTCCAATTTTATATGATGAAAAACACCTGATTTTAAGTTATGTAGTACCCATCTTACCAACTATTTTATTAATTGGTGGGTTATTTTATTTAACTACTAGAAGATTACCAACACAAGGTGGTGGAGCTGGTGGAGGTCCTGGTGGAATCTTCAAAATTGGTAAAAGTAAAGCAAAATTATTTAATCAAGAAAATGATGTTAAAATTAAATTTAAAGATGTTGCAGGATGTCAAGAATCAAAGGAAGAAATTATGGAATTTGTTAAATTTTTACAAGATCCACAAAAATATGAAAAATTGGGTGCAAAAATTCCAAGAGGTGCAATTTTATCAGGTCCACCAGGTACAGGTAAAACTTTATTAGCAAAAGCAACTGCTGGTGAAGCTGGAGTACCATTTTTATCAGTTTCTGGTTCTGAATTTGTGGAAATGTTTGTTGGTGTTGGTGCGTCAAGAGTTCGTGATTTATTTAAAACTGCAAGAGAAATGGCACCATCAATTATATTTGTTGATGAAATTGATGCAATTGGTAAAGAAAGAGGTAATGGTAGAGTTGGAGGTAATGATGAAAGAGAAAATACTTTAAATCAATTATTGGTTGAAATGGATGGTTTTGATACTACTGATCATGTTGTTGTATTGGCAGGTACAAATAGACCTGATATTTTAGATAAAGCATTGTTAAGACCTGGTAGATTTGACAGACATATTTCAATTGATATTCCTGATGTTGAAGGTAGAAAAGAAATTTTTAAAGTTCATTTAACTAAATTAAAATTGAAATCAATAGAAGATATTGATATTAAACAAAAAGATGTTGATTTTGCAAAATTTCAAGATTTGAAAAATAATGCTATTGATCAATTAGCTGGTAGATTATCAGCATTAACTCCCGGGTTTGCAGGTGCTGATATTGCAAATTGTTGTAATGAAGGTGCTTTAATTGCTGCAAGAGAAGATGCAAAAGCTGTAGAAATTCATCATTTTGAACAAGCAATTGAAAGAGTTATTGCAGGTTTAGAAAAGAAATCAAAAATTTTATCTCCAACCGAAAAGAAAACCGTTGCTTATCATGAAGCTGGACATGCAATCTGTGGTTGGTTTTTAGAGTATGCTGATCCGTTAGTTAAAGTTTCAATTATTCCAAGAGGTCAAGGAGCTTTAGGTTATGCGCAGTATTTACCAAAAGATCAATATTTAGTTTCTCAAGAACAATTTAAACATAGAATGATTATGACTCTTGGTGGTAGAGTTAGTGAAGAATTACATTTTGATACTATAACAAGTGGTGCAAGTGATGATTTTAAAAAAATTACATTAATGGCTCAACAAATGGTTTTAAAATTAGGTATGTCTAATAAATTGGGCCAAATTTGTTATGAATCAGGTGGTGATGGTGGTTTTAAAGTACATAATAATTATTCAGAATCTACTGCAACTATAATTGATGAAGAAATCAAAAAACTTATAGATGAAGCTCATGAAGAATGTAGAAAATTGTTAAGTTCAAAACTTGATTTAGTTGAAAAAGTTGCACAAGAATTATTTAAAAAAGAGGTTTTAACAAGAGAAGATATGATTAGAATATGTGGTGAAAGACCATTTTTGGAAAGAAATGATGCTTTTGATAAGTATATAAAAGGCAAAGATGCATTTAAAGGTAAACCAAAACCAAAAACTGATGAAGGTGAACCTGAAATGGCATAATTGTAAATAGTTTTATATTTTAAAATAGATATAATATAATTGTAAATATTATAAATAAATGGAAGACTATTTTAATAATGAAACTAGTTACAGTGCTCTTGTAAGCCAATTCGAAATCTTTAGGCAGTTGCAAGCTTTGTAGGTCAATGGTTGGAAAATCCGCCTACCAATTAAATTTAATCAGCAAATAACCGTTTCTTTCATTGAAAGTTTCATTTTAATTTTGAAACCATACCAATTGGAACACTTATTTTGACTCATCGTCGATAATAAAACTATCATTTATTCTTGAATCGTCATCCTCATCAAATGTTTCATTAGTATCCCTTGATTTGATTTCATTTGTGTCTCTTGATTTCGTTACATTTGTTTCTCTTGGTTTCGGTCTATGACCAGTCATTAAATGTTTTTTATACATTTTCGGATCGTGAGTAGTAAACTTACAATTTCGAAATATACATGAAAGTGAATGCTTAACAACATAATCATCATACAACATAGTATCATCATCTGAGCCCAAACTAAAAGAATCATCTTTATCGATGTTTGTATAATGATCTTTTTTATACCTGTTACCTTTGTTTAAAGCTTTAATAATCCTTCTCGACTCATCTTCCTCTCTATTTGAATCAACAAATTTAGCAGTATCACCTTGACTATCATATAGACTATCACTAATTGGTGTTTCATTTTCGCTTTGATCTGAATCAACAATATTCCATAAACCACCTTCCTCATCATCACTCAATTCCTCTAAATGGCCATTATTAGTTATTACTTCACCAGTTAGTATATTTATTTCATCACTTTGTTTTGAATCATCAATTTTCGAATATTTATCAAGTATTGACTTCCACTCATTTTGAAATCTTCTCAGATTCGATTTCTTTATCTCCCTTAATTTAGCTTTACGTTTATCACCTTCTAAATTATCCAACCGTTTCAATTCGTTTTGTCTTGCATAATAATATTCATCATCATCTTCATTGGATGATATTTTAATCAGGCCTTGCGAATCATCCATAAATAAACAAATGAAAAAAAAAATAATATACTAGACCAGATTTAAATGTAAAAAGATAACGATTATATATATTTCCGAAATTAATAAATATAATATTAGCATCAAACACTAGCTCGAGGTCTTTGTTTTTATAAATTCATCCCAACAAGTTTCACAAATTTTTAAAAATTTCTTCTTTTCAACATTTATCCAATCTTCTTGTTGTTCACTATCTTTAGTTTCTGTAGAATTAATACTTGATAAAGGAGATTTACCGTTCCCACTACTTGTTGTAGAACTTCCATTACTTCCATTACTTCCATTATCACTCAAATCATTTTTCTCAAATATTTTAAAATTAAATATATTTTCATTCATAAAATTTATACTTCCAAAAATTTCATTCTTCTTAGGATTTAAATTTACTGGTAAATAATGTGGTATAGGATAAGGATATGGTAATTGTACTGGAAGTCTTTGAGGTGGTGTTGGTTGTGATGGTTTTGGTGGTTGAGGTAATTGTGTCGATGCTGATTTCATTCTTGATTGAGCTGTTAATGGTTGAGCATTTGGTGGTGCTGCTTTTTGAACTTCTCCTGCAAAAACATCAGTAACAGGATTTGAATTTGCAAGTAAACTATGAATTTCTTTATACGAACTATTTGTAGATTTAGCTTTTCTTGGTAAATTAGTATTCGCATTAATATTCACATTTGAATTAATTATTTTCTTTGTTGGTTTTAAAGTTTGATATGTAATTTGTGCTGATGGTAAAGAAGCCCTCGATAGTGAATTAGAAATTGGAGCAGGTGCAGGCGGTGGTAATTTCATTTGTTGGATTGGTGCAGAATTAATCATAGGATTTGGTTTTGAATTAGTTGATATATTTAATGGTTGTGGTATTTTATCTCTTTCCAATCTTCTCCTTTTTAATCTATTCAAATCAGCATCATCAGAAGCATAAACTTTCAATGAGTTTATACGTGAATTTGATGTAGTATTAGGGTTATAATTTTGGGGTTGTGGTGGAATATAATGTGTTTGCATTTGAGAAAGTGGTGGAAGTTGTTGAATTAATTGTTGTTGTTGTTTTTGTCGTTCATTTTCCTTTTCCAATTGAACTTTTAAATTATTTAGATCCTTTTGCATATTTAATAGACCTTCTTGATCCACATCTTTACCATGATTTCTAATATTTATTAAATATTTTTGTTGTTGTTCAATTTTTTGTGATATTTTAACAGTAGTTTTCATTTCATCAGATACTAAAGGTGGTAAACCTGGTGAAACAATACGTAAAGCTAAATCAGCATTTGAAGTACCATTTAAATTTAATTGTTGTGGTTTATTATGACGTTTTAATGGTGGTGGTTGGATATCTATATTTGAAAGAGAATGTTTTCTTGATATATTTGAAGTAGTTGATGTTATTGAATTTGGTAATGATGGTGGTGGTGATATTTGTGAAGTTATAGATTGAATTGAAGGTAAATCAATTTTAGACATATGAAGATAAACTTGGAACTAGGGATTAAAAATTGATTTGAATGGATTTGATTACTAAACTTTGTGATGGATATTTATAGTTTATTCGTTTATTTTGATATTCTCTTTTTAAATTAATTATAAACGATATAAAATTCAAATATGAAACAAAGGAATATAATAATTAAATTTTTGTTATTTCAACTTTTGGTTCAAGAATTTAATAAATTTATTTTTTTTTATTTTTTTTTTTTTTTTTCTTTATTTTTTTATTTTTTTGAGTTTTGAATATTTATATATTATACACTACTAATATTTACACGATCAATACGTGAATACCGTCTATTTTAATATTGTATGGACTTGAATTAAAGAAAGTAGCAATCTTATCGATAGTTTGTACGTTGAAATCTAGATCTCCAAGTTGGAATATTGTCAAAATGGTTGCCAACTCAACAATTAGAAAAAATTTAACGTATGTATGCATGTCAAGTTTAATTTTTAATTACTAGATTCGTTTATTACTGTGTTTCAAGCTTCTTAGACCGCTAAACAAAGAACAAAAACAAATTGAGGTATATTGACTAATTGATCTATATAATTGAAAGGAGTTATATGTATGTGTATCTATGTTTATCTTTGCATTTGATTTTGAATTTAAGTTCATATGTAGTGGTGCATATATTACAATTATTACATAATATTGTTTCAGAAATTTTATGGGTGACGAATGATTCATAAACAATTTAAATTTAACTCAACGACAAGAGTTAATAACAATTAAAGCTTTGTATGACTCTACTCGATAAATTATATTGTTACAATCATGCTTTTGATGTTTTAGATTAATTTTATTGTAATTTAAACTTTTAAATGACTAAATTTAAACAATAGAATTCGTTGATAATTACCTATAAGCAGATCCACGATATTTATTAATAAATTTGGAGCTTGAATAAATAAAATTAGACTGAAGTAGATAAAATTCCAACTTAAAACAGTTGTATATATATATAAAATTCCTCTAGAATTATAAAAATAGAGTGTTGTAAAGTACAGTTATACATTTCCTTGTATTATGTACCTTAAAACTTAAAACTTAAAACTTAAAACTTAAAACTTAAAACTTACAATGCATTATTGTTAAGTTAGACTTAGAGTTAATTTTTAACATGATTTTTAATATTATTGAATCCTGTATATATAAATGAATCTTATTATTATATGTACGGCGTGTTAATAATCTCCAATTATTTATTATCAACATATTTGAAATTCTCGATTAAACTTAAACTGAACGAACGTCAACTGATGGGATGGAGATTTTAATGAGGACAATCATTTTTAGCTTTCTTTTTGGTTAACTTATCAAGCTATGTTTATTTATTCAAATAGCCTGTAAATATCAGCAAGAGCTCTATTTTAAATAGTAGCCGTATTTCTCATAGTTCCATCCGCCTAATCTCGCGTAACATTCCAATTGTTAATTTTGTGGTTATTATTTTAACATGGTCGTCCCTTATTTGTTAATTTTTACATTTAATATCACTTATAATCAATTGTACATATAGTATTTTTTGTATAATTTATATCTCGTAATAAAAATATTTGTTATCTTAAACCTTAACTAGATTATTGTTATACTTTACAATTGTTTATTTAAATTTATATATAATTCAAACTATAGACTAAATTGTTTAAGCAGTATATTGTTCCCAACCTTTTGGTCTTTTAAAATTATTAACAGTATAATATTTAGTTGTACAACTATAACCTCTCCATGTGAAATCTTTATCTGGATTACAATTACAATTTCTACTCAATCTTGTTTCTTTATTAACTGGACAATTTGTAAAAGGAACATGGAAATATCCAACATCTTCAAAAAAATGAACTTTTTCTCTTGGTAAAAATAAAGCAGCTGCAATTGAATGAACTGGTGCATCACCCCATCTTTCGTAAAAGAATCCACCAGCTTTATCTAAATATTCAAAATATTTTTGATATCCTTCTGATCTCCAAAAATTTAAACTTGCAATTTCAAAATTTGACCAGAAATGACATCCATTATATGTTTGACCTTTATCATCTGAAATCCAATCTAATAAATTATTTTGAGCTAAATATTTTGGATTTGCTTCAATAAATTCTTTTGTAGTTTGCCATAAAGTTGGAATTGTTTCTTTATATTCTGGTAATGAAATTGTAAAACTATATTCTTTACCATTATCTTTCATCCATTTGAAAATATCATAATTTACATCACAGTAAATTTTAATATCTGGTTCAACTCTCCAATAATATTCATATTCTTTTAAAATTTCCTGTCTCCAAAAGAAACCACTTTCAAATCTACACATATGTCTATAAGATTCTGAATGTCCATAAATAATCTTCTTTCTAGTCATTTCTTCTCTAACTAATGCCGCTTTTTCTTGATCAATCCACGCAGGATATGACCAATGTTCTTTTGGAATCAAACCAAATTTAGCTTTACCTGAAACTAATGCACTAACAGTATCTTTAAATTCTTGATTAAATTCTTCTTCATTAAGAAAAACCCAATCATAATGATAATTTTTATTAAATCTATCTTCAACTTGTCTAATTGATTCAGCTAATGAAAATAAATCTGAATTTCTTGCCAATGAAACAAATGTAGCTTTAACTTTATCTGTTGCAACATTATAATTATCTGAAATATCAATTTGAGGAATTGGTTGCGGTTGGCCATCTACAGAATATGCTTTTGGCAATGGACCTCTTTGTTTACCACCTTGAACTATGTTTTCACCTTGATTTATAGGTTGTCGATCTAGAGTTTCTGGTTGAGTTTGTTGTTGTGAAGGAGGTTTAACATTTGTAGTTGAATCTTTTTGAATATTTGTTGGTGGTTCAAATGATGACCCTCTAGTTAATATATAACCACATCCAATTAAAATTAAAGCAAATATTCCAAATCTAATTAATCTGGCATTAGATCTAGTTGAAGCCATGGTAAAGATTAATTGATTAAAATATCTAAATGTATCAAAATTGGGAATTAAATAAAAATATTTCGTTCAATTCAGAGGTCGAAAAAAAAAAAAAAAAAAAAAATTTAACGTGTCTTCAAAAACAAAAAAAGAAGAAAAGACGAGTCTAAAATACATAAGGAGGCGTTTCATTATTAAGTATATAAATAGATCGATATATCCAGTATGAAATTGGTTTTAGTTCTATTTGTTTTTCGAATTGGATAATGAACGAATGACTTCCGGGTTGGGCTTTACTCTCAAAGTATTCAACGTTTGATATCTGACCATACCCTCAGTTCAAAATTTTAGGTGAAATGTAACATTTTCTTGTGCTTTTTCTAACCATAAGGTGTTGTATTGCAACAAAACTATTTATAGTATAACTATAGTATTCTATGCATGAATTCATAAATTTGGAATTAAATTTTTCTTTACTTCTTTAACCAATTACGGTAAATCATAATGGATTCAAATGTGTTGAAGACCCTTTACATCTGGATAGGAAATTTTCACTAGCGTATCCTTAAACTAAATAGGATTTAACCTTTGATATCCGTTTCTAATTTTGTATTTGTTTTATTTACGTTGTTCTCGACCCATAAGCCAATAAGCTTAGTACGAGGTCGCCTAAAAATGATCGCGAGAAATTATATTGTCGCGCTAAGTTATAGCTATATAAAATGCGTATTCTTGAAGGTAATTCTGAAACAAATTTACTTATATGCAGTTTCGCCATAGTTAATCTTAAAATTTAAATCGTCAATAACTCTCTCAATATTCTAGCTACTAACCTCTAACTTTTTTCCTCGAATATTCGATTATTCTATAATAAGCTGATGCTAGTATCCTTGGAGGAAATATAATTTTGATCATTTTATTCTTCATTTAAATAATGTTAAAAAACGCTATTTTACAAGATATCGAACACTTGGACCTCATTTATTAACTTCTTATACCGCTGACCCGGTTTATTTGATGCCCAAAAAATTTTGTATAATGTTTTCAGGACGCAAAATTTGCAAAAATTTCATACCACTTCTGAAAAATTACTTTTCCATTTTGAATATCTTAACACTACAAAAATTAAACCACATCAGAATGGGAGATCACAAATCTTGTTACTTTTATTGTACTATAATCCCGATAGTCATTGTGGAGTTGAATTCTTCTTAAGGTCAAATTACTCAATTTTCCCCATACTTAAGAGGAAATTTTGAAATTTGTCAATTTTAGTTCATGTCATCTAGAAACAAGTTCAGCTCTTTAGTTTGAGATATTATATGTATAATCCACTATTTAATTGAAAGTCATGGCCGTAAATTAAATGTACCTTGTCTCAGTTTTAGCAAATTTTTTGTATTGTGAAAAAAGCCCAAAATGACAACTCAAAACGAAGATACTTGGAATCAAAAGCTCAAAGTATTTTGAGAATATAATTCAAGGCTCCTGATTTCATATAAATGGTATTTATTTTGAGAAAATGTGCTGTTTATGACTTATAGGCCAAACAGTTAGTACAAGGTCGTCTCAAATCTAGCGCGACAAATTATTTTGTCACAACGAGTCATCTATACTCCAAAATGAATCTATGTAGTATAATAAAAACAGATAGATACAAGTTTACCTCCTATTCTTTAGGTATATTTAAGCAATATTAAGACTCATATCTTTTAATGTGGCGATTGTATAATTGTAATTAAAAACTTTATACTTTTGAACAGCAACATATTTGGTAGCGACGTTCACCATACATTATATTTAAAATCAGATTATAATATACTAACAAACGAGTTCATTGATCTAATCACTATGTTGGTGTCTCCGTAATTCATTTTATTCAATAATTGGAGCTTAGATGCATTTGAAACTAAAGAGAAAAATAGCCAATGGGCTCATAATGGCTCTCCACACTATATTCAAAACTTTATCCAGGAAAGTAATTGATTCCGGTTTAATAACATTTGTTGCGTATTTGAATCTTTATTCAATTATAATATTTCAAGCTCAGATCTCAACGTTCGACTCACTGCAATATTCAGTAACTTAATACTATGAGCTTCTGAGTTAAGATCATAAATTCTCGTTAAATTGCAATTAGAAACACCAGATGCTAAATTGCTGAAATCTATTGACTATTGTTTCTCTTACACTAAAATTCAATTGGCTCATTGGCTATCAATGGAATCGGATCACAGTTTCTAGCTTTTGAATGTTTATTACGCACATTGTATTAAAAAATAAACACCTAAATATATCTTAAAAATCTAAAGGTTATAAACAAAGAGTGGGGAATAAATAAGCACTATAGATTCGATTACAATATGTTTCAGCTCTCGTGGTCAAGCAGTACGTATGAAACTGAAACGATGGTCGTCTACAACTATGTTGATTGATAGAAGTTAAAAATGTAAATTAGCTCATTTGGGTGCAAACCATTTCAAATTTACTTTGGTTGACATTTCTAACTCCTTAACTGTAACCGATTATAAACTAAACCCTATAATTTTCGGTATTTGTTTGGGAATTTTTATCTTATTGTTTTGAAAACGATTTCAATCATTTTATCGTTGTTCTTTCTATTTCAGGCAAGTGTTCCGGAAATTTTTTAGATCCAAATTAGCTATTGTTCCCCACCAAAATTTAAGGAATGAAAAATATACTTAAATAAGCTTAGATTTCCCATGTACATTATTTCAAACTTCATCAATTGATTTATCGTTATGACTTCATCCAAAGATTTTGATGTTGAATCTGTATTATCACAATTAACTTTAGACGAAAAAATTTCATTAATTGCTGGTATTGATTTTTGGCATACTGCTGCCGTACCAAGATTAGATATTCCAAGTTTAAGATTTAGTGATGGTCCAAATGGATTAAGAGGTACTCGTTTTTTCAATTCTGTTCCTGCTGCTTGTCTTCCTTGTGGTACAGGTTTAGCTGCTACTTGGGATAAAGATATTTTATATCAAGCTGGTGAATTAATGGCTACTGAAGCTTATTCAAAAGGTGTACATGTTATATTAGGTCCAACTATGAATATTCAACGTGGCCCATTAGGAGGTAGAGGTTTTGAATCATTTTCTGAAGATTCTTATTTAGCTGGTAAAGCTGCTGCTTCAATTATAAAAGGTATTGAAAGTAAAGGAATTGCATCAACTCCTAAGCATTTTGTTTGTAATGATTTAGAACATGAAAGAGAATCAAGTAATACTGTAGTTACTCCACGTGCTTTGAATGAAATTTATTTAGAACCATTTAGAATTGCAATGGAAGAAGGTAAACCAACTTGTTTAATGACTGCTTATAATAAAGTCAATGGTGTTCATGTATCACAAGATGGAACATTATTGAACGATAAAGTTAGAGATGAATGGGGTTGGAATGGTTGTATTATGTCTGATTGGTATGGTACATATACTTCAAAAGAAGCAATTGAAGGTGGATTAGATATTGAAATGCCTGGTCCAACTGCATTTAGAAATTATAGAGAAATTGGTCATATGATTAGAACCAGAGAATTACATATCAATGATTTAAATGATCGTGTTAGAAATGTATTAAATTTAGTTAAACATGCAAAGAAAACAGGTATACCTGAAAATGGAGAAGAAAGTACAAAAAATAATACAAAAGAAACTTCCGAATTTCTTAGAAAATTAGCTTCAGATACTGTTGTCTTATTAAAAAATAAAAATGAATTATTACCACTTAAAAAAAGTGAAAAAATTGCAGTTATTGGTCCAAATGCTAAAGTTGCATCTTATTGTGGTGGTGGTTCAGCTGCTTTAAATGCTTATTATACTACAACTCCATTCGATTCAATTTCAAAAAAATTAGATTATAGACCAGATTATTCAGTCGGTTGTTATTCTCATAAATATTTACCAGGAGCAGGAGAACAAGTTAAAAATGGTGACTCTACTGGATTCGATATGAAATTTTATTTAGAACCACCAACAGAATCAAAAAGAACTTTAATTGATCAATATTCAATTTCATTATCTTCACATCATTTAGTTGATTATTATAATGATAAATTACCAAAGGATAGATTATTTTACATTGATTTTGAAGCTTATTTCACACCCGAAGAATCTGGAGAATATGAATTTGGTTTGGCTGTAGTTGGAACTGCTCAATTATTTGTCAATGATAAATTGGTAGTTGACAATAAGTCTAAACAAACTAAAGGTACAAGTTTTTTCAATTGTGGTACTATTGAAGAAAGAGGAACAATAGATTTGAAACAAGGAAAAAAGTATAAAGTTCGAGTTGAATTTGGTTCCGCTCCAACTTATACATTATATGAAAAAGGTGGTGAATATTTTGGTGGTGGTATTAGAATTGGTTTAGCTAAAGTGATAAATGAAGAAGAAGAAATTAAAAAATCTGTTGAATTAGCAAAATCTAATGATAAAGTTATTTTATGTATTGGTCTTAATGGTGATTTTGAAAGTGAAAGTTTCGATAGATCACATATGAAATTAGAAGGATTACAAGATAAATTAGTTGAAGAAGTTTTGAAAGCTAATCCAAATACAATTATAGTTAATCAATCAGGTACTCCAGTAGAATTTCCATGGTTAAATGAAGCTAATGGTTTGATTCATGCATGGTATGGTGGAAATGAAGGTGGTAATGCAATTGCTGATGTTATATTTGGTGATGCTAATCCAAATGGTAAATTATCATTAACTTTCCCAAAGAAATTACAAGATACACCTACATATTTGAACTTTAGAACCGAAAAGGGAAGAGTTTTATATGGTGAAGATATATTTGTTGGTTATAAATATTATGAGAAAATGGAAAGAGATGTTGCATTCCCATTTGGTTTTGGTTTATCTTACACAAAATTTGAAATTAAAAATTTAAAAGTTACAAGTTCGGAATCAGAATTGTCAGTATCTGTTAATGTAGAGAATGTTGGTAAAGTAGATGGTGCTGAAGTTGTTCAAGTTTATATATCAAATGATAATGGAGATGAAAATGTAATTAGACCAATTAAAGAATTAAAAGGATTTGAAAAAGTTTACTTAAAAAGTGGTGAAAAGAAAACTATTGATTTGAAATTAAGAGTTAAAGATTCAGTTGCATTTTTCGATGAATATGAAAATAAATGGTCTGTTGAAGCTGGTGAATACCATGTTTTAGTTGGTGATTCTTCAGATAATATCACATTAAAAGAATCATTTAATGTTGAGAAAAGTTATTTATGGTAAGTGTTTATTAAGTCTATGTATAATTTTCCCATTCTTCTGGTTTTGTTAAACCCATTTTCTCATAAAATCTTCTACCACATGAATAACCTCTAAATGTAAAATCATCATTTGGTTTACAATGACATTTATGTTGATATCTATATTCGGGATTTAATGGGCATTGAGTATAAACACCATGTCTATAACCTACATCTTCAAAATAATGAATTTTATCCTTTGGTAAAAATAAAGAAGCTGCAATTGAATGAATTGGTGCATCACCCCATCTTTCATAAAAAAATCCACCTGTTTTGTCTAAAAATTCAAAATAATCTTGATAAGCTTTTGATCTCCAAAATTTTAAACTTGCAATTTCAAAATTTGACCAAAAATGACATAAATTATAAGTTTTACCTTTATCATTACTTATAAAATCCATAAAATTATTTTCAGCAATATATTCAGGATGTAAATCGATAAATTTCTTGGTTTGCTCCCATAATGTAGGAATTGTTTTATCAAATTCATGAATTGAAATTGTAAAACCATATACTTTATTATTATCTTCCATATATTTAAATAAATCATAATTTAAATCACAATGAATATCTGTATCTGGTTCAACTCTCCAATACCAATCATAATCTTCTAATAATGGATTTCGCCAAAAAAATCCACTTTCAAATCTACACATATGACGATAACTTTCTAAATCTCCATAAATTATACCTGCTGCTTTCATTTTTTTTCTAGATTCTTCTGCTTTTTGTTGATCAATCCATTCGGGATATGACCAATGCTCTTTGGGTATAGTACCATATTTAGTTTTACCTGAAACTATAGCACTTGTTAAATCTTTAAATTCTTGAGTAAATTCTTTATCATTAAAGAAAATCCAATCATAATTAAACTTATGATTAAATCTATCTTCGACGGATCTAATAGATTTTATTAAACTGAATAATTCTTCATTACGAGCTAATGTAACAAATGTAGCTTTAACTTTGGAATTTTTGCTAGTTTCTTTTTCCTTTGGGTTTTCTGGTTCAAATTGAGATTGTTGCATTTTATCATGACTTTCCTGAATTTGAAATTTTTGACTTTGTTTATATGAATCTTCAATTTTTTCTTGATTTGGATCTAATAAATTTTCCTCTTTTTCAATCTTAAGTTCTTCTGGTACTTTGATTGTGTCTTTCGTTGATGAATCTTGTGAATTAGATTGTAAAGATTGACTTACATAATCATTTGATCTATGAGTTAAAACATATATAATGACCAATGTAAGAACTATAGCTAAATATTTTAGATATGGTTGTCTTGAATTTAATATAGCAAAAGGTTTCATGATAAACAAGACCCTTTGAATATAAAAAGATGCAACTTAATTAAATTGTTTGAAGAATTTTAAATTTAGATTTAAATATTGCATAATTTTTTCGTAGGGCGTGTTTAATGTTGATTTCAATTTTTAACAATTCTTAATTAATATTGTAAATACTTTATATGATGAGTAGAGGGAATTCATTGTGATGGTTAATCTCTTCTTATGTCGAAGTGTTACATCATCGTTGGATGACCTTCTACCTTTTCTTGGTCAGATCCTTAAATCGAATTGTGGCACAAAATCAAGACTGTTAAAAATAATAGAAAAAGCTTGTAGTAAAAAAAAAATAAGCTTTTATTAATCTAGATAATACCCTTAGATACCCTTGATAGAATTGATTCAAGTAAATATAAGCTGTTGTAGTATCTGGTTGTTGATAATTCATTAATTGTCGGAATCTAGGGGTTCTTATTTTATGTAAGTTACTTAGATTTTGTAACCTTCTATTATCAAACTAGACACGCATGTTGTAACATAAGTTTGCAGCTAAATATAATAGCAGCAGGTGTAAAAAACAAGTTGTTTCACGTCAGATCTGGCCGACAGCCAAAAGCGAGTTATATAAAAAATGACCACTGATACTAGTTTTCAATCACTCCATCTTTATCAGGTTGTAGAAGTTAATAGTCAAAGTTAGACCTACTTATTACCTTATTTTAAGTAGAGTAAAAAATCATTGCTCTTTTGCCGTTTAATTTAAATATTAACTTGTTTAAGCTCAAAATTTGGCCAAAATGTGAAAAAATTCAAAACTCACGAAAACTCTCTTAAACAGCTAGAACATAATTGAAATAGATAGATACACACCATAAGACACCACTCTTTCAATCCTATACTATTTCATTCAACATTGGCATCAAAATGCCCAAAAATTAATTGTATCACGTGGTGAAAAATTAAAGCTCATGACGCGAAAAAAAATTACCAATTCGTACTATCGATCTCGATGGTACATTTGTCAAATCTAACAATACAGAGAAGATTAGCATTGTCCTTGCATAAAGATGACACGCTTTACAAAGAGATTTACAGTTTTTTTTTGCAACCATGACAAAGATATCATTAGACAAGTTTCAAATCAGTAGCAGAAATATACTTTAAGTTATTCTTTGTTTCTATCATAATTTTTCCAGGTTCGAACTGGTTAATAAATATGTATTTACACTATAGACAAATTTTAAACTACATCACTAATAATTCTAGCAGCTTCTTTATAAGTCTTTAATAATTCTAAACATTTTTCTCTTTCAGCTTGAATATTTTCATCTTCTTTTAATAATTCATCAAATAATGATTCATTATATAATTTAACAACTAATCTATTTTGAATATTTTGTTTTACATGATTAACCAATAAACACATAATTGATTTTGGAATTTGATCTTGAATCATTTCTCTAACTATACTAAAATAAGAAATAATTAATCTTCTAATTAATTCACATTCCATTTGTTCTCTTTCAGTTAAATCATTAATTGAATCATCAAAAGTTTCATCTTCATTGGATTCAGATACTGATAATTTATTTAAATCATGATGTATTCCATTTGAAACAAAATTTGTATTAAATTGTAAAGTTGTCTCATGCGTTTGTGGGAATTTAAAAGGTGTTGGATGTAATTGTGCTTGTGTTTGTAATTGTTGTTGAATTACGACTGGATCTTTACCAAGGAAATAATTTAAATATGACTCTTGACCTATTGATTCAGCGTGTGAACTTGATCTTTTACGTTTTGGAACTTCATCATCAACTGAATTTATATCCTCAACTTCTTCTTCATCTTTGTTCTTCTTCAATATTCTTTCACTTGCTAATCTTAATTTTGAATTCAGTTCCAATTCTTTTTGTTTTTGTCTTTCTGCAACAACTATACCCATGGCTTTGGCAGCACCCAAGAAATTTGGATGATTTGTATTTATATAAGCTTTATGAATTTCAATTAATGATTGAACATATTTTAAAGTTGGACCTAATCTTTCTCTTAATAAATCACTTACAACTTCAATTAATTTACTTTGTAATCTTGGATATCTATTCATTTCGTGTGCAATATCAGATGAACAAACTGAATGAACAATTTTCATTAATTCTTCATAAACTAATTCAACACATTTTGAACTTGGATCTTCTAATAATGAAATTTGTGGTTTCACCAAAATATCAAATGCTAGCTCTGGTACAAATAACGATGGTCTTGGACCAGTTGAATTTCTAATAGCCGTTCTAATATCATGTATTGATAAATTATGAACTGGATTTATTGAAGCCAATTGTGAACCAAAAATTTCGTTATATATATAATAAATTCTTGCCCCACCACATAATTCTTTCGTTGCAATTTGATCGGAGGTACCTTCAATTGAATTAATAAAAGCATTGGCAAATTTTGTCATTAATGTTAAAATCATCGCACCACGTAATTCTTTTGATTCCAATTTACCTAAATCACCATATGAATTTAATTCTTGTTCAGTTTGTGACATCAAAGTATTTAATTTTGCTTTTATATCCGGTAATCTTTCTTTTATATGATTCATTAAAATTTTATTTAATGTAGTTGCAAGATATTTAGTACCACATTTATTTGACATTGATTTATAAGCTGGATGATTAGCAAAAAATTGTTGTTCAGAATATAATGATTCATCCAACAGTTTATTTTCAGCAATATCTTGTTGAGATCTATTAACAATCCCAATAAATCCTAATTTCAAAGGATAAACATTCCCTTTTAAAATATCTAAGGCATTTGTACCTTGATCCATTAAATCCAATTTTGTTAAAATACCAACAGTTCTTTTACCAGTTGGATCTACTTGTCTTGCTAACTTCAAAGATTCAGAATTAACTAAATCGACATTTGCAGGAGAAACAGCTAAAATAATACAATTTGGTTTTGAAATATATTCAGAAATTAAGTTTCTAATTTGTCTTTCAATATCTGTTGGTTGATCTCCAATTGGAATTTTTGTTAAACCTGGTAAATCAACTAAAGTTAAATTTAAAACATTTGGTGAATAAATTTTAAGATTAATTGGTAATCTTGAAATACCTTTATTTTGACCAGCTATTCTTAAAGTTTCACTTTCAATTTCTTTTCTAATGTCTGAAAAATTATAAAATCGTTTATTTGGAATATGTAAGAATTCTCCCCACTCGGTACCTTGTCTTTTATTAGTACTACCATTTAATTTTCTTAAATGATCTTCTAGATTTATTTCACTATCTTCTGAATCATTTCTAAAAGATTCTATAGGTACTTCATTTTCGTTTATATTTATCAATTGTAATACTAATGGTCTTCTAGTAACTATACCAGTGCCTCTTGGTAAAAAATCTCTACCAACAATATTTTCTAAAACAGAAGATTTGCCACAAGATTGAGAACCAACAACAGCTAATATTGGTAAATCTATTTCAGCTAGTTGAGTTGTAGTTACAATATCTTGTAATTTATTCACAACTGGTATAAGATCTTGTAAAGACATAGGGGAATATATATAAATATATGTATTGATGGAAATACAAATTTTTGTTGCTACTTTAAATTTGAAAGAAAAACAAACAAGAGAAAAATGAAACCAAACCAATGGCAAAAAACAAACAACGCAAGGATGCAAGTAAGAGACTACACAAATAATCACAAAGCATCCATAATAATACTCTACACATTTATACCTTTCATTTGATACTAATATTGTAAAAATTCGTTTTTGACATCTACACTACTCTGGTTATTATACGTGTTTCAAATTTCTATACTGGCTTAAATTTTTCACTTGTCCAACCAATGTTTTTAATATTACTATTTATACTAAACTTATGTTGTGGTCAATTGGTTTTATCTGATAATAAATGGATAAATCAACATTATACTAGAAGTATAGATTTATCAAAAGGTTTTGTTAAAGAAATTGATATAATTGATATTAAAAATATAGATAATAAACCCCAAGATGTATATTATTTTACAATAAATGATGGATTTGATTCAATTGGTTCTATTTCATTATTTCAAGCTATTTTGAATGAAAATCTGATTGAGGTGGTTAGCGAAGAGATTGAATCAAAAATTTATAAAATTAATTTACCCTTCCCAATTTCACCAAATTCAAATGTTGAATTAAAGTTTAATTATATATATTCAAATACTTTAACTCCAATTCCTGGTAAAATTTCATTAGATGATACTCAACAATTATTATTTAAAACTAACAAGTTTCCATTTTCACCGTATGAAACAAATGATTATAGTTTATCATTCACTGGTATGACAAAAGGTCAAGAAATGGAATTACATTTAAATAAAACTGAAAATTTACCAGTTTTAGAACCAAGAGTTGAAAGTAATACATTGAAATATGGTCCTGCTTTTGATTTACCTCCATTTAGTTTACAACCAATGGGTTTAATGTATGATCATAATCGTCCATTAACAAAAGCAAATAATTTGTATAGATCAATTTGGTTACCTGCTTCGGATATAAATAAAGTTTCAATTGAAGAATATTATGAATTAACAAATCAAGGTGCTCAATTAGATAAAGGATTTTCAAGATTTGATTGGATGAAAGGTAGATATGAATCAACAAGAAATCATTGGGCTTTAAGTCATTTAGAAATTCCTTTATTAAATAGAAATTTAGAAGAACATTATTTTATTGATAAAGTAGGTATGAATTCAAATTCGAAATTTATACAAAATCATTTATTATTACAACCAAGATTTCCATTATTTGGAGGTTGGAATTATAATTTTACTTTAGGTTGGAATGAAGAATTATCAAAATTTTTACATCTAAATGAAGATTACATTTTAAAATTTCCATTATTAAATTCTGTAAGAGATGTTGTTTATGATAATGTTTATTTAGAATTTTATTTACCTGAAAGTTCAGAATTTAAAAATTTTTCATCACCAATACCTTATGAATCAATAAGTGTGGATAATGAATTATCATATCTTGATGTTTCAAAGGGACATGTCAAGGTAACTGTGCATTATAAAAATTTATTTGATAATTTACATAAACTTGACGTTTACTTGACTTATAAATATAGTAAAACTGATTTTTATTTAAAAATTGGTAAAATATCAGGTTTTGTTTTCATTGGTTTAATTAGTTACTATTTATTAGGATTAGTTAATCTTAATATAAATTAATAGATTGTTAAGATGTATGTAAAGATGCTCTCAAATTATCGATTGCAAACTTTCCAACTGTTCTTTTCTCAATTTCATATCATCTAATTTTGATTTATCAACTTGATATAAAGAAGTAATTAGATATCTACCATTAAAATTAACACCATTTAATACTTTTGCAGCTTTTTCAGCATTTATAAAATTTGTATAAATTATAAAACAAGAACCTTCATTAATTCTAATTTGATTTATATTACCAAATTTACCAAAGAATTCATATAAAGATTTTGAAGAACTATTAAATGGTAAATTCTTTACTTGAACAATTGGAAACATGGTATTAAAATTTTTCTCGTATATTTTCTCGTTTAAAATTAAATTTATAGTAACCAAGGCATGCAATTACAACCAATAATAATACAAATAAATAGCTATAAATTGAAGTAATATCTTTTATAACTTCATCATAATGTAATTGTGTAGTTGGTGTTTCTTGTTGTTCTAATCCTTTATCAAAAACAACTGTTTTTATATCACTAATTATAATATCTTTCACTGGTTTATGATTTCCATCAGTTTCAGCATTACTTATCTTTTCTAATGTATCAAATCCATTTATTAATTGTCCAAATACAACATGTTTACCATCTAAATGTGGTTGTTTATCACTATTCAATATGAAAAATTGTGCACCATTAGTATTCACCCCTGCATTTGCCATTGATAACCTACCTAATTTATCATGCTTAACTTGAAAATTTTCATCATTAAATCTATCTCCATATATTGATTTACCACCTAAATCATCATAATTACCGCCTTGAATCATAAAATTTTTAATTATACGATGAAACTTTGAATTTAAATATCCATAACCTTGAGCCATTGATGATAATTGAAAGAAATTCTCAACTGTTGTAGGTACTACTTCTCCAAATAATGCTAACTTTAAATCTCCGATGACTTGATCATTTTCTGAAATGGTAAATGTAATTTTATGAGTTACAACTGGATCTCTTTCTAAAAGTTTCTTTTCATCTTCTGTAAATGTCAATTTATTAACCGGCACCACTGCTGATATCACCAAAGTTATGTATAGTAGCAAATTTATCAACATTTGATGATTGTCTATTATTTTTGACGCACGGGCGATAAGCGAAGAAAAATACGAAAACTGAAACTGAAAACTGAAAATTGACCAAAAACAAAATACATTACAAATAATTAGAGAAAATCTTGAATACAATTAAGATTTAGAGCAGTGTACCATACTACCATTTAGTATTATAGAGATATCGTGAATTATGGGGTCTCCATTACGTGAAAACGTACATTTCGACAAAGAGCTCAAATGTTGCATTTGAAGCGTGCTTGTTGCTCCTCTAGAAACCTTATTCTCTCAACCAACAGCCCGCTAACTCTATATACCTTAGCTACGTATCACTCAATTAACTACAATTGATCAATAATTCTCAATCTATATAAATAATTCTCAATCTATATATATAGCGTGAGCAGTTCAAAAGTTGATACGATATTTTTTTTTCTTTTCTCTCCAACAAAAAAACTAGTGGTGGCAATATTTTAATCAATAATGAATGGAATCAATGTTGATATAAATCATTTAAAGAAAGGAGAAGTCAATTTAGGTACTTCAATTATGGCTGTTAATTTTAAAGATGGTGTTATATTAGGTGCAGATTCAAGAACAACTACTGGTTCATATATTGCAAATAGAGTAACTGATAAATTAACTCAAATTCATGATACAATATATTGTTGTCGTTCTGGTTCAGCTGCTGATACACAAGCTGTTGCTGATATGGTTAAATATTATTTACAAATATATTCTGCTCAATTACCTCCTGGTGAAAAACCAACTACAAATATTGCAGCAAATGTATTTCAAGAAATTTGTTATAATAATAAAGATAATTTAACTGCAGGTATTATATGTGCTGGTTATGATGAAAAAAATGGTGGTTCTGTTTATTCAATTCCATTAGGTGGATCAATTCATCAACAAGAATATGCTATAGCTGGTTCCGGTTCAACATTTATTTATGGTTGGTGTAATGAAAATTATAAACCAAATATGGAACAAGAACAATGTATTGAATTTATAAAAACTGCATTAGCTGAAGCAATTAAATGGGATGGTTCTTCAGGTGGTGTTATTCGAATGGTTATATTAACAAAAAAGGGGGTTGAAAGATTGATATTTTATCCTGATGAATATGGTGTTTTAACAAGGAAAGATGATTTATAGAGATCGAATGTATAATTTTTTTTTTTTTTTTTTTTTTTTTTTATACCGTTCGCTTATACCACCGAGATCTGAAAAATTTTGAAATATGTCATTAGATTCAACAAAATTAGAAATTACTACAACCGAAAAACCGTCACCACTCGAAAAGAAAGAAGATTTGAAATTTGGTCAATCTTTTACAGATCATATTTTAGAAATTGAATGGACAAAAGAAAATGGTTGGGGTATTCCAACTATTAAACCTTATCATAATTTTCAATTAGATCCTGCCACATCAGTATTACATTATTCTTTTGAATTATTTGAAGGTTTAAAAGCTTATAGAGATTCAAATGGTAAAATTAGAACTTTTAGGGCTGATAAAAATATGGAAAGAATGAATAGATCTGCTAAAAGAGCTTCATTGCCAACTTTTGATAGTGAAGAATTTTTAAAATTAATTGATAAATTTTTAATCGTTGAAGATAGATTTGTACCAACAGGTAAAGGTTATTCATTATATATTAGACCTACTTTAATTGGTACTTCAGTTGGTTTAGGAGTTAGTGCTCCAACAAAAGCTTTATTATATGTTATTGCATCACCAGTTGGACCATATTTTTCAGCAGGATTTAAACCAGTTTCTTTAGAAGCTACTGATTATGCTGTTAGAGCTTGGCCAAAAGGTGTTGGTTCTTATAAATTAGGTGCAAATTATGTTTCATGTATTGAACCACAAGTTGAAGCCGCAAAAAGAGGTCATTCACAAAATTTATGGTTATTTGGTGAAGAAGGTTATATAACAGAAGTTGGCGCAATGAATGTATTTTTTGCATTTAAAAATGATGATGGTACAAAAGAATTAGTTACACCTCCATTAGATGGAATGATTTTACCGGGTGTTACAAGAGATTCAACTTTAGAATTATGTAAATCAAAATTAGGTAAAGAATGGTTAGTTAATGAAAGAAAATTAACAATTTATGAAGTTAAAGAAAGAGCTAATAAAGGTCAATTAATTGAAGCTTTTGGTACTGGTACTGCTGCTATTGTTTCACCAATTGATAATATTGAATTTCAAAATGAAATTATTAAAGTTCCAGTTGATGCTGGAGCTTCAGGTGAATTAACAGCTCAAATTTGTGAATGGATACAAAATATTCAATATGGTGAAGAAGAATTTAAACATTGGTCTAAAGTTGCAAAATAGATTTAAATATAAAGCCAAATTCAAATATTCAATATGGTGAAGAAGAATTTAAACATTGGTCTAAAGTTGCAAATTAGATTTAAATATAAAGCCAAATTCAATTCATCTTCTCTCGATCTCATGTTGCTTAATTTACGATTGTGATCACATAATAGACCAGATTTTGTGGAGATCAAATCAAACTAAAAATCCTACGGCGTTTCTAATGGTAAAAGCAATTTTTTTTGTTTACGGGGTAAGAATCTGGGGGACCTGATTATTTAAATTGCCTATTTCTTCAAAATATTTGGCCGAGGATATTCTTTGCTGTCCAGGCTAACATTATTAAATATTTGACCAAGAATATTCTTTGTAGTCCCGGCTAACATTATTGGACGATAAATAATGTCACAGTGCGTTTACTAATTTTCGTTACTATTTATCAATCTTATGCGGTCTAAAAATTATTAATGGGCGTTTCGGAAATACTGCATATAAAAATATTAGGTTTTTTTTTTTTTCTCTTATCAATGGATGCAAAAAACCAATAACTATTGGATTCATAAGCTTTTTTGCGATCTTGTCAACTTGCAAAAGCTTAGCAATGACCACGAGACAGCTGAAATATTTAGGATCTGAGGATGTGATGTAGTTTATATATGGCCCTGAAATATCAAATTGAACAATACACACTTTTTCTTGTATCCATGTTTTTACACGGCATTTTGATTTAGCCACATAGATAGCTTTTGCAATGTTCTTTAATTTAGTGAATTTTGCAGATGATAAGATAATAGAATTACAAGTTGCAAAACCTAAACTGTATAAACAGTACCTCGTATAATTTAAATTAAGATAATTAATTGATAAGGAACGTTCAGTGTAACAATGTATCCACTCTATATAAATTGATTTATATTCCCAGTTTTTGATAGAAATCGAAATTCATCAATTATGCCTGAAAAAGAGTTAAATTACATTAGATCACACGACGCTGCAGAGTCAGATGAAAAAAATGGTGGAATTTATATTGATGCATTTGATGCTCAAGAATCAAAACCAGAATTGAAAGGTTGGAGTAAATTTGTTGATGGTTTTAAGAAAGCTGATGCTGAAGAATTGGGTATTGACCCAAACTTAAGTGAAGAAGAAAAAATTGCAATTATGACGGCAAATTCTCCATTGTCAAGATCATTGAAGAATAGACATATTCAAATGATTGCAATAGGGGGCAGTATTGGTACTGGTTTATTCGTGGGTTCAGGTTCTAAATTAAATACTGGTGGAGCCGGTGGTTTGATGATTGCTTATATTATTATAAGTACAATGATTTATTGTACAGTTCATTCATTAGGTGAATTAGCAGTCACTTTCCCAGTTTCTGGTGCTTTTGTTACTTATAATAGTCGTTTTATTGATCCATCTTGGGGTTTTGCAATGGCTTGGAATTATGCTATGCAATGGTTAGTTGTTTTACCTTTAGAATTGGTAGCCGCGGCAATGACGATTAAATATTGGAATGAATCAATTAATTCTGCTGCTTTTGTTGCAATTTTTTATGTTTTAATTGTTGCAATTAACTTTTTTGGTGTTAGAGGTTATGGTGAGGCTGAATTTGTATTTAGTGCTATTAAAGTTTTAGCTGTTTGTGGGTTTATTATCTTGGGTATTGTTTTAATTTGCGGTGGTGGTCCAGTAGGTGGTTATTTAGGTGGTCATTATTGGCATACATCTCAGTATGAACCTGATCCTCCTTCAGGTCATTTTGCTTTTCCAAATGGTGCTAAAGGGGTTGTAACAGTTTGTATGTATTTTCAAATCATTTTGATTGTTTTGTTGGTATAACTTTGGTCGTCCGCCCGAGTTATTTCTTCGTGCGACAAATATTTTTCAGCCGTGAAAAACAATCGCGCTGAGAAGATTTGAAGCGCAATTTATCAACAAAATCAACTCAGATCAAACAAGAATCAATTCTAACTGAAAATATTATAGTCGTAGGTGCTGCCTTCGCCTTTGCAGGAACTGAATTAGCAGGATTAGCTGCTGCTGAGACCTCGTACGTAAAGATATACTTGTTTTTTCATGTTTGAAGGTTTTCAATTTTAAAAAAATTTTAAAAAAAATTTTCAAAGCTTCAAAACATCAAACTTGGTACTAACAACTATGCGGAAATGTTCGTAAAAGCTTGCCAAAGGCCTGTAAACAAGTGTTTTGGCGTATTGCTTTGTTCTACATCATCTCCTTGACATTAATTACATGTTTAGTTCCTTGGAATGAACCAAGATTATTAAGTGACGGTGCGGCTGCATCAGCTTCACCATTTGTTATTGCTATTACGAATGGAGGTATTAGTGGATTACCATCAGTTATGAATGTTGTTATTATGATTGCAGTTTTATCAGTTGGAAATTCTTCAGTTTTTGGTAGTTCAAGAACTTTGGCAGCTTTAGCAGCCTCAGGACAAGCTCCAAAAATATTTGGATACATTGATAAGCAAGGTAGACCATTATTTGGTATTATATTTCAGTTAATTATTGGTTTGTTATGTTTCTTGGCTGCTTCACCAAAACAAAATACAGTTTTTAACTGGTTGTTAGCATTATCTGGTTTATCATCAATTTTTACATGGGGTTCAATATGTTTCTGCTTAATTAGATTTAGAAGAGCATTACGTCTCAAAGGTAGAGATACTGGTGAATTACAATATGCTTCACAATGTGGGATAATTGGTGCTTATTGGGGTGTGATTGTTAACGCTGTTGTTATTTGTTTACAATTTTGGATTGCTGTTTGGCCAATTGGAACAAAACCAAATGCTAATGATTTCTTTCAAAACTTTTTAACTGTTCCAGTTGTTCTTGTATTTTATGTTGGTCATAAATCATGGACTAAAAATTGGAAATTTTATATTCGTGCAAAAGATATTGATATTGATACTGGTAGAAGAGATTTAGATTTGGATTTAGTTAAACAAGAAGTTGCTGAAGAAAAAGCTTATTATGCTTCATTACCATTCTATAGACGTATTTATCATTTCTTTTGTTAAAATATCTGGAATATTTATAGGTTGTATATTAAAATAAAAAAGATTTGAATTATAAAATTGGGTTAAAAATGGAATAACAATTCTATTTTCTAAATAACTATTCAACTGAAAAGAGTTAAGTTGGATTAACAACTGTTAGTATGTCAGTATGTCAGTATTACAAAAATATTCCTCAAAAATTGTATTCTTCGAATTTCATTTACCATTGATGCGGAGACCGAATTTTTTGATAACATTATTGAAATAACTTCTTAATAACAAAGACTGAAAGATACGATTACTACATTAATTTTAGTATAAGTTTCATAATTCTAACATCGTGTACATCATTCAACTTTTTGGCTGCAAAATTTTCTTTTAGCTACCAAAAAAATATAAAAATAAATTTACCGAGCCAAGATTGGTCTATCACCAACTTCAATCGACCATAACTCGATCAATTTTGATGCTAGCGAGTTGAAACTAAAGTGCAAAATGATCCTACGAACCTCTTTACCATTCCTGTTGCCACACCGATTGTAATAAGTGCTGAATCGTAGCTTAAACTAATCGTAGCTTGGAGTTAAAAGAACTGCAGCAATTCGTCAAAGTATTTTACATTATACATTAAATTACAAACTTTAACCTAAACTTTTATGAGATTGAGCAAAAGATGTGACTGGGGCTAAAGCAACATCATCACCTTTAGCAATTTCATTTTCATATTCTAAACTGTTCCATTGTTCTTCATACTTGTTGTAATGACTGTAAATAACCCAGAATAAGCAACCAGCAAGGAAACAAGCAACTGCCAAACCTGTAAATAACCAAGTCATCTTTGGATCAACTGAAACACTTGATAATGCAATACCAAGAGCAGAACCAAAAGCATTAGTAACTAAAAATAATGACATGATAAAACTTTTCATTGAAACAGGTGCTTTTGTATAAGCATATTCTAAACCAGTAATCGATGCCAAAATTTCTGACAATGAAATCAAACAATAAGCAGGAATCTGAATTGCAACATGAATATTATTACCATATTTACAATTTCCTGGTTGATCGTAACATGGACCAGTTTTGTAAATAAAATGTTGTAAAACAGCAGCGTAAATCATAGCACACGTACCAAACATAAAACCCCAGAAAATTTTTGAAATTGGTTTGAATGGTGTAAACCTTCTAATAAATGGATATAAAAATCTTTCGAAGATCGGAATAAAGATAATAATTGCAATACTATTAAAGCATTGTAATAAATCATTTGGAATACCATGAGATCTCATTGAACCAGCTTGTGAAACAAAATTATTTAACATTTGACCGTAAACCAACCAGTAGATTGGATAAAATGCAAAAACTTTACAAGCATACAAGGATCTTTTGACTTCATCGACAAATTGATCGTCCCATGGGAAAGCTTTTTCTGGATTGACTGATGGTTTGGCAGCATCAAATTTAAAACCACTTCTGACTGCGATCCATGTACAGCGAAACGTTTTATTGATGATTCTATCACCAACTGGAATCTTAACATACTTGTTTCTACCCAAAATTAATGCAGCAACTGCAATCCAAAAAAAACAAAAACACAATAAATAAGCAGTCCAGAACCCCCCAGCATGAGCTTCCATCTCAGTAGTCGCTATAACTGACAAAGATCCAATATTGATCATCAAATAGAAGAACATGAACACATTTTGAACAGTGATATTTGGATCAACAATAACTCTTTCACCTTTCTTTGTTATGGTGATTCTAGGCTTGGTTTTTGGAATTTGATCCGCAATTAATGGGGAGACATTACTAAATTAATGTTAGTATTATCTTTGAGTGTAAGTTTCTTAATTCTAGCATAATCGTGTACATCGTTCAACTTTTTGGCTGCAAAATTTTTTTTAGCTACCAAAAAAAATAAAAAACAAAATTTACCGAGCCAAGATTGGTCAATCACCAACTTCAATCGACCATAACTCGATCAATTTTGATGCTAGCGAGCTGAAACTAAAGTGCAAAATGATCCTACGAACCTCTTTACCATTCCTGTAGCCACACCGATTGTAATAAGTGCTGTACAGTATCCTCCAAGGGCTGTTTGTCTTCCGAACAGGGGAAATGACGTTATAAACAAAAGGAAAATACCGATAAGGTAGATTCCACAAGCTATTGAAATAGTTTTGAACTTTCCCAAGTATGTATCAGCTAACCAACCACCGAAAATTGGAGTAACATAGCACCAAAATTGAAAAAAATAGGACAAAGCAGTAGCACCTTGATGACCTAAATGTAAAGCACCGGCTGGATGATCATTTGGTCCATTTTGCATATAGTTTTGAAAAGGAGCTGATAAACCATAGTATGAGAATCTTTCTGCCAATTCAACAACAGCAACTAACCAACAACTCATTGGAATTTTCTCAGAAATATGCCTAAGTGTCTTTAATTCATATTCAGTTGGTTGTCTACCTTCATCTGTTAAATCATCTGAGAAATTTAATGTAAGATTATTTGAATTAACTTTTTCAACAGTATCTGGATTTGTATGAGGTTGTTTACTTAAATCTGGAGTATCTTGTTGTTTTTCAACAATTTTTACCTCTTGATTTGGATCTGACATTGTCGATAAAAGGGTTGCAAATTAAAAATTAAGAGATCTAAATGTTTTTATAGTAACGAAAATTTTCTTATCAGAATAATGTTCAATAACCCAATCAAAAGAAATGGTGAATTATAGGGCATTTCTTTTAAAAGGCAATTTACATTGAATCTCATCCGATACGCACGGCGGTAAATATTTGCAATTTCTTTTTTTTGACGTATGATTCAGATCTGAGAGATTTCTTGAAACATTCTTTACCAAGAAATTGATCTGTCTCTATTTAAAGTGACTAGAACAAAAGAAAGAACGATTCCAAACATTAATGGTGTGATAGAAAATAACAAATGTGACTCCATTGTTGTTAGATATTGACAAGAAATTTTTTAGTTCGTGCCGCTCGTTAAATCAAATAGAGATCGCCGTAGGAACGGTCAAAACTGGGGTACCGTTTATTAAACTTGCCAATAACCAGGAAATAAATAATGCATCTTTTCTAACAATTCCTTTTTAACACCATGGGGACTTGTACTAACAGAATATTTCATTGTACCTTTTAAATCATTACCAATTTCAGACCCCTTTTCAGCAAATTCTTCTATTAATTTAGAAGCCAATTTACACGCATTTGCACTATTAGCTTTTAAATTACCAACAACTTGTTCAACAGTAACTGGTTCTTCACTTTCATTCCAAGAATCATAATCTGTTGACATACAAATCATTTGATAAGCAATTTCAGCTTCTCTGGCCAATTGAGCTTCTGGTACAACACTCATATTAATAACTGAACCACCCCAAGATCTATACAATTTTGATTCAGCCCTTGTTGAGAATTGAGGACCTTCCATACAAATAATTGTTAAATCTTCTTTAGCAGTTTCTTTAGTATGTAAAACTGAACCATTACCTTCTAAAAATCCTGAACTTGGAATTGAATCACTAATTAATTTATTTAATTTTAAATCAAATGGTTCTCCAAACATTGCATGAGCAACAAAACCTTTTTCAAAAAAAGTACTTGGTCTAATACCTTTAGTTCTATCAATAATTTGAGTTGGTAATACAAAATCTCTCGGTTTAATTTCTTGTTGTAATGAACCAACAGCACTAAATGCAACAATAGCTTTAACACCTAACTTTTTCAAAGCAGCGATATTAGCTCTACTTGGTACATTACTAGGTAATAAATCATGATGTTGACCATGACGTGGTAAAAAAGCAACTGGGAATCCTGAATCTGTTTTAGCAATTGTAATTGGACCTGAAGGAAAACCCCAAGGTGTACTAATAGTTAATCTTGCAACTGGGTGCAAATTTGGCAAATCATATAAACCCGTACCACCAATAATAGCTAAAGTAACTTGACCATCATAAGTATGAGGCAATTGTTTTAAATCTATTTGATCTCTATGAACCGACATCTACCACGTTCTAAGAATATTTTATTATTGTTGTTGATAATGAAACTTTAAATGTGGCATCAGAAGTCGTGCAAAGAAAAATTATTCATCAATTAATGTTTAAAAGAAGATTATCTACAAGACAAGTATTTACAAGAAGTAAACCAAAAGAGACAAAGAAAGTAGTAAATCAATATTTACCAACTACTGCTTTACCACAAATACCTGATCATATAAAATCAAAGTCTCTCAAAGAAATTTATGAATCAATAGGTGCTAAAGATGTATACGACCGTTTGAATGAACCAAAAGGTGTCAACTTCAATATACCAAAACAATTTATAAAACAAGACCAAGTACCAGAATCTAAAAAAATAAATCATCAAGCATTAGATGAAAAACTTAAAAATTTTATACAACAAGAAAAAACTGATGATTCATTAATATCAACAAGTCATGAAATTATATCGAGTTTAGAATCAAACTTAAATGAAATGTATCCTATGTTATCACATCCTTTAAAACGTTCAATATCAGGTATATCAAAAATAAATCCAGAATTAGATAATATAGACGATGAATATTTATGGGAATTATATCCAAATAATAAAATGTATGGTATACCACCATATCAATCAGATGTATTGGGTTTTAAAAAATGGGAAAATGATTTAATAGACAAAAACCACAAACAAGAAATGGAAGATGAATTGAACAAGAGGGAGTATAAACAATTTGTAGCACAACTTAAAGGTAATTCATTATTTGGTACTCAACATAGAAGGAAATTGAATAGAGATTTGTTAAAGAAGTTTAAAAAATTACAAAAAGAAGGTAAAATACCTAAATAGTTTATTCAATAATATTTAATTCAACGTCTCCATAACCAAATTTATGCTTATTCTCTTCGTAAACTCTTTTTAACTCATCTACGTATAATTTATGATATTTATCTAATAATTCAGGTGGAATTTTCGTCTTTGTGGTGGTTTTCTTCGATTTAAATAAATCAGTGAATGAATTTGTCCGTTTTACTTTTGGTGGTTGTTCTGCTGGTTCTTCTTCTGGATGATTTAATTTATACTCCTGTAATGCACCAGCAGGTACATGAATTGGATTACCAACACAAATATTTATTGGATTTCTAAATGGTAAGAAACCAAAATCATAAATAAATACACCTCTAGCACTGAAAAATGGCACTGTAAATTGAAATGTCAGTTTCATCCATTGTTGAAATTTATATCCCAACGAGCCTGGTTTTGGTCTTGATAATCTATATACATCAGCTTCACCAAATGCAAATGTAGGTACTAAAGATACATTACCTAATTCAATAGCTAGTTTAACAAATCCCTTACGTTTATTCAATACTAATTTAACTTCTTTTTTACCATCATCTTCATCTTCCGAATCACTACCAATGTCTTGTCGTTCTTTATAACCATACCCAATTCTTGCATGTTTTGCAATCATATCATTTAATAAAGATTCTTGTGCACCTCCCACAACTAAACAAACTGAATTATCACCATTATTTATTAAACTTTTAATATTTTTTGCTGATGCACTCGTTATACCTAAACTCATTAAATAATCTCTATAAAATGGAACAGTAAATTGAGTAGTTAATGTTAGTGGAAATATTTTACCAAGACCAGGAAATAATCTTTCACCTTTTGATGGATCATGGAAAAATGGTTTTAACCATTTCATTGGTGGTTCATAAGGTTCATTTCTTAAAGCATTTGTTCCGAATAACCCCACAACACCCATTGATATAACTCCATGTGGATGATAACCAAAAATATATCTTGGACCAACAGATACATTTTTATATGATTTCACCGAAGAAGTATCTGCATCATTTAATCTCTTCTTCAAACCAACTTTTTTAAATAAACTATCAATTAATGTACGACTATTTTCACTTACTAAATCTTCTTCATCTGAACTATCTACAGTTTCCTCTACCATTACATTAGTAAAAGTTGGATCTAATTCACATGATTTATGTACTTGAATTGGAAAATAATTTACAAACCATTTCCATATAATTAAATTTTTCATTGAATTTCGAACTCTATAGCTTACTTTACCATTTGTTGGGGTATGTAAATCAAAACCATACCACCATATAAAATAAGGTAATATAACAATTAACCAAATTAACCAACCTAAAGAAATTGTAAATAAAAATAAGCAAATGAAAAAGGGTATTGAAATACAATGCCAAATAACTCCAAGGGTCTCTAATCTATGAGATAATGGAGTATTCAAAGGAGCAACATTAATAAATGGACGTTTCTTTTTAGGTTTCTCTATTTGAGTTTTAGTTTTTCTCTGCCTTAATTCTGGTGTTGTTTCACTCATTGATAATAAAAATGATTTACCATTGAACAGTATTGAATCTTATTGAACAAAAAATAGTAAAAGTTTTAGCCGTGGTGCATAATTGGGGTGTCTGCATGTGACCCTTCACGTGAAAGTTAACTCGTAATTTGGCACGTGATCGAAAATATATTTCTCTCAAAATTTGGTTCAGATTTAATTAATTAATGGATGGTAAAACGCATTATTGGGTTAAAAGAGATAAGAAAAGGAAACAGTCAGACTTTGACAGTGTATTTGAATCATTAACCAATCAAAAGAAATTGAAAACTAATGATACTCCATTTTTAAATTTATTCAATGGTTTAGAAACTGATGAAAATGTTAAATTTCGCTATGGCATGTTTCAAAGAATTTGGTCACATCAGTTAGTAAAGATCCAATCTATACTAAATAATGCAAATAATGAATTATTCAATAATTTACTCGAGTTTTTGAAAACTCCAAAGTCAGATAAATTAGATATTGGTTATGTTCAATTAACTTCAAACACAGCAAATAATTTTAGAATTTTGAATGAGTTTTATAATTATATAACTGATAAATTAGATTATAAGATTGTTAAATTGAATAGTAAAAATTGTGTAAATATTAAATCAGCATTACGTGAAGTTGTAAAACAAGCAGGTAAAGTGCAAACAGGTAAATTAAATTATGATTTAGACAATATCAAAGGTGATGAAAGGATAGTTGTAGTTTTAGAAGATACAAATTTAACAAATAATCAAGTATTAAATCAACTACTTAAAATTTTAGCTGCTCATGATCTACAATTAAAGGTTATTCTCGGATTATCTTGTTATACCGTCACTTCATGGATTAATTCAAATTTGCTGGATGATTTAAATTTATCTACCAAAGGATATAAATTTAAAAGTAATGATAATAAAAGTTTAGGTTACATCATTTTAAATAATTTATTTTTAACACCTGAATTAAATGATGATAATCCATTATTAATTGAAAAAAAATTAAGTACAATTATACTTTCAAGATTTGAAAATGCTAACAATTCAGTTGATTCATTAATATCTGAAATTAAATTATGTTATATGATATGTTTTTACCAATCACCATTGTCTATACTACTTGCAAAAGATGAATTTTCAGAGTTATATATTGATGGATTACGAAAATTACCAAGTTTTAAAAAATACATTGAGATTCAATTATATGATAAACGAGATGTAAAGGAGATATTTGACTCAGTTGAAGAATTATTCAAGTCTACTAAACTAAAATATAAGAAATTTAAGTTGACAATCATGAATGCAATTAATGTGATTTATGATATAGACCCAAAAAGAAGTAAGGAAAAGTTTGAGTTATACAAATTACTTATAAACAATAAGCTACTAAACTCAAAGTATTTAAATGATTGTATTAACAATTTAAACAATTATACTAATGAAGCATTGTCTGTTATACTACAAAATATAGGCAAAGATTGTAAGGAAGAAATAGAAGGAGTTCAAGATGAGTTCTTCATTGAATTTAACAAGACTCTATCCAGAAGAAACTTAAGTGAAACATTACAAGTTTATTTCAACAATGATTTGTTAACTACTCCATTAGAGTATATGTTATTTAATGAAGTTTTCACAATGAATGGAGGTACACTAAGTCTGACATCTTTATTTGAAGAGAACTTTGAAAACTTGATGATTAAATTACTAAGACCAAATTTAAGAGAAACAGTTGAATCAAGTTTAGAAAGTCCTGAAACATACTTGGGCAATCCATTATTAGGTGATGAACCAGTAATTGCACCCACATTATCATATTTATACAAGATTTACAAAGAAGCACCAGTTTCCATTAACATGTATGACTTCTTCCAAGCTTATAAATCAGTAGTGCCGAGAGTTATTAGAACAGATGATGAAACATGGCATAAAATGGTTTATTCATGGTTTTTACAAAATTGTGCAGAATTAATGCATTTAGGATTATTACAAATGAAACCTAAAGGTGATTATTTAGAGAAAGCATTATGGAAAGGTGTATAAATGTATATTGCACCCAGTGTAATTAATTTATTGATCAACCTCAGATCCCGGTTGTTCATTACTATTTTCCAATTGTTTATTTGTCTCTTGACTTTCTTGTTTTAATTTTGCTTCTTCTTCAGCTTCTTCTTCTTGTTCTGCTGCTTTTTCCATTTCTAAATCTTCCTTACCACCAAATGGATTAGTATATTGACTTAATGAATCACTTGCTTTTGTTGAAAATTGTTTAACCGAATTAACAACTTTTTCATGATGACCAGATAAAGCTGTAATAATTAACATTAATGAAAAAAAAGCTAATATTATCATAATGATAAATCTTTGAGATCTAAACATTCTATTTGAAATTTGAGTTGAATTGGCAATCATGGTGTAACTAGTGATAATGATTATTTTTTTTTATTAAATTTCTATATATTTAACCAAATGCTACCAATTGTATCAAAATGTTTAACGTCATTAGGAGTAAATTCTATTAATTTACCATTATCATTTTCTTTCTCACCTTTACCTATTCTATCATAAGCACACCATGTATATCCAGCACAATAATTTAAATGTCTCCATGATTCTTTTGGTTCATTTTCAAATGGTTCTGTTGCTGTATTATCAGGTGGAACAATAGCATGAGTTATTTTTAAACTACCTGACATAAATGTTTTAAATTGATCTAATGTTTTCAAGTCATTATATCTCTTTTTTGAATCAAATTCATGTTTAAAATTAACTTTGGAAATTTGATTGCAAAATTTGAAACCTGAATTGAACCATAATAATTTATCATCTTCATCATTTATATGAGCAGGATGATTTGAACATATTTCATTTGATTGAAATGTATATGCTTTACCTAATTCTAAAATTCTATCTTGTGTTGGGGTAATTTCACCAATTGAAGCAGCTGGGTACTTATTAAATTGCCAATTTTCATCACCCATTAAACTTAAACTTAACCAAAATAATTCTTTATCTCCATAAACTCTTTTTTGAACAGGTAGGTAGAAATTCATATTTGCCATCATGATAGGTTGAAAAAAATGTAAATCTCTATTAATTACAACTAGTCCACTTTCCATTATATGAGTTATCTTATGACCAAACATTGGACTTGATTTAGTATGTTCTGTGATTTGAGATAAATCAAATAAAACTTGATCTAGTTGATTGTTCATTAATTTGTAAAAAAAGACAAAATCATCAGTTGGTCTGTATTCTGGTGTGTTTCGATCTCTGAAAAATAATGTACCTGATGATTTATACTTGTTGATAATGAAAAACTCCTCTGGTTTGATAGTTAATATTGTATCAGCATCAATGAAAATTATTTCTTTAAATGAATTAAATAAAATTGCAAGTATTTTAAAACCAAATTTTTCAAATTTAATAGCATATTCTCTTTTAACTGATGTTGAAACGTTAACTAAAGTTATTTCTTGAGATTGAGCCAGAGCTGCTTGTCTTAATTTATCTTTTGATTCTATTGATAATGTACCAGTGGCATATATGATTTGTATAGGTAATTTATTTTCATAATAGCCGAGTAAATGAATCATTCTTATTGTATCTTCAATATGCTCGTCACCAATAGTCATAACAATACCTTTACCAGTTAATGAATCCCTCAAACTTTTGAAGAAACTTGATTTAAATGATGTAAATAGTTTATACTTTCTCCCAGTATTTAAATTTTCATATTCCGGTGATTTTTGAGTCAACCATGGGAAAGCTCTTGATTCAAGATCTGAAATTGTAAAGTTACTCTTTTCTTTTATTAATTTACCTCTTAAATGCAAGCCATGAACTAAATTTTTTTGAATTTTTGTGAAAGTATTATTCTGCTCTAGGAAACATTTATTGAAAACTTTTACCACATGTAAATTATCATAAATTAATTGTTCGTTCTCCTTTATCGTCTTTCTTGATTCTTCAAAATCCTGTTTTATTTTATTTTTCACCTCTTCAGTTATTTCAACCCCTTCTTCTTGCAACTTCTTTATACTATCACCTTCATATTGATTCCAATATAAATAATCAAATCGATTATAATCAGGTTCATGTGCTAGGTCTATACTTGTAAACTTGTTGAAATATAAATTACATCGATCTTGTAAATTAAAATTTGAAACTATTTGAAATAATTCTTCGTCACTAAAGTTATATAACGATGACCTTATTTGCTTTCCAATATCAAATATTGGGTATTTTTCATTTAGTAATGTATTAAAATCAGTAGTTGTTATTTGTTTATAATTAAAATGCTCTACCGCAAAATGTCTTTGATTATATAGTATTAAGCAAAATACTAGAATAAACAATAGCGACACTTTCAATAGTTGTTTTGATTTTTTAACATTTATATAAATCATTGATAAGGTTGGTAAGGCTAAAACCAAAACATAAAAATAATAAAAAAAAAAAAAGAAAAAATAGAAAAAATAGAAAAAAAGTAAACAAAGAAAACGACAGACCAAATTAGATGAGATACGACATCTAAATATCGGCTAAAAATGGAAATGTTTCAGATCTGAGATCTATATACATTGCCAAAAATGGACAAATTTGAGATCCGAAACATAAACCGCTTTGAATTTACTTACTATGCATGTTCTTATTTTATGGCGTAGAAATGGCTGCAAAAAAAGAAATCACACGAGTAAATAAACCATATTAATATTCATTATTCATTATTTAACTTCTACATGTTCAACATTTGATTTAACACCAGCTACTTCATCATCATTTATATAATCTTCCATTTGATCATCTTCTAAACTAGTATGATCTTTAACATAAAACCAAATTAATGGAATAGCTATAATTAAAGAACCTTGAGCTAATGCCCATGATGATGCAAGCATATTAATAAAAGGTGTATGAACAGCATCTAATCTCCATGCAATAGCAGCACCAGCAGATTGAATACCCTTATAAAACCCAGCATATAATGCAGTCTTTTTTGGATTATTTGAAATAGCACCCAAAATCCATAATGTATAAGTTTGAAAAATTGCATCATATAAACCATAAAATATATATAAAAATACAGGACCAACATAAGCAGAATCTGAAAAATCTAATGGAGGAATTTCTGGTGGATCACCTTCAACTTGTTCTCTTGTAAAACCTAATTGAAATTTCAAACCTCCACCCCAAATAGCAGCAGTTAAAAGGAAAATAATAACCCAGCCAATTCTAGCTCTAATAGATCTTCTAAAATATTTCATATCCAAAATATATCCTAAAATAATAGCACCAAACATTTGAGCAAACCAATATAATAAAGAATTTAATGATCTTGTTCTAATATTAAATCTACCATGATTAAAATTATTAAATTGATAAGTATAAAACCAATTTGATGCAAAAAACATTGGGAACATAAACAAAATCTTCGGTTCATTTATTAATAATTTGTAAAGATTAATTAATTCAGTTTTCCAATGTGGATCTTTTTGAGATGAAACTTTAGTACCATCACTTTTATAGACTTTTGAAATTGGTAACATGGCATTTGCTAACGCAGCACCACAAATCATTAAAATAATGAATGCAATAAAGGTACCATCATTTGCACTTGAGGTATTATTTTCTAAATTATTTACTAATGGTATAATTGAACCAATAACAGCACCTAAATTAAAAATAACCCAGAAGATCATAATAGCTTTTCCTTTATTATCTTCAGTTGGATAACTTAAAACAATTTGACCTTGAGCAGCCCATAAAACAGCAGCACAAACACCAAGGAAAGCACCAGCAAATATAACAAAACCTTTATTTTGATTATGATTAAAACTTAATAAAGATCCAGCATAAATAGCATAACCAGTACCACCAAATGTTAAACTTGCTCTAACACCTAGTGAATTACAAATTGTACCAGCAAAAAACCCAATGGTTGCAAAAGTAGAATATAAAGCGACTGATGCATTATCTGATGTAACTCTATCTTCAATAGAAGCACCAATACCAGTTAAAGCATTAAACATACCAGGAGTCAAAAATATGACAAAAGCAACCATAACAATTTGAGTCATTGCATTTGAATACCTAAATTTTAATCCAAATAAATTGATTTGTTTATCATACCATTTCCCACTAGATTCAATTTCTTCTGAAGTATGATGTTTCAATACTAAATGTTCTGGTTGTTCTTCCAAAGAAGCTGATTGTTTTTCAAAATCATTAGATGATGATGAATTCATATTTATTATACCTTCGTTTTTATCGCTCATGACTAATAATGTAAACTACAGATTCTTTACGTTATTTATACATTTCGAATAAAAAATATTTTAATTTAAAGTTCGATTTAATATGGGGAAACGTAAAATTTCTTAATTAATACGTGGTTTTCTTGAAATGTTATCTGGTTGTAATTTGTAGATAACAATTTCAATTTGTCGGTTTCAAAAAAAATTTGAGATAGGAAAAATGACTTGATGAAACATATAGTCAGTTTTTAACTCGCGGTACAAGTTCCTTATTATAATCATAGATAAGATCGATATCGTTCATTGTTCAACGGTTATGAGAAATCGCCAAGTTTCGAGATTTACAAAATCTTTATCAAAAAAATTTTCGGTTGCATTGAATCACAAGATTAAACTAGAAAATTAAACAATATGTAACTTGGTGGTAAAAAATTGAAATATTATAATTATTTCCTATTCCGTCGAAAAGGTACCATTTTTTCATCGACCTGGATAGTTTGCGGCGAAACGAGCAAATTTAGATTTTCAGATCTAAGATTTCCTGCATAAAGTTGAGCCGATGTACGGCGTATAAAATTAGAAAATATTCCCCAAACCAAGAATCGAAACATGTACCTTTCAACTTTCTTAGTTTAGTTGTCAGCAATTATTTTTACGATGTATAACCCCACCGCATCCACCGCATCAGGGTTTAGTATAAATACGTTTTGGTTGTACTCAAATTAATTTTTTCTGATTCGTCATTGTTACATTTGTTTTGTCTATTGCAACATGATTACAAATGTTTTCCTATATTAATTATACTATCTATTAAGTTATCTATTACTTTATCAGTTAGTATTGGTGAATTAAATACAACTCTAAAGAACTCACCTTTTGAATCATTAACTGGATTAGGACTAAAATCAACTAAATATTTTCCAAGTTTATGTAATTCCCTCGATATGAATCTTGTTGTTTCAGTATTATTAGCAAGTTTATTAGGATTATAATAAAAGCAAACTTGTAAACATTGTGGTTGTTTTGGACCAACTAATTCAAAATCACCATTTGATAAAATTTTATCAATAAAATATTGTTTAATTTCAAATGCATGATCAATTCTTGATTCAAAACCTTTTGTACCATAATATAACCAAGCTAAGTAAAATTTAAATGAATCTGCACGTCTACCACAACCCATTGTTCCATCAGCTAAATCATAATTTTCTCCATCATCATTATCTTCTTCTCTACCGTGAAATAAATAAGGTGCTTGTAATGACATTGCAACTTGAAAATTATCAACATTTGGTAATAATAAAAATGAGCAAGTAGTTGGAACACCCAACATTTTATGTGGATTTACAGTAATTGAATCAGCAAATTGACAACCTTCTAATCTATCTTTATATTTATTTGAAAAAATTACGTTACCACCCCATGAACCATCTATATGATGATGAATGTTATACTTTTGACAGATTTCATGTAATTTTGTAAATGGATCATATGAACCAAAAACTGTTGTACCAGCTGTTGAATTTAAATATAATGGAGTATAACCTTGTTTAATAGTTTCATCAATAACTGCAATAAGATGATCAACATCCATTACTCCATTTTCATCAACATCAACTTTAAAAACATTTTCTGATCCAATACCTAATAAAATTGCAGCTTTTACAACTGAATAATGACAATGTACACTTGAATAAATTGCAAATTTATAGTTTTGATTACCTTTTACTTTTGTATCTGGGTATTTCAATGATCTAGCCACTTGTAAACTTGTAATATTTGACCATGAGCCACCACTAAATGTTAAACCACCACATTTCTCCTGCTTAAAAAATAATTTAGCGTATTTCTTACCAATATGATTTTCAATAACTGATAAAACAGGTGATACAGTATAAACATGAGAATTTGTATTTAATACACTTAATAAAATATCCGAAACAACTCCTATTGGATTGTTTGATGCATATAATTTATCTAAAAAACCTGGATTCCATGTATTGACTGAAAATTGTAATACTTTATCTATGACTTTAAATAATTCTTTTTGATTACATGGTTGATCTAAATTTGATTCTTGAGTTAACTCTTTCTTTAAAAAACTTGGTGGATGATAAGTACCTAAAGATTTAAGATTATATTGAGAAGATTTTGGGTCTGCTTGGTCAATGTATGATAGAATCTTTGGTTTTAATTCTGTTAATAAATCATCCAATTCTTGAACTCTATTTGACTCTAAACTTGATTCAATTGTCATTTGTTGAATCTTGTTCGTTTTACTTTTTTTCAAATTTCCACATGAAAGAATTGTTACGTAATTTATGCCTCACCTTAAATAGGAAACAATGCAGCAAAAAAATTTGATACATGAAAAAAAAAAAAAAAATAATTTGGTGCGATAGTTTAATTTCTCGCTTTAGCTTTAGGGCGACCTCGTACTACACAAATTGGCGTATATGTTTTGAACAACCCAATTTCTCGAAATAAATACCAGTTATTTGAAGTCAGGAGCGGTGAATCACGTACCCTGGATGTTTGCAATGTTATATTAAAAATATTTTTTTTTTTTCTCTTTCGATTTTCGGCCTTCTTTCACCGTAGAATTTTTTTATTCAAAAAATAAGAATCAATGTATAGTTACATCTAGGGCCATACTTTCAATTAAACAATGGGACATTTGCGATAAAGGTGCTACACCTAATTAACTGATTTAAACTGAAATTGAAAAAACCCAAAATTTTCACTTAACAATGGGAGATTAGAATAAATTGACTTTAGGAAAATTCAACTCCACAATCAAAATCGATGATGAGAACATGATAAAAGTATCAAATTTATAGTTACCACACATTGATGAACTAAAGATTTTTTATGTTAAGGTATTCAAAATTGGAAAACTGATTATTCAGAAGTAGTTCGAAATTTTGAAAAGATTTCAGAACAATTTTGGCTTCTTGAGATTGTCATAGTCTGAATTTTTGAGATCAAATATACCAAATCAGCTTTGTTAGAAGTTGCAAAATGAGGCTTAAGTGTTGCTTATCTTGCAATTGGCGTTTTTTGGCGCTTTTAGATGAAGGATAAAGTGATTAAATTTATATTTCTTCAAAGAATACTGACATCAACTTACTTTGAATTATTTGAGTATTTGAGGAAGATGTCAGAGGTGAATAGCTAGAAGATTGAGAGGGTTATTGACGATTCAAATTTCAAGATTAACTGTTGCAAAACTGCATATAAGTAAATTTGTCTCAGAATTATGCCAAAGTATGAATTTTTCGATGCGATAAATTGGTACGATAATATAATTTCTTACGCTAATCTTGAGGCGACCTCGAGCTAAATTTTTTTATATGTAAACTGAAGATATTATACACCCCCGAAATACAGAGGAATCAGTGTAAGACTACTAAATTAAAGTGAATTACAAAATTCTGACAAAGGCAATAAATTTAAGTTACAACTAATGTATATTAAAATTTATAAATGCTAAGAAACTAATGTCCAGCAAATTATATATACAAGATAATGTAGCAAACCGAAAATTATTTGAACTTAATATAAATACCGAAATAATACGAATGTTTAAAAACTATATTCAAGCAAATAATGAAATGAAAAGAATAACAATTGTTGATAAAATTGATGTTGAACCAACTTTATAACCAGCACCTTCATATGAGCTGACAGAAGCAACAGTATTTTGTGAAATAGAAAGACTTGAACTCAACGTTGTAGTAACTTGTGAAATTTCTGGTGTTGAGTTCCTTTAGTTGGATTAGTTGAACCAGATTCTTGTGTAACAGCTCCTGATGAAGCAGGTGGCGAACCTGATGCATTATTAGATCCAGTTGGTTTTGGTGAAACAGTTGACTGACCTGGAGCTTTTGATTCTTCAGCTGTTGTAGCTGGTGTTGTACTTTGGGGAATTGATCCAGCATTAGTATTTGATTCTGTTGGTTTAGCTCCTGTTGGTTTAGCTGCAGTTGGTTTTGATCCAGTTGGTTTAGCTGGTTTAGTTACAGTATTGTCATTTGTTTTACCAGTTTCTTCTGATGAAATTGGACAATAAGTAGTATAAACAGTTTCAACTGAGTTCACAGTAGTAGTAACATGGCTCAATGTACCTGGAACGGTAGTTTCATGACATTTATTTTCTTCACATGAAGTAATAGTGATAATTGTGGTTTGGTCTTCTGTGACAGTATTAATTGGACCTGGAGTAGTTGCATTTGACCAAATACCTGATGATTTAGAATGTGGGAAGGTAGTTAAGGTGGTGAGATATGGTCCTGATTCTGATACAATACCACTGCCAGTTTTTACCGAACCGTCTGAATTGGTTGTAGTCCAAGTTGAGGTAGATTCTGTAGTTGAGTCATTAGTTGATTGAGGGAAAGTCGTTAATGTTGTAAAATATGATCCAGATTCTGATACAATACCACTTTCAGTTGCTACCGAACCGTCTGAATTGGTTGTAGTCCAAGATGAGGTAAATTCTGTAGTTAAGTCATTAGTTGATTGAGGGAAAGTCGTATTGTTGTAAAATATGATCCAGATTCTGATACAATATCACTTTCAGTTGCTACCGAACCGTCTGAATTGGTTGTAGTCCAAGTTGAGGTAAATTCTGTAGTTAAATCATTAGTTGATTGAGGGAAAGTCGTTAATGTTGTAAAATATGATCCAGATTCTGATACAATACCACTTTCAGTTGCTACCGAACCGTCTGAATTGGTTGTAGTCCAAGATGAGGTAAATTCTGTAGTTAAGTCATTAGTTGATTGAGGGAAAGTCGTATTGTTGTAAAATATGATCCAGATTCTGATACAATACCACTTTCAGTTGCTACCGAACCGTCTGAATTGGTTGTAGTCCAAGTTGAGGTAAATTCTGTAGTTAAGTCATTAGTTGATTGAGGGAAAGTCGTTAATGTTGTAAAATATGATCCTGATTCTGATACAATACCAGGATCAGTCTCTACAGATCCATCTGAGTTAGTTGTTGTCCAAGTTGAGGTAAATTCTGAAGTAACAGCAGTAGTTGTGGTTGATGGTTCACCTACGCTTGATGATTGAGCACTTGAGCTTGATTCACTTGAAGGTTGGGTAGCTGAGCTTGATGATGGAGCAGCAGAATTTGAGTCACTTGATTGTTGGGTAGATGAGCTTGTTAATGATGAAGATGGTGGTGAGATAGATGATTCACTTGATGATTGAGCGCTTGAGCTTGGAGCCGACGAGGAAGCAGATGATGAGCTTGGTAATGCTGAAGAGCTAGATGGCTCATCTGGAATTGATGGAACAGGTTTACATTCTTGACATTCTGATGGTTGACCAGGATTTGGAACTGGACCCTAAAATTTTTAAGTTAGTATCAAAATCTATTGTTTCAAATTTAAGTATACATACATTATATTGTAATGAACCAAATAAAGTTGAAGGTAAGCCCGCACCTGAATCGGTAACAACTTTAAATTTTGACTTATCATAACCAGTACCGATCTTAAAATTTTGTTTTAATGAACCAAGACCTTTTAATTGAAGAATACCTGTTGAATCATCATAACTCCATGAATTTGAAAGTAAACTAACTAATGGAACAGTTAAACCAACTTTATTACCATCACCAAAACCATAAACATTGAAAGTCTGAGGAGTTGAAAGAGCTTCAACAATAATTGATGAGTCTTTATCTTTCAAATAAAAAGCTTGACCAGATGAAACTGGTAAACCAGCGTTAGCAATATAAATAGTAGAATCTGAATCAGCAGTAATACAACCAGTACCTGAGATTTTAGATTTTTGCCTATAAACATGATTCATAAAACAAATTTGACCGTCATTATGAATTTCTCCAAAAATTGAACCTAATTCAACAAAACCTTCGTTTCTTTGGTTTTGTGAAAAGACTAACAAACCATTATTGTGCCATGAAATTGAAGTAATACCCATTATATTTGGTAATATACCTGAAGCTGCAAGATACATTTCACCGTTATTTGTAAATGAAGCACCAATTAAATCATAAGTTGAGGAACTTAACGAAGGTTGTGAATTGAATGAAATAATACCATCATTTGTAATACTATTAATAACACCGAATAATGTAACAGTTAATGCAATTATTGAAGAAGTACTTGAAATATAAAAACCAGCATCTTTTTGAACTTCTAAATCTCCAACGAAAACTGAAAGAGCATTATTAAGAATTGACCATTTTGCACCTGAATCTATTTTAATATCACCAATACTTAAATTAATTGGTCTTGTTGAAGTTTTGTCCGTGGAAACAGTTAAAGCATTTGCAGCTAAAATGAATAACCAAGCTGAATAAGCAAATCTTGCTAACATTTTGTAAATAATTTTTAATCTATAGATTAACTCTAGATTATATATACAACTCTGACATACTTTAGGGCGTCCTAATCTAATTATAATGCTTTAGTTGAAAAACTTGTTGGTATACTTACATGGTTATTTCCGATGGAAAATATCGTGGGGCTCAAAATCAATTTTGAAACAAAGTAAAGAAATCGTAAGAAAGAAACTTTAATTCAAGGATAATATCGTGTTTTCGAATTTCAAATAAGGAAAATTTCCTGCCACATCTAGCATTTGTAAATAGATACACAACACAGGAATTATGCTTTATTGTTTAATTTATTTATTTTTCAAAAAAACATCTATAGTTTAGTTAATTTAGTCCACATCGGGACGACATAACCTCACAATAAGATCTGCAAGATTCTTTATTTTCAGAATTACGATTTAGTTGACTGATTTTACAACGAACGTCTAATGCAGCAAACGTTTGAACTAAGTTTATCGAATGATAAAATTCTTGAACCCTTCTACAATTGTTTAAACAGTCTAACATTATAATGAAGACGCGTGTGACAATAAAAATTATAGAAATTTCGCTTATAGTCTATGTATAACGTGCAAATACTCTTCAGTTGATGGGTTGACTTATGCACCAAGAGAATAAAAGCGGGGCTCTTTGTTGAAAAGGATTTAATATGACTGTATCATAATCCATATCATCAGTTTTTAAAAATTTATACTTTGGGCAGTTTATTGCATATTGATTGACGCTATATCCTATAAAAAATTAAACACAATTAGACTCGTGTTTGCTATTACATTGAAAATCAAAATATGCTCATATTTCCAGTAAAAAATGTGTTGCATTAGTACAGATCATTTAAAACACATTACAGTGATTTATCAAATTGTCAAAAAATATTTCAAATCTGAACTAAATTCTAGAATCCGTGGAAAATAAACTATTAGATGTAGTAATGTTGCTACGAGATAAATGGTGAGTTAAATATAGAAACAAGTTGAAAGAATTGCACTTATTAGAGCAGAATTAGTCGTGGTAGAGATTTTTGAGAGAATTACTTCCAGCTGTTTATTCCAGTGTTTACTGTATATGCTCTGGAATTACGTGGTTACGACGTGATAATATGGTAAATACAAATTATGTTTAGTCAATTGTTATTATTAATTATAGTTTATTGTTTTCTATCGACAATTATTGGTCAAATATATTTTTCAAATTAATTTGTTTATAATTGTAATCAGATTTTCAAACTTAATTAAATAGTTATTCTGATTTTTATCAAATCTCTATTAACATCGATTATCCAAGGGAGTCAAAGATCTATGGCGAATACTATTCTCCAATCGTAAGCCTATTAATTAGATGAAATTTTGAGCCTTTGAAAAAAATTAGGCTAACCATGTCGCTTAACTTTAAAATGGAACTTTGCGCCTTTTATTGCGCTTTAAAAAAAAGGGTTTGACAAAATTTTACGTAATAAATATATATTTTATTCTAATTAAATACTTGTTCTAAAAATTCTTTTTCTTCAGCTAAATGCATTGCTTTTGAACCTGCAGCAACTGAAGCACTTGGGTCTCTACCAGCATATCTTAATTCTAAGTCTTTACCAATTTCTTTCAAGGTTGTTTGAATTCTTGGTGTAACAAATGACCATGCACCCATATTTAATGGTTCTTCTTGACACCATATTAAATCTTCAACATTATTAAATGAACTTAATGATTCTTTTAATTGTGCATATGGGAATGGATGTATTTGTTCTAATCTTACAATTGCAACTGATTTATCATCACCTCTTTGTTTACTTAAAGCAGCAAATACTTGACCAGAACATAATACAACTTTTTTAACTTCATCTCTATTACCTAAAATATCTTCTATAATCCATCTGAAATGAGATTCACCAGTGAATTCACTTAAATCTGATTTAGCTAATGGATGTCTTAATAATGATTTTGAGAAAAATAATATTAATGGTTTTCTAAATTGACGATGCATTTGTCTTCTTAAAAGATGGAAAATATTTGCTGGAGTTGTTGGATAAGCAACTTGCATATTACAATCTTGATGTTGTCTTTCTAATTTTTCAGGACTTGGGAAATATCTTGGATCTTCATTACATAATTGTAAATATCTTTCAATTCTACCTGATGAGTGTTCTGGACCTTGACCATCATAACCATGAGGTAATGATAAAACAACACCAGATCTTTGTTTCCATTTGGATTCGGCACCAGCAATAAATTGATCAATAACAACTTGTGCAGTATTTGCAAAATCACCAAATTGAGCTTCCCATTCAACTAATGCATCTGGTGAAGTTAATGAATAACCATATTCAAAACCTAAAACACCATATTCAGATAATGATGAATTTGATATATTGAAAACACCTTGATCTTCACTCAAGTTTGATAATGGGGTCCATGTAGATTCACTATTCTGATCATGTAAAACAGCATGTCTTTGAGAGAATGTACCTCTTTCGACATCTTGACCGGATACTCTAACATGATAACCTTCTAATGCTAAAGAACCATATGCTAACGCTTCACCAGTTGCCCAATCAATACCTTTACCTTCTTCAACAGTCTTTTTTCTTGTATTTAAAATTCTTTTCAAATTTCTGTGTATTTCAAAACCTTCTGGAGCTTCACTTATAGCAGCACCAATTTTTTTCAAAGTAGCTTCATCAACAGCAGTTGGTAAATGTGGTAAAACTTCAGTTGCTAATTCTTTTGGTGATTTGAAATCTTCCCATGGTGTTGTTAACCATTCTCTTGAAGTTGGTTGATATTCTTTAGCTTTTGAAAATGATTCTTCAAGAATATTCCAAACCCATGTTTTATGTTCATTAATATCTTCAGCAGTAAAAGTACCTTCATCAACCAATTGTTTTGAATAAATGTCAATAACTGATTTTTTCTTTGCAATTGATTGATACATGACTGGTTGAGTAAATGCAGGTTGATCAGTTTCATTATGACCATGTTTTCTATAACCAACAACATCAATAATAACATCTGAATGGAATGTAGCTCTCCAATCAGCAGCTAAATTGAATACAAATGTACATGCTTCAACATCATCTGCATTAACATGGAAAATTGGAGCATTAATTGCTTTTGCAATGTCTGATGGATATAAAGTTGACCTTGCAAATCTTGGATCAGTAGTAAAACCAATTTGATTATTTACAATAACATGAACTGTACCACCAGTTGAATAAGCTGGTAAATTAGCAAAACCCATAGTTTCATAAACAACACCTTGAGCAGCAAAAGCAGCATCACCATGTAATAAAACACTCATTGCTTTTTTAAATTCACCAATATCATTTTTATATTGTTGTATAGCTCTTGTTTTACCTAAAACAACACCATCTTCAGCTTCTAAATGTGACGGATTTGCAACAATTGATAAATTAACATGTTTACCTGAAGTTGTTGGCCTTGCATAATTCATACCTAAATGATATTTAACATCACCTGAGCCTTCGTCAAATTCTTTTGAACCAGCAAATTCTGAAAAGATTGATTCATTTGGTTTACGTACAACATTTGATAACATATTTAATCTACCTCTATGTGGCATACCAATAACTATATCTTCAACACCATATTCTACAGAAGTATCAATTAATGATTTCATACCTGGAACAATAGCTTCAGCACCTTCTAAACCAAATCTTTTATCATTTGGAAATTTAGTTGATAAAAATGACTCAAATGATGTTGACCAAATTAATCTATCTAAAATTTGTCTTTTTTGATCTTGGGAATATTTAAAAGGATTTGGAATTTCAATTCTTTCTCTTAACCAATCACATTGTTCTTTACTTGGAATATGAACATATTCAACCCCATAAGATGAACAATATAATTTTTCACAATTACCAATAATTTCACGTAAAGTCATTGATTTTTTACCACCTTGAGCAAATCTAGGTAAAATACCAGGACCTAAAGTAATTTCTTTATCTAAATCTTTTTCAGTAAAACCATAATAATCTAAAGTTAATTCTTTTGGAACATAAGCATGATCACCAAAAGATATACCCAATGGATCAATTTTAGCTTTTTGATGACCTCTAACTTGATAAGCTCTAACTAATAATTGAACTTTTAAATGAGTAACAACATCTTCAGTTATTGGATTTTGCCCCGGGTAAAAACTAGCAGTACCACCAGAAACAGTTGGAACTAAAGTTGGAGGAGCTTGAAAAGCTTGACTTGGTTTTACATTATCATTCTCTATATTTTTAAAATAAGCATTCCAAGAAGCATGAACACTTGATGGATCATTTCTCCAAGCTTCATACATTTCATCAACATAATTTGAATTATTACCTTGTAAAAAAGTATCAGTTGCAGTTGCAAAAGTTTTGAATATATTTATTTTAACATTTGCTCTTATTAATTGTGTACGAGGATGTACACTTTTTCTGAAAGCTCTAAGCATGATCGAAACTCCGGATTCCAATTCGTTGTTAGAAATGAGAAAAATTTGTTGTATTTTATATTTATATGGTTAGTGTAATTCGTTACAAAATTATATAAAAACTCCTATATGTCCGGGAAGAGCTACCAAATTATAACAACCGACTTCATGACTATGATCACAAGAACTCTTTAGCTTTTCTTCTAAATGCATTACAATCTCTTAACCATTGACCGTAATCTTTTAATGAATATATCTTTTCCCCGTAGTAGTCCGGAATTGGGTTTGAAAAACTTTGATATGATGGATCTGGTCTATTTTTAATTAATCTGGTTAAAAACTCAGAGTTTTTCAATTCAAATTGTTGAAGTTTTGATTTATTAATTAATTTAAATGCTATTGTACCAATAGTTGGACCAGCTAAATAACCAACAAATGCACCTAAACCAACTACACCTCCCATAACCATTAATGGATCAAATCCCATGATTGGTTTTTCTGGATCTATTTCAATATTACCTAAATAATTTAATGTAATTAATGCCCCTCCCAAACCGGTAAATATACCAGATACCATATTAATTCTATTACTTTGTTTTTTTAATTTAAAGTATTCAATCCATGTTAGTGGTTGACTAGTTGATTTATATCTGAGACCAGTTATAGCTTTTCTTGTTAAAGCTTTATTATATACACCAAGTTGAAACATACTGTTGGAATTTTTTTTAATGAGCAAATCGCACTATAAATGAAAACTTACGATAAAATTATACAATTAATTAGAACAAGAAAACACTATTATGGATTGACAACTATATAAGCGACATTCGCTTAAAAAGCTACTCGACAATCTACTCTAGCTCATACTCTTTAGTCATCTCTCATACTATTAAATTTCAATTGCAACATTTTCTTAGTCGTGTAAAAAATTATCAACAGAAAAATAATCAACATCAAAACAATTATGAATAGTAATGTACTAGCGATGAATGGTAGTAGTAATATATCATATCCACAATCAAAAGATCAGTTAAATGATTTATTAAATAAATATTATAAATTACTACTTGATGCTGAAGTTGATGAAAAAGAAAAGGTTAAAATAGAATCAGAATTGTCAAAGGTTAGTTTACAACATCAAAAATTTAAACAAGAAGACAATGAATTTATAAATGATTTATTAAAAAGTGAAATAAATGAAGAAATAGACTTTGATTTATTTGAAAAACAAATTGGTGGTTTTTTATTATTATCAAAGGATTATGATTTGCCCGAGGCATTACAAAACCAATTTCAAGATGAAAAAGAAGTATCAAAAGTTTTAATAGACGATATAATTAAAAAAATTACTACCATCGATACCAAGTTTGAAAATAGAGCAAATGCAGTAGGTATTAAAACAAAATTTAGATCTTACCTCAAAGATAATGACAAAATCATATGTAATAAAATATCTCAAAGGTTAAAAGAACTTGAAAATTTACCAAGTAATTTAGGTACCTACGGGGCACCATTAGATGATTTAAAAATAAAAGCATTAATTGAATTAAAAAGTTTACAATTATTAGCTAAACAAAAGCAATTAAAACATAATATAATAGTTCATGAATCACAACAAGTTAAATATAAAAATCCAAATTTAAAAGACATTCCCCTTTGTTTGTCAGAAAAGAGATCATTTAATCTAAGATCTAAAATCGAACAAAAAAACCCACAATTATTAGCTTTACAATTGGAAGAATTGAAAAAGCAAGAAGCAAAAGAATTAAAACGTCAATCACATATTTCAAAAGTTGAACAAATTTTATCAAGTTCAACCAATTTTAAAGAACATAAATCAGTTATTGAAAATTATAGAACTCACTATCTCCTAAGACAAATTAACAATTTCCATCAAACTACCGAAAAGGAAGAAAGTAAAAAATCCGAAAAGAATGCTAAACAAAGATTACAAGCATTAAAAGCTAATGATGAAGAAGCATATCTTAAATTATTAGATGAAACAAAAGATCATAGACTTACTCATCTTCTTAAGCAAACTAATCAATTCCTTGATTCATTAACTGAACAAGTTAGAGCTCAACAGATTGAAGCTGAAGAAGGTGTAGTTCCTGCCAAAAGTGGTAGTCCAGAAGCTATTGCCAAACCTGTTGATGGTAAAGAAGAGTTACGTGAAAAGACAGATTATTATGAAGTTGCTCATAAAATAAAGGAAAAAATACCCGACCAACCGACAATTTTAGTAGGTGGTAGATTAAAAGAATACCAAATGAAAGGCTTAGAATGGATGGTTTCATTATATAATAATCATTTAAACGGTATATTAGCAGATGAAATGGGTTTAGGTAAAACAATTCAATCAATTTCATTAATTACATATCTTATTGAAAAGAAACATGAACAAAAATTTTTAGTCATTGTTCCATTATCTACAATTACAAACTGGACTTTAGAATTTGAAAAATGGGCACCGTCTGTTAAAATTATAGTTTATAAAGGTTCTCAACAACAAAGAAGATCAATGCAATCAGAAATTAGATATGGTACTTTTCAAGTTTTATTAACTACTTATGAATATGTTATTAGAGAACGTCCATTATTATCCAAATTTCAGTATTCTCATATGATTATTGATGAAGGTCATAGAATGAAAAATGCACAATCAAAACTTTCACAAACTTTAAGACAATATTATAAAACAAAAAATAGATTAATTTTAACAGGTACTCCATTGCAAAATAACTTACCAGAATTATGGGCCTTGCTAAATTTTGTATTACCAAAAATATTCAACTCAGTTAAATCATTTGATGAATGGTTTAATACTCCATTTGCGAATACAGGTACTCAAGAAAAGATCGAATTAACAGAAGAAGAAAGTTTATTAGTTATTAGAAGATTGCATAAGGTCCTTAGACCCTTTTTATTAAGAAGATTAAAAAAAGATGTTGAAAAAGATTTACCTGATAAAGTCGAAAAAGTTTTAAAATGTAATCTTTCTGGTTTACAATATGTTTTATATCAACAAATGTTGAAACATAATGCATTATTTGTAGGTGCAGAAGTTGGAGGTGCCAAATCAGGTATAAAAGGTTTAAATAATAAAATTATGCAATTGAGAAAAATTTGTAATCATCCATTTGTTTTTGAAGAAGTTGAAGCTGTTTTAAATCCTACTAGATTAACAAATGATTTAATCATGAGAGTTTCTGGTAAATTTGAATTATTAGATAGAATTTTACCAAAATTTAAAGTTTCAGGTCATCGTGTCTTAATGTTTTTCCAAATGACTCAAGTAATGGATATTATGGAGGATTTTCTAAGATGGAGAGATATGAGATATTTAAGATTAGATGGTTCAACAAAAGCTGAAGATCGTCAAGATATGTTGAAAGAATTTAATGCACCAGGTTCTGAATATTTTTGTTTCTTATTATCAACAAGAGCTGGTGGTTTAGGTTTAAATTTACAAACTGCTGATACTGTTATTATATTTGATACTGATTGGAATCCTCATCAAGATTTACAAGCTCAAGATAGAGCTCATAGAATTGGTCAAAAAAATGAAGTTCGTATATTAAGATTAATTACAAATGATTCAGTTGAAGAAGTTATATTGGAAAGAGCTCATCAAAAATTAGATATTGATGGTAAAGTTATTCAAGCTGGTAAATTTGATAACAAATCGACCGCAGAAGAACAAGAAGCATTTTTGAAAAGATTATTAGAAGCAGATGCAAATGGTAATGATGATGAAGAAAATGATTTAGACGATGATGAATTGAATGAAATTTTAGCAAGATCAGATGAAGAAAAAGCATTATTTAATAGAATGGATCAGTCAAGGAAAGAAAAGAAATTGATTGAAAAGGATGAATTACCAAGTATATTTACAGAAGATATCTCTCATCATTTTGAAAAGGATACGAAAGAATTGACTAGAATGAGAGAAAAGAAAAAAGTTAAATATGATGATGGATTAAGTGAAGCTCAATGGTTGAAGGCAATGGATGATGATGAAGATACTGTTGAACAAGCTATAAAAAGAAGAGAAACAAGAATTGCAAAAAGAAAAAGAAATAAGGCTATACGAGAAGGTTTAATTGAAGCAGATATTAATGATGATGATGTAGGTGAAGAAGATGATGAAGATGTTGAATTGGAACCAAGAAAGAAACAAAGAATTGATAATTTTATTACTTTATGTCAATCTATCTTAGATGAAATTCAACAAATGACTGATCCAAATGATGACCATAATATTGGTGAAATTTTTATGAAATTACCTTCAAGAAAATTATATGCTGATTATTATAAAATTATTAAAAATCCAATTTCAATTAATCAAATACAGAAAAAATTAGATCAAGATAATTATGATTCATATGAAGAATTTATCAATGATTTGAATTTAATGATTTCAAATGCAAAGACTTATAATGAAGAAGATTCTTTCGTTTATATTGATGCTGTAGCTATTGAAAATTTGATTAACAGTAAATAAATGTATAATTGATACTTTTCAGGGCTTTTGTAAATACATCTTCGTACACTTGAAACATGATGTGTAATTTAACTCTACTTATAGGTTTTTTTTTTTTTTTTTGACTAAAGTATTTCCCCTGGCCATCGGACCCTGTAATCCAAATCGGGAAATTTAGAAAAATAAAAAACGCTAGCGACTTAATTAATAAACGCGATATTTGTTGAATTTAAATTAAAATTAATAAATCGTTTAGATTACTTTTTCCATCAAGCATTATATTAAGACGTCAATCAAATATCCTACGTTATAGCCAAATTTTGATAAGGTTTGAGTTACGTTACAAACATCCTCAATTAAGTTATCTGTTATTGAATTACTTTATCACAAGTTCTCATTGAATTGACTTTGTTATCATGAAAATGCAAAATGATATTGATCCAATCGCCAAAAGGAACAACTTTGTAAAGTCATTAGATGCAATTAAAAAGACTTTGGTAGCTAATAATATTGATTTGGTTTTAGTTAGACTGGTGATATTTTATTCATACTACCGCCTGAAATTATACACCAAGTACTAATATTCCAAGATGCTCAATTTCTTTATTTTTTGAATTAAAACAAGTGTGTTCAATCGCTTTAGATATTATTTTTTCTAATGTAAGGTTTGGTGATCCTGAAAGCTGGCATAATCCACAATTAAGGTCTGGAACTTTTCCGCTAGGGTGATGTGCCTCACGCTGCTATCATTATTCATTAGTTCAAAGCGTTGAAACGTTAATAAAAATAGTCAAAAGATTCAATGTAGATTTCATGGAAACAATTATGAGAATCGATTTCAAGATCAATAATCCTCATTTTGAAATACGCTTTAATGATTTATTTACTGGTATAGATATTAATCTAGGTACTCGTGGTGCTACAAATAGCAATACTAAAGATTTGTTCTAGTTGAATATTAGAAAGATTCGTATCGGTAAGGGATTTTTACAATTTGATTCGCTACCACAAAATATAATTGAATTAAGTATTGTCATTAATGAAATTTTACCTTTCAGGATTTGAGATATTTTGTACATTTAAAAAGATTGTAGAAGTATCGAATTGATGTACTTGTATTCAATTATTTACCTAAGAATATGGAAAAGTTAACTGCTTGGTCTACTTCGGGTGATTGGATGCAAATGAAAGTTCCCAACAAGGTTATAGAAAACTATATCGAATTCAATTCCAATTATGAAGCTAATTCAATCGAACATTTATTCAGCTACTCGCCTAATATGTTAAAATTGAATATAAATCATCAGGGTGATCTTGGCTATTTTGATTTCGGCCTACGCACACTGTTGAAATTTCTATCATTATATTGTGAATTAAACGATTATTCAGCAATATCAGGTTTACAAAATTTGGTCGAGCTTAGGATTTACGATTGTCTTGCATTACAATTGTTTTCATCATCAACCTTATTTCCCAATATGAGAAGACTCACTTTTACCTATAGTTTTAATCATGACGGAGAAGAAGAAATGGAACCGCATAGAATAGAGATCCCTGACTCACTAGAATCACTAAGTTTAACAGCAAATGGTATGTCAATACCGTTTTCAAGGTTTCCAAAAAATATAAACAGCTCAAATTAGAAATTCCATTTCCTGACAATTTTGAGTTGATTTTTCCAGATAGTATTTATGCTTTGACTATAAAGTATTCAAACTTCTCTACTTTGGATAATGTCAAATTTCCTAAAAATTCAAGATCTTTGAAAATTGCCCATAATAATTCTTTGACTTCAATGAAATCAACTAATATTGGTGAGTTGGAATTTGCTAGGAGATTAAAGATCCGCAAGAACAAGAAATTTTGTTGTCATGATATTGAGATCATGACTAAATCCAAATGCCTTTGCAAATTTGATAAGGTTAGGTAAGTATTAGATTAATCAATAAATAGCTAGGTAGTTCGTTATAACGAGCATGGAATGTACTAATTCGGCTATAACTTTGTAAATATTACAGTATTACAATATTATCTCTCGTAAATTTAATCGGAAACAATTACTTGATTTGGAACTTTAAATAGCGCCACGCCATTCCGATTTTTCCACGCCATTTATTGTTTAAACATCATAATGGAACATCAATTCATAGCAATCAAATCTACACCGTGAGGTGAGACACATTCTAATTCTTATGGCACGTTGTAAACAATTTCAATGACCAGAGATACAAGTGTTTTAATTTTGGTTTCTCCAGAAAATGGTCTTTAGCGTAGATCTTAGTTACATTTGCGGAGCTGAAACAATTGCGCTCAATAAAGCTTAATTGATAGGAAGATCTAATCTTTTCTATAATTAGACATCCAATCATATTTATATGATTGATAATTATATCTAAACTATATGCAGGATGTGATGCAAAATAATATCAAGCAATCTACTATAAGTTTCAAATTAGTCAATTGTCCAGATCTCCAAAAGTTCACTTTTCAACATGTCTTCAATTGCATTTGGAAGGATCTCAAAAACTTATAATAAATCATTCTTGGTTAAATCGTTGACTGCTTTAGCTGGTGCTTCAGCAATTGCAACTTACTTTTATCAAAATAATAATAATAATAATAACAAACATAAAGATAAAGGTCCATTATTAGGATTATTAGGATTTAATGGTGATATCAATGTAAGAAAATCTCGTGTTCCAGATGGTAAAGGATTCAAAGATTATCAAAAAGTTTATAATGAAATTGCTCAAAAATTGGAAGATCATCCAGAATGGGATGAATATGATGGTTATTATGGAGTTTTATTAAGATTATCATGGCATTCATCAGGTACATATTCAAAAGATTCAAATACTGGTGGTTCATTTGGTGGTACAATGATCTATGGACCTGAAAAAGATGATAAAGAAAATAAAGGTTTAACAAATGGCCAAGATTTCTTAGAACCATTATTGAAAAAATATCCATGGATATCTCGTGGTGATTTATGGACTCTTGGTGGTGTTTGTGCTGTACAAGAATCTGGTGGTCCAAAAATTAAATGGTTACCAGGTAGACAAAATGATGATACTGGAAAACATGTACCTGAAAATGGTTTACTTCCTGATGCTTCAAGAGATGGACCATATGTTAGAAAAGTTTTTAACAGAATTGGATTTAATGATAGAGAAACAGTTGCTTTAATTGGTGCTCATTGTTTAGGAAGATGTCACAGAGAGTATTCTGGATTTTTAGGACCATGGACCAGCAGCCCTTCTACATTTTCTAATCTATTCTATACTGAATTATTAGGAAAATGGCATGTTAAAAAATGGGATGGTCCAAAACAATACGAAGATGAAGAAACTAGTAATTTAATGATGCTACCAACTGATATGTCATTAAAAGAAGAGCCGTATTTTGTGAAATATGTTAAAATGTATGCTGATGATGAAGAGTTATTCTTTAAAGATTTTGCTGAAGCTTATGCTAAATTGATTTCTAATGGTGTAACATATCCAAAAGATGAAAAACCTTATATATTTAAAACATTAGACGAGCAAGAAGAAAATTAATATACAGGAAAACTATCTTAAACTTACGAGAAATGCGCGGGAAACTAACCACAAAAGAAACCATAGCCCTAGGGCTATTTTGAGAAGTCACGGCCTCTCATAATTAATGCACTTTCACTAAACAAAAGATTTTTTTGAATTTTCATCATCTAAATATCTACGTTTAGTACTATATTCACATCACAACTAATATAACCAAGATGGTATGTAATTGAAATCAAGTATAATGGAAATATTCAACTTCACAAATGTGGGATCAAACGTTAGACTATCAGGATGTAACGTGGAATTCAAGGTTACTTTAATATTATTTTCACAAGATTGAATTTTCATTATTTGTACAACTACGGAGAGTGAAGTTATATCAAAATTAAGTAGAGTACTAACAGTTTATTAGTCTGATCCAGTTACCATTAGAACTAGAAAAGTTATTACCAATCCACTTTTATCAAGAAGACAATTTGTCATTGACGTTTTACACCCAAACAGAGCCAATGTTTCAAAAGATGAATTAAGAGAAAAATTATCAGAAATTTACAAAGCTGAAAAAGATGCTATTTCAGTTTTTGGTTTCAGAACTCAATATGGTGGTGGTAAATCAACTGGTTTCGGTTTAATTTATTCATCAGTTGCTGATGCTAAAAGATTTGAACCAACTTATAGATTAGTCAGATATGGATTAGCTGAAAAAGTTGAAAAAGCTTCAAGACAACAAAGAAAACAAAAGAAAAACAGAGATAAAAAAATATTTGGTACTGCCAAAAAAGCTGCTAAAAAAGCTGCTAAAAGAAATGCTGAGTAGGTTAATAGGTCTATTTAATATAAATTTTATAATTGTATCATAGAGAACAAAGTCAGGATTCCGATAAAATAAACTGTGGGGATGTAATAATCACCTAGAGTATACTCAAGACTGATCAAGTTAATTAAAATAAAGAACTACAATGTTGATTTTACTCGAGAATCGAGATTTGCTGTAAAAGATTTCCAGCATTTAAATTTTAGCCTCTATTTCTATCTCCGTACTAAGTAGAAACTGAATTGTAAATCAAGGTTGGCTATGACTGAGAATTAATTGAGTCTATATTTGGCTGCAAAACTTTATTTCGCTTAAACAAGATTTGGCTGCAAAAGAGACTTAATTGAGGATGAAGAGATAATAATTAGAATAAAGGCATTCTTACTTATCCTTACTTTACTCTAGCAATTTATATTTTAGGTTTTACTTCAATTTCATTAGCAAATAAATTTTCCACTAAATGAGCAATTACTCCCCATCCATAACCATTTGAAAATCTTCTTCTTACAATTATATTATTATGAGCATCAGGAGGTAAATTAACTAAAACTTTTCTCCATATCAAACTATTTGAATGATATTTATTTGCAATTTTAACTTGTTTTTGTAATTTCCATTTTGAATGATAATTAAATAAATATTCAAACCATGTTGAATCAGTATTTATTTCTGGTGGTTTATCAAATTCATAATATTTATCATGAAAAATAACATGATGACGAGAATCAGGATTTAAGATATATGTTTCAGAAGGTATAGGACAAATTAAAGTGTTAATTGCAGATTCAATAGCTGATGCCCTAGGTGGGACGATTATTGATTTTGAGGAGTTATCTGAGGTTGTTGATTCTGTATCTTCATCTAATGTTTTACCCTTGATTGAAAAGTTTTTATACTTCTTCTGACGTTTTTTAATCTTTGGTTCTGCTGATAAACTTAAAAATTCTTTATATTTCTCTTTTGCAAATGATAAATGATACTTTTCGGTTGTTTTCTCATATTCTACATATCCATTATCTTCTGGTGCTTGGGAAACATCTTGTGTTCTTTTAGTTTCAACTGATGATCTATCATTTTCAGGTTTATATTTTTCATCTTTTATATGATTTGTTCTTTTCAATTCTGAAACATCACCTAATGCTTCATAATCTAAATATAATAAAGCAGCAGTTCTTAATGGGACAATACCATCATTTATTGCGTTTGCATAAATTGTCAAATGTTTGAATTTACAAAGGAATAATTTAATTGGATCATCAGGTAATGTTTCTAATATTGGTCTAAAAGTATCTCTTTTTTGATCATTTAAATCATCTAAATGTGGCAATCTCTTTGACAATGTTAAATCTCTACCTGTTTTACCTAACGTACCAATATCTAAAACCCAAGAAAGTAAGAAATTTAACTCATTTAATATACCTAAAAATGGACTAGCTAATGAAACTAAATTTTCCATTTCAATACCTTTTTTATCAAAATAATCAAAACCTTGAGTTACTAAAATATATCTTAATGCATATAATTGAGTTACACCACCTAATGAATGAGCAATAAATGACATTTTCCCAATTTTATAAGGCAAATTTTCAATTAGATCAATTATATATTCTGCAATGTTAGTTCCCAATTTTTTAACACCTTTTTCTGTTCTACCTGCATTTTCATTATACCCTCGTATTAAAATATTATCATTAACAGTTTCTAATTGATCTTTAAGGTATAACATATCAGCAGATAAATTTGAAAAAACTCCATGCGTGAGAATAATTAAATGTATTGGTTTTTCAGGATCTTTTGGTTTAGTTTGCCATAAATCATCAGTAGTTAATTTAAAGACTGTTAACTGAGGATTGAAAACTGAATTATCAACAGATTCGGGTATAGAATCAATATCGGAAGTGAGGGAACTTAATGTTTGTTGTAATTTAGAATGGTTAATCTTCTTTAAAAATGATAAATCATCACCAATTGTGAAATCATATTCAACTTTCGACCTTCTAGTAATTACAATTTGTGAAATTATATCTATTTCCCATTGAAATTCTTCGTCACTTTTTTTGGAATTATCATTAAGCAACAACGTAACATTAAATGATTGATTTGGTTTAACTTGATTTTCAAATACAACTTCAGTATTATCTTTATTATCTGGCTTAAACTCCTTTAATTGATTATAATTGAATGGAATTACATGACAATATAATATAAATGGACCACTTATTAAATTAATAGCTCTAATACTTGTTCTTTCAATATTTTTCAATCTAAGATAAATTTGTTCTATGTTCTTATCTAACCTTTTATAATTTACAGTATATCTATTGACTTCACCAATTTTTAATTGGTCTTTATCTCTATACCATAAGGATGGATTCATTCATGGAGTAAACGCGCAGTGCAAAATTATTTATATTTATTTTTGATATTTTCAAATACTTTAAATAAACCAAATTTATATAATAAACAATATTCAACAATGAATCTAGGGACAAAGAGTAATACATGTCCAAGGAGTGTAGACATTGTACCCCTATAATAATTCAATTTTGATCCATTTGCATATTCAAAATCACTAACCACTTTTTTCGCATATTTTTCAGCTGGCATGGGCATATTTTTCGCAGCCATTCTTCTTCTTTCAATAAATGCTTCTTCCATTCCATCAACATTAAATAAACTTGTCTTTGGGAAATCTCTTTTATCTTCAATATCAGTTTTAACACCACCAGTTATAATGTTAATAACTTTAACGTTAAATGGTTTCATTTCTAATCTTAATACAGCTGCATATTGATGAATAGCTGCTTTTGTTGATGAATAAACACAACTAAATGGAAATGGAATAATTCCACTAACTGAACCGGTAAAACCAATAACACCTTTAGCATTTATAATTAAAGGAATTAATTCCCTAACTAATCTCATTGGACCAAAAACATTAACTTCAAAGCATTGTTTAATTTGTTCATCTGTAACATCAGTAGTTGGAAATGTACAAGATTGACCAGCATTATTGTACAATATATCTAAATAAGACCCATCTTTTTCAATTAATTTCTTAACACCTAAAGCACTTTCTAAATTTGCAACATCTAATTCAATTGGAATAATACCATAATCCTTCAACTTTTCCATTGGTTCCAATCTTCTAGCACCAGCATATACTTTATAACCTCTTTTAGCAAACTCAATTGATGTAGCAAAACCTATACCAGATGAAGCACCAGTTACCAATACAACTTTTTGTCTATCATTCATTGTTCCTTGGTTAATTTTTTTGGCGAGAATTATCACCGGTCGCTTTTTTTTAAAATCACCAGATCAAATATGAATATTGGAATTGTAGGTGCAGGATTAGTTGGTTGTTTATCAGCATTAGCTTTCACAAAGAAAGGTTATAAAGTTAGTTTATTTGAATTAAGGCAAGACTATAGTAGTCTGACTGAAAGAAGTTTAAAATCTATCAATTTAGCTGTTAGTAATAGAGGTTTACGGGCATTAAAAGAAATTGATGAATTTATTCATGATAAGGTTTTAGAAAATGTTATTCCCATGAAAGGAAGAATGGTGCATACTGATAAACTTGAAAGTCAGTTATACGGTTTACATGGTGAAGCTATAAATTCAATAGATCGTGGTTTATTAAATGACATTTTAATAAATGAATTGAAAAAATTGGGTGTTGAGATTTATTTTGAACATAAATTAATTAAATTAGATCCAGAAGGTAATATTTCATTTATAAATCATGGTCATATGAAAAATTTTAAATTTGATTACTTAATTGGTGCTGATGGTGCCCATTCGCAGTTTAGATATCAATTACAAAAACATTGTAGAATGAATTATAGTCAAAAATATATTGACATGCAATATTTGGAATTGTATATACCTCCAATTAATGGTGGGTTTGCATTTGATAAAAATCATTTACATATTTGGCCAAAGCATAATTTTATGTTAATTGCATTACCAAATACTGATCATTCATTTACATCGACTTTTTTCAGTCCTTGGAGTGTTATAGAAGGGTTAGATACTAAAGGATGGTTGGAATTTTTTAAGAAGGAATTCCCAGATGCTTATGATTTAATTGGAGAAGAACCTTTAATATCTGCTTTTGAAAATAATCCAAGAGGATCACTCATGCAAGTTGAATGTTATCCTTATAGTCATAAGAAAGCTATTATTATTGGAGATGCTGCACATTCAATGGTTCCATTTTATGGTCAAGGTATGAATTGTGGATTTGAAGATGTTCGTATTTTATTCGAGCTTATTGATGAATTTGGTATTGATAAAGGGTTTGAAAAATATTCACCATCAAGACATGAAGATTTAAAAGCAATTTGTAAATTAGCATTAGACAATTATCATGAAATGAGTTCAAGAGTGGTTAGTTTAAGGTATTTAATTAAGAAAAATTTAGATTACACATTAGGCAAATTTTTCAGTTGGTTACCATTATACACCATGGTTTCATTTAGAGATGATATACCATATTCCAAGGCAATTACTATATCCAAAAGACAAGATAGCATACTAAACGCTATTACAACTTCATTCGCCGTTGGCGTAATATTTTTTGGTGTAAAATTATATAATCGCATTGAAAAAATTTATTCTACGAAGTAAATGATAAAATATACAACAAGATCAATACATACTAGATCTTTTCTACTTCAAAACCAATCACCATTAAAGGTGTTTTTAGACACTTTCAAACAAGAAGTCAAAAAATCAAATGAACTAAAGCAAAACATAAAAGCTTTACAAGATGAATCTGGTAGAATGGCTGAATCAGAAGCTTTTAAAAGAGCAAAAGAAGCTTATGCAAAAGCTCAAAAGGGATCATCTGCTGCTGGTAAAGTATTGAAAAAAACTGGTGAGACTATTGGTGATACTGCTTATAAAGCTTGGGAATCTCCTGTTGGTAAAGGTGTTCGTACAACTGTGAGAGTCTCTTCAGAAGCGGTAGACAAAGCTTTTGAACCGGTTAGAAAAACTCAAATATATAAGGATGTTAGTGAAGTAATAGATGATGGTAGTTCAACTGCTTATGGTGGGTTTTTAACTAAAGAACAAAGAGAAATTTTAAGACAAAAAGAGTTGCAAAAAAAATTAGCCAAAGGCTATCAAGCACCAGTTAGAGAAAATCAAGAAGCTGGAGGTGAATTAATAGCAACTGAACATAAAGCTTCTGGACCTTCAGTTGGTGAAAAATGGGAAGATTTTAAATTAAAATCACCAATTGGTAAATTAATTTCTATTTTACAAGAAAAATGGGAAGAAAGTGAAAATGGTTTAATTTCATTAATGCGTACAATAGTTGAAAAAGTTACTGGATTTTTTGCTGAAACTGAACAAGCTAAAACTATTAAACAATTTAAAATGATGGATCCATCTTTTAAATTAATTGATTTTCAAAAAACTTTAACAAATTATATAGTACCAGAAATTGTTGATGCTTATATAAAAAATGATGCTAAAACTTTAAAACAATGGTTTAGTGAAGCTCCTTTTAATGTATGGGAAGCAAATAATAAACAATTCATTCAACAAGGATTATATTCAGATTCAAAAATATTAGATATTAGAGGAGTTGATATAGTTACATGTAAACAATTACAACCAAATGATATACCAGTTATAGTTGTTTCATGTAGAGCACAAGAAATTCATTTATTTAGAAAAGCAAAAACAAATGAAATTGCGGCAGGTACAGAAGATCATATTCAAATGAGTACATATGCAATGGTATTAACAAGAATACCAGAAGAATTTGATAATAAGACAACAGATGGTTGGAAGATTATTGAGTTTGCAAGAGGTGGATCAAGACCATTTCATTAATTGTAAATAGACAAATACACGTAAATTTTTTTTTTTCAACGACCAAAATGTCAATAGCTAGTAAAGAAGAAGCAGCAAAGATATTTGAAAAATTAAAGAAAGATCCTGCTAATCAAGTTTGTTTTGATTGTTCAAACAAAAATCCAACTTGGACTTCTATTCCTTTTGGTATTTTTTTATGTTTACAATGTTCTTCAGTTCATAGAAATTTAGGTGTCCATATATCATTTGTTAAATCTTCAAACTTAGATTCATGGCAAAGATTACAATTAAGAAATTTTAAATTTGGTGGTAACCAACATGCTAAAGATTTTTTTATTAAAAATGGTGGTTCTCAATATATAAATCTGGGTATTGATGCAACTACAAAATATTCTTCATCCGTGGCATTAAGATATAAAGAGAAATTAAAACAAAAATCTCAACAAGATGCTTTAAAACATCCTGATATAGTTACATTGGATGATTCAACTGATAATTTATCATTAACTGACCTGGCAAGTGAATCAAATGATGATTTTTTTTCAAATTGGTCAAAACCTGTAAATTCATCACCATCACCATTAATAACTCCAAATCAATCACAAGAAGAATTACCAAAGAAAACAGCAAAACCAATATTTAAAGGTAATTCAACTGCCAAAAAGTCAATATTATCATCAAAAGGAAATGGTCCAAGAGCTTCAAGATTGAAAAAACAACCAACTGAAGAAATTGATTTTGAAGAATTTGAAAAAAAAGCAAAACAAGAAGAAGAGGAAGCGAAAAAATTGGGATATAAAGTCGAAGAAGAAGAGAAACCAAAACCAACACCAAAACCAATAAAATCAGCACCATCAAAAGTTAAAGAAGAAGAAGTTAAAGTTTCACCACCTACCCAACAGTTTCAAAAATTAGGTTTTGGTATGTCATATGGTGAAAATACGTCAGCAGCATCAACAAAAAAGAACATTAAAGAAGTTAAATATACTGGTGAAGTTTCAAATAAATTTGGTACTCAAAAAGGTATATCATCAGATGAATTTTTTGGTAGAGGTCCAAGATTTGATGAAAATGCAAAACAAGAAGCAAAATCAAAACTACAAGCTTTCAATGGTGCTCAAAGTATATCTTCATCATCTTATTTTGGTGAAGAAGAACAAGTTCAACAGAATAGATCAGGGTTAACAGATATTGAACAAAGTGCAAGAGAATTTGCTTCAAGATTTTCTGGTAATGCAAATGAAGATTTAGAAGTTTTGAAAGATGCTTTAGAAGATGGTGCAAATAAATTGGGTAATTATTTAAGAGATTTTTTAAGATAAATATACAAGAATCTTATTAAAGCCTAAGCTTTTCATGAGTCGAGCTTCTGAAATTGATAGACTTCTGAAATCTCTTCATCAAGACAAGTTGGTTGGAAGTAATTTACAAGATTTGATTTATTGTTTGAAAGGTAGTATATTGGTAGAGCTACCAATTTTTTGTTTGCGCGCGCGCATATTGATTATACAAAATTGATCGATATTCAATTATCAACACTTTTTTGACCCAGACTCGTGTGCATTACGTTGGGGTCATAGCATTCATCAGCGGGCCATGAGGGATAAATAATCTTTTGTAAAAAGCATTAAGTTATACATTAGTTTAATCTAGTTTATTCTACATGCGAAACCTCAGTTTTTTCATTCCATTCATCATTCGTGACTGCCATTCTATGATTTTTGTACAATGGTGGTAATGGCTCAACTTGCTTTCTGAATATATGTCTTTGAATACCATTCCAGAATGCTTTAGTTTGATAAGCTGCATGTTTATGAGCTGGAACAGCAAAAACATCATCTAATTCTTCTAAAGTCAAACCTTTGGTCTCCGGAAGGAACCATAAAACAAGGAAAAACCCGACAAGATTCCAGCCAGCATAAAATCCAAAAGCACCACTAAGATTGAAAGTTAGTATATTGTAAATTGAATGGTAAAGTCATTTAAAAAAGAATTGAATTTGAATATAAAAATCGGTAGCTCTACCAAATCTTTTTTGGCGCGCGCGCATACTCTGCACGACCGAACTTGATCCATATTCAATTGTCAATACTTTGCAATGCTTTACCTAAGACTCGTGTGCATACGTTGGGGTCATAGCATTCATCATACGCGGCCATGTAAATGCTAGTATAAAGTTGAAGAACCAGCAAGTAGCTGTGGCCCATGACATCCCGAGATCTCTAATGTAAAGTGGAAAAGCTTCAGCAGAATATGTAAATGGGACTGGACCCTCACCTGATGAATAAATAGCTGAGTAGATATAAATACCAGTAGCAACCATAGCTAATCTACCTTGTCGATTACTTTCATGAATCAAAAAACCAAAACCAGTGATTAATAAAAATATACACATCAATGGAAACGTTGTTAACAATAATGCTCTTCTACCAAATTTATCAATAGTAAGGAAAGCAGGGATAGCGAATATAAAATTGACCATACCAAATCCCCATGATGCTAATAATGCTGAAATATCATCAAATCCTGATTCTCTAAAAATACTAGATGAATAATAAGCGATAACATTGATACCACAAAATTGTTGCATAAACATTACAATCCATGAACCAATTACAGCATTTCTATTTCTAGTGATGGTAAACATTTGAATAATTCTTTTCCAAGTTGGAATATCTAATGAGCCTTCTTCTTGCAATAAAACATACTGATAAAATGAGTCTCTTGCAGCTGCTACAGGTAAAAGTCTCATTTCATTCAACGATTCATAAGCTTCTCTATGTCTACCTTTACCCATTAACCATCTTGGTGATTCGGGAACATATGGAATTTGAAACAAAACAATAATAGCTGGAATACAAGCTGAACCTAACATTAATCTCCAATTTATACCTGATTCAATTCCATGTTTTGGAACGTAATAAAATGCCAACGATGCTACATAACCAAACATAATACCGACAGCAGTAAAAAATTGCCATAACATAACTAAAGCACCTCTAACATGTTTAGGAGCACACTCTGCAGCGTAAGGTGGAACAGTAGCTGATTTAATACCGATACCAACCTGTAATGTTAGTAACTATCAACAAAGTAGTGTGTGTTCCAAAAAAATGGTCGCAAAAAAAATTTTGCAGCCAAAATTTTTGTGAACAACAATTAAAGTCGTTTAATAAATACCCCTAAGAACATTCGAGAAAGCATCAAATGCCACCAATTATTCGTGAAACCACTCCATATACAAGTGACAGCAGAAACAAAACACGTCCAAAATATAACTTTCTTTCTTCCATATTTTTTGTTAAAAAAATCTGAAAACCAACATGCTATAACACTCGCTAAACATTCTGTTAGTACTCTCTCATGTTGAAAGCATTATAATTGGCTATAAACCATCAATTATAAGCGTTAAATAAAGTTGTTTAACATACCTATGAGATATGGTGACAGGTTAACAAGACCCTCAATTAAATCGGCATTTTTCATCTGATCAACCCCAAAAGCCAGCGGATAATACAAAGTCAGTCCGTTGATAACTGATTCGTCCATACCTTGAACAGCTGCGGCCATGGCTCCCACAGCAACAACAGCAATCATTTTCTTTCTCAAAAACCATTTTTTAGTAGCTTCTTTATATAAAATTGATTTTTCTTCATCAGTTAAGAAATTCATTGAATTAAAAGCACCTGGGGCTCTAGCTAAAGCAGCAGCTTTTGCAAATAACTCAGGATCTAAGTCATTTTTAGAAGCGTAGTTTCTTCCCATTTGCATAGCTTGTTTTTCTGTATATTGTGATAAAATATTGCCTCTTTCACCAGCTTCTCTTTCTACTTCTTCATTATTATCTTCAGTTAAAGGATCTTGTTTGTTTAAGGATGGTGAAGATGATGAATTATCAAATAAACCATCTTGATGTGGTTTTTCTACCGAAATATCACTCATGCTTCAAAATTGTAGTGTAAGAAAAATTTGATCAAGAAAAACTCGGAAAAATTTGTTATTTATAAGAAAACACAAACAAAACTTTATAATCTGGGGCGAACACATTTAATCAATGATTATTGAGTGATTGCCATACAATTATGCAAGTTGATTTTAGGATAAATTAAATATAAACTTAAGCCATTGTACTGTAAATTATATGCAGGATTGGATAATATTTTTATTACCCATTATTTATGACATCACGCTTCGAGAACATATTGGTATCAAAATTCGACACGCTTAACTATAATAAGATAATTAAGAATATTATCAAATGGGAGCAGACTATAGCTTCTACTTTTTCTGAAACTCGTTTTTTTATCATAAGCCAAAACATAACAATTAATCAATCTCGAATATATATAAGCTTGTATTACTATTGTTTATTGTTTTGAATACACTTTTTGTTTGCTATCAATTGTGAATGTGATTCAACCTAAAAAAGTTTAAATATTAAAAATTTTTAGCGCTTCCTTTCATTCTTTTCGTGCCAGAACCTCAAAACAATTAATTTAGAATACTGTACTCCATATTAAAAGGTTAAGAGCCAGCTTTATTAACATCATCTTTATTGAAACTGGATTTATGGTACAAGTGTAACATTTTGTATCATTCGGTTAGGTTAAACTTTTTCATAAATTGGTCACTCTAACTTGTTATATTATTGAAACGGGAAATAATTCAAAAAACAAATGTTTTTTTAGAGATTCAATTCGTCTGGTCTGTAAAACTTCTTATAATTTCTAATCAACTTTTGACTTTATTTTTGAAACTTTGTAAGGTGGAGGGGTGATTACAAATTTAGATTCTAGGTTTATAATCTATATAGATAAGGAGTACGATTATAAAAAAACGTTTCAGACTTTAGCATTGAAGATTATTGGATGTTTAGAATGCAAAAGATAATACAATATTTTGATTACCATCAATTTTCGCTAACTTTCTATATTGAGTTTTGATATCTTCTGGCTTGTTATATTGTGTTTCTCCGAAAATCAGATTTACGAGTTTTTTTTTTTTTTCTAATACTAGCTTTCCCCTCCTTTAGACGCTTGAACTTTAAATTTCTAGCACAACTACTATTAAATAATCAGAGACAAGAAAAATGGAATCTATTCGAATCTATTCGCTTTTAGGAAATACCAGATCTGTATAAGAAAAGTATAAGATTATAATATGTCAATTTGATTACAATCTTTTTTAATAACCGAAATGCTCATATTTAAGATTTAGTGTTTGAGATCTTCGGTTTTAGTAGTAAGTACACTTTAATGGAACATAAACAATGTCCTATTCTCCAGTTTTGAAACCTCAATATTCTTAAGTTAATGATCCACATACATTTCTAAATCCAAAAAAAAATGTTCAAGATTGGAATTGATGCATTGTATTAAAGGTAACAAAGATAGTGGAACAAACTGTATTATCCAATAAACTTTTTTCATTATATAATACTTCTGCATTTTTTTTTTTTGGTAAAACTTCGTAAAAGTTTTCAATTGAAATATGTAAAGGATGAAAATTCTACCGTGTAAATTATGAGAAAGCTTGAAACTTATAACAAAATATTGAGAGAAGCTCAAATAGAAATGCGAATTATACTTGATTTCACATAAAACAATTCAAGTTTTTCGACTTAAAGCTATCAATCAGTCCTATTAAAGTATAAAATAGTCTAGGCGCTGCCAATTAGATTAAACTATAAAGTATAAAGTTTTCAGATAAAACTAGATACAGTTATAATTTGAGGTAGGAATCATAAGATTACGTATTGAATTGAATGTAACTCTGTAAATCCCTGGTCACATAATAAATTTAAATTTAAGTTTACGTTTTAAGCAACTAATATAATACTGCATATAAGTCATGTTTGTCTCTATCGGATGTAGACTTTCAACCGATATGGAGCGAGGATACGGCCAATACATTTTGTATTGCGGCGAGAGCTGGTATTGCGGCGAGAGCTGATACCACAGCTCGCACAACTTCGTCCTAAAGTTTTAATTTCATATTTGATTTTGCTTGAAACAAACACTTCTAATCGAGTTTGCTTTTCATCATATATTGAAGATAAACGTATACTTACTTTGTTAAGTTTATCTTTTGAGAGCCTGACCTATTGCAACCTCTATTAACCAGGAATGTAAGCTCATTTTATTTGATCAACGAAACACAAAAACCCTGATTTCTATTGATAAATCTCGACCCAATGTGACCAACCAATGTTTTAATACAATTTCACTCAATCGTTTTGGTTCAATCCTCTGTCTAATTTGTTACCCCTTGATTCATACCCCTTAAAAAGTAGATATTAAAGATTTTGCTCGTCGAGAAAACAAAGCTTAAGTTCTAAGTTTTTTTTTTTTTGTTTGCTTTAAAAGTATCATTGACGTTGCAACTCGATGAATGATGTCTTGTTTTCTACGTTTTGCTCGAGAGTCAATCAATGATTAATCCACAACGATGTCTCTTTATATAGAGAAAACTGTACATTAACTACAATTATTTTAATACTCAGCTTTTGTGACTATTATCCTTTTCGGGAAAAGTTAAATTAATGTACAAATTTTGCAGCAATTCAGATTCAAATTTTGTAGCCGCTTAACTATGGAGATCTAAAACCCCCCACAAATAATATTTTTTTTCTTCCCGGGTGTATTTCGCTTTTTCGGAGATAACCAGATTATCAAAATCTCAAAAGTATATCTTGATAAACAATATTCTAATTCATTCTTTCAATCATTACCAAATGACTTCTTTAGCTAAATTAAATGCTCAATATGTACAATATATTATTAAATATCCATTATTAACTAAGTCAATTACAACTGGTATTTTCTGCGGGTTAAATGAAACAATTTCATCAATTTTAACTGGTGAATATAAAGAATCTAAAATATTAGGTATTAACATTAAACATGTAATTTCAAAGAAATTAGTTAAAATGATTATTTATGGTTCTTTAATTGCGACACCAATTAGTCATTATTTATATTATATCATAAATAATAAAATTTTTATTGCACCCTTGACAAGTAAACAAAAAGTATTACAAATTTTAACAAGTTTATCAACAGTTACACCAATTTTAAGCGCATGTTTTGTTTCATGGATATCATTAATTAATAATTATACACCAGGTAAGGAAGATTTGTCAACTGAATTGAAAAGAATCAAAAATGTTGTTTCTACAGGTTTAAAAAAAGGTTATTTTTCAGTTTTAAAGACGTCATTGATTACATCATTATTTGCTTTAATTGTTGCTCAAAGATTTGTACCACCTGAACTTTGGGTTGTCTTTTTCAATCTTGTGTATTTTATAATGGGAACTTATCAAAATACAAAATTGAAAAATTTACAAAAATTAAATAGAAAATAAATAAATATTCGCAATGATTAAATATTCTTTACAAAAACAATTCTATAGAACAATGATAACTGCTCATGCAGTAGTATATCAATCTCATGGTGATCCAAAAGATGTATTATTCACTCAGAAATATCAAATTGATGACGAAAATTTAAAAGAAAATCAAGTATTGGTTAAAACTTTAGCTTCTCCTATTAATCCATCAGATATAAATCAAATTCAAGGTGTTTATCCAAGTAAACCAGATTTTACAGATAAATTCGATAGCTCAAAGAAACTAGCACCTACTGGTAATGAAGGTTTATTTCAAGTTTTAAAAATTGGATCTAATGTTGAAAATTTTAAAGTTGGTGATTGGGTAATTCCAAAACTGGTAAATTCGGGTACCTGGCAAACTCATCAATTGGGTACAGCTAATGATTTTATTAAATTACCAAATCCAAAACAAAGTGAAGAAAAAGGTAAAACAGGATTAAGTTTAAATCAAGGTGCTACAATTTCTGTTAATCCACCAACTGCTTATTTAATGTTGACCCATTATGTTAAATTTAACAAAAATGATTATTTTATTCAAAATGGAGGTAATTCAGCCGTTGGTAAATATGCATCGCAATTTGGTAAATTATTAGGCATTAATTCAATTTCAGTAATTAGAGATAGACCAAATTTACAAGAAACAATTGATAAATTGGAAAACCTAGGAGCCACTCACGTTATAACTGAAGATCAAAATGAAAGTAAAGAATTTGGATCAACAATTAAAAACTGGAAAGGTACTGGTAAAATTAAATTAGCTTTAAATTGTGTTGGTGGGAAATCTTCAACTGGTATTGCAAGAAAATTAGACCCAAATGGTTTAATGTTGACATACGGAGGTATGTCTATGAAACCAGTTACAATTCCAACTTCATTACATATTTTTAAAAATTTTACAAGTACTGGATTTTGGGTAACGGAATTATTGAAAAATAATCCTGAATTAAAAATTAAAACTCTAAATCAAATTGTTGAATATTATGAAAATGAACAATTAAAAGATTCACCATCCAATGAAGTTAAGTTTGATGAAAGTCAAGATTTAGCAAGTTTATATATTAAAGGTATTGAAGATTCAAAAAATGGTAAACAATTGATTGTATACTAGATATTAAAATACATACTATTTATGACATACAATAACTAAGGTAAAGTCATACGACCATCTCAATTATGAACACCTAAATAAGACATTCAGAGATTTTGCAATCAGATATGTTCCTCGGAATAAAGTTGAATCTAGATTCAAATTTGATCTTTTCCAAATGTAACGATTTGACTTTTTGAGGAAAATAAACTGAACCGGAAAAGCCAATAAACCATTCCCCTTAATGTCAATCTTTGATAACTTCGTAGGAAAATAAACTTCACCATGTATTTCATTAAAATCTTCCCAACTTATATAATGATCTTCAAACGTACAACGTATACCTCCTGTCAATTCAAAAATGAATGATTTCAATGAAGAAAGGTGCTATCATCAAATAAACCCCAATCAAATGATGAATCAACTATTGTGAATGTAGTCAAGTTATTGCATGATTTTATTGATGAATAATCACTGACCAAAATCTCCTTTAAACGGATATTAATTAAGGTTTGTGGAAAGTACAATTGTGTAGGCTCGTCAGCTATGAGGTTAGTTCCATTAAAATGGAAATATTTTTAATATTTCGATTGCTTAAGCACCGTATCTAAATCTGTAAAACTAAATTCATATTCAAAACCTTCCCAACTATTCTTGCCTGCTGTCAAACCATCAATTAGTTCACCTTTCAAAAACCCTACCGAATTTGTTATATAAAGATAAAGTGAGTTTTCCATGTCCAAAAAGTTTAAAAGTTCAATGTTTCTGAAATCGTTTAATAGAACGTAAAAGTCCAACAAATTATGATTTAATTTTTCTTCATACCTTAAGTCAAAGAACAACTTTGTTGGAAGGTGCATTAATGGAATACAGGATTTCATTACAATTTCATAATGTTCAGGATTATAAGAACCAAAGTGAAAAAATTAACAGCGTACCTGAGAATAAGGGTCCATATAATTCTCATCAAATCTATCCCGATATACAGCGCTATGCAAGGTATCAGCATCATAAACAATCAACTTTGTAATAAATATTATCTTAGGATTAACACCAAATTGATTTAATAACTCGTTAAAAACTCTGAATTCTCTAAACTTCAATGCATCAGTAAAGTCAAAATTTTCGCCTGTTGGTAGTTCAATGTATCTCATACCTTCAGGTTCTTTAAATTCCTAGTAATGGTTGTTTGAAATTTCAACTTTTGAAAATAAGTGCTGAATTGCAAATGGTTTTAAAACTTTATCATGTAAAAAAGCAATAGCTATTGATCTATTTAAATATGAAGTGATGATTTCAATTAATTCAAATGGTAATTCAAGTAATGTTGATAAAAGTTGAATAGTAGCTTCTTCCATATTGATGTTGATAGTTGTCGAAATCATTTTTTTGAAATTTTCTTAATGTAAATATTAATTTTCAAATTCTATTCTGAAACAAATTATTTTTTGATTATGTAATTTATGCTACACAAAACCGAACAATTAATTCGCTAACATTTATATCAGATTCCATTAAAGATATGATGCTAAATAGGTATCGAATCGCTTTTATAACTACCTTTTTGTGTATCTATGACGACATAAACCAAAGCAAGATTGACTAGCGATTACTACTTTATTATTCAATTAAAAATAATTCACTCTTGAAGCAACTAAAAGGATTATAATGAGCTTTTTATTGAATTAAGGGTGTATTCGAGGAACAACTTAGTTTGTCTTCATATTGATCATCGTCGAAATGTATAAAGAATTGTAAACTACTTACTCAAACAATTGGTAGCGACATTAGATAAATTTATACGAAAGTTTAATCGCAAATTGAAAATTCATCTAACTTACGAATCGTTGACTTTCAGGCATTGGTGCTTTAACTAATAATACTCGCATTGAGAAGATACTCTTGACAGTATAGCTGTTTCAATGATATGCGACCAAAAAATAAATTTTAGATGAGATGGTTCCTGGGAGAGCAAATGAAGATTTCACTCATCAAAATCGAATCTTTTTGAATTATCAACTGGTCATTAGAAAACTGGATCTCTAGATCATCATAGACTTAACATTTCAACGAATCATTTATCTTGTAGCTTGATGTTGTCAACTTGTCGTTTATTAGATCTTAAGAAGATCTTAACTTTTTTAATCTTATTACCGACGTTTCTCGTAACGGCTTTGTAATTTCTTTTTTCTGTTGATAAGCACAAAGATGCATCAATCGTAGATGACCGAGATCATGTGCCAGATCTAGAAAAAATATTTTCTATGCGTCTTTCTTATCAATTAAAAATAATATATCACCAGATAAAACCAAGTTTTTCTTTTTAACCAATGTCTAGAGCTTTATCATCGACTAATGTGTTAATAGAAGGTGAAATCATACCAGCTACAATTATATTCTCAATTGAATCAGGTAAAATTTTAAATATTATCAAAAAAATTTTACCATCGGGAGATTCCGTACTTCAAATTTACAATGTTTTACCAATAGATTATAGAAATGTTACTCCTGCAATTATAATGCCTGGTTTAATTGATGCTCATGTTCATTTAAATGAACCGGGTAGAACAGAATGGGAAGGTTTTGAAACTGGAACAAAAGCAGCTGCATTTGGAGGTGTTACCACTGTTATTGATATGCCATTAAATGCAATACCACCAACTACAACTATTTCAAATTTTAATTTAAAAATTCATGCTGCTAAAAAACAATGTTGGGTTGACGTGGGATTTTGGGGTGGTTTGATACCTGATAATTCTGATCATTTAATTCCATTGATAAGAATGGGTGTACGCGGATTTAAAAGTTTTTTAATTGAAAGTGGTGTTGATGAATTTCCTGCAATCACAGTTGAAGATATAAAGAAAGCGATGAAGATTGTAAAAGGTGAAAAGACAATGTTGATGTTTCATGCTGAAATGCAACCAAAAACATTCACATTGGAAAGTTCAAGTTCTCCAGAAACAGAACCAGAGACAATAAACAATGATAAACTTGAAATTGTTGAAGAAGAATTTAATGATATAGATCTTGTTATGAGTCCATCTTTCATTAACCGTGCACCTAATACAATTGTTAAATTATTTTCAAATGATAAAGGGGATCATTTACATGAACACAAAAATTGTCATTTACCTCATGATCATGCTGGTTCAATAGATCATTCAGTATTATCAGACGAACAAGCAAGAGCATTAGCTAACACTCCAATATTGGCAGGTTCAGAACCATTATATGGTAAATATGCATTTAAAGCAAATCATAAACAAGGTAAAATAAACACACCATTAAATTTAGCAGCTGAAGAAGATAAAAGATTAGCTGATATTGATCCAACATCATATGCATCATTTTTAGCGTCAAGACCAGATAATTTTGAAACTACAGCAATTGCAGAAATTATAAATTGTTCAATTTTGGAACCTTCAGTCCCATTACATATTGTTCACTTAGCTACACATGAAGCAATACCTTTGATAAGAGCTGCAAAATCTAAAGGTTTACCAATTACAGCTGAGACTTGTTTCCATTATTTATCATTATCAGCAGAAAAGATTTCAAACTGTCATACACATTTCAAATGTTGTCCACCAATAAGAACAGAAGATAATAGACAACTATTATGGCAAGGATTAAGAAATGATATAATTACAACTGTTGTTTCTGATCATTCACCATGTACACCGGATCTAAAAGGTATGGAAAAAGGTGATTTCTTTGAAGCTTGGGGTGGTATATCATCAGTTGGATTTGGTTTGCCTATATTATATACAGAAGGTATGAAATTAAATCCACCAATTAGTTTAATTGAAATAAATAAATGGTGTTCAATAAATACGGCAAAACAAGTTGGTATAGAACATAAAAAAGGTGAAATCAAATTAGGTTATGATGCTGATTTGTTAATATTTGATCCTTCAATTAAATATATTGTTGAAAATAAAGATTTATATTTTAAAAATAAATTAACAGCTTATAATGGAATGGAATTTCAAGGTAGAGTGTTGGAAACTATAGTTAGAGGTCATAGTGTATATGCATTTGGTAAGGGACATTCAGATCTTCCAAGGGGAAAGTTGATATTAGAACCAAGATCATAGACAATAAAAGTATAGACAATATAATGGAAGTGATATAGACAATGAAAAATATAGATTATTTATTTGGGAATAACTCTTCATATGTAGGTAAACCATCATTGGAAGAAGCACTTGAACTGGAATTGGACCTCGATCTTAAATTATTGGCAATTTCTTTCTCATGCTTTGCTTTATAATCTTCAATGTCTTGTTCTAACTTCTTTTCCTTTTTAAGAAATTTCTCTTTGAGTTTGCCATTTAGTTTAAGGTTGTTTAGAGTGTCAATCATAGCAGTTAATTCTTTGTGTTTTTTTAATCTAGCTATCTTTTGATTTAATCTTCTTTCGTACGAATCAGCCATGGCAAATGATGCGTTTGAAATTTGAAAATATTATTGCTTTATATGATTAGATTTTTCTTACGTAAGCAAGTAGAAGTATGTTTTATGCACAATTTCTAAAGTATATAATGTAAATTGATAAGAAGCAAATACATAGAAGAATAATTATTATTATTGGATTAGCGCGTAAGTTCGATTTGCTTTCAAAACTATGCCTTTATTTTATTACATTTCGTTAGAAGTCTTTGAAAAATAACATTAGAAATGATCAAGACCAAAAATTTGAGCTAAAAATCAATTGCAAATCTTCGTTAGTGAATGAAAATAGATAAAGCCATCTCTAGTTTAATAAAATATATATAACTCTCTAAACTTGAGGTAAATGGTACATCGTTAAAAAAAAGATAGAAACTTCTGATACAAGGGTTAGAAGAACATGAACTACAATCATACTACAATCAACAAACAATGGGCCTAGAGTCATAATAATAGTAGTTATAATTAGTTGGTCCAATTAATTCCATATTTTAGTTATCGTGAGACTATAAAAAATGAAATTTTATAACTAAAGATTTTACCACGTGCGTGCGGCGTGGAATTTTCCCTTTTGGTGTTACTAATAAAATTAAAATTTGTTTGATGGTTTTTTGACTTTTAAAAAATACAACATCAATTTAATCAACAATTATAACAATTGAATTGAATTGGTTTTAGTGTCATTTATTTTGTTAGAATTATCATATAAATTAATATACCAATCAATATAATTTGTTCTCATGTCTACTAGTCAAAAAAGAATTGCATTACCGGCAAGAGTTGAACCAAAAGTATTTTTTGCTAATGAAAGAACATTTTTATCATGGTTAAATTTTACAGTTATATTAGGATCATTGGGTGTTGGTTTATTAAATTTTGGTGATTATGTCGGTAGAATATCAGCTGGTTTATTTACTTTCATTGCAATGTTAACAATGTTATATGCATTAGTAACTTATCATTGGAGAGCAAAAGCAATTAGATTAAGAGGAAGTGGACCATATGATGATAGATTTGGACCAACAATGTTATGTTTCTTTTTACTTGTTGCTGTTATTGTAAATTTTATATTAAGAATCAGAGCGTAAATATATATTAATTTTTCTTTCTAATGTCACCACCAAATATTATAGCGATATTCTTAGCTGAATTTGATATAAAAGCTGGCTATAAATTAATATGGTCCAAGACAAAGACAAAGACAAATATTAATCTAGATGGTTTGGAATATAAAGTTTTTCCATCTGGTGTTCATGATTTTAATAATTCAACAACTTTAATTAGTCATTTTGATGAGAAATTATACCTTGGGCTTTCTGTTTTTTATCAACATACATTTGGTGATTCAAATGATAGATCAAATGTGAAAATGTTTTCATTGGGGATATTAACTGATGGTGAAAATGGATTTGAATATGTTAATTCATTAAATTCTAAATTGGTTCAATTTGTTAACAATCAAGAAAAGAATTATAGTACATTTGAGGAGATATTTAAGTTGTCTGCTGCTGATTCAATTATTAATCATCCACTTACTAAATTGCCTAAAATGATCAAAGATCTTGGTCCTTTGTTACTCACAATTTATAAACAATCATTATTACGAAAGAAAATTATATTATTTAATAAAGGGGATACTTTTGACGCTGGTTCATTCACTTATTTAATCTCATTATTAAGTACTATACCGGACCAGCCAACCGCACAGCCTATTTATCAAATTGGTTTAAATGATCTCGGTGGTAAATTATTAGAAATTGATGGTTATATAGCTGTTACAAATGATGAAATAATTAAAGAGAATAGAGTTTATGATATTGGAGTAGATTTGGAAGAACCAAGAGTATTTTCAAGGGATGGTCAAATATATGCAACTCATTCAGATTTTGAAAGATTCAAAAAAATATATCAACCAGAAATTGAAGTTAGTAATTTGGAAACTGCTTCAAAAGATGACATATCTATAACTCCAACAGAGATCGAAACTACTTATTTACAAATCCCAGATTGGTATAATACTTTAGTTGAATCTAATTCATGGATGAATTCAATATGGTCTGCTTTTTCGTGGTTTGCAACTGCTGGACAATTAAGCCAAGAACAGCATTTACAAAAATCCACATCTATTGAGTTCAAGGATCTTGTTAACATTGTGGGTTATTTTCACTCATTGACTAAAAAATGGATATATATAATAAATGAATTAATATTAGATAAACAACAAGAAAGTGATGAATTATTGGTTAATTTAGAATTAACATATCAAGATTTAGTAGAAATGGAATTGGAATACTCAGATTATGAATTTATAAAGGAGTTTATTTTGTTATATTTTGAATCTGTTTCACTGGTTGAAATTGAAGAATCTATATTTTCAATTTGTTGTTGATTACAGACCACCACATTCAATAAATCTAAGACTAAGAATTGGATTAAGTTTATAAAATAGCTTACTCACTCAAATGAGTTACTGGTAACTATATGTAGCAAAAATCGGATTAAAGTATTCAATTTATGAGTTATAAGAAGTTTTTACTTGATTTTTTGATTTTCGTCGGATGAAAATAGAATTAGCATTTGTTTAGCTGCCCTTCGATATATAACAATTGATTATACTCAAGTAAATCTGATTCTTATATTTTTCACTTCATCGGTATACTATTCTTCGACTATTGATTTCATATCGTTAAACGCACGACTTTATTTTATTATTTACAAAATTTCTTCCAACATAATTTATCAATAATTCTAACTAATGAAAGGAACCCAACAACCATCATCACGTAAACAAAATGGTCATCGTAATAATAATAAACAACGTCAAGATCTGAAAAATGATGATAAATTAATTCATTTAATCTCTAAATGTGTTGGAAAAATTGTAATTGCAACAACATTGGATGGTAATCAATATAAAGGTTTATTAATTTCAAATAATTTACAACCAAATTTATCAGTAATTTTAAATAAACCACAGAATTTAACAAAAGATGAAAAATTACCTGATAATTTAGTCATATATGGTAAAGACCTTGTTGATTTAGAAGTTGATTTATCTAAAAAACCTGAATTTAAAATTGATGAAGAAATTACAACCAGCACCAAAATTAAAGAACGTGAATTAACTAAATGGATACCTGATGAACCAATAGACAATAATTTATTGTTAGAAGATGATGGAAGTAATTGGGATCAATTTGCTAGTAATGAAGAAAAATTTGGTATAAAATCAACATTTGATGAACATTTATATACTACTAAAATTGATAAAAATGCTCCTGATTATCAACAAAGATTAGAAAGAGCAAATAAAATAGCTAAGGAAATTGAATCACAACAAACTACAGATTTACATATGTTGGAAGAACGTGGTTTAATTATTGATGATTCTGGAATTGATGAGGAAGATAAATATTCAGGAGTTGATAGAAGAGGTAATGAATTATTAGCAGCTTTGAAAAATACAACAATTGCTCAAGATAAACAAGTTCATAAAAATGATTATAATTTAGTTGATCCAGCAATTGTATCATCAAGCAAAGAAAATTCAAAAAAATTGGATTACTATAGGTTAAATTCTCAAAGTGAAATTAATTCATTTAAACAATTTAGTGCTAATTTTAAAATTCCACATAAAGTCCCTGCGGATTTATTACCAATTTTATCAAAAAATGTTGATAAACAAAAGGAAATTATAAATAAAAATCAAACTCAACAACAACCAAAGAACAATAAATATAATATCAAAGCTGCATCATTTACACCTACTTTTACTCCATTATCACCACAACAACAACAACAACTACAACAACAACAACAACCAACTTCACGTACATTTAGTAATGGATCATCATCTACATCATCATCAAAAAGATATCATATAACTTCACAAGATTTTTTTGGTATTGATAAAATACCCACTAAAGAAAAACAACAAGATAAAATTAAAAAATTTAAAACTGGTTTTAGTTTTGTTTCAAGTGGATCACAAGAATTAACATTTCAAACTCCACCAACATGGGATTCAACAATTGAAGAATCATATTCAAAATTATTTCCTAAATTTGCTCCAATACCTACTTTTAGTTCACCAACACAATATAAATATCCAATGGCTGCTGCTGCTGCTACTCAACAACAAGCTGCTGCTATTGCTGCTGCTCAAATGCAAGCTGCTCAAGTTCAAGCTATGATGTATCAACAACAATTTCAACCACAACCTTATTATCAACAACCACAATTTTATCCAAATCCAAATACTTCATTCATACCGCCTCCAATAATTCCTTATCCAAATCAATTTAATCCACAACACCAACAACAACCACCAAAGAGATTTTCAAAGAGAAACAATTGAGAAGAGGAAAAAACAATTGAAATACATAATGAGGACAAATTAAGACTCATTTAATGATATAAGTATTTGAATACACGATGAAGACAGAAAATAATAATCCCCCTGATGTAGTTAATACGAAGTAATCTAATATACGAAATTTTTTTTGCAGCCAAATTTCACGTGAGTGAGCCTGGGGCTATTTTTGTTTTTTTTGCAGCTAATTTTTTTTATTCTCGTTTTATTGGAAACGTTTTGAAATCGAAATTTTTCATTTTAATCATCACCACCAAAAATGAAATACATTCAAACTGATCAAATCTTAGATATTCCAGAAGACGTTACTGTTGATATTAAAGCTAAAGTCGTTAAAGTTACTGGTCCAAGAGGTACTTTAACTAAAGATTTAAAACATATTGATGTTACATTCACCAAATTAAACAACAGAGCTATCAAAATTACTGTCCATAATGGTGACAGAAAACACGTTGCTGCTTTAAGAACAGTTAAATCATTAATTGCCAATTTAATCACAGGTGTTACTAAAGGTTATAAATACAAAATGAGATTCGTTTATGCGCATTTCCCAATTAACGTTAATGTTATTGAAACAGATGGTCAAAAATTTGTTGAAATTAGAAATTTCTTGGGTGAAAAAAGAGTTAGAAATGTTAAAATTCATGAAGGTGTTACTATGGAATTGTCAACTGCTCAAAAAGATGAATTAATTGTTACTGGTAATTCATTAGAAGCTGTTTCACAAAATTGTGCTGATATCAAACAAATTTGTAATGTCAGAAATAAAGATATCCGTAAATTCTTGGATGGTATTTATGTTTCAGAAAGAGGTACTATTGTTGAAAATGTTTAGATTAATATAACAAATTTTTAATAATGTTTTATAGTTAATGGTGTCATATTGGGTTTAAATTCATTAGTGGATCGTTATAGAGTTCATTGATAATAAAGAACCATCTACGATCACACATTAACTCTCTAATAGTGTACTCTGACTCAATTTTGACTCGTGCAACTGATTTAATAGTTTTATTTGAATTTTCAGAAATGAACATTTAAATTTAATAGTTAATGAAAGTTGCATTTTTAGGTCCATTAGGTACATATACTCATCAAGCAGTAACTCAACAATTTGGAGATATAGAATTACTCCCGCAGACTAGTATAGGTGATTGCTTTGAGAAATTAAATGCTAAATATGTAGATTATGCCGTGGTCCCTTTTGAAAATTCAACCAATGGTCAAGTTGTATTTACTTATGATTTATTAAGAGATTGGTTATTACGATCAAATTCATCATTTAAAATCGTAGCTGAACAATTTGTAAGTATTCAACATAATTTACTTTCAAATTTGAAGTCAATAGATGACATTAAAACAATATATTCACATCCACAAGTATGGACACAAGTTAAAAACTTTCTAAAAGATTTATCAGTGGTTAAAATCGATGTTGATTCAACATCCAAAGCAGCTGAAATTGTATCAAAGGATACAACTCATACTGCAGCTGCTATATCATCATATATGAGTTCAAAAATTTACAATTTACCAATATTGAAGAAAAATATAGAGGATAATTCAAATAATACCACTAGATTTCTAGTATTAGGTTATGATAGTTTAGAGGAGTCTGGAGAAGTAACTTCATCAATAATGTTAACTTTAAATCATGATGATCCAGGTGCTTTGTGTGATATATTAGTCAAATTCAAATCAAAAGGTATAAATTTAACATCTATAAATTCAAGACCTTCAAATATTAAACAATGGCAATATGTATTCTTTATTGAAATGATGGGTGATGTATCAGTCATTAAAAATGAACTAAAAGAAATTTGTTTAGACTTTATAATTTTAGGAACTTTCAAAAGGAAACCAATTAGTAATGTATAACTTCATTTATTTACCAAATTTTTGATATGTCCATTCTGTATTATCTAAAGGACAGGCATTTCTTGTTTTTAACCATCTTTTAATACAATGTAAATGAAAAGCATGATTACAATTACCCCAAGCAGCAATACATTCATCATTACCATTTGCAATACTATTTGGTTGACATTCAATACAAGGTTCCATTAAATGATTTCTACAAATTGCACAATTTTCAATTTGAATATCTTAAATAGTTAGTAATCAATTTAAATCGCGATCAATATATTTAATACATACCCCATGACCAAAAAGCAACAGCAGTCCATTTCTTTACTTCAAATTTCTGTTTAGATTTAGGAGCATCATCAACTAATAAGTTAGTATTACTCAATTTAGACTGGTTGTTAAACATACTATCCATTCGATCTTCTTCCATAATTAATAAATTAATTTTATATTTTTACGCGAGAGATCCAAAAAAATATAATTTAAATTTAGTGCGAAAGTTGATGCCACCTTTCGCTTCAGAATTCGTACGAATTGGGCTTATTAAGTCTAAATTTTCGTCTATTTATATTTACTATCTAAAATCCAAATCCACCTTTTGAATATGCCATTGGTTTCAAATCTGGATGTGGTACTGCTTCAAATGTATGCTTACTCAATTTCCATGGACAATTATCATCATCAATCTTTCTATATCCTTCACCATCATCTTTTTCTACATTATAATTCTCATTTTCGTCAAATTGTAAAACACCACCAAGATTCCCTGTTGAATCACAATAATCAGGAGCACTAAAAACGGTAATTAATCTACCTTTTTGTTCATCTTCAATTCCTCCCATTCTTACTTCATGTGATCTAATTATTTTTCTTAATTTATTTGTAAGACAGAATCTTTCAGTTATATCAGGACCAAATTGTAAACCAAGTCCTCTTTTAGAAGGTCCCCTTCCATTTGTTTCTTGTGGATCTGTCCATAATAATTCCATAGCCAATCCTTCTTTTGCAGGTTGTGTAGATTTGAATCTATTTATCTTTCGAATATCATCTAATGTAACGTTATCATTTGAAAATAATCCTCCATGCATACATAAATATTCATAATTGATTAAAGTAGCAAATGGTAAACTACCAAATGATTCTTCAAATGCTTCAAATACTTTTTTGGAATATTTATATTCTACTTCATCAGTAAATCCATATGTTTTATTCATATCTGAAGTTTCATGATTACCTCTATTTATGAAAATTGAATTTGGATATAATATCTTTAATACATATAAATATAATGCAACTTCACATGACCAAGAACCTCTATCTACAAAATCACCATTGAATAAATATACATGATCTTGGGAAACATGTCCATACTTTTCAAATATATTAAGCACATCAAAGAATTGTCCATGAGTGTCACCTACAACAGTGAATTTCTTACCACCAACTAAAGTATTTTCTCTTGGTTTTAATTTTGAATGAGTTAAAGCTATTTCATTCAATGATGATTCCTTTTTAAGTAATTCATTAACTTTGGATATTATTGCAAATACATGTTTTTTAGGTAGTTTACCACCATCTTTAAATAATTTAATCATATATTTTAAATAAGACTCATCTAATCCATCGATGGCCACGGTCACCTCATTTTCTTTCTTTTCAGTTTTAATAATTAATTCCGGCCCACTCCAATATTTTTCAATTTGTATACCTTCATAATCCAATGAATTTAATATACTTATTTGATCAACTCCAGCTATTGCTTTTTCAAAAGCTTGTCTTTTTAAATAATTTGTACATTGTTTATAATTTTCCAACGTTAATTTATCATTGGGTAACTTTCCTAATACAATTTTAAAACATGCTTGTGCTTTTTTATGTTGTAATATAGCCATTAATGAAACGCCTTTTCTATAATATGCCTTCATGAAATTTGGATCAATTTCAATTGCCTTATCACAATCTGCAATGGCAAATCCATAATTTTCCAATTTTATATGAACTTGAGCTCTATTTGAATAATAAATTGCATTTTTATCATTTATTTTTATAGCTCTAGTATATGAATCTATAGCTTCATTAAATTTATGTTGTTTAAAAAGAGTATTTCCTTCGTTTTTAAATTCTTCAGCCTTAGACATTGAATAATTTTTTTCATCAAATAATTTTTTTCATTAATATACAAACTATCTAATTTTTAAGCCAGAAGCTGGATAACCAATTGATGTTATATTGGTTATATTACAGACTGTACCTTTATATTCTGGTTTATACTTAGCACCTACCAATGCTTCTTCAACATATGATTCTCCTTTGTAGATTGGTGTATAACTCTTACAACAAATTTCAAAATCAGCGTATGGATTAAATTCAATTTCAATAGAATCAGCACTTACTGAATCTGCTTTAGTCTTTATCTTTTGAGCTTGTTCTGCTTTTGGACCATTTGAAATCTTAATCAATTGTTCTGCAAAATATGAAGCCAGTGCATAGTTTTTATTCTTAAATGATTGAGTCATTGCAACTTGTAATGCATTTTGTTTATGTGGATTTTGTAATTGACATTTTGTAAAATATGCAGCTAATTCTAAATTGCGTTTAACTTGATCAATAGGTAATGCTCTTCTAGCTAATTCAGTTGATAACCCAAGAATATATTCACGACATAATACTAAAATTTCTTGACATTTATCTTCCTGTTCTTCATCTTCAACTGTAAGTACCGCTATTGTATAAATACAATTTTTAAATGTTTTTATAGCTTCTTCTAAATTATTTGCTCTAAATTGTTTAAAACCTATTGATAATAATTCATCTAATGATTCAAAACCAGGTATAATCGGTTCAAACTTATTTGGAGAATCTTCATCTGCATCTTGTCTTATAAAATCTTTCATTGCTGGTAAATCATCAGTACCTGGTAAATATAATTTAGAAGCTCCATAAACTTGTAAAAATCTTCGTTTCAATGGTTCAAAATTGACCACTCCCAATTGTTTATTTAATAAAGAAGATGCTTGTTCAAATGCACCTGCAGCAACATAAGAAGCCGGAGTTTTTGCATTTCTTAACCAATATTCAACTTCAGTAATTCCAGTACCTTCAATTTCAACTTTTTCTTCTTCTGGTAATTCAACATCTTCTATATCCCAAGCACCTTCTTCTTCCTCTTCAACTTCATCTTCAAATTCAATTTCTTCTGGTGTTTCAAATTTTTCTTCATCTTCAATTGTTAAATTTTCTACTTTACCAGTTAATAAAGCATTTTCAAAATATGTCAATGAAGATTCTTTTAATGGCCAGTTTGTAATTGGTTCATCAATTGGTTTTGGAGGTTCAATAGCTTCTCCTAATTCAGGTAATTCAACATCTTTTTCAGAAACACCAGCTTGTTCTAAAATTTCCTTTGCAAATTCATCTAAACCATTTGATTTAGCTAAGGTATAAGCTAATGGTAACATTCCGGATGAAATATAAACTTGACATCTTTTCTTAATATCATTATTATATAATGTATTCTGAACTAATGCACTTAAATCACCTCTGTGTTCAGCAACTATACTCATTTTATCTAATCTTTCTTTATCACCTTTATATAAATACAAAAATGATAATTTATCAAATAAATGTAATTGTTGGTAAACTTGTTCAATAATTTTAATATTACCTTGATTTAAAGCTTCTTCACCTAATTTATTCCAAATCTGAGGGTTATTTAAAATTTGAGCTTGTTCAAGTGCAACTTTTAAGTTTGAACATTCTAACGCTAATTCAAATCTTGTTTCTGGATCCTGAACAAAATGTAATGCAACTTCAGGAAATCCTTTCTTTTGTAAATATCCGATTATATTTTGTCCAACTAATGTTGAGTTGTTAATAATTCTTAAAACTTCACCAAAATTTTTATTAACTAATGCACGTTTGAATCTATATTCTGTTGGATCAATTTTAACAACTTCGACTTGACCAGCTCTATTCAAACAGAAAACTAATGTGCCTTGGACTTTAGTTATATATAATGTGTTTTCTAAAGTCTTAATTATACCATTATCGCCATTTAATAAAGTATACTTAATATGATTAAGGGTAGAATATAATAAAATTCCTGAATCATCCCATGCTGCACTTTTAATTCTAATTGTTTCATGCATTGATGTAATCAATTCTAAATCTTTATTTGCAATTGTAATTGTATGTTTTGATAACAATGCAACATATTGTCCATCATTTGACCATGAAACATATTTAACATTATTTACTAAAAGTTCGCTCAATTCTTTTCTTTGTTGGACATCATAATTTATAACTGAATGTGATTTAATTAATAAAATTCTACCACCACTACCACTTAAAACATCATTAATTGAAGAATCTAATTGAATAGTTTTTGTAACATTATTATTTAAATCTTTAATATGTAAAGTTTTTGAACTTTTAATGAAAACAACAAATCTATTTCTTGAAATAAATGCTGCAAAATTACCTTCACCTTGTCTAATATCATTTGGTTCAATTGCACCAGTTGCATGTTTTGGTAATGTAATTAATGCATAATTTGATTGATCACCTTCACCATGAACAACTAAAATTGAGTTATCACTTTGATTATATGACAAAGTTCTCATAAATGACCAAGTTTTACCAATTTTTTTTAATGATAGCATTGGTAATGAATTTTCTTGTTTATTAAAATCAAATGATTGAACTTGTTTTTCACCATTAACATAAAATAATTTGTTTTGGAATATAGAATATGCTGGTCTTTCTCTTTCCAATTTAAAAACCATAACTCCCAGATCATGACATGCTGCAAATAAATTTATAGTTGGATGACTTGCAATCAACCAAAATCTATCATGTTCTCTTCTAAATTGTTTAATTGGAACTCTTTTATTTAAATCCCAGACTCTAATTGTTTTGTCGTCGGATACTGATAATATAATATCTTGATGTGGATGGAAAATTGCTGCTAAAACATTACCAGTATGACCTCTACAAGTATCAACTTCCCAAGCTTTGGTATCTGACATTCTCCATAATTTAACAACTCTATCATCACCAGCTGAAACAATTAAAGGAAGTGTTGGATGAAATGAAGCATAATTTACTCCTTTATCATGACCTTCCAATACATATTTAACAATTGCATTGATATTTCCAAATATATCTTGTTGAGGCAATTGTTGTCTTTGTATTTGGTCTTCAAATGATCTTGAATTTGTTGGTGCTGAATGTTTTTTACGTAAACCAGAAATATCCCAAACTCTAACAGTTTGATCTAATGAAGCAGAAACAATTAAATCTTCAGTTGGATGAAATTGTGCACTCATAACATAATGGTTATGACCAGTTAGACATGCAATTTCTTGTCTATTTTGCCAATTCCAAATTCTAATAGTTTGATCATCTGAACATGAAATTATCCATGGTAAATCATGATGAAAAGCAACACCTCTAATATAATCTAAATGTCCATTCAATGTAAATATACATTTTCTTGTATTTAATGACCAAACTTTAATTGTATAATCATCACCACCTGAAACAAATAATGGTTGAGTTGGATGAAAATTAACACATCTGACGGGGCCTACATGATCTTCAAATCGATCAATTAATGTACCCATTCTATAATCCCATAATTGAATTGTTGATGAATGTAATGAAACCAATGCCCAAGGTCTTTTAGGATGGAAAGCGACACCCTTAGCCCTCGAAGACTTGGATTCAAATTTGGTTAGCATTTTCATCTTTTGCCTGTCAAAACAAAAAGTGTTGAAAAATTTGAACACGAATTAAAAAAAAAAAAAAATATAAATAAAAAGTCACGTGTATTAAACCGTCTATACTAAAAATGAAAATATACCCAAAATCATAGAACTAAATATACCTATATTCAAACTAGTTGAACCTCCTGTTGTAGCTGATGTGGATGCTCTTGAATCTTGTACAAATCCACCTATACCTGCACTTGGATTATATTCAACTGTATTTGTATTTTGTGATTGGTCATCAGTTTGTTGATTTGCAGCAGCTGTATTTTGAGCTGGAACATTGGCTGATACTTTGCTAGTTGATGTTTGAATTGATGTTATTGTGCTTGATCCGGAGGTAATTACAATTGTTGAAGTTTTTTCATTATTCTGCGAATCGCCTTCATTTTGTGGATCATTACCAGTTGCATCAGGACTACCTAACCACGTTTTATCGTTTGTCAACATTACATCAGTATCATCACCATCGGTACTATTATATCTATAAGCATGATAATCTGCTTCATCAGTTGAGTTTCCATGATATAATGGAACACCTTCAGGTATATCAGAAGCTTCAAACTTAATATCTTTGACATAAGCATAATAATAACCATAATTTTGAATATCTTCAGAATCCCAATTAATGTAACCACCAGCCCAATCAATAGTACCATTACCATTTGAAGGATCACCACCTGGCCATAATGAAATTTGAATTCTTGATGGAGTTTGTGGATAATCATATCTATTTGTTGTATCATTCCAAGTTAGGTCTCTTTCCAATGTACGCACCTTTTCTCCATCAATATACCAATCAGTTTTATCTTCTTGCCAATCAATTTCATAATAATGATAATTTTCAAAAGTATTATTTGTTGTTGAATTCCTTGAATTTGTATAATTTAAAATACCTTGGGCATAAAAATTAGTTTCTGGTGCAGTTAAATTATAACCAACAAATTCATAATCTAATTCATCTTGAACGTCAGAGAACAAAATAAAAGCAGTAACAACACCACCGTCTCTTGAAGTTTTTAAATGAGCACCGACTCTACCGTACCATAAATATTTAGTTGAAGATAAAACAGTACCTGTAGTATGATTAGGCATTTGAACTAACAAAGCTTCATCATGATAATCAACCCAACCAGTATAAACCCAATCAGCTTCAGAAGCATTTCCTAAATAATCAGATTGTAATTCAATTTCTTGAACTTTATCCTTTGATTCCCAAGTTTGGCTGAAACTGTCCATTCTTGGCATAGGCATACAAGCAGTTAAATTAAAAGAATACCTAATATCACAACCACCTAAACAATAAGCACCAGTACCACAAGTACCAAATTGTGAACAACAAGGTTGATCTTCTGGACAGTGAGAAGTTGAATTACATTGTATATCAGCAGCAGATACTATACTTAGCAAAGAGAATAGCAATATAACGATAGATTTCATCTGCAAACAAATCGAACCCATCTGGTGATAATTGATGATACAATATTTTTTTTTTCTACTACCAGATCTCACTAATTTAACGAAAGGAGTTAAAATAAAAACACGACAAAAAAAGTTTCTATTTTTAAAACTGGTTATGTTTTGTACCAAGCCTTAGTCGTCTAATAAATTTATAAATTAATCACTTATATTTAATCACTACACACTTTGAGCATTGAATGCAGCACTAACACCCAATAATTGTAAAATACTTAAAGCAATAGCTGAAGCAATTCCAAAATCTCTCTTTTCTTCAACTTCTCTTGTTGAAATTGAAGCAGCTCCACCAATTGATCCTGATGCAATTGGTGAGTTCCAATTAGCAATACCACCAAATTTACCACCAGTTAAACCTAATTCAGCAATAGTAGTGGCATTAAATCCAAAAACATTTGATAAAACATTTGCTGCAATATTTGCACCTGCTGAGACTTCTTTTTCCAAGTATGATTTTAATTCTTTTGGATCAGTTGGTAATGATAAATCTCTCTTTTGGAAAGGCAAAAATTTGTTAATTAAATCTTTTAATCCATTTGCATCAACTGGTAAATTAGATAAATTTAATAAATCTAATGGTTTTGGAATTTTTTCTAAAATTTCACTAAATTTAGTTGGATCTAATTTTGATAAAATATCTAATGGGAATTGAATTCCTTTATTAAATAAATCTGCAATTTGACCAGTTGATAATTTATTTAAAAAATCTGAAAAAATTTGTGCTGGAATTTTGGCAAATAATGAAGCTAATTGACCACCAGGAATTTTATTAAAGAATGCTTCAATTTGTTCTGGTGAAAATTTTTGTAAGAAATCATTGAAAGCTTGTTGTGGGATTTTAGCTAATAATTCAGCTAATTGAGCACCAGGAATTTTTGAGAAAAATTCAGTAATTTGTTCTGGAGTAAATTTTGATAAAATATCTTGTAAAATTTGAGCTGGAATTTTAGCTAAGACTGAAGCAAATTGAGCACCTGGAATTTTTGAAAAGAAATCAGTAATTTGTTCTGGATTTAATTTTTGTAATAAATCATTTAATTGGTTAGCTGAAGCTTTAAAAATATCTAAACCAGCATTAATACCTTGAGGTAAATTAGTTGGAATAATTTGACCAATTGGTAAAGTTTGAGCAGGAGCAGGTAAGTTTGAAGTTTGACCAAAGATTTTTGACCAATCTAAGAATAAAGCGTCAGTTGTTGAAATAGCTAATAAAGTATAAGCGACTAATTTTGAAATTCTCATTGTGAGTAGTTGTTGTTGCTGATGACGATTATACGACAGATTGACCTCTATTTATACTTTTCAAAACGAGTTTAGGGGATGTTATAATTCTTCTATTTTTGACATTTGAACCAATGGAATTGTATATCCTGATTGCTGCAAAATTTAGCTGCAAAAAAATGCAACAACGATCTAAAAATTTACGAGAAAGTGCTCGTAACCAAAAATCTCCAACATTAAAATTGAATTATAAACAGATGGTTAGAAATGGTTTGTTAACATAATTGACATGGCGAGTTTCTGACATTGACACTAGACTAATATTAAATAAACTATTGAAATGAAATATATTCTTTGTACTGAGCTACATTTATCACTTGGATCAACTTATTTCTTACCTCTTGACGTCCACAATCACTTCATATCAATACAGTTCAAACCTATTCTTAGCAATAAACTAAATCCCTTAAGTATAATTAATCCAACCACGTGTAATTCCACCAACTATTATCCGAGTCGAATAAGGTATATTTCCATACAAATTTGAAGAACTCATTAAACTTTTTAGTGGAATTGAACAATGTTAACTACTTTATGTTATATTGTTGCAAATTAAATCTAGTAAAATCTTGGCTTTAATAATTTGTTGTGGGTCCAAATTTCGTAAATTTTAGATCTAAAATTGCAACAAAAATATATGCACGTCAATGTAACATAATAATTGAAGGGTAATTTATTTATTCACTCTGACTATTTTCTATTTACTAGAAAAGAAACTATACATATTAGGATCATATTTTGAAGGTTGATCGTAAATCAAATTCGATTGGGAAGTGGAATTTGAATTTGAATTTAAATTTGAATTAGACTGAGGAGTATACGTTTCTCTTGGTGGTGGTTGAAATGATCTTTGATACGATTGTTTAGGAGGAGGTCTTGGAATTTGTGGAACTATTTGTGATTGTTTAACTTCATTTAAAAATCTAGTATAGAATTCAAGTCCCTTTTTTAAATTATTATGAAATTTTTTCCAATCCAGATAGAAATTCTTAATTTGATTTTCTTGAGCCATGTTTTTATTATTCCCCATTATTGATGGATTCTTCTTAAGAAAACTTTTATAATCAGCTTGCAATTTCTTTAATAATTGTTTCTCATTGTTTACATATTCATCTAATTTTAAATTAAACTTCTCAAATTTCTTGAGCTCTTCCGGAAATATAATTGATTTAATCTCATTAGAATTTTTGAATTTAGAATTCAAAATTAAAATATCTGAAATATCATCATTGTGTATCTCCTTTTTGAGCTGTTCAATAACTTGAGATTTATTCCTTTTAATTTGGTTCAACTCCTTCAAAACATTCTCAATTAAATCAATTTGTTGGTCTTGAGAATTATCAATATCTAATAGACTGATGTCCATTTCAGATTTAAATAAATTTTTAAACTCAATTGAATTTGAACCGTTTTTGAGTTTATTGAATAATTCCATATTTATAACCTTGTCTGATTTTGATGCTTCATACATTACTTTCTTATATTCAATAGCTTTATCCTGATCAAGCACAGAAATCTCGTGATAAATTTCATTTTTTAAATTCTCAATATGGGATTTATCTTGGAGATCTTGATTTGCGAAAGAACTTATTTCATCAACTATAGAGACCACATCGGTTGAGATGCCCGACTTATTTTCCAACTTTTCTTTTATCTTTTTCAAATTAGCAGGTAATCCCAAATCTTCCAATACTGAATTTGCTTCTTCATTTGATATTTCATAAAAGTCAATTTCACTTCTTAATAATTGGGATTTCTCTTCAGAATAATAACTAGCCATTTCATGGATATTGATAGGTATGACATTCTTCAAAAATGAATTATAATTATCTTCATTTATCTCTTTGAGTAGTTCAATATTTTTTAGTTCTATCTTTTTAGTTGAATCCATTCCTTTTATAGCTGGTAATGTTTGTAAATTTGGAATTAAATCATGGTAAATCAAATCGTTATCTTTAGTTAAATCAGCAAGTTTTATACCTACTGCATCTGATTGATACTTATAATTATCCAACAATTCATAAACGTCACCAGATCCCTTGCTTACGGATTTCAAAATCTGTGGATTTATAGTTTCAAGTATTTCTTGAGATTTAGTAAAATAAGCAATGGCATCTCCATATTTTCTATTGGCTTCCAATTGCAATCCATGAAAGTAAAAACTGAGTGATTTATAAAATTGATATTTGAAATAGATAATTGAGGTCCAACTTTCATCAATTTGAGCAGCCACGAGATTATCACTACTCTCGTCAATATCTTCAGGTTCATCAACTATGTCAAATTGATTTTCTTGGTTTATCATATTGTAACAATCTTCAAAATACGAACTTGTAGATTTGCAAAGTTTAGAAATTAAGGAATTTTTGGACTGGTTCAAATCGGAACTAATAACTTTCAAAGTGAATACTTCTTGAGATTGGGCCAACGTTAATTTACTCAAGAATTTTATAGTACTTTGATTCAAATCTTGACTAGGAGCATGTAAGAAATTTTCATTTATAAAATCGAATATCCCACTTGATTGTTGTAACATAAGAAGTACTTCTTTAATATTCAGTTCAGTTTCATTCAATTGTGATTGAGTATACTTTGTGACTGCAAATTTAGACAATAATGATCCAACATTATATAACACATTTGCTTTTTCGAAAGGTAAAGCATTTTGAGAATATGATAAATCAGGTGAGAAAGAATCATACCATATGAATTCTAATTTCTTATGTTTATTCAATGTATGAAATGGAATTCTTAAGTCTAACAATTCTAACTGACTGTAGTACTTATAATATAATTTCAATCCAATTAAATCTGAATTCACACCACGTATATCTTGTCTCAATTTATTAAATTGATTTAAATCATCTTGATAAGAAGTTGTATTTCCATAGATAGATAATAAATAGTTATTCAATGGTTTTATCCAATTGATTTCTTCAGTTTTCTTTGAAGGTATAGTTAATAAATGAGTTTTCATTATCAACAATTGATTTTTAACCTTGCGAGAAAAGTAAAAAAAAAAAATGACAACTGATTAGATTATAGACATTATGCTGAATCAACAGATGCACACTATAGATGATGATCAACCAGATGAATGGGATCAAAGAATAATTAATACAGGTTGTCATCAAGAGAATTTAAATTTACAACTATGTCATGCTGATAATGGTGATTGGAGAAAATGTTTAAAAGAAATGGAAGCATTTAAGAAATGTTGGGCATTGAATAAAAACGATGAAAGAACATATACTGTAAATAATTAATGAGGAGATATTCTTGTAAATAGTTGAAATAGGTTAATATACAAAAGCGTTTTGTTAGGGTTTTAATGGAATCAATTTCGGACTTATTTAAAAATTGGTTATTCTCGTTCAATCTATTTCTATTTACACTGGGATTTAGAGTTTGTAGAATATAATTAGAAATCCTAATTTCATTAGAGAGACTTCTGTTAGAATGCTTAGGTGATACGTTTTGTTGACCGAATATTGTTTGAGCTCAAATAAAATTGTACGAATAGATGCCAAAAATTGAAAATTACTAACTAAAATGGCATTAACCTTCGCACTAAAATTAAACAATTCAAGAACAATTGAATTTTTTTAGTTGACCCGACTACATATTTCTCGCCTTAGACTTAGGGCGACCGTACTACACAAATTGGCTCATAGGAATAACGCATTCTCTCAAAATAAGTACTAGTTATTCGAGATTAAGAGCCGTAATTTATATAATCTACATAGCTCAAGTTTTAGTTTTGAAATTTTTTTTTCAACTGAAATTTCGGCTTTTTTTCATCATACAAAATTTTGATCAAAAAGGTGAACTCAAAGTATATTCTTATTTAGTGCCACAACTCTCAACTAAATATCGGACTATATGTAGTATACCTTTAAATAATGCTCTGAATGAAATTTCGCCTCATTTAAATTAAATTTGGGAAATTGCAGATTTTTCTCTTAAGTATGGGAAAAATCTAGCTGCACAAGCAATAATCAAATCAAAGTATGATAAACCTATTCAAAATCGTAGTTCTCTCTCAGTAATAAACCTCAAGATATTTTGTGTGAAGATAATCTAAATTGAAATATTAATTTTTCAAAAATGTTTCAAAAATTTTGCACTTTTTTCAAAATCAATTTTGCGTTTCAAAAACATTACACATAGGATCTTTGAGACTAAATAAACCGAATCAACTAACTTAGAAGTCTCTGATGAGGTTTAAGTGCTGATTATTTTGCATTTTAGCGTTTTTTTGCATTTTTTAAACTTAGATTAAAACGACCAATGTTAATCTTTTTCAAAAGATAGCTACGTCAGCTTATTTTGAATTTGTTGGAGATCTGATAAAATAGTCTCGAGAACAAAAAGTTGAATATTGAAGAAGATATTTACAAATTAAATTTTAGGATTAACTACTATAAGACTGCATATAAAGGAATTGCTGATTGAAATTATTTATATTAGAGCGGGCTTCCTTACCGACCAACATAAAACGAGAAGGCGGCGGAAAAATTTATCTGTGAAGGCGAGATCCGATACCATTGCCCGTCCTACATTTAAATTTATTAAATTGTACCAAAAGAGAAAACCTCAAACATCAAAGTAGCTTTCATTGTAACACGATACACCCAGATTATTGGATGAAGACTTGATGATCTATTGAACCTAAAATTACAATGACCACATGTATAAATTTCCCTGCTTCACGTAGTTCATAACATCGATAAGTTATAACAAAGTAATTTCAACAGCAAGGAACAAATCAAAAGCTAAAGTGTTTATTTGTGCTGGTAATCGTGTTGAGATACTTTTAAAATTTAGCGGAATTCACATCCACTCAAGTAAGCGCAAAACCAAGCCGCAAAGCGCGAATTTGGTTGCAGATCTAGATCTATAGATCTGGCAGAAAAAAATAAAAAATAAAAAAATATATACCATAAACACACATCACAAAAAATATCAGAAAACCATTAGTTTTTGGTGGTTCAGAATCATCCCCTTGTGCTCAATTTTTATTCAAAATTAACTGTTTTTGGTACCATTCAAACGAGAAAAAGTCGTACAGTTCGAATTTGATAGTTTTAAAAGCACTGCTTTCGATTTACATAACAGAGTCTGAGTTTTCTATGATTTAGTGGTATACTCAAAGCATTCTTGCTCATTAAAATGATTCCTTGAGTTACCTTTAAGTCAAATCTAGGAGGGAAAAATTATATAAAGTTGCTACAACACTTGGTATGAGTACTACGATACGATTTATTTAGCAGAGAAGTCTCAAAAGCTTGCGTACTTCATAAAAAAATTTAAAAAAAACCTTATATGCAGTACGATGTTAGTTAAACTGAAACTGAAATCTAAATTTGTAAATAACTCCCTCATTATTCAAAGCTTTTATTCTCAAATGTAATTGATGAAATTTCTTCAGCGGGCCAAAGTTGTATGATACTAGTAAAGTATTAAATATAACCAAATTTTGTTGATTTTATTCCTCAATTAAAAAATTGAATAAAACGCTATTTTGCAAGATAGTTAACAGTTAGACCTCATTTAGTAACCTCTAGTATAGCAGATTTGGCTGTTTTAACCATAATGATTATTTGTATGATGTTTTCCAAACGCTAAATTCATTTTGAATTTGTTCCAAAATTTCAATTCACCGTCGAAAAATTACTTTTTGGATTTTAAATACCTTAACACCAAAAAATCTGAAGTATGTCAGGCGTGGAAATTACAAACTTGGATAGTTTCATTATAATTTAATGTGAATACTGATTGTGGGAATAAATTTTTTTCATGGTCAATTTATTTAATTTTGTCCATAGTTAAGTAAAGATTTCGGATTTTTTCTATTTGAGTTTAAATTAACTGGAATTAGGTGTAACACCTTTAATTGATGTTTAATATATACAATTTGTTGTTTATTTGAAGTTTGTGGACCCAAATAAAAAGATTGACAGATTTACGTTTTTTGAAATATTTTTGTATGGTGAAAAACCGCCAAAAAGACAACTCAAAAAAAAATGTTTGAAATTATAGTTAAAGTGTTTAGTATATATAAATCAGGGCTTCTTATTTTGTATAAATAATATTTATTTCGGGAAATTGCTTTGCTCATCCCATATAAAACAATCTATATAGTAGCCTTGAAATTGGGACGAGAAATTGCTACGTCGCACGAAGTTTATCGTATTAAAATATACATACAATTTAAATAATTCTAAAATAAATATCGCTTATATGCAGTATTGTATAATAGATCCAAAAATTTAAATTGTAAATAACTCCTTAATGCACGAGCTAATATCGTCAAACTAAATTCATTGACAGATTTTACAATTCTAGAATACATTGATCCTAATTTCCTCAAAAAATACCTAGATTTGATCATTTTATTCGTCTTTCAAAAAATGCAAGAAAACGCTAATTTGGATGATAATTAATACTTAGACCTAGTGCAGCAACTTTTAAGCTAGCTGAATAAGTTTGTTTAACCCCAATTATAATACCTACAACCCTTTTCAGGCGTCAAATTTGGTTTGAAAATTTGGCAAAGATTTCGTTTCACTTTTGAAAAATTACTTTTCCAAAGTTCAATACCTTAACACAAAAAGCCTTGAAATTTATCAGAGTACCAGAGCTACAAAATTGAATAGTTTCATTATGTTCTAGTCTGAATATTCAATGTGGAATTAGATTTTTCGTTAGGTCAATTTATTCGAAATTCTCTATACTTAAGTGAAAATTTCGAAATTTTCCAACTTTGGTTTAAATCAACTGGAATTACGTTCAACACATTTTATTGAAGTACAATATATATAATTCGTAGTTTAGTGGAACGTTACGGCCTGAATAAAAGCGTACGCTACGATTACTTTTTTCGAAAAACCTATGTATGTTGAAAAACCGTCGAATTTGCAACTCCAAAAAAAAAATGTTTGATTATTAAGATTTAAGATATATAGTGTATACAGTTTAGAGCTCCTGATTTTGTAAATTTGCTTATTATTCCGAAAGAATGGATTGTTCCTGACTTATACGCCAATGTGTGTAGGACGAGTTGCCTTGATGCTAGATGTTATTTTGTCGTGCCAAATCATCTTTACATCATATTTAAATATGTTTCATAACATAATAGAACAGATTTATAAGGATATACCATATATTCTGTAATAGATTCGTGTCTTTTTGATAGAAAACATTACAACTCTATAAGCCAATATATAAGGGGCCAAAGGAGGTATATTCTACTAAACAAACATTTTCACGATGTAAATATCAAATATTTATTAAGCTATAAAGATATAATATTTATTGGATAATTTGACATTGACCACAAGTACCATTTAAAGTACCTTCAATTTCTTGAATGATTTGTTCAGCAATTTCAATTTTAATTTGGAATGCTTGACAAACAGTTTTAACTATGTCACCAACGAATGCAAATTTGACTTGTAATGCTTCACAAATACCAATAATAATAGCAGCTAATGAATTAACGATAGCTTCTTTGGTACATGCTAAGGCTTTGAAGATGTTACATAAAATAGTACCTAAAGATTTGAAAAAGATTTCTTTTTTAATTAAGATAGTTTGAGCAAGACCACAAACAATTTTAATAACAGTTTGAATGATGATTAAACTTCTTTTTTCAACTGGACCAGTAGTAGCTAATTTTTGATAGATGTTTGAAACAACAGCACCTACATCATATGAAACATCTGATGGTAATCCTTCTAAAGCAGCAGAAATGGCTTTTGGAGTTTGAACTAATAATTGGTCAGCTTCATCTTGTCTGGTAACTAATGAAGTATATTCATTGTTGTTTGAAACGGAAGCAGCATTGGCTGATAAAGCAATTAAAGCGAGTGAAGCAATTTGAGTCAATTTCATTATTTTGAGTAGTTGTTGTTATTGATGAGAAAACTTAAAGAAAGTGACCTTATTTATACATTTTTATCGATTCTAGAATAAGATTTTCAAGGGCTCTATCCAACCTTTGCATCGGTTATATATGTGTATTGTTGCCAAACATTCTTTCACAAAACATGGGATTCAAGTCAAATCTGAGCGTATAATTGAAAATTACCGCCTAAGAATTAATTTTGTTACTAATTAAGGGCTAAAGTTACTATTCTTCGTCTAAAATAAATACCCGCCGCGGGCGTTGATCAAAATAGGCAATCTTGAAGAGGAAATTTGTTTACAAATAAACCAGTGAATTGTAAATCTTTTAAAATTTATCTTGGCAACAACAAAGAATGTTTTAAAATTCCATAGCTCCTTAAATCTATCATCAAACTAGCTATCTATATCTAATCAATCTTGTTTGAATCAATTTACCCGTATATTGTACTTTTAGTCTAATTGGTTACCTTATTGATCTGATAACCTAACCATCTATACTGAATCTTATTCTTTCTGGTTATACAATGTCGAAATTTAAGGGCACAAACATGCATACTGTAATCTACGCGGATTTTTGTATAGAATACACCGTCATATGATAATATAACAATAGTTACTTAGTTCTTAAACAATAAGGTACTATTAACGGGCTTACCGTAGTTATTGAACTAAATATTGTATACAGTCGATTTTATTTAAACCCTCGTTTAAAGTACAAGCGAATGCATTAGAATCCTTTTACAACCCTTTTTGATTTGATCTTAATTCTTGGCTTAAAATTTATATGAAGAATTGTGGGCCCTGATTCTTAAATTAAGCAATCGTACTTTAGAATTATATATTGAATTATAAACAATAGAAATCTAAGAAAACATATTTATGAACCAATTTAGAGTCAAACTTTGTGACCATAATAGTACTGAGTTTGAGGCAATCTGATAAGCTCATTTTGATTGCTGTTTATTTCCCCAGCTTAAATTTATTGGGGTTAATACTCACCATGGCTTTGCGATTCCAAAATAAGGAGAGTCAAAATTAGGAGATTATCGGAAATTAGGTATGGTTGTTATAGTTTAAAATTCCATACTATGTACCTCGTTTCAAAATGAATGCTAAAGAGCTAAAATGCGTGCACAAAAGCTTTGATTGCTGATGAATAAGGAACAATCAAACACTGTTTTTGTTTGAGAACTAGCCGAAGTAAGCGATTCTTTAAATTATTATTATTAGTCTAGCTAGGCGATTGCTTGAATTGTTTCGTAGCTGCACGAACCTTAATAAGAAATGATTTGCAAGTATTCAGGGAGAAAATCTCCAATAATTGACGATAATCATGGGCTTTTTTGATTTTGTAAAATTGGTGATCCTTTTTATACTCGTATGATGGGATTTTCAGGAGAGAAAAGTGTTTTCAAAGATTAATAAGAAGAACCAATATAGAAGAAGATCAATTAAAGTCACTGTCGCATATTAGTGCCTATATATTCGACTTCTATGACATTAATGCATGTCCCTTAAATTCACGACGCGTCCAAAATTTTTTTGTTTATTTTCTTTATGTTTTCATAATTTGCAGGCATTCATGCCAAAAGCAACCTCAACTCCAGAGTATAAGAAGTTACAAGAAAAAAATGATGAGTTAAAAGCTGAAATTAAGTCATTGGAATTTACGCTAGAATACATAAATGAAGATCATGAATTAATTTGGGAATAATTCCTCCATGCTGAAAATGAATTAAAATTGGAAAGATCAAGAAATAAAAGAACCACTCCAAAAGGTACTAAAGGTAAAGTTACCAAGAGTACTAAAGCTAATAAGGATAAAAATGAAAAACTTGAAAAAGCTAATTGTTAAACAATTCGAATTGAGGAATAAGATTGATAATCAAATTGTTTACAAGTGCTACCGGTGGTTTTATCGTTAATAGAGACGATATAATTAAAGCAAAGGAAGAAGTCAAAGTTCGGAGAAACGAGATTGAAGAATTAAGAAAACAACAAAAAGAATTGGGGGGATGGGCTTAGGTTGGCCTTTAAATATGTGACGTTTGATTTTGAGATGTTTATTGTATAGATTGTTTTATTATGTATATATGATGTGAGAACTATTTTCTGCTTTGATCAGATTGAACACTTCATTGATATAGAACTTGATGAACTATCTCTTTATAAATTGATTTTACCAACTTTCCAAAAATAACTCAGTTCATCAACAACTAATTGGTTTAGTTGTAAAACATTTATAAGACATAGTAAGAAATACTGTACTCTTGACTTATAAAAGTAAAGATCACCAAACCATTCTAGAACATCGAGCTGATTTTTCATTATGTCCCTATTATGCAACATTTTGATAAACTTCTCAAAATCCTCCTTTTGCTCTAAGATAGCAATTGTACAGCTTATTTGGGCGATTTCAATAAATCTAATATATACAAAAAAAAAAAGACATAAATCAAATTTAACATTCGTTGATAATTGTACAATTACTTTGGCAAAAATTGGTAAAGTTTGCAAAAAAATTAAAAAAGATCCAAATGGTTCAAAATCAAGCAAATAAGGTCATACAAAAATAAACAGTCTAGTAAGAGCTTATACATCTCATAGATGCCAAAATATAGCTTCTAACTTTGTCAAGGGTAAAATTAGGAAATTTTCGACATGCAAAAAACTATAAGTGTTTGTTAATTCGCATAAATTTTTCAAAAAAATTTGCAGCTTCGTGGCCCAAATGATACGGCTGAATGTTGGCTTTTACTGCCGCCATGGCCAAACGGTTACGGCATCTCCCTCCTAAGGAGAAGACTGCGGGTTCGAGTCCCGCTGGCGGTGAACTGACTACTGACTGACGAAGGTTTTTTTTTTTTTTTTGAGCCAATCAGTCATAGTAGAACTAAAACTAGTACTATAATATAACAATCTTTATAACAATCTCTATAACAATCAATGCCCACTCGAGTTTGTTATCTGTCTAATACTCACACTTATCTTTATAAAGCAAGCTGCGGAAATTGAGGGATTAGATTTCCAGCCATCTAAACCTCAGTGAAGGATTTCTTAATTCTATACAGAATATTTCTAATTCAAAGCTTCGTAGCTTAGTCTAAGGCTATGCTAAAGAAGTAGCGTGAATAGTTACTCACCCTTACTACCATCGCTAAAGTGCTCAGCCTTTCCTTCGATAACCGATCTAGAAAAATCTTAATACTAGACACAGCAAATTAGCAAGACGCTTTTTGAAATGATAAGAAAAAAATAAAAATGAACTAAGGGATCAAATAAAATTAATATTCACTACCCTTTCCCTTACTTGCAACGGCGGCAATTAGATTACCTGATCAAGAGATACTGCAAAAAAATTAGTTGATATCTTTCATCGACTAAGCCCATTTAATTTTTTTTTTCTTGCACCTAGTTTTTTTTTTTTTTGCAGCCATTTTTTGCGCTTTTAATGCGCAGTGTGCAACATTTCCTATTTTGGAATTGTTAGCAATTCTGATACATCGTGAGATTTTCATATTTAAACTAAACTGTGAGCAAACCGAGCAACCTATAAGTGCATAACAAATAGTAAGTTCAGATATTTAAGCTCAATTAACAGTTTATCACAGATTTTTTTTTATTGTATCAATTTAACTCTTTTGGTTTATGTTGTTCGTATAGGCATTGCATGTACGATCAAAAAAAAAAAAAAAAAATTAAATGTGGCTTATTAAACTTTAAGTATGATTATAAACTATCTTTAAAAGCCCGATCAAAGTTAGGCTATCTCCGAATGCGCAAGCGAACCAAGTACAATATTCTTCTCAACATTTACACTATTTTGAATTATTAATAAAAAATATTTTTGATAGGCGAAGTCAAATTAAAGTTATTAAAGTTATATATTTCCGTAAATGAAACAATAAACTCCATCAAAATGAAAGATTTTATGTAAGAAAAAAAGTCAAATAAGCAAGCAGGTTTCATATTACAAAAGTTAAAGTTTTAAGTCAAATAAGCAAGCAGTTTCATATTACAAAAGTTAAACTTTCAAGTCAAGAAAAATTTATACTTTCTACGTAATTGATCATTGATCAATCATGAATCTACGTAAATTTCAGATCAATTAGTGTAATTAATAAAAATAAAGTTTAAACTTTTAATTGTCACATCACTTTATATACTACACTACTCTACTCATGTTTAATATAAGGTTTCTTCAAAACGGCTTTTATCATTTCACATTACTAGTCAAAATCGTGTGATATAAAATCGAAAATCAAATTAAAGTTAGATCCAATAGATTGTACGGCTTCAAATAAAAATAATGATTAAAAATAATGATTCAATGCTAATCCAATTGATAGATTAAACTAAAACTAAAACTAAAACTAAAAGCTTTTTCATATAAAACAATTGATTATCCCGTTTTTTTTTTCTTGGCTCTTTCTTATTTTATATATATATTGAAATACACAGCCTCTTTTTTATATTTTTTATTTTTTTTTTTTCCAAATGCATAGAAAACTTGATAGGATGAAATTTTAATTAGTGCCAAAGCAATACCAAATTAATCTATTCTACCCCCATATTTTTTAATCTAAAATCGCCATAGTTTGAATTAGATTACTACGGCCCTAATATATTTCAATACTTATACTGTAGCATATGTTTCTTGTTGTAGAATTTCTCCTTATATTATATATTTTATATATCTTATATATCTTATATATCTTATAAAATATTTCCAATTTATCAACACTAATTAATAATATTTAATTTATAAATCGTCATCTTACGATATAAGCAATATTCAGTTTTAATAACAGCTTATCATCTATAAAGAGTTAATAGAATAGTATAAGATCGTTAAAAGAAATTATTATTATTATTAGTATTAATTTTTTAATTATCTATTAAAAAATAAAAAGTGAAAAAGTGCTGCCAAATATTTTTACCATCATTCATTTTTACAACCAACCAATATCATTAGACAGACCATTACTTTTACTGCTCCACGATTGTAGCATCAGCATCATAACTATTCACATCCTATCATCAGATTGTAAATAATAATTTACCACACGGGTTATTATTTATTAGTATTATATCTACTATACAATTTTTCATTTTATTTTAACATATTTTATCATATTTTATCATATTTTATCATATTTTATCATATTTTATCATATTTTATCATATCTTATCAAGCAACAATATTAAAAATTATAAACCATTAGCATATTTAATTACTTATTTATTTATTTAGTTATATTTATTGATATTTATTAACATAGCATATATTATTAGATTATGGCACCTAGGACTCCTCAAGACAGATTAGGTACTGCTTCTACATTACAAATTCCAGATTATGATCAAGATGATCTATCTTCAACAAATTCAATAACTCCATTAAAGAAAGATGATGAAACGACCAACATATATCCAAATCAATTAAATCATGAAACAGATTCATCTGAAGGTTTATCAAATCAACAACCTTCTCAAAAGAAATTATCTTCAAAAATAGGCACATCTCAACTGAATAAATTAGTTTCTATTTTATCTACAGCTTCTCATCATCAACAACCTTCAAATTTTCACATATCACCTGAAGAATTATCAAATTTACATGATCCAAAATCATTAAAATATTTATATAATATAGGTGGAATAGATAAATTGTACAATATGTTAGATACATCAAGCTCAGGTTTAGATAACAATTCTGATTTTTTATCGAGACAACATTATTTTGGAGCCAATAAATTACCTCGAAAAGTTCAAAAATCTTTTCTTAAATTATGTTGGGATGCAATGAAAGATAAAGTATTAATTATATTATCAGTAGCTGCTATTGTTTCATTAGCCTTGGGGTTATATGAAACTTTTGGTACTCCAACACATTATGATGATGAAGGTAAAAAATTACCAAAAGTAGATTGGGTTGAGGGTGTTGCGATTTTAGTTGCCATTTGTATTGTTGTTTTAGTTGGTGCAATAAATGATTATCAAAAAGAACGTCAATTTGCAAAATTAAATGCTAAAAAAGAAGATAGAGACATTATAGTAATACGAAATGGTGATCAGAAATTAATTTCAATTTATGACTTACAAGTTGGTGATATAATAAATTTACAAACTGGTGATGTTGTGCCTGCTGATTCAATATTAATTCAAGGTGAAGTAGAATGTGATGAATCTGCATTAACTGGAGAATCAGAAACAATCAAAAAAGTGCCAGTTGATTATGCCTTAAAAAAATATGAAGAAAACCTTCCAACTGATGAAGATATAGGTTCAAGAAAAATTAAATTTAAAGATCCTTATTTAATTTCAGGTTCAAAAATTTTATCAGGTTTAGGTAACGCTTTAGTTACTGCTATTGGTAAGAATTCAATTCATGGTAGAACAATGTTGAGTCTTAACCAAGAATCAGAAACTACTCCAATGCAAGAAAGATTAGATAATTTAGCTGAAGGTATAAGTAAATATGGTTTCCTCGCAGCTATAATATTATTTATTGTTTTATTTATTAGATTTTGTGTTGAAATTGCACCTGGTGGTTCGTTAAATCATAAACCTTCAGCAGATAAGGGTAAAAGATTTATCGATTTGGTTATTACTGCAGTTACTATTGTTGTTGTTGCAATTCCTGAAGGTTTACCATTGGCTGTTACATTAGCATTAGCATTTGCAACTACAAGAATGGCACAAAATGGTAATTTAGTTAGGGTATTGAAATCTTGTGAAACAATGGGTAGTGCAACTGCTATTTGTTCAGATAAAACAGGTACATTAACTGAAAATAGAATGAGAATAGTGAAAGGTTTCCTTGGATTAAATAACGAGGGTGAATTACTTGAATTTGATGATGCAGTTGAGAATAAAGACGAACCTACTTCATTTGATGTTTTAAATGAAATTACACCAGAAGAAAAAATATTTCTTGCAACAAATATAACTTTAAATTCAACAGCATTTGAAAATGTAGATTATGATGAAGAATTGGCAAAATTGGCAAAAACAAAACCAAAAAGGAAATCATTTTTAAAAAAATTATTAACTTCAAATGAACCAGTCAATTATCAAGCAGCAAATGATGAACCATATTTGGGAAATAAAACAGAATCAGCATTATTAATACTAGCAAAAAATAAAATGGGTTTATTTGATAATAAAAGTTTAGAATCAATAAGGTCAGATTCCAAATCTGAAGTTTTACAAATTATTCCATTTGAAAGTTCAAGAAAATGGTCAGGTATTGTAATGAAAATTGAAAATGGATATAGAATATATATTAAAGGAGCAGCTGAAATAATTTTCAAATCATGTGGATTCCAATATAATTCTCAAGGTGAATTAATCAAATTAGATAGAACAAGAAGAGACAATGTTTTAAATAAAATAGATACTTATGCAAATCATGCTTTAAGAACAATAGCATTAGGTCATAAAGATTATATTGGTGAATCATGGCCACCGTCAGACTTAAAATTAGATGATAATCCAAAAGAAGCAGATCCATTGAAAATTATTCCTTGTGATGAAAAATCGTTTATACTTGATGCATTGGTAGGTATACAAGATCCATTAAAAGAAGGTGTTGCTAAGGCGGTTTTACAATGTAAACATGCTGGAGTAAGTGTTCGTATGGTTACTGGTGATAATTTAAACACAGCCAAAGCAATTTCAAAAGAATGTAACATCTTAACATCTGAAGATTTGTCTAATGATTATGCATTCATGGAAGGTCCTCAATTTAGAAAATTATCAATGTCAGAAAGATTTAAAATTGTTCCTCAATTAAGAGTATTAGCTAGATCATCACCTGAAGATAAAAGAATATTAGTAGATACATTACGTAAACAAAGAGAAGTGGTTGCTGTTACTGGTGATGGTACAAATGATGCACCAGCTTTGAAGTTAGCTGATGTTGGTTTTTCAATGGGTATTTCAGGTACTGAAGTTGCTAGAGAAGCAAGTGATATTATATTAATGACTGATGATTTTACAGACATTGTACAAGCTATTAAATGGGGTAGAACAGTTGCAACATCAATTAAAAAATTTATTCAATTTCAATTAACTGTTAATATAACTGCTTGTGTTTTAACATTTGTTTCAGCTGTCGCTTCAAGTGAAAATCAATCAGTATTAACTGCTGTTCAATTATTATGGGTTAATTTAATTATGGATACTTTAGCTGCATTAGCTTTGGCAACAGATAAACCAGATGAGTCATTTTTGAATAGAAAACCAGCAGGAAGATCAGCACCATTAATTTCAACATCAATGTGGAAAATGATATTGGGTCAATCAATGACACAATTGATAATTACGTTTATACTTCACTTTGCAGGTAAACAATTATTCTACCCTGGTCAATCAGATATTTCCGATCATCAACAAAAACAATTGGATGCAATGACATTTAATACTTTTGTCTGGTTACAATTTTGGAAATTGTTTGTTACTAGAAAATTAGATGAAGCTGATGAGATCAAATCAGTTAGAGGTAGAATCACAATGGAGAATTTAAATTTCTTTCAACATTTATTTAGAAATTTATATTTTATAACTATTGCTTTGATTATTGGTGGTTGTCAAATTTTAATTATGTTTGTTGGTGGTGCTGCATTTTCAGTAGCTAAACAAACTCCAGGACAATGGGCTACTGCTATATTATGTGGTTTTATTTCACTACCCGTTGGTTTGATTATTAGAATTATTCCAAATTATTGGGTTGAAAAGATTTTCCCAACTCGTGCATTTAAGAAGTTCATTTATATTGTGGGGTTCGGTTGGTTAAAGAAGAAGAAGAAGCATGATATTGATTTGGAAAGTATGCATAGTACTGATCGTAAAACTGTTGATCATAAAAATATATAGAAATCAACATTTTGTAATAGTAATGAATATAGAATTATTTAACGATTATGTAATTTCAACTCTCAAACTAACCAATGTTTTACGGTCAATCATCAGGCTAAACAAGTAATTTCAAAAGTGAAGGAGACGGGATTGAGCATTCATATTGATACTTTTGATAGTCTTTACCAAAAATTTGTGGCTAATAATTCAGTGCTTACTGATTAGCTGGAAAGTCTATTACATCACCATAAAAGTCTCAATGCAGACGAGTTTCATGTTGAGTATCAGCTCTTTTAAATTAGCATTTTTTGATTCGAAGGTCGTTGATCTAAGATTAAATTTTCGGTGGCATAATAATACTAAATGATTTATATCATCAATACCTTTTATCAATACCTTTTATCAATAACATTTGAGAAGAATTACTTTTTCTTGCAACTGATGACCTGAATGGTAAATATTTTGGTCTTCATGTAAGATTGCGCTAATATGACTCATATGTCTTTTATTAAGTTCGATTTCTTATCAATAATTGTAAATCCTAAATTCGTTTATCTAAATTACTGAATGAACCGAACGTTTGAATTTCCGCTGGCCATCTCCAAAATCAAAGACTTGTAAATCCTGTTAATCACTGACCGTTGAATTATCATTAATCAATTTGATCAAATAAATTTAACCTTAGGATCTTCATATATCCGTGTGGTTTCTTCATACATATTGATAGATCATACTTTATGATTTGAATTTTGCATGCATAAATCAAAAAATAGAGGAAATCAGCCAGAGTATAGAAAAATCTCAAACTACATATTCACTATTGTCTTTCGCTGATTAGATTTATTACCGAAACTTTAAATTCACAATCCATAGTTTAGTCAATATTCACTCATTATTCAAATTAAACTTTGTTAATTTAGGCCTCGGCTTTGTATACAATTAAATAATAAGAAATAGAATTTCTATTGTTATTGTAAATCGAACGTCGCATTTTTACGGCAACCTGCATCAGAGCTACTATTACAGATAGTATGTGTTCTGATTACCCACTAATTACGAATCCGCTTAAACCTTACTTACTCCCTATAGCCAAACATCAACTCCACAAAGTTTTTAGTCTTATAGTTTTTGTTTCACTCCGTGGCTCAATTTTTTTGCAGCCATTTTTTACACATAAAATTTTCCTGCTTAAATTCTCATCCTAATAATTTTGATTTACAATGAAAGTTTAAAGTTGCCCAGTACACGTAATTGTGTCACATTAGAAGTATTATATTTTGTGTCAAATTATTTTATTGTTGTTACTGTAAGATTTCATATCAGCCATGTTAGAAATTAATTAAAGATAAGAAAGTGAAACTGATTCCACTATCAATACTCAAATGTCCAATTGAATATTGTTAATTATAATTATAATTTCAAATTACACAGTTTTAGTATCCTTACGCCATCACTACTAGCCGAACTCATAACCAAAATCAAAAATTGCAAGAGTAAATATTAGGCGTTCAGAAGTAGTAAAACTAAAACGCTCATAAGGATAACTTTAAATGTGACTGTTAAACGCTTTTTGATCCTTTTTAATTAACTATCCATGTTTTCAACAATGGTGAATTTGATTTTTACCAAAGCAGTCTAACTAAAATAGATGTTTTTAACGTTTTCTAATCTGGTGGTTAAACGCTTTTGATCCACTTTCATTAACTATCCGTGTTTTCAACAATGAAGGTTAAAAATTTTACCAAAAGAATTTAGAAATTACACAGTTTTGCACCCAATGAGGATGGAATTTTACCAACCGTCACCTGAAATTTAGATGTCAATGAGTGAATTAATTCATATGTTTACCTGATTCAAAATTGTATAAATACGCTTGAAATTCACAGTCTGAATTATCAGAGAAATCTAAATCAACGAATACAACTACAATTATTAAAATGCAAGTTATTAAATTTATTATCGCTACTTTCTTTGTTTTCTTCACTCAAGCTGCTTCAATTGCTACTAAATCTTCAAATCAATTAGAAATTAGAGATGCTACTCCAGTTTCACAATCAATTATTGATGAATTACAATCAGAAATTCCAATCATTGTTGCTACTGTTTTAAATGTTTTAAATCAAACTGAAACCGATATTACAACTTTAGTTGACAACTTATTAGCTGGTTTAGGTTTAGGTTCAAACTTAGATGCTTCACAAATTATTGCAGCTACTAAACAAGATATTCAATCTCAAGCAACTTCATCATCACCAATTTCATCAGATTTATTACCATATGTTATTCAATTAGTTGAAGGTATTGTTAAATCATTAGACATTACGGTTGGTGATTTATTAGGTTCATTACCTACTTTAGTTGGATCATTAGTTAAAGCTTTAGGTTTAACTTTAAATAATGTTGTTGATTTGGTTGTCGGTTTATTAAAAAGCTTAGGTGTCACTTTGACTGATTTATTAGGTTCATTGCCAGGTATTGTTGCTGGTTTAGTTAACACCTTAGGTTTAACTTTAAATCAAGTGATAACCTTAGTTGTTGGTTTAGTTAAAGGTTTAGGTATCCCATTAGGTGATGTCTTAGGCTTAGTTGGATCAATTGTTAACTTATTAGGATCAACTTTAGGTGATGTTACTGCTTTATTAAATGGTATCTTGGGTGCTTTATAAGCTAACAGCCTATAGAATTTTGTCTCAAGCTTGGACTTGATTGACCTTTTTTTTATTTTTGTTTACCTATGTGATCTTTGATAGTGAATATATATTATATATACTTAGAGGTTCTAATATCGACTATTATATTTACAATCAGAGGAATTTGATCTAGAGCAATTTTCATTATTGTCTAATAAAATTTTGCAACCATTCTCTGATTTAAAGCTTATTCAAAATGGCTCAAAAGCCATACAACCAACGTATTCAAACTCTGAATCTTCACTCAATTAACTTTTAGCTACATATTTTTGAGCCCAACTGATGACGGGTATAATTGATAATGCCTTATACGTCTTCATTTAATACTTAATTATACCCACATTTTGAGCTCTTCTTTTGACTACAATGCTTCTATGCAACAATCAAGAAGAAGTTTATCGAGTATGTGTAGTTTAATGCACGACACTAAACGTTTTATGCTTTATGAGCGTTGTACATCAATAGTATACTGCACATTCTTATTATATACGATAATCTTTACACGCCCATAACCTTTTGACATATTATAACTGAAATAAGATCATTATTGAAACCACAATAAAGAACAATAAGGAATAATATGAATATGGTTTTCTAGCTGAGTATAAACATTACTTGATTGTAATGTTAATCTGTTAACCAAAAAATTTGTTGCTTATACTTTAGTTTCTTTAAAAGTTGCAAATTCAGCAGCAGCTGCTCTACCTAACGACGCATTAATCAAAAGAGAAGTTTAAGCTGGCTTAAAATTTTACAGCGTTGCTGCTATTGAAGCTAGAGATTTTAAAGATGAATTAATCAAGGTCTTGCCAACCATCATCAACATCATTTTAGACCACTAGAAAATTCAACACCCAAACATTGCAGAAACTGTCAAAGCGATCCTCAAAGGTTTAGATTTAGACAGTGACTCAGCAACTACTAATGAAATTGTTTCTCAAATTTAATATTATGGTAAAAGAGTTTGGGTAACTGATGTTGAAACATTATTGCATAGAATTGTCGCTTTAGCTTTCTATGTTTTGAAAATACGGAGAGCCAGACTTGTACAGGTCAATTGTTGAGATTACAAATGCTTTAGGCTGGACGAATATTCCTAGTGAGACATTAGTTGAACAAAGTCAAGCTCAATTAAAAGCATATATAACCAATAAATCAATATTTTGTGCGACATTTCGGGGATAAAAATAATTTTGAAATTCTTTATGAGATTCAACTTGAATGATTGTTTCTATATTTTACAACTAGCTATTATTGCTTTAATTATATATCTAATACCAAATTTGATAACTCCTGATATTCTAGATGGGTTTGATTTTAATCAGGTGATTCTATCAAAACAAATATGTTCAAATAAACCTCAATATTGTAAACATGTGATAAATCGAGGTAGAGCCATAAATTCATTAATTGTTAAACTGTTCAAAAATTATGATATTGTGTATATTGTCCATTATTCGATAAATAACTGGGAAAATGTAATCATTAAACTACTTAGTCCAGTTGTTCGATTAGTATCGAGTAAAGATAAAGATAGAATTGAAGAAAGCTTAAATGTGATACTTGCTATTCTCCATTCTATGATATTTCATACTTTGAAAGGAATGATAATTTCTAGAATGTGGGTGTTCTTTATATTTGGTTCTTTCTTCATACTATCTCCTTGGGTATCAATATTAAGTCCATTGGTTAACGTAGTTCGAAGTTCAAATATATATTAAGACTATTCAGAATCCAAATTCAAATGCACTCATGTCTGGTTCTTCAAATTCTTGAACTGGTGGTTGTGATTTAACTTCAACCGATTTTTCAAATTCAATATCTCCATTTTCTACGTCTTTCTCTGATGTACTTATGAAATTCCAATTCTTGATCAATAATAAAGATAGATAATCACATCCCATTCTTGTATATATCATACATACTTTGATTATAAATTGAAACTCTTCTAATTTGGAAATTCCAAGCGATCCTTTTAAGTAATTTAATTTCTTAGTTCTTAAGTCATTGAATAGTAAAATCAATACAGGATCATCTTGTAAGAAAGAATGACTTTTAATTGACCCTTGTAAAATGATATCTTTAAATTGCTCTGTTATTATTTCATTTGGTGATTTGATCAAAGCTTGTATTGATATTTCCTTCTTGTTTAATTGCCAAAATATCCAACTCGTAATCCATTTATCTCCGTTATTCACAGCAGTGGGAATAATATACTTTTCAATAACTTGTAATAATACTGAATCATCCTCTGGGTATATCTTTGCAATTGCTATTGCTAATGGTATATCATTACATTTTGTAGCTAATGTACTACAAGAATCCCATGGTGAATCTCCAAGTAAAAAGAAATAAGCAGCATCTAAATATCTGTGTTTTCCTAATAATACAAATGCATTTTTTAAAGCTGCTGATTTCCAACGAGGTTGTGTAAAATCATTTGATAGGAATTTTAACATTTTGGTCTTCTCTGAAGATGTACTTGTTCTCCATAAAGTAATTAATATTTGTTTCTTCTTCAAAGCTAGATATAATAGTGATATTAAACCTTGTGGATCTCTCGCTTTTGAAAACTCATTCTTAGCCACGTCTTCCATCAATTTAATTAGTTTATCTAATTTTATCCAATATACTAATCCAGTCAGTTTTACTACATCCCATGACAACCTAAATTTATAATATACATAAATATCATTTAATAATACATCTTTATTATCTGAATGTAAAGCCCAATTTATATCCCTCATATTCAAATATTTCTGTTTTTTATTCAACTGAAACAATTTAAAACCAATCATGAATCTAACTCCATTAAGATCCAATGTTTTGAAATGGGACTTCAAATCTTTAATTACCAAGATGATTGATATTAATGTTGATTGTTGATGTCTAGTTAATAATGGTAATGATATTTTTATCAATTTATCAATTAATAAATTGGCTAATTCTGAGTCAAAATCTGTAAAGACTTGTATTATTGATTGTCTTCTAGTTAATTTTGGTTTTATATCTTCCATATTTAAATCCCACGTTATAAATTCATCTTTCCTTAAATGCTGAAAGAGGTTAACTAATACTTCTTCACAATATTCAATCTGATTCATATACAAACTCTGTATTAGAAATTGAGGATGATATACAGGTAATGGACCATTCAAAATACAAACCAAATTTGAAATATCAATGACATTTGAATCAGAATTATAACCAGTAAGTAGTTGCCTTATTGTGGAATCGATTGTCGTATTTGAAGTACCCAATTTAATCCATTTATCGTCAATGAAAAATTGATTACCAGATCCAATTATTAATCCATCATCTAACCATATACTATCACCAATTTCATGACTCGTAAAATCTGAAATATCAATTTTTTTAATATTGGCATAAGTTGGTACATTATTTGTATAATCATATCTTAATTGAGTATATAAAAGGACATATCTATCAAATCCAATCGATAGTATTGCATTGGATGTAGTTTTTAATTTTGATGGATTAATAAATGTCCAATCTAAGTCTTTAATTTGACGTGGGAGTGTTTCTTCATACTCCAATACTTTTTGTTTAATATCCCAGATGGTCAACCGATATCCTGATTCATCAACAATTGCAATTTTGGAAATTATGATAGAGCCATTCATTTTTGAGCAGTTGGAGATATTTGTATTCATCGAGTGTGATAATGTCCAGGATATAATACTACCAAATTTTAATTTATAACTTTTTAATAAACCTTTTGAATTTATAGTTGCTAATAATGTTCTATTTGATTGACTTATAAATACATCAATTGAAGAAACTTGATATATTGACTCATCTTGTGGCAATGGTAAGATCTTAACTTCCGAAAATTGTATATCTTTGACAATCTCATCTTGATAAGTTAATGATAATTTCCACGAATGTATTATATTGGTTTCATAAATTGCAATTACACAGTAGCTTTTCTTTGCTTGAGTGTTGTCTGGATACTCAATCATGAAGAAAACTCTTGGAGTTAAATCAATGTCAATTTTATTATTGATTATCAAATGTGCAGTTTCTTCTTTATTACAATCCCATACATTTATACTCTTATTCTCTTCATAGGTGACTATCAAATGACGTCTTTTTCCATCTTTAATTGGTTCAATATCGTTTAATATTACACTATTGATACATCTTGAAGTCGTAATTAACTTAAATTTTCTAGTTAACGATAATCCAACTTGTAAATCTATTGGTTCCCAAATATAGTTATTTTCTTTAAAATTTGATATTGATAATAAGATATTTGAATTTGTAAATAACGAATTTGATTTTATTAGTTTTCTTATTGATTTAGTATGACCTTGATATCTATTAATTAAATGAAATCCCTTTGCAATATTTTCTGGATCTATGTATTCGAATCGTATGTTGTGTTTATACCTGTCATGAATTGATATTGATAATTGTTTTATTCGTTCATCATTATTAAGTAATGAAATAGGTGATATTGAAATCAGTTGACGTGATAAGTCATTTAATGGTATTGATTCTGATGCAGCTTCAAATGTTTTTTCAGGCCACTCTAAATCTCCCAATTTGAATTGCCCAAGTTCAATAAATTTAACATTATTTGGAGGGTATTGTAAAACATTACAAATTGCGTAAATTTTATAATCACCCAGTCTTGAAAAAAGGAATAATAAATCATAATCGGAATCTAAATTAAATATGTCTTTGATTAATTCCTGTTCTATGACTAAAAAAGTCAATGGTTCTTCATCTAATTCCAAATTACTCCATTCACAGACATGATTATGACTACTAAATTCATAAGATGCCCATACGTGAAACTTATTGCTTGTTAATGTGTATATTATATCACTTACTCCATTTGAATTGTTTATATATCCTCGTATTTTAGATATGTTTGCAAATGAATCAATTTCGTTATTTTTAACCACTCGTTCTTGTTGTTTTCTATAATGAAATTTCTTTATATATGTTCCCTTATCATGTTTCAAATAAGATACTTCAAATAATGTATTGTCACCAGATGAGATCCTTTGCCAACATTTTAACAATCGATCGTAAGGGTTTGTCGTAGTCAAAATCATACTTGCATTCGAATTGATATATAATTGATCAACATCATTGACTTTAAATTTCCATCTTTGTTTCAATTTATATTCTCTGTACTCATCATATAAATAATATAACCTCAATTCATGCCTAAAATATACTATAATTTCGCTTTCTTCAATTGCTAATTTAAAGTTTAAAATTTCAGAATCAAATGTAAATTCCTTATTAAATGTCCATTTAGGAAACTTCATATACTCATTAATAGGGTTGAATAGTATCAATTTATTCTTTAAACATAGTAATATTATACCATCTTTATAATAATTGATTGAAATTGGATCGGACTCCAAATAAATTGTCTGCAAGATTCTATCAACATTATGAGGTGTTGGTTTTTTATTCTTTGTAGTTAATGTAGCACCAGTTATAATCAAATTATTACCACTTCCATATATTAATAAATGATGATTCTTCCAATTAGCTTGTATTATTGTATTTTCATTATCATTAACTTCTCCAGGAATAAATGAAATTGTCATTAGGCCGAAAAAAAAAATATATCAAACGATTAAATTTTCATTTATGGGTGCAAGTTGTAAAGATCAGAAGAAAGCATTAGCTATATGTTTACAAAGAAGTCCATGCGTCTTGATAGAAAGAAATACCCCCAAAGATTGTTTAACTAAACCAGAATTAAAACAAGACTTACCAGAATTATGTAAAGCTAATTTACGTGCTTTTATGGAATGTAAGCAAGGTATGTTTGATATGAGAAAAAGAATGAAAGGCAATGCTCCTTTATCAACTGGTAAATATGATGAAATTTATGAAAATTTATCATCTGGTAATTTCGATCCACAAGAAGAAATGAGAAAATTGGAAGTTTTAAATAGAAATTTATCAAAACAACAACAATTGAGAGAAAAACAAGAAAGAGAAAGATTGAATGGGAATGAACAATAAGGATGAATGCTTGATGTATAGACAATGAAGTCATAAAGTTTAGAAAGCTGTACTTGAAAATTGAACAAATGGGCCTAGTTAAAAAATAGAAAACTGGTAATGACTCGAGTTTTGAGCACAGTAGGTCCAGGTACAGATGTTAAATGTAAGCTAATTGGAGTAAAGAGAAATACCAAATATAAATGATGTTGTAGATAGAGTTCTGAAACCTTGTATATATTTTAATGCATTTTTATGATCATGAAAACTCATTGTATTCTGAAGTAGTTATAAAAAGCAACATCTCCTGATCACTGAGAATTGTTAGTGTTTCGAATAAGTTCAGGTAAACTCTTTCAGACGATTATATTTGGTCAATCTCATTTCAATCGCTGACATCGACTTCTGATTCACAGGTTACGTTCTTCACTCATGTCCGACATGGTTTGTCTAGTCTATGTTTCTTCTCAAGTAGTTCTCCTTCTCCGTAACCAAATTGTTGATAAACTTTTTAAAAATAGGATTAAACTTACTTAATCCATTAAAGACATCCTGTAATTCAATCATTTTCTCAACATGTTCAATTAAATACTTATTCTTCTCAACTCCGTTGTTCAATTTCGTATTATCATTGATTTCCTGACGTATATCGTCAACATAATTATTCAACAACATTTCAAATTCATCAACTTTATAAACTCCATTGTAATTATCTTGCAAGATAGAATTTATAAACTCAAATATCTCTAACGTCTTTATTAAATTACTCTTTGCAAGTTTAAACTGAATCAATTTATCAATTACGGCTTTATTCAGTTGATCTATTTCCAATTCTTTATTTATTTCAACCATGTCATTATTTAAATTGATTAATGCATTATTATACAAATTTGTATTATAATCTAGTTTTGAAATGTTTATATTTACTTGATTATTGATGAGTTGAGTATTATAATAATCTAAATGTGTAATTAATGAAGATATATTATTCGATAGCTGGTTATAATTTGGTTTACTTGTTGTTGAATTTCCAGTTGAAACTGAGTTTTGTATAAATTGGTCAATGTATGTAGATGGATTGAAACCGTCATTGAAAAACATCAATATAGATTCCGACATCTCTTCTGGCATAATGAATGTGTTTTCTTAACTTATTGAATGATTGTTTAATAAACGTATAGCTTTTTTTTTTTTTCACCTTTTTGTATAAGATTGAATAAGGAGCAAAATACAAAACGCGAAATTAGATTGTGAACATTCAATTCAATACTCACAATAATATATAGAGGAGCTAATTCAATATTATAGCCTTATTAGCTATTATTTAAACTTGTAATTGAATTATTTCCCATCAAAAATTTTTCAAATATACGAGGCGCCGCAGTCCTAATTAGTTTTTTTTTTATCAACAAAATTATCGGTGCAGCCACTTGCAACGCCACTTAAGAAAATAAAACAAAGTACACGAACCAAGTAAGAGACATGTTCACTAGAGCAAAACAGAACAAAACAATACAAGACAAAACAATACAAGACAAAACAATACAAGACAAAACAATACAAAACAAAACAAAGTACACGAACCAAGTAAGAGACATGTTCACTATTTCTATGTATGAATTTGGCATATCCCACGCTAGCTACGCTACGCTACTAGACAAAACTTATAATTAATATAACTTATATATTTTATTTTCTAACTGCTATACAAAAAGCTACGCAATTTTCTTTCAGTCACAACAAAAAGACGACCAAGCAAAAATTACAAGCAAGCTTATAATTTTGGTCTTGGGTCGAGTTGTTTGAAAACTGACTCAATTGCAGTAGCCTTCATCATATTACCCTTAACTTTTAACTTACCATTCATGAATAATTTTTGACCATTAGCTTTACCATTTGCTAATTTAACAAAATCAACATCTTTTAATAATAATTGAACATCACCTTTTGGTGGGTTACCATCAACTTTTGTTAAAGTACCAGCTTTTTTTAAGTCTAAAACCCATGATTGCTCTTTACCTTCTTTGTTTTTTAAAGTAATGATAATTATAGCATTGACAGCTTTAACAGCTTTTTCAACTGCTGATTTATCTTGTAAACCATCATATAATTGTTGGAAAAATGGTGAAGCGTTAAATCCATCGACTTGAACTGACATTGTAAATAATAATAATATAAACTTGTTTTAATAAAATTGATAAGGGAATATAAAGAAAAAAAGTAATATCGAACTTTGTTGGAAATCAATTTGGTTTTATATCAATTTTTTTCAGCCCTTAGTTTAATAGGAATAAATTTACATATGAAAAATTGTTACCCCAAATTATTTAATATGAAGGAAAGAGGTTTATAGTATTAGGCTTCAATTAACATAACATGCTCTAATTAATTGGTAATTAAAAAAACCCGAGTGCTGACTAAGTATTTACATAATCAAAGGAAGTGGATTTACCATTTGATTTTTGTTGCCAGTTTATAATACCTTGGTTCGAACTATTGATGTATGGATGTTGTTTCATGTGATTAGCCTATTTAGGCAATTAAGAATGATTATGTCACCTCGGTAGTGAGATTTTAAAGTCGTGAACCAACAAAATACTACAAAATTATGTAATAAGAATAATGATATTATTACTATTATTACATAATTGTAATTATTATTATTCTTATTATTATTATTACTATTATTACTATTCGACGATATAATATTCGACGATATAATATTGTCGCATGATAACAGTGTATAATATTAAAGTCCGAGACTTAGTATAAGGTAGTAGGTAGTATGTAGTATTTAGTATGTAGTCATTACTATCTATAACCTTGTCAACGTGTTGCAAGTTACTCTATTGTAATGTATTCTAATTACTCAAAATCTCTAACATTTGTTTCAGCTCAATTTTCAGCTTCAAATTGCTGTCAAATTTTAAATTTCATATCAAGTTTGTGATTATAACAACGTATAAAAAGTCTGTATAATTTTTGAAATGTGGGGGTGGAGATAACAAAAGGTACAGTATTTTAATTTCTCATGCTAGTTTACAATGATTATTATATTAGTTAGGTGGTAAGTAGTACAAAGTCGATGCCAAAGGTTAGTGTCTGGCTAGTAGTAAAATTGTTACTGTTCAGTCGATTTTGTATCGATTTTGTATCGATATTTTGTATCGATTTTACAATGAGTAAAACGTCAAATTTACAAGAATTGACAGTTATAATTACACTTGTGAAAAATGCAGCCAAATTGAATTGAATATTTAATTTACTTAATCATTTGGCTTATCATACTTTTCATATAATCAAACTAAGACAATTTCGATATAATAAAACTTTATTTATTTAAATTTTGAAGTTTTTGAAGTTTTTTAGGTAGATACTCGGTCCTGTTTTTTTTTTTTTCCCTCATATAAATGTTTCAGAATTTTTTCATAGTAGATAAAAAATTCTAATTTTAGATTCTCCACCTCTTTGAATGGTCTATGAAATCTCATTGATCTACTAAATTGTTTAATGAATTTTCAATTTATGTATGTCAAGTTTAAAAATCATATGCTGATCTAATTGGGCCTAAATTAAGCTTGAACGGCTAATATAACTGATATAACTGATGAACTGCAAAAAAGAACACATTGTAAATTTAGTCCATCCACACGCAAACTGATGATTGATTGACTAAGTAAAGTTGTTTAAAATGATTAATGCGAACGTTACTTTGTTGCAACTCAACTTAACTATTGACTCGAGTGGTTTTCTATTTTTCAATAGTAGCCTGCTTTATTTTTCTGATACGAGTTTTCTATTTTTCAATAGTAGCCTGCTTTATTTTTCTGATACGAGTTTTCTATTTTTCAATAGTAGCCTGCTTTATTTTTCTGATACGAAGGCTTCTAACCAAGAGTTTATATTTACATCGAAACTTGAAACTTGATCTAACAAGAGTGTATAAAATTTTTTTTACTAGGATTGCTACTATTTATTTTGTTGATTTTGAAAACAATCTAATTTTCTGAGTTTAGAAGACTGACTAATCATCCAACCAAGCGAATATAGGTATTAGTAACTAGAAATTAGTCATAAACTTCTACAATTGTGTGAGTGTTCGAAATTGAACTAGGAAATAATTTCAATTTAATTTGATTTTAGTTTACAAGACTTTGCATGTTTCAATCCAGGTTTTACTGCAATCAAATAATTCATTAGAGGCTGAATCTGGGACCCATGTTTATAGTTCGACAGTACCGATTTGGATGGTTCGTAAAGTTGCAAAATTGATGTAATAATCAAAACGCAAAGTATCGCGCGATATCTGATCAAATACGAGGTACAAACAAAAAAAATGAATACCAATAGAACGCGCATAAAAACAATAGAATAGCCCATAAATATATACCAAAAGCTAAATAGATATAACAGACCAAATTTTCAGCAAAATGCCTTGTGTTTGGTATTAATCGAGAGCTAAAACATTGCTTAATTTGATTTTCTTGGTCTCAAACTTCAAATTGTAATTTCTTTTTTCAAAACTAACAATATAGACCAAACGTGATGCGGGAATTTGCGAGTAAATTCTTAATGCAACTTATAACACATGGGGTTTATATAAAATTAAATCTTAAAGTGGTAAAATAAATGATTTAAAGCTTCTAAGATTATCTAACTGATGATCATTTCGAGCGTTGATCCTAACCCATAAGTCGACCAATTTTACGAAGCACGCCTTGAACTTATGACGAAATATTATTATGTCGCACCGAATCATCTATGTATCATAATCAAATTAGAGTTATACCATAATAATGACTGATATACACAGGTTTATCACGTTTATTATTGCATTAAGTACGTAGAATAAATACATTTCAGATTGTAGCTGCTATTTAATTTTCATCGAGAACTTTATAATTTTGTGAACCAATATATTTTGGGTCGCGTGCAACAAAACTGATTCTGTAGGGCCATTTCGAATGGTAATATGAAGTTGACGGATGATACGGCATTAACTTTCGCACTAAATTTACACTCGAATCTTACATCAATTAAATTTTTCACGTTGACGCGACAAAATTATTCCTCGCCCTAGTTGTAAGGCGACTCGTACAGAACATAGTGGATCTTATGTAATGAACAATGCATTTACCTGAAATAAATATCAGCTATATGAGATTAAAAGCCTTGAATTGTATATGTTAAACATTTCAAGTCTTTGATTTCAAACATTTTTTTTCATCTTGTATTTTTGGCATTTTTTCACCATACAAAAATATTTCAAAAAATGTAAACCTGTATATCTTTTCATTTAGGTCCACAACCTTCAAATAAATTACAAAATATATACAATATTCCTCAATTAAAGGTGCTGAACTTGATTTTAGTTGTTCTGTTTATGGAAAATTGAAAAATTCCATAATTTTCTCTTATGTATGGGAAAATTCGAATAAATTGTACATACAAAAAATTTAGTTCCAATTTTAATTTAAACATGATGAAACTATCCAAGTTTGCAGTTCTGCATACTGATATAATTTAGATATTTTTATGTTAAAGGTATTTCAAAATTAAAAAAGGAATTTTTCAAAGATGTTTCGAAATTTTTAGAAAATTTCCAAACCGAATATAGCTTCTTAAAAACATTATAGAAAGAATCTTCATGAGTAAATAAATTATATCAGATGTTTTAGACGTTGCAAAAATGAGGTTTAAGCGTTGAATATAACGCTAAATAGGGTTTTTTGCCATTTTTTGATTGGATAATAAAATAATCAAAATTGAGCTTTTTAAAAAAGGACACGCATAAGTCTAGCCTGAGTTATCTGGATTTTTAAATAAAAAAGTTTGACGAGTTCTGGTTGAATTTTGAAGGAGTTATTCACATTTCAAATTTCAAAATTAAACACTATAGGTCTGCATATAAACAAATTTGTTGCAGAATTATACAAGAAGGCATGTATTTTTTCAAAGCGATCATTCGTTCCGACCAAAAAATTTGTCGCACTAAAAATGAAGCGACCAGTACTAAATATATTGGCTTCTTGCTCATGAACAAAACATTCACTCGAGCTAAATAGATATATGAATTCAGGAGTGTTCAATCGTACAAGGTATTTACTTCAAGTACTAGAAATCAAACATTTTTCAAATAGAGAAAGTGGGAGGCGATTTCAAACTTTTTTATGTTCCTTTATTGAAGGAACAACGGTTGAGTGCCACGTGAATTAATTTACGATGAGTTTTATTCTCGGTGAATAAAGTTGCCCTCAAAAATCGCGTTTAGTCTTGCGGCGATTCACCTGAAATCGCTTGTAACGAATTACAGCAAATTACCAGATTATTAGCAAAGGTGGGATTTCAAGACGGAATTTCTTACCTAAAATTGTTTATTCTTATCTTCAAAAATTTCTTTTTCTTTATCAATTGCCATCGATCGGCATTTAAAAATTTTATATGCAAAAAGACTAAAATTCAGCTATAAATTGAACACCATAAACGTGTTTTTGACAATCATCAATGAGTGATATTTCAGAAACTGAATCTATTGATTCTTCAATCTCAACACCATCTACAAGATCAAACGAAATGAAAGCGACTAACGAAGCAAATCAAATTCATTATCATTATCATTTTCATTATTATTCTAACCCACCTCCAACACCTCCAAGACACCATCATTTTAATCCTCGTGATTATCATAGAAGTGAAGAAGTTCCGTTTACTTTTCCACATCCTAGAGAATATAAAAGACATTATCATAAAAGAAGACCACAAGCTAATGAAGAGTATGTTTTTGTTGAAGAAGCGGAAGAAGAAGTTGAGGAATTTGCTAGACCAAAAGAATCAAGAGGTAGACATTGTCATGGAAGAAGAAGAATTTGAAGGAGAAAGACCAAGACATTGTCATCATAGAAGACAAATGAATGCTGAAAATGATTTACATCACCATCATCAAGGAAGAGAAGCTGGTAAACCAGTTATTAGAAGACCACATCATCAACATCGTTGCTCACATCATTAAGGTACATCCTGATTTATAGTTTATAGTGGTATATCCTGGTTTATAGTTTATAGTTTATAGTTCAATTTATATATATTTATATAGTTTCTATCGTAATTAATTTTTTTTTTTTGTTTTAGATTTATTAGCTCATCACTTTTTGATCACCATATATAACCATGCCATTTAATTCAAATTCATCTAAATATCAAGCAGAAAACACGTTAAATAAACTATATTCATCAATATTAAATACAAACTCATTAAAACCAAGTTCTAACAACACTACATTATCAACAACACAAATTTTATCAAATCAGTTAAATCAAAAACATCAACCCAAGGTAAATAAAAAGAAGAAGAAGAATGTCAAACAACTAGAGAAAGACAAAAAATTTCAGAAATTCCTTAAGTATAATTTTATAAAGAATAAATCAGTTCGTTCAGAAGAAGAACAGAAATATGTCAAGAAATTAATACGTAGGAATATCAATCAAATAAATAAAGCTTCCAAGATTGATGATTTCGAAGTAGAAAGTGAATTAGAAAGAGTGAAATTGGAATTATTAAATGAAGTAGGGCCAAAGGAGAAAAGAAGGATTAGAAATCGGAAACATATTGAAAATAAGGGAAATAATTATCGTGATTTTGAAAGTAAGGGAAATAAGGTAAATAATGGATTGACTCCTGGTTTGGCTCCTGTTGATTATGAATCTGACGAAGAGGAAGAAGATGCTGAATAGATTATAGAAATTCATAGAGTAGTTGGCTAATGAATATTTATTAACAAATTTGATCTTTTGTGTAACTTATGAAAATATCGATAAGATAATCAGTTTAGTTCCAAATATGATGAATGCAGCATGGGAAGAATTGATAGAAAATAGCAGAGTCAATGTTTCTATTATATACGATAGAAAGTTAGGTAATAAGTTTCAAATGTATATTAGGTTAATACTCAAAATTGACTTAATTGTATCATAAGATCATCAATCTTTCTTTTTCAAACCCATTGTCTACCTTAAACCATCATTAGTATATAATAATTAATTCAAGTTTAATCGAAATTTTTGTATTATGATAAAAGTCCAAAATGACAACTCAAAGAAAATACGTTTGAAAATCACGACTCGAGGTATATTGGGTATATAGTTTGAGCTTTCTGATTTTATTCAAATGGTAGTAGTCATCTTGAGAAAATGCGATACTCTTGACTAATCAGCAATACATAGCACGAGTCGCCTCATTGCTAAGGCGAAGAAAATACTATGTTGGCACTATAATTGGCGAGAATTACGTACCAAAAATAATTATTCAGAAAAACAAAATCGATCTACATATGCAGTCTCATTATAGTTAAGCTCAAATTCTATTTCGTTAATAACTCCATGGATATATGAACAATTATTCTCAAAACTTCAAGTATGCATAGTTTATAATTCGAAGCTACTGATTTTGTATAACAGGTGCTTATTTCAAGAAGAGCTTTGTTCACATATTAGCCGATAAAGTTCAATACGAGTCGCTCTAATGCTAGTGCCAGAAAGATATTAATTTGGCAACAAATTCGGGCGTGAATTTAAAGAGTATGAAAATTAACTCTGAAACAATTTGGCTTGTATGCAACCTTTTCTATCAGATTTGACTACAAATCAAGAAGTTAATGATAACGAATATATTATTATGCTTTACTTATATTCATGTAAAATTTGAATTAAATCAATTGTCAATTTTCTTATTACTCTTTTCTTATCATCTAATCCATGTTTCAATGGTTTCAAAATATCATTCTTGTACCTTTCAAGATTGTCAAATTCTTTAAATATTAAAATTAAATCCTTTATTGCTAACTCTCTAACTTCAAGTTTATTATTCCTCGATAATTTAATCAAAACTTGAATTATTTGATTTATATCTCCTTTCAAAATCTGAGGATTTTCAGATAATATGATATTTAAAATTTTTAAACTTGCAATATGATTTAAATTATTTTCAAATGATGTCATTAATATTGGAAGTATTGTTTTTATATGATTGATTAGTATTCTTTTACTCACATTTTCAATAATTAAAGATAATGCACTAAATGAAACTTCAAAATTATCTGATTGAATCAAATAAGGTAAAATAATTTCAAAGATTCTCTGTTTATAAAGAACCTTTACATTCAAATTATTAGTTTTTGAAATCAATTTTTTAGGAAGATCTTTATTTTCAAAAATTTTTAAATCTATGAATAATATTTGAAATGATCTTCCTACTAATTTTGAATTTGTAGATTTATATAATTCAAGTAGATATTGTAATTGAGATAATCCTTTCGGATCTAGTTTCATTAAGAGCCCCTTTAAAGACCATATCCAATAATCAAAATTTTCAGTTTCAGATTTGAATTGAATTTCCTTAAAGTCAAATTTATTAACTAACAATGAAATAGTTAATAGATACTGCATTCTAAGATATGTATCAAATGTAGTAGGTATTTCTGGAACATCCAAAACACATGATTTATCCACACTTGATAATATTTTATTGAATATTCCAATTTCAATAGATGGTTTTTCAAAAACAAACTTAAATTGTGACTTGTAATGATTCAATACTTCTTGATGTTTTGAAACATCTATAAATTTAATTATCAATCCAATCAAATCTCCTGATATTTCTATAAGCGAATTGCTCTTGTTCATATTTTCCAATTTATCTAAATATATTTTTAAAAAATTTAACCAACTATTCATAAAGAATTGTGACTTGTTTTGAATTTTTATAATTAAGATGTATAATGTTTCAGTAATCACTTGAACATTCAGTTCAGTAATTTTATTTAACAACCTAATTGATAAAAGTTCCAAAGCTTGATTTGAATTACAAAGTCGTGATAAAATGTTGATCACAAATTTAAATTTAATTATATCATCATCAAGTAAGTCTAATAATGGATTAATTATAGTTTCTGAAGGGTTAACTAATGTCAACCCATTAATTATTTCCACCACAACTATATCTTCTTTTAATTCAGTGACACTTTGCACCAAAAATTCTTTGAAATATGTAAATACCAAATCAATTTCGGAAGTAGTTAAAAAATTATACCTCATCATTTTAATAAGAAGGGAAACTACTTTTCGTTTCAAAGTTTTTTCAAAGTTGGATGTGAAATTTAACAATTGACTTAAAAAAATTAATATATGCTCCTTATAATTATCTAATGCGTTCGGTTTTGAAACTTGATTATAAGCACTAAAAATATATCCTAATACGTCTATGAAATTACGTTGTTTTGAAACATTTAATGATAAATCTTCATTTTTGTCAAATTCATCAGGCTGTTCGACAACTAAAAACTTTCCCAACAATTCATATTTAAATAAATAATTTACAATTTTACTGAATGTCACATCATTGGATATTGAAAACAACAAGATTGATGAATTTAAAGATTTTTCAGTTAAATTGAAATTTTGTTTAATTTCATCGAGTACATAATCCAACATTAAATTTGATTTAGTAATTAAGATTTTTAATATACTTAAAGTTTCATAATAAATCTCTTTTTCTTCTCCATCATCGGTAAAATCATCATCTGTAGATTTAAATAAATCTATAATTTCAGTGCTATGTAAAATTTGAAATTTTAAACTATTGTACAACAGCAACCAATAATCCTCTATATTATTATAATTCTCGACACATGCTCGTATTGTTCTCAATGTGTCTAATCTGATTTCTGAATTTGTAGAAGAAGATTTTTCGATCAAATTTAATATAGCGTCTTTGGCAAAAAGACTTTGAGAAGCTAAAGTTTCCCTTAATTTTAATTTTAAATCTTGTGCTGTTATTTTATATGGATCATTAGCTGGTGGTTTAAAACTTATTGGAAAATAGCAGAAGGAGTTATCAAATAATTCTTCAATTAGTGGTGAATCGTCACCAAATGTATATCTTTTATTAATCAATGTATTTATTTCAAACGAGTTTAATAAATTTCTCGGATCTTTTTCACCAGAAGCAATATGAATAAATGTTTTGATATATAATTCTGTAATTTCAAATTTGGAAAGATTTTGTAAAATTTTAAACGCTTCATATCTAACTTTCGCTAAATGTTTCTTTGGATCATAATCAAGTAATTTATTTAAAATTTTATCAGTATTAATCGGTAAATAATTATTAAAATTAATTAACGAAGATAGACCCTGAAGTACAAATTTAGTAGAATCGTCAAATTTATTCAAATAAAAATCAATTAATACATTAATATCTTGTCTAGATAACGTATTAATACCGTTCAAACTATATGATAATAATGATAATGACTTTGATCTTATCAAATCTCGTTCATCAGTTAAAAATGGACCAAGATATTGAATTAATTGTAATAAAGTTAATTGTTCTGTATTTATGTAACGAGTAACATCATCAATATAACCTTTCTTATCTAAATCATCGTCATCTAAAGCAATATACTGGTTAATTAATACTGGTATATTCATTAGTCTTCTCGTGTTTCCGTATAAAAATTGGCCCTGACGATTTTTCGTTTTTATTTTTCGTATTTTTTTTTTTTTTTTTTTTTTTTTTTCCAGAACCAAAATTAGAAATCTATATGATTGAAATACCAGATCTAAATAAACAACATCGACAACACCAACATCAACAATCATTCCATATAGATAATGAACCAGATGATATAGTAGAAACAGATGACATATATACTGCTACTAATGATGATGATGATGACAATAGTATTACTAATGAATTTAATGACTTTAATGATAATAATATAAAACAACAACAGATTGAATATGGTTTAAATATAATACCAAATTTGAAAGAGCATTCAATTAATTTTAAATTACAACATCCAGCGAATTTGGAAATACCTAGAACTTCTACTCCAGAAGATTTAGACCAAGTTGGTCAGTTAAAATCTCCTATTTCGGCCATTATTCCTATCGATCATACTCAACCTTCACCTCAATTACCTCCACCACTTTCATCAATACCTTTACAGAAACTAACTTTAAGTCAAACCAATAATGAAGAATTTGGATCTATACGAAAGGGTTTAGCTACTGATTTAAAAACTCCTGTTGAATATACCCTACATATTGTGTTTACTCAATTTGTAAGACATACAGAACGAAAATTAAATCAATTTTTAGATTTCCCATTACATGAAGAACCACCGATTTTAAAAATATTTGAAAAAGGTAAAGATCCTGTATTTGATAAGATCTTAAAAGAATTGGGTTATATTGCAAAAAGAAAACCAAAACCTGTGATTGATACAATAATGTTCTGGAGAAAATCAAAAGGAGAAGTAGCTGCTTTAGCTGCTTTAGAAATTGAAAGAGTAATATCGATAGCTAAAACTAATTTAAACAAAGTGTCAGATGATAATAAATCCATAAAAAATAGTACTGGATCTAAGAGAAGTTTAAGTTTAATGAGATCAAAAAGTATTTCCAAATTGTCTCATAAGCGTAATCAGTCTGTTCAAAGCTTAGAAGAACCTATGCATGAAGAATATATAAAACAAAAACAATATTATGATTTACAAATTGCTAATGCAAGACAAACTGCCATTCATGCTGAAAAAAAATCAATTGCATCAATTTATATTCTATGTAGAGTATTAATTGAAATTGTTGAACAAGCTTCAAATGCAATGGATGAAGACTTAGGTGATAAATTAGAGGAGATTGTTTATACTCAATTGAAAACCACTGATCCAACAAGTTCTGATCAATCAATGATAAGAGCTGCAAACTGGAATTTATTTGCTCAATTATTAGGTGTAATGTCGAAGCAAAGATTCATCTCAGTAAGTGATAGGTTCATATCTGACATTGAACAAATTCCAAAAGATGTTAAACCAGAATTGCAACCAAAATTATATTTACTAATTAATGGTATGAGATATTTAAGATTGAAAAATTACCCCATTGATGAATTTGAAGAGAGTGCTGAATTTATACAATCATTGGCAAAGTTTTTTAGTTTAACAACTAATGATATGTTATTATATGGTTATTGTGATGTTTTAAATTCACTTATTTTACCTTTAGCTAAAAGTTTAACTGCAGAAGTAAATTATCCAACTTGGGTAGAAGCAATTGATAAGATATATAAAAAAGGAATTAAAATGTGGAAGCTGAATTTATCATCACCAATGTCAGCAAATTTACCATTATTTGATAATCATAAAATTCTCACTTATAAATCTTCAAGTTGGTCTTATTCAATAACATTAATAACAGCTGCATTATCAGTATCAAGAAAAGATTTATTTCAAAATTGGTTCCAATTTATAGAGGACAATTCACTGAAGTTAAAACCAAAGGTTGATGATAATGAAAAAACAATTTATATAACATCAATATCAAGATTGACTTGGGTATATCTCAACAGATTTCCTGACACCCTTAATAATACCATCAAACGTTTAGATTCACTATTTCAATTATTATTTTTCAATCCATTATCAAAGAAACAACAATGGATAACCCTTGATTCCAATTTAATAACTGCTTTAACTGAATTAATTACTATTGTTGGATATACTCACATAAATTATATACTAGAACATGTTTTGATCAAATTGATTCACAGTTTTCATGGAACAATTGAATCTATAAATCCAGAAAAGTTAATAATTGCAATTAAAAGTTATATTTCAATTTTGACATGTATTGAATTCCAAGAGAAACCATCATTTCCAATTGATGATTTTGAAATAAAAGAATCCGGGGAATTTACATTTACGGCAAAAAGTGCTACTAATTTGATAGCTCATCAGGAGATTTCTAAATCGTTAGGTTCCTTGTTGCAGCTATTTGATCAACACTATGGAAATAAATTCAACGAACCTACACAAACTAAAAACAATGGAATTTTTCAATTCTCAAGTGTGACATCTACCAATTTCAATACAGAATTATTTTCAACCTTAATATATGCTATTCCATATATAATGGTTCCATTGAAACAGGATTCCCTTTGTGGAATATCATTTAAACAAATTGTTGAATTATTAACTAGAAATGTTTTACACACTGATGACAAAATATCCTCCACCTCCGTTAATGCTTTAAAAAAAATTGCAACAAGAACGAATCCATCTACTTTATTAACTATATATGCAAAATTGGCATTTAAATTAAGTGACAAAATGGGTATTTACGACCCTACTTATCAGTTTTCTGATAATTTTTTAAAATTACAAAAATTATATACTGAATTGCTAAATTGTTGGTTGAAATCATTAATTGAATTAAAAGAAAGCAGGAAAAAAACAGTACCGGAAAACATCTATCAAAAAAAGAAGGAAGATGATTTATATTTAGTGACTGATAAAAATTATGATGTGAATCAATTGGAAGAATGGAAACCTATTGATGATATTGAATGGAAATCAATAATAACTGCGATTGAAGGTATTGAAGGTATTGGTTTATTTTTCCTTTGTTCACAAGATCCAAAAACTAGATATTATAGTTTATCAATTTTGAAGACGGTCGAACAATTTGATCAAGTTATTTATGACATTACAAATGAAGCAACTACGAAAAAACAACATACTCGTACTTCTTCAAAGTTTGTTGCTGATGAAGGCACAAGATTGATCCACGTTCTCGAAGAAATTGATTTTATGAACTTGATAAAACCATTTAAAAAGGAATTGAGTATTCCGGAAAGAACAAGATTGACTAAATTGAAAAATAAAAAGAATATTTTATTAAGATTAGCTGAATCTGAACAAGGAATTGATTCTAAAATTTGGTTTAGATTATATCCTAAAGTAATTGAAATATTTTTTGAAAGATGTCCTATACCAGTTGCTGTATGTCGTGATATTGTATGTGTTAGTCTTGTTCAAATGCATGAAATTGTTTCTGATTATTCGGAAAAGGATAAATTCTTTTCAGTTTTCCTGAAGAATCCAACGGGTAATATTCCTCCTGAAATTTTAATAAATCAATGGAAATTGTATCTCATATTTGTTTGTACTTCATTAACTACCACTGGTGAACAAAAAATTTCACTCCCACAACAACCTACTCATGGTAGAAAAAAATCCGTCCCTATATTTATTCAACATCAAAAGATAACTAGTGCGAAGTCAGTATTTAGAATGGTTTTACCATTATTAAATTCATCACAGATTAGAATTAGAGAAGCTGTAATTTTGGGATTGAGTCACATCAATATTAACATTTTCAAAACATTTCTTGAAAATATACCATTAGCTACTAATGATTGGAATTTGGATAGACGTAATTATGGTGACGATAGGTACAGAATTGAAATTATTCATATCATGATGAACTTAACTGCTAAGTTCAAACAACATGATTTAATTTACAATGATGATACAATAATTGCAAATTTAGTCACGATCGTAAAGAAGGTAAAATCATTTTTAACATTACCTGACGTACAAATTAATATTGATTTTCAAAGACTTCGAAGATATTTTGCTGGATTTCTTGAGAACGTTTATATAGGATTACAATCAAAATTAGATGATTGGTTACCTTTTGAAGCTAGAATCTCATGTTTTAACTATCTTAAAGAATGGTGTGGACTTGGGGATTCAAAAGGTATAACTGAAGATAGATATGATATTATGATTCAACGTGTTTCTAAGGATTCTCCAGCAATTGCATTATTAGATTTAGAAAGGAAAAAATTAGATCACGCTAGTTTAAGTTGTATGGCTACTTTATGTTCAAGTCAAATAAAACAAACAATTGTTGGTGATATAGCAATTGTATCATTTGATATTCCTGGTTTGATGAATTGGATTGAATGTTTATTGAATTCCGAATCTGAAAAAGTTCAAGAAATTGGTTCAACTGCTTTGAAAAACTTATTGATGAATAATTTTGATAATCCTGAAATTAAATCATTTGTTATAAAACAATGTTATACATCACATTCAATATCCATTATCAGAAAATACTTTTGTACTTTTGCCGATGCATACATGGAAAAAGAAGATGATGAAACAGCACCTGAAGATATTGTATCATTAGCTGGTTATTTATGTGGTAATTATAAATTAGATATTAGAAAATCAGCAGTTACCTTGTTAGAATATCTTGAAGAGAAACATTTGAAAACAAACAGGTTGAGAATAATTGTTGATCAGATATGTAGTGAGAATTCGGTAATATTCAAAAAGGCGATGTATGAAATGTCAGTTAAAATGCAAACTAAACCTGAAAAATTGTTTATAAGATCAAGTTATTTACTCAAGTATTTTAATTATGTAAATAATGATGCAAGAAAAGATATAGTGGTATTATTACTTCCAATGGTTAGTAAGATTGTATTAAATGAAGACCCACCTTCATTAATGTTGATTACAAATCTTATTGAGATTACAATCAAATATGGTGATTCATTTTCATCTGAATTTCAAGCATTATGGAATTCATTAGCAACAAACAATTTTGATAAAGTGTTTGAGTTCCTATTCAAATTATGTCTTGAAAAGAAACATTCAATATTTGTTCAAAGTAGTAGGTCAATTATCAATTATTTAACCCTTTCCAATCCATTATTTGTTATTGAAAAATTGATAAGTAATTTACAACCAAAATTAATGGTCCCACCACAGGTTAAATTAAATTCTCCTTGTGATGAGTTCTTGGATTTACCTTATGTCGCAGATTTAAATAAATTGATACCTCTCAATGAAAAAGATTCTGCATTTTCAGTTGGTCAATTATCAATGGTTTTTCTTGCTGATCTATTGATTGAAAAAGATGGAGTTATAATTGAAAAATTACCACTATTATTACACATTGTTTTTTCATTATTAGATCATTATTTACCTATCATTAGAGAACAAGCAGCTACTTTATTAATTCATATAATTCACGCATTAAGTGATGATCCAAAACTGAATGAAGTGATTAAAGCATTGAGAACTAAAGATAATTCAAAAGATTTATGGGTTTATGATGATTTAAACAATGATAAAAAAGGAGCAAGAACTCCTGGAAATATGGATTTATTAATTAGAAATATAATCTCAATTTTTGATAAAATTCCAAATTTACAAGATGATTGGAGTAGAGTTGCATTGATTTGGGCTACTACATGTGCAGTTAGACATATTGCATGTAGATCTTTTCAAATATTCAGATCATTATTATCGTTTTTAGATCAAAGTATGCTTAAGGATATGTTGCATAGATTATCAAATACAATTAGTGATGAAACTGTTGATATTCAAGGATTTGCAATGCAAATTTTAATGACATTAAATGCTATTACTGCAGAATTATCATCTGAAAAATTGATTGACTTCCCACAATTATTTTGGTCTAGTGTTGCTTGTCTAAGTACAATTCATGAACAAGAATTCATTGAAGTTTTATCAACAATGAACAAATTTGTTTCTAAAATTGACTTAGATGCAAGTGATACTGTTTCCTGTTTAATTTCTACATTTCCTCCAAAATGGGAAGGTAGATTTGAAGGATTACAACAAATTGTTATGGTTGGTTTAAGATCATCAACTTCATGGGAACCGTCACTTAAATTTTTAGATAAATTGATAACTTTAAACGATTCACAAATTATTGGGATGGGGAATCCAAGAATTTTAACGGCATTATTAGCTAATATGCCTAGATTTCTTCGTTCATTTGATTCTGATTTAGATATTTCAACAACTGCATTAGGCATTAGTAGATTAGCTGAAAATAGTAATAAGGATTCATTAGCTAGAATTTTATCCTCATTAGCTAAAGGCAAATTTAGGTCAAAAAGAGATTTTTTAAATCAAACAGTTCAAACAATAGAACGTTATTTCTTTCCAGATTATGAAGCACAAACATTAGTATTATTATTAGGTTTATTATCTAATAAAATTGCATGGGTTAAACTTGAAACAATGTCAATATTAAAATTAATTTTCCCCAAAGTTGATCTACAAAAAGATGAATTTTTAGGAGTTGGTGCAGATTTGATAAGTCCGTTACTAAGATTATTATTGACTGAATATGCTGATCCTGCATTGGAAGTTTTAGATGAAGCTGTAACTATATCAGGATCTCAATTAGATAAAGATGTATTGAGAATGTCACTTGGTAATACATCGATGAAGAAAGAATATGAAAATACAGCTACTTTATTTGGTATACCTGATGAAAGTGGTTGGTCAATTCCAATGCCAGCAGTTACAAGTGCAAGTACAAGAAATAATGTCCATGCAGTGTTTTCTACATGTTTAGTTACAACAGATTCTGTTGAAAAGAATGAAGAAGCAGAAGTTGTCTTCCATTTAGAAGAATATTATCCACCAACTGAAAAAGTTAAAAAAGAAATTAAGAATACAGATTTTTATAATGACTCAAATTCAGTTAACGTTGAAGATCCGCCTGAAGCGTCATTAAGCAACGTCTGGGCTGCATTAGATGACTTTGATTCATTTTTCACCAAAGATGCTGATGGAAATGGAGTCGTATTACCTATTTCGCAATTACATTCAGCTAATGTCCCATTGAACAATAATTATCATGGACATTCAGCTTCTGTTGATACAAAATATAGTACTTCAAGTGATAATTCATTAATACCAATGGATTCTGCTCCAAATATTTACGATAAGAATGTTTCACTAATATTAAATAGAAGTTTGGCAAGAACACAATCAAACACATCTTTCAAAACTAATCTTGCCGATTCAATAGGTAATTCTCCACATTCATCAAATTTATTTCAATCATCAATTAGAAGATCTTATATGCCATTTAAAAAAACAACTCCTCAAAATTCAAGTTTAACTACTCCAACATTACAAACAGGATTTGATAAAACATCATCATCATCATCAACATTAATAAAAACACCAATACTAACTACTCCAAAATATGATCTAAAAGATGAAGGAGTTAACAGATTTGAAGGTCTATTAACTGGTAAAAAAAGATCAAAAAAATCAATAATTACCAAGAATTCAATATCTCCAAATGCATCTCAAACTAGTATATCACCAGATTTACACACACAAACTAGTTTTACAAAGAAACCAACTTCAACAGAGAATCAAAAGAAGAATTCACAGAAGTTTAAATAATCAAATTTAATATATGAGCGTCCATGAATGTTTTTTTTATCGTGTAAATTTTCAAGCAAATTCCTTCAAGTACTTTCTCGCACTATCACTAGAAAAAAAATAAAGAAGAAGCGAAAGGCTAAAATTTTTCATATCAGATCAAAATGGCAAAAAAGGGACCACAACCAAGTGATAAAAGCAAAGCTAAAGCTAAAGCTAAATCAGCGGATGATAAAACATTTGGATTAAAGAATAAAAATAAATCGAAGAAGGTTCAACAACAAATAAATCAAATAAAATCGGGAGTAGACGGTGGTTTAGCGAAAAGGAAAGAAGCCGAAGCTAAAAGGAAAGCAGAAGAAAAGAAAGCAAGTGAAGATGCTAAAAGAGAAGCTGCCAAATTATTTGGAATACAACCACAAAAAGTTCCTTTTGGAGTTGATCCAAAATCTATACTTTGTGAATTTTTCAAACAAGGTTTATGTACAAAAGGTAATAAATGTAAATTTAGTCATGATCCAAATGTTGGTAGAAAAGATGCTAAAAAAGATTTATATACAGATACAAGAGAGGACGAAAAATTGCAAGACACAATGGATAATTGGGATGAAGAAAAATTACGTAAAGTTATCTTATCAAAACATGGTAACCCTAAAACTACGACTGACAAAGTTTGTAAATATTTTATTGAAGCAGTTGAAAATGGGAAGTATGGTTGGTTTTGGGTTTGTCCTAATGGAGGGAATGAATGTAAATATAAACATTCTTTACCACCTGGTTTTATATTGAAAACTAAAGAACAAAAGAAATTGGAAAAACTAGCGGCTGAATCAGCTCCAAAAATTACCCTTGAAGAATTTTTGGAATTAGAAAGATCAAAATTAGATAAATCAAAATTCACACCTATAACAAAAGAAACATTTGCAATATGGAAACAAGAGCAAAAAGACAAGAAGGAAAAATTGAAACAAGATGAAGAAAAGAAATCAGGTAAGAAGATATTAACTGGTAGAGAAGTTATATTAGAGAAATTTAGTGATAAATATTATACTGAAGAAGATGATGGTAATGAATCTTGGGACTTATCACAATTCAAAAAAGATTTACCTGATGATGATGTACAAATCAAAGATTATGGTGATGGTTCAAATGCACAAGAATATTATCAAGAGGAAGAGAAGAAACTAGAGAATGGGTCTAACCCGATAAAGGTATAATATACATATCATTTGCATAATTCATTTAATTCAATATGTGAATCTTTAAAAAACTTTTCATCTGAATCCATAAATAAATTAATTTTTGTATCTGTACCTTCTAAATCTTTTAAAGCTTCTATAATCCTTTGAATCCATTTTGCTCCTTTTTTATCAGTCTCTTGTAAATCTAGGAAACTTGGTGATGAACAAAGATCGTTTAAATCAAAACTTGAATTGCTTGAATTTGGTGAAAATTCGGGTTTTCTTTTAGGTAATGGAGGTGGTAAATCATAATCTAGATTAGTACCATCCGATGATATATTTGATGTTGGTGATGGTGACCGTTTTGGTCTTTCGGGTAATGGAGGTTTTCTTAATTGTTTACCTTGTAGACTTGCAGGTTTTTTAGGAACCATTGGTGGGACTTTTGTATTTGATAAATCTATTAAATCGGGCTCGGGTATTTTCTTGATTTTGGGTATTTCTTTTCTTTTTATTGATAACAATCTTAGTAGTTCTTTATATATATACATGTCGTCATCAGTATCACTAAATGAATCTTTAACATATCTGATATTAATTGATATTACTTGACTTGGGAATTTTCTAGCTATATCCACATAAGCTTCCAAGTCATATTCACCAGAATCTCCAATACATATAAACTTTTTCTCTGGAAAATCTTGTAGAATTTTATATAAATATTCTTGTTTTCTTAAACTTGGTGTTTCCAATAATGAATTAATTAAATTACCATGATATGTTTTCAAATGTATTGATCCAGGAGGTAAATTAACCAATTGTAAATATTGATAGATTATATTAAATAATTGCGATGGTGAATTTGAAACATAGAAGAAATTAACATCTTCATTTTTATAAATTTTAATAAACCAATCTATAACACTGGGTATTGACCAATCAAGCATATCTTTAGTTAGTAAATTTCTCAACAAGTGTCTTTTATCACCAATAACTCCTGTAATTTTGATTGTATCATCGATATCACTAATTATACCAATCCCATTACTTTTAAAAATCATAACATCTTGAAAGGCAAAAATTGTTTCTGAAACTAATGATTGTACTTGGACAACTGTAGGTTTATAACCTATCTCAATTGTAGTTTTGAAAAATCCATATTGATCAGTATATAATTTTTCAGTTTTTATATTATCTTGTTTTATGTTTTCACTTCCTATTCTTATTTCAATTGGTGTATTGGGTATATTCTTGGATAAAAAATGCTTCAACCTTTCTCTTATCATTGTATCCGAACCAAGTGGTGATTCTGAACCATTAGATTGTATACTTTCAGTATCACTTGAACTTGAACTTTCAGGATTGAAAATTTCTTGTTTTACATCTTGATCTAAATCTATATTTGTATTATTCTGTTTAATAATTTTGGTAATTACTGATAGCATCATTCTATTTCTTCTATTCATTCCACCAGAAGCAGACATCCAACCTTTAACTTTGATATAATATTTATCACCATGTTTAAATGAATATTGTGGGAATAAATGTATTGAAGTATTTGGAGGTAGTAATAATTGACCATCTTCATTATAAACAGCTGAGTTATTACTAAATGCTTTAGATGCAATTGAACTTATTGAACTAGTAACTTTAGGTATATAAACATCTCTTGTAGATTTGGCAAAATTGATAAATCTTGTAGATCTTCGTTCATTATTTTGATTTAACATTCTTTTAAACAATTTTCTATTCTTCAATAAATACTCAAAGACCCTTGAAGATTTTTGTGGTTTAAATAATAACGCACTTAAAGCGTATTTAAATATTCGTTTCTTCACTTTCAAAACCTATTGATTAATAAATAGTTAAGATTTCAATTGTGGTAAAAAATAGAATTGAGCCCAATGTCGTGTCGTGAATTTATTTCAATGACGTAAATGTTTTGGAAATTAAATTCTCGATCAATCGCCGGTCGCATTTATTAATTATGAGTGTTGAAGAATTATCAATTGGTAATGAATTAAAAGATTCTTATAAAATAACTAATCAATGGATTAGTAACAATAATAATTGGTTATCTGATATTGATGAATTTTATAGAGAAAGGTCAAATTTAGAAAAAGAATATGCTACTAAATTAAAAGAATTGACAAGGAAATATTTTGAAAAGAAATCAAAAATATCAAGCAATTTATCAGTCGGTGATGAACCACAAATAACTCCAGGATCATTAGAAAATGCAAGTTTAGTTATGTGGAACGAGTTGTTAACTCAAACTGAATTAATTAGTGAAGAAAAATTATCATTATCAAAAGAGTTTCAACTGAAAATTTCATCAAATATAATATCATTAAAGAGTAAAAATGAAAAGATTCAAAGACAAATTATAAATATTAATGAGTATTTAAATTCTGAAAAATCAAAAACTGAAGATGAAGTAAATAAAGCTAAAAAACAATATGATTTACTATGTCAACATACTGAATCTGCTAGAGAAAAGAATGAAAAATCACCACTGGACAAACATGCAAGAAAATTGACTGAAAAAGAGGTTGAGATGAATATTGGTAAAAATGATTACTTGATAAAGATTAATATTGCAAATAGATTAAAAGATAAATATTATTATCAAGATTGTCCTGAAATTTTAGATTATTTACAAGAATTGAATGAATCGAGAACATTATTACTCAACAAAATTTTGAAGAATGCTTCAATTATAGAGAGAAACTCATTAGACAAAGTTAAAGAAAAATTATTTGGTATTGATAAAGTTATTGATCAAAATGATCCAAAATTAGATAGTGCAATGTTTGTTAAACATAATTTACAAGATTGGAAAGAACCACAAGATTTCTACTTTATTCCTAGTTCTATATGGCATGATGATGAAACTTTAATTATTAAAGAACCTGAATTAACTGATTTGAAAAAAAGATTAGCTATAGCTTCTTCGAATTATAGTAATTTGGAAAATGATGTAATTGAAACAAAACAGAAATTGGAAGAAAGTGTGCAGAAAAGGCATGATGCTTTAAGTAATATTACATTATCATTTGATTCTAATCTACAATCATCATTATTAATATTAGAACGATTCTTTAAAGAAGAATCCAAACGAGTTAAAAATGAAGTTGAAATTGAGATTATTCAGAATTATGCCGGTGATCAAGATTTAAGTTATTCAGGTCCTACAACTACCAAAAAATCAAGGTTTGGATTTTTAAAATCTAAAAAGAAAGGTGAATCCGTGGTACTGAATAATGGTATAACTAGAGTTAAAACAAATAATTCTATAGGAAGTGGAGTATTCAATCTTAGAAAATTGAAAAGTGCTACTTCTTCACATCTATCACCACATTCTACAACTATTCAAGGAAAAGCATTATATGCTTATCAAGCACAAGGTTCAGATGAAACTTCAATTTCACCTGGAGAACAGTTTCAAGTTATTGAAGAAGATGATGGGTCTGGTTGGACAATGATTAATTCCTCACAAGGTCAAGGTTTAGTACCCACATCATATCTTGAAATTGTATCACGACCAATGGAAGAAAATAATAATAGTACACCCAAAAAGAAAGGACCGGCTGTTGCACCAAGACGAGGAGCTAGAAAAATACAATATTTGGAAGCTTTATATGATTATATAGCCGATGGTGATGATGAATTAAGTATACATCAAGGAGATAAAATAATATTAATTCAAGATGATACAGAAGGAAGTGGGTGGACAGAAGGTGAATTAAATGGAATAAAAGGAATGTTTCCATCGAGTTACGTAAAGAAAATATAAATAAATATTGGATGTTATGAAAATTATATTAAAGTTAATTTACATAAATATATATATTACATCTGATTTTCGAAATTTGAACCACTTAATACATCCAAAAAAGCACCTTAAATCATTATCGTAGTAGTTTAACCTCTCAAATCAGACTTCTTTTGGTTTTATTCATTTAATGAGTTTCACTTGGGATTTCAAAAACAACTTGTTTACCAGTTAATTTTGAGTATAATTGTTGGAATGAATCTAACTTGTAATCAACAGCAGTTGAATCTTTTGAATCTAATAAAACTTTTTGGATCTTGTTACCACCAACTAAGTATCTAACTCTTTTACCAATAATTTCAGTTGGGAAAACTAAATCTTCTAAAATTTTGTCATGAACAGCAGTCAAAGTTCTTGATCTTGGTCTTTTTTGTTGTTTTCTTGCTTTTCTTGATGGTTTTGGTAAGATTCTTCTTTCAGCTAAAAATACAACATGTCTATCTGGGAATTTTTTTTCCAATTCTCTGATTAATCTAGTTTGAACTTTTCTGTAAGCTGGTAATGATGGTGGTGGAACAAAAACAGCTAAAGCTTTTTTACCACCTGCAACATCAATTTCTTTAATTGATTTAAATTGTAATGGTCTTAAATCAGCTTTTAAATCAGCTTGAGTTTCTAAATCAATAAAAGCTTGAGCAACTTTTAATTCTAATTCAGTTGGGTTTTCTGATAAAACTTTGTTTGACATATTGTGATATATGATATTATATATATATATGTTATTAGGAAAGTTAGGTCTTTAATCAACTTTGAAAATTTGGTTTTTTTCGTATTGAAATTTTTGGTTATTTTACAGGTTAATTCTGCTGTAAACTGTAAAATAATAATGGTAGTGTTTTTAGCTGCAAAATGAAAAATGGTTGCAGTCACGTGTAAACAAACAGGGCTAAATGTATTACATAACTTATTACTAATTTTATACATCTTACATTTCAATCCCAAAAATCCGGAGAATCATTAGCAACGTTTCATATAAACATTGTATGTTAAGAAGGTTTATACCTCGATATTATAGTACAATTGAAATCATGTCACAAATAGAATCCGCTAAAAAATTGGCTGCTTATAAAGCTGTTGATGAAAATTTTCCAAAAGATGCAAAAGTTGTGGGTATTGGTTCAGGTTCAACAGTTATTTATGTTGCCGAAAGAATAGGTCAATTACCAAATAAAGACGATTTTAAATGTATCCCAACTGGTTTTCAGTCAAGACAGCTAATTATAGATAATAAATTACATTTAGGCTCTATCGAACAATATCCAGACTTAGATATTGCATTTGATGGTGCTGATGAAGTTGCACCAAATTTAGATGTTATTAAAGGTGGTGGTGCTTGTTTATTTCAAGAGAAATTAGTTGCTTCAAATGCTAAAAAATTTATAATTGTAGCTGATTATAGAAAGAAATCACAAATTTTGGGTAGTAAATGGACTCAGGGTATTCCAATTGAAATCGTACCAAATTCATATACAACTATAATAAGAGAATTATTTAAATTGGGTTGTAAAAAAGTTGAATTAAGACAAGGTGGTAAAGCAAAAGCAGGCCCTGTTATAACTGATAATAATAACTTCCTATTAGATGCTGATTTTGCAGAAATTGAAAATCCAAAAGAATTACACGAAAAAATTAAAATGTTAGTAGGTGTTGTTGATACTGGATTATTTATACAAATGGCTGATAAAGCATACTTTGGCGAAGAAGATGGCGATGTTAAAACATGGGAATCTAAAAAATAATTAATATATATTAATGAAGAATTGAATAAGTATCGTTATTAAATAATCTATAATCTATTTTGAATGTGATGAGATCCAGTTCAATGTTTCAACTAAACCAGTACCATCAATTGCAATAGTTGGTATAACAGACCATGTATGATCACCAGTTAATTTATTTAATTGAAAAATTTCAATCAATTCTTTTGGTTTTACTGCGCCTTCAACATCTTGTTTATTTGCCAATACAACTAATAAACAATTATTTAATTCTTTATCAGATATAATTCTAAATAATTCATTTTTTGATTCTTCTAATCTATTTGAATCTGATGAGTCAACAACATAAATTAATGCATTTGTACCAGTAAAATAATGTCTCCATAAAGGTCTAATTCTTTCTTGTCCACCACAATCCCAAACTGCAAATGATACGTTTTTATGTTTAACTGTTTCAACGTTAAAACCAACAGTTGGTACTGTTTTTGAAGTTTTGCCCAATTTTAATTTATATAATATTGTAGTTTTACCAGCATTATCTAAACCTAACATTAAAATTCTCATCTCACGGTTTTTAAATAATCTTGACTATGGAAATTTTAAGTTAGTATTGGTGTTAAAAATTGGCCACAGTATAATTACATACCATTAAATTACCCATTTTGATATGTGTTTATTTTGAACAATTGACTGAAAAAATTATAAGTAACGATTGAAAAAAGAATGAAAGAATGAAACTAGTTGGAAATAGTTATAGCAGGATATTTTTGAATAAATTTGATGGCTAGTACGATTACAATCTTAATTTATTGTTCATCAAAAATTTTTGATATTTTGATATAATTTTTTTTTTTTTTTTTTTTTTTTCAATAAACTAAAAATGGAAAATATAATAAACGCGGTTAAAAATTAAACGAGAAATATCGATTAAACATACGAATATGATAACTATTCTTGTCTCAAATGAGTAGATAGGGTTAAATAATCAAAATAAGATGCTTGAGAAAATGATCGTATTATTGGTTTATAAACTTTGTGAAAAAGTGCTTACAATTAAACTTTTAAACGAAATTTATTTAAAAAACAGTGCATGGACCAATTTAAAATAAATGAACATATGATAATGATTGGATACATTGAATAAACTATACTATCTATACATGTTCTAAAAGTATATGAAGTAAGTTAGTTCATCTCGATTCAGCTGTTTTTTGTGATACACGTTTAAAAAAAGATTTACGGATAAATAAATATCAACAAAGATTAAAAAATTAAAGGGGTCCACCATTTAAAAAATTAAAACGCAATGTTGACTTCCTAATGAAGTAACATAGTGCAAGTATTAACTGATAGATTTAAATCACATTATTGATCAATGGTACACGATAATCGACGTTTTCTATATTTTTCGCCCCCCACATTTTCTTAGCTCGGTAACATTTTAATTTTCTCTTTCTTTCTCAGCCAAATTTTATACCGAGGTGATTTCAATGATCCGAATCGATACAACTACAATAATCAATCAAGTACACAACTTGAAACCTCTACCAGTAGATCAATGAGACACTCTAGCCAATTCAATATAATTATAAAAAAATGAACTTAAATAATCAAAGTCGTATACATTTGGTAAAGTCCGCTAAAAGCATAGTATGAAATAAAATAGAATGATTATGTAATCATCCGGTATATAATTACATAATCTCACTGTTTCTATTTTCCCCATATTAAAATTTATAGTTACAATTTCATAAGATAAAAAAAGTGTTAATTCACAATTCATTTATAATAATTATTTTATCCTCAAGTTTTCAATTTTAGTATTATACTTCTTTTTTTAACAAGTTATATTCATTATGTCTGTTAAAGATCAATATTTAAAGAAAAATCCAGATGATGTTGTCATAGTTGCAGCTTATAGAACTGCTTTAACTAAAGGTGGTAAAGGTGGTTTCAAAGATGTTGGATCAGATTTTATTTTAAGACAATTAACTGCTGAATTCATCAAAAAAACTGGTGTTGATCCAAAAATTATTCAAGATGTTGCTGTTGGTAATGTTTTAAATGGTAGAGCTGGTGATTTTGAACATAGAGGTGCTTTATTATCTGCTGGTTTACCATATTCAACTCCATTTGTTGCTATTAATAGACAATGTTCTTCAGGTTTAATGGCTATTTCTCAAGTTGCAAATAAAATTAAAGTTGGTGAAATTGAATGTGGTTTAGCTGGTGGTGTTGAATCAATGACTAAAAATTATGGTCCACAAGCCTTAATTAAAATAGATCCAGCTTATGAAAATGATCCAGAATTCCAAAAAAATGGTATTCCAATGGGTATAACTAATGAAAATGTTTGTGCTAAATTTAATATTGCAAGAGATGTTCAAGATGAATTTGCAGCAAAATCATATCAAAAAGCTGAAAAAGCTCAATCAGAAGGTAAATTCAAAGATGAAATTTTACCAATAGAAGTTTTCCAAGAAGATGATGACGATGATGATGAAGAAGAAAATGAAGATGAAGATGATGAACCAAAAGAGAAGAAAGTTTGGATTGATAAAGACGAAGGTATTAGACCAGGTGTTACTAAAGAAAAATTGGCAAAAATTAAACCAGCTTTTAAAGATGATGGTGTTTCATCAGCTGGTAATTCATCACAAGTTTCAGATGGTGCTGCATTAGTTTTATTAATGAAGAGATCATTTGCTGAAAAACATGGTTTCAAACCACAAGCTAAATTTGTTTTAACTTCAATTGCTGGTGTTCCTCCAGAAATTATGGGTATTGGTCCTGCTGTTGCTATTCCAAAAGTTTTAAAACAAACTGGTTTAGAAGTTAAAGATATAGATGTTTATGAAATTAATGAAGCATTTGCAGGTCAATGTTTATATTCAATTGAAAGTTGTAATATTCCAAAAGAAAAAGTCAATTTAAATGGTGGTGCAATTGCTTTAGGTCATCCTTTAGGTTGTACTGGTGCTAGACAATATGCTACAATTTTAAGATTATTACAACCAGGTCAATTTGGTTTAACTTCTATGTGTATTGGTACAGGTATGGGTGCAGCTTCAGTTATTGTTAAAGAATAGAAAAATATATATTTATTTATTGTAATCTATTTGCTATTCCTCTTACTTTCAACTTTACTTATGACTCTTTCTAAACTTAATTTTACATCACCTTTTTGGAAATGATCTAAATTATAATATTTTGGTGCAATTTCAACCAACCATTCAGGTTTTACAATTGTACATGTTCTAATATAATTCTTTGAAGTTAATACAAATTCATTATATATCACCCATTCACCTTCTTTTGATAAAATAGTAGATGGATGTATCATAACATCTTGATTATCTTTTATAGTTAAATAATTTTTATTATTTGATTTCTTTTTGGCAACTTGCATAAAGAATCCTCCAATTAATGCCTTTTTAATATTTTCCCAATATTTTGCATCTGGTATTTCTCCATAATTTGAAACTATCGGAAGATCATATTTCTCCATTAATCTATACAATTGATTTCTAACATTTTTAGCAGATGTTAATGATCTATAAGATAGGAAATTTTCTCTACACCATTGATGAGGAGATAAATCACCATGATCCTCCAAGAATGCTTCATATACATTTATTAAAGTTAAATGATCACCATCAGGTTGTGCAAATTGCATTTTTGCTTCATCTGCTCTTTTTCTTGCACTTATTGGACGCACAAATACATTTGGTACTGATAACATTGCAACAATAGTTAATATTTCTTCACTACATTCAAAACCGGAACTTCCAATCAACATAACTGCTAAAATTGGATCCAAAGGAAACTGTGATGCTAATCTTCCTAAACTCGTTAAATCCCCATCGTCATTTAAACATTGTAAATAATTCAATTCTTCCAATGCTCTCATCATAGTTTCTGGTGCTGGAGGATCCATAAAATCAAAATGTACCAAATCATCAATTCCCAATTTTTTCAATTCTAAAACTGTTGAAGATAAATTTGAACGTAAAATTTCTGGGTAACTTTGTTCGATCAACTCTTTTCTAAATGCTTCTTCAGTATATAATCTGAAACATTTACCTGGACGAGTTCTACCTGCTCTACCTGCTCTTTGTTGAGCTGAAGCTTTTGAAATTGGTGATACTAATAATGATTCTACTCTAACCCTAGGATTATAAACTTTTTGTTTTGAAAAACCTGGATCAACAACATATACTATCCCATCTATAGTTAATGAAGTTTCAGCAATATTTGTAGATATAACTACTTTTCTACCTGGTCTATTAGGATTATTTGAAGTTGGAGCTGGTTCGAAAATTTTTTGTTGTTGATGTGGTGGTAATGAACCATATAATGGGTATACTTTTACTTGCCCACACCCTTGTTCTCTAACTAATTCATCTCCCTCTAATGATATTTTTTTACATGCATCTTCAATTTCTTCTTCACCTGTGAGGAATAATAAAATATCACCTTCTGGTTCAGTTGCATGAATTTGTAAAACTGTACGTATTGCAGCATCCAAATAATCTTTTTGATACTCTGGTGTATAATATATTTCAACAGGATGTGTTCTACCAGGTACAGCTAATAACGGCGCATCATTGAAATAATTTTGAAATTTTTCAGCATCTAAAGTTGCAGACATGATTATAATTTTTAAATCTTTTCTTCTCTTTGAAACTTGTTTAATTAAACCCATTAGAATATCAGTTGCTAATGTTCTCTCGTGTGCTTCATCTAATATTATACATGAATATTTATTCAAATTATGATCTTCCATTGCTTCTCTTAATAACATACCATCAGTCATATATTTTAATATAGTTTTAGGACTAGTTTTATTTTCAAATCTTATACTATAACCTACTTCTTCACCCAATTTTACATCGAGTTCATCAGCAACTCTTGCCGCAACAGACATGGCTGCAACTCTTCTTGGTTGAGTACATGCAACTTGTTTATTAATTAAATGTGGAATTTCATCATATAAAACAAATTGAGGAATTTGAGTAGTTTTACCAGAACCTGTTTCACCAACAAATACCATAATTTGACTTGAATGGAATATATTTAAAAATTCTTGTCTTTGATAATGAACAGGTAAATCACGTCTCGTTTTTAAAATTGAAAAATATCGATCAGTGAATTTATTACCAGTGAAAGGATTAATTGGTCCATTTTCTAAAGTTTCACCTTGTTCTGCTGTTGTTTTATGTCTTGTTATATTTTTAAATTCTCCTTGATCATGATGAATCATTGATGATTCAGTAGTAGGATGTGGATGACTTTTCAAACTTTCTTCCGATTGTTCAGCTACTATTTCAGCAGTTGAATCATCTACATGATCTACCTTTTGTCTTTTATGTGACCTAGAACTTGAACCCATGGTGATAATTAATATGAATCTATTTTGTTTATCGCATCGCAGAAATAATTAAATTATATACACACCGTAATTTTGCAGCCAAAATAGAACCAAGTAATAGCTAGGATTTCAAAGTACTGATTCAAATTAACAGCTTTTTGTTTAACAAACTCATCAAATAGTGAAGTAACAAAATTAGAAGAATACTAATTTTATCAATCATAATCTTTCAATTTAAAATTCTATATAGTAATCATTTCGTAACTGAATTTAAATGCATAAACCAATCATTCAAACTAGAACTCAACAATTCTCTCATGAAATCTCGATTAGGCTCCATTTTAATAGACCGTTTTTCTTCAAAAAAATCAACTGCAATAGCTTGTTGTAATTTATTCCTATTTTTCAAATTATATTGAGCCAATGTAATTAAATTATAATCACTGTAAAAATCAATAAATAAGATCTTAACTACTTCAACTCCAGTATTTAAATATGGCAATTTTTCGAATATATCTAAATAGAATTCCTCAAATCGTAAAAGTTTTTCCTGGGTCAGTAATTTCTGATTATTTAAATTGATAATATAAGTAAATATATTCAGAATGAATAAATTTCCTTGTGGGATTAAAACATTATAAATCTCTTCTAAATCAGCCGTATTAGCATGTTTCAATTTACAATATTGAGACACTGTTGATAATTCATGATTTTTGTAAATTTTTCGGTTTGTTATAGCTGTTACTGGAAGTGTTTTGTATACCATTTCGTAATTTATAGATGTTTGTACATCTGATTTTAAGTTTGGAGTATGAGGTGTTTGAATTAAGTCAACAGATGTTGAAGACATTAGATAGCAAAATATGTAGAGTGTAAAAGAATACTACATAACCAAGTACTGCTATTTCTGTTTGATATTATGTTATGGTATACCTGGATCTACAGCTAAATCTTCATATTCAACATAAGTTAAAAGCTTTTTCCTGTTACTTTGATTACTGTAGATGTCTAGAATTGCATAAGTTTAACATGACTGAAGATTAGAGAGTTTTAAGTGAAAATTTTGCAACTAAACTAAAAAAAAATAACAACTTTTAGTCCATTTCATATCCGGTATTACACAAAATTTGAAACAGATACATACTTAGTTCATGATTGAAAATTTTTCATCTTGGTATTAATGCTTTCATTTATTATACTGGGGTTTTAAAAAGCCGTTGAAAATTAATGCACGATTCATTAAGTAATAATTATCAATTAGGTTCAAAATTAAAAAATTTTCACCATGGATTGAATGTTAATCAAATAGTATGATTCAGAAACCAGTAAATGTAAAATTTAAATCTTAACCAATGCTTAGTTGTGTGATATTGTCAGCTAATTTTTTTAAAACTACGGTAATTTTAAGCTTTTAATTCTCGTAATCGAATAATAGAAAAATAATAGATAAGTTTCATGAGACATGAAACTAAAATGAAACCACCAAACAAGTTGTTGTACGTCTCATATGTCAATCTTGGCATCTACTAACCAAAGTTAGATTTATTTGACGATCACGTGGACATGTTTTGAAATCATGAAGTTTTCTAAAAAATTTGTGAAAATTTGAAAATTACTAGTACTTAACTTTTATGGTTTGTTGTTTACCTTGAACCGATTCAGCATCACTTAATTCATCTATGTTTCTAGAGCTTTTAAGTTTAAATAGCGTTGAGATAATTTACATAGTTACTCTCGTGTGATTTCTTGGAACCTTAAACATTCAATTTTTTGAAACAAAACATATGAAATGCATAGAATATTAATTAAACAACACTTGAGAATGAGTAAATCTAGATCTATAAATTTCCTGCTTCGCAAACTGTTTCGAATTGGGTAGATAATGTTAAAATACGTTTATACATAAATGTAAGCTAAATATCTGGGAAATTCAGCTTATAAACAAAAAACAGGTTAATGCTGTGTTTCTTGCAACTCCAGTACCAACAGATAAGACTGTTCATTGTAAACATATACTCAGGGTATAATATAACCTAAACCGTCATACGATATAAATTTTGAGAGGAGTAATAAAAAAAATTTAAGAAGAAAATAAAATGATTCAATATATAATAAACTATGATCGAAATTAATTTATTAAACAAGGGAATATAGAGATATAAATTAATTACCTAACCTTATTAGTTGATATAATACCATACAAACCTGCGTAAAAGTACAGTTATGTTATAAGTTACTGAGTTAAAAACAACCCCTTATTTTATATGCAAGTTGGAAGAAAAATCTCGTGTATTGTTAGATCGTTGTAAAGTAGTGCTTAGGAATTTACCGTGTTACAAAATAACTCTAAAAGGGAAGTAGTGTACAACAATAAATACGCGAATGCAATACATAATATATGTATGCGAATCATTTAATATATTAAGGTACATCAGTGCAATCTATAAAATACATATATGAAACAGTTATCGAGTCATTCAATTCCAAAATTATTGATTATTGAAAATTGGTTAATTTTAAATGATTTAATTTTGTTTCATAAAATCAAATTAAAAATGATCTAAGAAATTAAACCAATAAAAAATAGTCTACGGTCAAGCCTTGTATACATATTAAAATGTTAATTTAGTTTTAGTTTAGGAATTATACATACCTTTAAAAAACGATGGAACTGAAGAGATAAATGAAATCAGATAAAATTATGTAGTATGTAAATCTAGCAATTGATCAACAGTATACATCGATCTGAAAATAACATATGTCAAAGTATAGAAAGATCAAATAAAAATATAACCAGCATAGAACTACATTTGGTTGTATAGAACTACATTTGGTTGTCAATCAAGTTATTGACCAATAACTGTTGTAAAATGGCTGGAATGTTAAAAAAAAAATAAAAAATAAAAACATTAGACGATGCCAGATTTAAAATAATATTTGTTTATATGCAGTTTGTTACTTGTATTTACGCCTAAATGGGTAATTGATGTGGCTTCGAATAGTCGGTTTAAAAATTAACTAATTGGGAAATCCGATTTGCTTAATTATGAAGATCACTAGATCTTTACATAGTTAACAATTTTATATCCGGTTTTATACACGCAAAATAATATATAAGAAAAAAAAAATAAAAAATAAATGTAAACAATTACACAAAGTCTTAATATAATAAGAAAACAAAAACAACCAAACAAAACCATGAACGACAACCAAATAGAAAATCATCACCAATTTATATTTTAATTAAATTTCCCTTTTAATTTTATATTTCTTTCTTTTGCTTCTTTTCTTTATCTATTTATATTCAAATTTATATTCCATATTCCATTTACAAATTTCATTTTTACACCCATCCCAAAATATTATCAATCAACTACATTATTACCCACACTCCTTTTCAACATTTAAAATTTAAATATATTTTAGAATTCCCAATTTTTATAAAGCAAATAACCAACTTATAGCCATTCCTTTAATTAATTATTTATTTCATATTCACAACTTATTATGAGATTTTCAACAACTACTTTATTCACATTACTAGCTTCAATAATTTCAGTTTCTGCTGATTGTACTTTTGATGGTGGTAATTATTATTGTTCAGAAACTAAAAAAGTTGTATATCAAGGTATTGGGTACTCCGGTACTTATCAAGATGTTATTAGTATGGATGAATCATCAGGTACTTGTCAACAACAATCATTTTCATTTAGCGGTAACTTATCTCCATTAGATGAAGAATTATCAGTCCATTTTAGAGGTCCATTAAAATTATTACAATTTGGTGTTTACTACCCTTCAAGTAATTCAAATTCAAAAAGACAAGTTGAAGAAGATTGTAATACAAGACATGTTCATTATAAACATAAAAAAAGAGCTACTGAAATTGTTCAAGTTACTCAAACTGTTATTGTTGATAGTAATGGTAATACAATTACTTCAGAAGCTACCCAAACTACTACTGCGCCTGATCAAGAAACTTCCTCAGTTGATGTAGCTGCTGTTAACTCATTACAAGGTGAAGCTAAAGCTTATAGATCAATCTCAACTAATCAAGCTCCAACTACAACTTCATCACAAACTTACACTCCATCATCTTCATCAGCTGCTTCACCAGGTGCTTGGTCAAGAGATTCATATTATACTCCAGGTTCAACCGATAACTGTGTTATCTTAAATTACTTTGGCGGTTCAGGTTCCGGTGTTTGGTCATCATCATTTGGTAATTCATTAAGTTATGCAAATTCTGATAATTCAGGTGGTTCATCATCAGCAGTTGCATTAGAAGAAGTTACCATTGGATCAGGTAAAGAATTTATAATCTTTTCTGGTGAACAATGTAGTGGTGATTCATGTGGTTTCTATAGACCAAATTCAGTTGCTTACCATGGTTTTAAAGGTAATGAAAAAATATTTGCATTTGAATTTGAAATGCCAACTGACTCAACATCATCAGGTGGTTATAATGATGACATGCCAGCTGTTTGGTTATTAAATGCTAAAATTCCAAGAACTTTACAATATGGTGATGCTTCATGTTCATGTTGGAAAACCGGCTGTGGTGAATTAGATTTATTTGAAATTTTATCAAAAGGTTCAAATAAAATGATTAGTCATTTACATGATGGTCAAGGTGGTCATGATGGCTCAAACAATGGTGGTGGTGGATCCCAAGATTATTTCATTAGACCAACTAGTGGTTCATTTAAAGGTGTTGTTATTTTCAGTGGTTCAGATATTCATATTGTTCAAGTTGATGATTCAACTGATTTTGGTGCTTCATTAGATGAAGATACTGTTCAATCCTGGATTAATCAATCTGGTTCAGTTGCTACAATTGGTTACTAAACAAGAAAACAATAATAATCACCTTATACCCCCCATCGTTGAATAAAATGTTTGTATTTCTAATAAATAGCTGTTTGTATAATTAATAAACTTTAAATTTTGAAAATACTCCTATTTGTATATTATTCTAACCTTCTATTAAATTTCGTTCATCATTTTTTCGTTATCTGATTTGAGCTTCAGCCATATCCAATATTATCTTGCATTTTGTAAGTATTAAATCATAATCCTGTTTCAAATAATTTGACAACGAAATCTATGGTATTGAGGGTGTTATTTAAAGATCAAGTTTCAAGATTAAATTTCAAGATTAACAGTGATAAGACTGCATATAAGTCAAATACGTTTCAGAATTGTGTCCTCTTATGTAAGTAATTTGCCATAGCATGCCAACATATACGATGCAAAGAAATGCTTTAAAGTTGAGTACAAGATTATGGCTATAGTCAATTTAATAGTATGTTTAACATCATTAGCTAGGATATATATTCAAAAGTATTATCATCTAATCTTTTCAAATATTCTTTTTCAATTAATAAATCAATGACTCTTTTGATATCAATAACTTTAGCTTTAAATCTAGATAATGTCAATGGCATAACTTCATTAATTAACTCGGAATTTTTCATTTGTTTTCTTGATTTCATAATTCTAACAATACAAGCTTGTAAATAAGTTTTTCTTGCTTCATCAATTTCTTTAGTTGCTTCATCTTCTTCAATTTTTGATTCATTTGATTTTATAGCTGAAATAAATGAAACTTTTAATTTCTTAGATTTATATTCATCAACAATTGTAAAAATTGTATCATCATTAATTTCATTAGTTGAAGTTTCAATTAATTTAAATTTTGTAAATGGTAATAAATGAGCTTCAAATGTTTCCTTTTTAGTACCTACTATTTCATGAAGCTCTTTAGAACTATATGATTTTTGTTTATTAAATGCAATTAAAATCATCAATTGAATATTTGAGACTGTAAATGAAAATGGAGGTTTACCTTTTCTTGATAAATTTGCTTTTAGTTCTGCTCTACCATGATTCCATAACCATTGTAATTGTCTACCACTATGTTGCTCAATATAAACTTGTTTTAATTTTTCAATTGGTTCTTGTAATTCTTCAGCAACTTTTAAATCATAATCAGCTACATGTCTAAATGGCCACATTGATTGAGCTAAAACTAATGGATTAAAATCTTTGACAATTGTTGAATTTGAACTTTGTTGCTTGATTTTTAATTTTAAATCTTCTGATGCTTTCATATCACTAAACATTTTAGTCATTTTGGAAGTATATTCAATTGAATTTTCTTCTTGTAATCGATGTATAACTGATTCTTCCAATTCATCAGATTTACATGTACCATTAATTAATCTTTTAGCTAACGAACGACGATAATGTTCTTCAAAAGTATCTTTATCATTAATAAATTTGAATACAACCATTAAATTATCAGCATTCATATCAATTGAATCAGTTTCTTTAACACTTGATTTAAGAAAACCATCGGCATATTTTGCTAATAATTCTGGTGTCTTGGATGGTGATCTTGGTTTTGGAGTTGCTATGGAATTATTATTAACAAAATACCGACATGCATTATCTAATGATCTAATGAATTTTGTGTCTTTATTAAAAGCTTTAATGACTATATCATTAAATTGATTGTAGATTGAAATTAATGTATTAACATAAACTTTTGGTTCAACGGTTCCATTACCTTTCTTTTTATTGTCATCTTCAATATTTGTCATTGTTTGTTTTTTAATTGCATCTAAAGCAATTTTAGCTTCTTTTTTAATATAATTTTCTAAAGTATCAGCTAATGGATCTAATGTTTTTGGAACTCTTGATAATAATTTATACATTCTTTGAATATGACCAATTTGATTTTGTTCTAGTAATTGTAAAAATTGATCATACATTTCATTTGCATGTTTTTCAATTAATGCACCATTTAATACATCTAATAAAGGTTTTTTTGTATGTTCTTCTAAATAATTATTTGATCTTGATATTTCTTCTGCTAATCTTGTTTCACATTTTTTCATATAATCAACAACATTATGATTTAATAAAAATTCACTACTTTCTCTTGAATAATAATCCATAGTAGCTTTTAAAAATGGTTTTTCAAATGAATTTACATAAATTATTAAATTTGGTTTTTTTAAATCTTGAGGGTCAATACTCAAATAAACTAAAGATTTTATTGAACTTGAAATTAAATTTGTATCTACAATTAAATTATTTCTTTGCTTTTCAATTAAGTTCAAAATTTGTTCAATTAAAACTTCACAATTTGGATTAAACATTTCATCTCTCCATTTAATCAAACTTAAAGTATTGACATCAAATACATCCTTTCTACCATCTGATCTTTCCTTTTGAACCCAATAACGATTCATATAATCAAAAATATTATTCATATAAACAGCTCCGATTGTAAATCTTGTCCATTTTCTAACATAAAATTCTAAAAATGATTCGGTTGATAATTTTTTTAAATGTTGAATATATTGTGAAAGGTATACATTTAATTTCTGATAAATTTCAGCACCAGCTAATGAATAAGAATTATTATCTGAATTTTGAGCAATTGATTGAGGAGTTGAACCACGTCTTGATTTATTAACACAATAATTATAAACTGCCGTATAACAATTCATATACATTGTTGAAGTAACACCTTGATCATTTTGAGCACCTAATATAAATTCTAAACCTGGTTGAATAAATGTCCAAGTAGCATTCAAATCAGTAAACGCCGGTAAAGTAGCTGACATATAAACAATTAAGGTGTTGGCTGTCAATTAATTAATTAATTAAATTTAATTATTTTAAATTGAATCGGGTTAGATTTATTTTTAGGATCAAGAAAAATTCATTCTGAGCGCACGACGCTATTAGAGCTACCAATTGTTTTTACAAGAAGAATCAATTATTAAAATCGTCTCTATTTATTAAATATATTATTATTATTATCTTGGTCCTGGTCCTGGTGTATTCACTTTATCTATCACTCTTAATAAACTTATTGTAAATGTTAAAACCCATGTAAATAAAACAACAAATAAAAATGATGCTAAACCTCTTTGTCTTTTACAAATTGAGGAAACAACTGGAAATATATTGCCAACATATGATGGAGCTTTTAATTCTCTACATACCCATTCATCATCATATAATGTATTAAAAGCTAATGATAAATTTGCACTTGAAAATATTATAAATAATAAATCCAACATAACCAATCTCATTTTACTCATTGGTTCTCTTAACCCTAAAGGTTTACCACTATATTCATCATAAGCAATATAAATAACATACACTAATGCAACACTTTGTACTACTATTGCCATTATGGTTGATGGTTTTTGTTCAATTGAATGACCATCATAATCTCTTTTTGAAAATACAAAAATTGAACAAGCTAAAGCTAAAGCAATTGCACAAAATATTAAAGTTAAAATCCTTAAAAATAATGGTACCAAAGGATTAAATAAGAATATTTTCTTTAAAGTTGGTTTTAATTGTGATCTATTTTCACCCATCCAATAACCAGCAGTTGATCTAATTTTTGTATCATTTTCACCACGTTCTTTTACACCAAATAATCTTAGACAAAATGGAGGTGGTTCAATATCAAAATCATTTGAATTATCAGGACCTATAAATTCATTTTTTAATCTTTCATCACCATTCCATTTTTCTTTTAAATCATAATCATTTAAATAATTTGGATCTATTGCATATTTATCCATTGTATATGCTGGTTTTTGTCGTATTGATTCTTTAAATTTAAACCAACTACCATCAATTGATCTTATATATGGATCATGTTGTGCACCATTATAAATTTGTGTTACATCTAATTTTGCATAATCTTGTTGTTGTTCCAAGAATAGTTCTTGTGGTATTATATCATCAGATGCATTTGAATTTCGTTTATTATTATTAACATTTTTTAATGTATATGCTTTTGAGACATTATCTAAAACATAAGGTGGTATAACATTTGGTTTATGACCATAAGTATGAACTTGAATATTTTTAAATGGATTTACTGGTTCATTTACAGATTCATCTTTATCATGTAAGATAGAACTATTACTATTACTTAGATTAATTGTACCACCATTGAAAATATTTGATGAAGATGATGACATGTTGTATTAAGATTTAATGTTGGGTGATAACTATTTTTTGGTGACGTAAATTTACTTAATTTATATGCAATTAGTTCTTATTAACAATTGGGTATCACTCTATCAAACCTGTTAATATGTTTAAAAGATCTTTTGGCTGTAAATATGATTCAAGATTTATTATTTGTACTAATTTGTTTGTTTTATTTATTTAGATTTTTATTATGTAATTTATTAATAATACGTTTTTCAAATTGCTGCAAAACTCTAAAGTTATATAGTAAAGAAATTCGATATTGAGACAAATGCAGCGATCAATTGATCTTCAGTTATTGAACAAATACGAGGAATTGTTCACGATCTCGTATATCGATTGTTACTTACACTTTTAGTAATATTCTCGATTTCTTTGCAAATTAATAATCAAGTATCTAATCTATTCTTATCAACACTATTTCATCATTAATAATCTTTACAAGTTTATATACAAAGCTTCTGTTAATTGGCCATGTATTTTCATTCCTTGCTAGTTAAGCCACTGTAGAATGACCAAAATAAATTAATAAAAGAAAACCATCTACCATCCAATCCAATTAGCCACTAGTTATATCTACATTATTAATCTACTTATCATGACCTAATCCTTCAATAGTCATTGACCAGTGGTCGTTCATTTAACCTTGTTAATAAATTTGACTGCAAAATAATCAAATGCTACCAAAAATAAGGGGGTAGTGTATAATCAAAATTTTGTTAATGATTTCATACAATTTCATATTTTAGCAGCAATCATATAATTTATCAAACCATTAGTAAATGCTATAGATAGAGAATTTAAAGTAAACCCAAATTATTTAGCCAATTACAAAAGAGTAGAGAATAATTGTTGTTATTATTAAAATAGTCAATTATAAAAATTAAAATACTATGTCAAGACAATGCCTACTAAAACCATCAACATCATTAATTACAACTAAGATAAGTTATCATTACAAAGTTAATAATTCAATATTTATAATTGGAACTAGATCCAAATCATCTAAATCAACTGTAACTACAAATCCAGAATCAATTGATAATTCCAAATTTGAAATTCATAATGAAAAACAATTGCCACCACCCACATTGGATAAAAATTCGATTTATATAATATCTTTACCAATTACAACTTTAAAATCATTTGTTTATTGTAATCATCAACCAAGTTTATTAAGTTCTAAATCATCAGATTTAAATAATAAAGTACCATTACTCCTTAAACTAGAACACAAAGTAGTGAATTTAGCTAAAAAAGGTTGGACCAAATTATCAACATCAAAATCAAATATAAATATCAAAATAACAAGTTTCATAAAGAAATTATTATTAACTATTCCATATGAAGAAAACTGTCTTACTTCATTTCCAAATAAACATGCAATGATAAGAGAAATAAATAAAGAATTGAAAGAAAATGATAATAATAACTTAACAATTCAATCGGAGATTGAAAAATTAAAAATTCCAAATGATCAATTAAAACCTATACCATTTTATCATGCAAATTTTCAAAATTTAACGACTATTTTAAATCAACTATATAAATTTAAATCTGAAAATGAAGAGAAACATAAAAAATTTGCAATATTATGTGCTATTGGTATTCCTTTAACTTTGCCATTTGCGTTAGTTCCTGTATTGCCTAATGTTCCAGGTTTTTATTTAGCTTATAGATTATATTGTCATATTAAGGCGTTGTTAGGTATCAAGCATTTAAATTATCTATTAGAGAAAAAGGAGAATAATCATGTTGAACCAAAACTGGAAGAAATTGCAAATGAGAAAACTGTGACTGATACATCACATATTAAGTTTAAAGTAATTGAAGAAATTGATAAAATATATAAAGAGAATAATGAAAATTTGTCTAATTTGGTTAAAGATTTGAATGCTGAAGAATTACAACCAGATGATGAGAATGAACAATTGATAATTAATAAAGAAATTATAAATGAATTAACTGAAAAATTAGATTTATATCATATAAAAGATGATTTGTTAAAAGCATTAAGTCAAGAATCAAAAAAGTTAAATAAAAATATCAAAATTGAAGAAACAGTTGAATAATGTAAATAGTAATAAATTCATTAATTTTTCAATTACTCTACTTTTAATTTGACTGCAAAACAAAATGGTTGCAAAAAAACCGTAGCCCTAATGTCAATCACATGATTATCACGAGACTAAAAAGTTATTATGTGTGCGTGATCATTATTCAATTGATCCTTTTCTTATATGGAGTTGATACTTTTTTCTTTTTCTTTTTCGTTTTCTTTCTTTCTTTCTTTCTTTCTTCATCAGAACTACTATATTTCAATATGAGAGATAAGTGGAGAAAAAAAAGAGTTAGAAGATTAAAGAGAAAAAGACGGAAGGTTAGAGCTAGATCCAAATAATCGGACAAAGGAATTATTCAATCATGAATGATGAATGGAAAACAAGAAGTTGGAAGAAATAAATTTATAAGATTAGTCAAGAATATCAAATCAAATCAATAATTATGGTTTAATTGCTATCTATGCTGGTTATTTTAATTGGTATTTGTGAGATTGATTATTATGGTTAATTTTTGAAAATCATCTGTTATTTTGAAATCATTTATGATTTATCTTCTTTGGTTTAATTCTAGACTCTACCATTATATTTAATAAACCATTTGTATAATTTTATGTATGTAAATGTCCGAATATAAAAATTTAAAATAAAATATCAAGGAACTCTCTAGATCTCTTTATTTGCTGCTTACATGTTCCAAATAAGGTAAGGCTGCAAAATTGCGTAAATTACGCAAAATGAATCTGGTTATTTTTTTTTGCAATAATAACAAATAATTAAATTATGTACTAAACGCCATTTAATTATGTCATTACCTTATCCATCCAATTCATACCCCAAACCCTTAAATGATAAAGAAAATTATTATAAATCAGTTACATTACCTGTTACATCACCAGTTAATCAAAATAAGACTTATCCAAATTATGAATTTCAATTAAATACAGCTCCATTACAAAGACAACGTAATACTCAAGATAATTATCCAAACTATACATTACAACAACCACAATTATCATATCAAATTCCAATTAATCAAATTCCAACAACTACTTCATATTTTGATGTTGATTTAATTTCAACTTCTTCATCTTTAAATGATTCACCAATTAGAGAATATCATTCTAGTTTTACATCACCACATAATCCACCTTATGAACCAGATTTATATTATCCACCACCCCCGAAAGCAAGAATTAGAAGTTCAATATTTGGCGAAAATAATTATAGTACTTCAATTGATGAATTTATGAGCAATAGATATAATAGATTCAGACCAAGTAATTCACAACATAATCCAGATTTAGCATTGGATAATAGACATCCATATCAACAAGAAAACTATGGAATAGAATCTAAAAAGCTGAACTGGTATGAATCATTTAAAACATATTTTAAAAAACAACCAAAAGATCAACCACAAATTGACGATATTGAACAACAAGAAGTGCCAAAAAGTTCATATACAGATATTATAATAAGAGAACCTGAATCTACTCCACAACCAATTTATACACCTCGAGGAATTCCAATAAATGAATATCCATTAAATTATACTAAAACAAGTCCAACTGTAAATCAAAATTTAACTATTGTAAATGAAGAATTGAGTGATGAATTGAGAGATTTAATAGATGGGATTGATAATTTTTTGATTAGTTGTTTTCAAATAATTTGGGATTATATAAAATCGGTAACCAATTGGTGTGCTGATTATTAAAATATACGAAATCAAACTCTTTATATATTTGTCTCTATTCACTTGCTTCTGCAAATCTTTCTGAAATTTTAGTTAATAATTCACCAAATTCTTTTTCACCTTCTTTTTCACCTCTTGATGGTTCAAAAAATTTAGCTGATGAAACTGAATGTTTTACATCACTAGTTAATTCACTTAATTTTGACCATTGTGCACCATTTGCAACTGCTTTTTGAGCTTCATCATAATATCCAATAAATGCTCTCATCATATCAAAAGTTTTCCAAATTGGACAAAATTGATCATATGTTGAATAACCATTTTGTTGTAAGAAATCTTCTTTTATTAAATTTGCAACATCCAATGTAATTTTATCAAAATCTGATAATGCAGATTTACCAACTAATTGAACAACTTGTTCTAATTCTTCAGCATTTGATAAAATTTCTTTAATTTTATTTCTCAATTGTGGGAATTCTGGATAATTTGAATCATAATATTGATTTAAAACATTAGTATATTTTGAATATGAAACAGATGTATTTATACTTGGGAAATGTTTTCTTTGTGCTAATTTTTTATCTAAACCCCAGAAAACCTGTGTAATACCTAAAGTTGAAGTTGTAACAGGATCTGAAAAATCACCACCTGCAGGTGAAACAGCAGCAACTATTGAAACTGAACCAACCCTATTTGGAGATCCTAAACTTGTTGCTTTACCTGCTCTTTCATAAAATGATGCCAATTTTGCACCTAAATATGCTGGGAAACCTTGATCAGCAGGCATTTCACCCAATCTACCGGAAATTTCTCTTAAAGCTTCTGCCCATCTTGATGATGAATCAGCAATCATAGAAACATTTTTACCTTGATCTCTAAAATACTCAGCTAATGTTATACCAGTATAAATTGAAGCTTCTCTTGCTGCAACCGGCATATTTGATGTATTTGCAACTAATGTTGTACGTTTCATAATTGGTTCTTTTCTACCTGAAATTTCAGTATATAATTCTGGGAATTCCATTAATACTTCAGCCATTTCATTACCTCTTTCACCACAATTATGAACTAAAGCAAGATTTGAAAGTAAAAACATATGATCAGTTTCTGAACCAAGTGTAATACCATAATAATCTTCTTGATTAACTTTATTCAAATCAAAATGAAACAATACCGGATCTCTTGAAAATTCAGTTCTTGGCGAATATTTTCTTTCAATGGAGCAATTTGAAAGAACTCCAGTAAGTGCTGGTCCACTCATAAAAATACGGAAGCAAAATCTGTGTCTAACACCACTAGCATCAATATGCTCATCTTCAGTACTAACAAAAACCTTTATACCCAAAGAACGAGCAACTTTGACAACACCCTCACTAACCGATTTGTAAATAGTAGTAATTGTTGCATTTTTAGATCCATCTGCATTTAATTCACAGTGGCCATCTGTATCAACTAAACCAGCTAAAAATGCTTCTCTAACTGCGATATCTTCTACCACTAAATGAGAAGGAACATTCTTGACAGAACCATCATCTGTTTCCACTTTAGTTTCAAAAAATTGAATTGCATCCCAGACAATGTTGGAAGTGTTGTTGTTTTTTCTAGCTCCATGAATAATAACATCTAAGCAGTGGCCATCGTGACTATATTCAGATTCTGTATCAAAAACGTAATCATTATCATCAACCTTTTCAGCATTGAGACCAACAAAGAATTCTTGTTCTGTCAATTGGATTTTGTTGTTGTTGGCATCACTTAATTCTGAACTTTCTAAATCAACATCTCTTGGAGTACTATTCTCTGATTCAAAATCACCTGAATTGACACTTAAATCTTCTGAACTAACTTCTCTAAAGCTAATAGTACCAGAATCAGTTTCTTGAATATTCAAACTTCCAGTACTTGCATTATTATATTGCACTTCTATGAAATTAGCATCTCTAGAACCTGGAGCAGAAGACATTGCAGATCCAGCATTGTACTTGTAAGAATGATCTGTGGAACATGTCAATCCAAACAGTGAAGCGTAATTAAATATTCTGAGTGGCAATACTGAATCTTCAGATTTAGGATCAAAAGAATATCTAACACGGTCCATGTAACCATCACCAACCCAAGCACCAAGTAAATATGCCATCTGTGGAGCAAGATCTTTGCTTTTACCTTGTGACTCCATCCAACTAGCAAGTCTTCCTGATTCCAAGAAAACTGGATTGATCATTTGAGTTGTGTTAGTTTTAACATTAATACCAACCAGTTCATAATCTTGAGCTTCAACAGTCCAGTCAATATACGAATCTTGATCTAGCTCGTCAGCAAACAATTGTGCTTTCTCTTCAGCAGCTGATTTTCCATGAACATGATGACCAAAAACCTTAGTCTTAGCTTTTACCATTTCAATACCAGCTTTATTCTTTTCCAATGCAAAATAAGTAACAGCAGCATACTCATTACCTGAATATTTACGAGTAGTAACATTAATGTTTTGCTTGGTTTTTAAAACGAGCCTATGATCAGCTGAAACAGTGAAATCCATTAAGCCATGAACTTCGGCATTACGTCTATGACCTGTAATTTGATGAACTTCATACATTGTATCGTGACCTCTTGGTAAACCAACAACTGATCTTGGTAATCCATCTTTACCCATAACGGATTCACCAACTTTAATTTCTTCAACAGCTTTATCTGAACCATCAGCCATCATAACTTGAGTACCTTTGGTAAAACAACCAACATAAATAATAACATCTGAATTTGAAAATTTAGATAAAGATTGTGAAATAACAGTTTTACCACAACCAAAAGCACCAGGAATACAAGTAGTACCACCTTGAACACATGGGAATAAAGAATCTAAAACTCTTTGACCAGTTAATAAAGGATAATCAGCAGTTAACTTTTCAGCAACTGGTCTTGGAACTCTAACAGGCCAAGTATGCATCATTGAATATTTATGTTTTCTACCGTCAAATTCAACTTCTAAAACAGTATCTTCAACATTATAAGAACCAGCTTCAGCTATTGATGTAATAGTACCTCTTGCCCTTGGTGGTAATAATATTTTATGATCGTCCAATAAACTATTTTCATAAATTGAACCAAAAATATCACCACCAGTTATATGATCACCAACTTTTAATTGACCAGGTTTAAAATCATATTGTATAGTTCTTGATAATGAAGGGATATCAATACCTCTGGGAATATAGATCGATTTAGATTTATCTTTAATAGCCTTTAAAGGTCTTTGAATACCATCATAAATAGTTTCCATTAAACCAGGACCTAATTCAACAGATAAAGGTTTACCAGTTCTTAAAACAGGATCACCAACAGTAACACCAGCAGTTTCTTCATAAACTTGAATTGTTGCTTTATCTCCATTAATTCTAATAACTTCACCAACTAAATTATCATGACCAACTTTAACTAATTCATACATAGCACAACCAATCATATTTTCAGCAACAATGACAGGACCTGAAACAGAGAAAATAGAACCATAATGAGATTCATTTTCATCATCAATTGAAAGACGTTTTATCTCTTTTCTTGCATTTTCTAATGCTCCAGCCTAAATAATTGTTAGTAATCTATATTAAGCAATTATCTAGAGTTATTCTAGTAGCACAAACCATTATTATATCTTATCGTAAGGCAAGGATATATATTAATTCTGGTGAACAAAAATAAATTATATTAATTTATCAACACATATATCTGTAATTGATACACGACTATTTTAATCTATCAATAGCTATATCACAAATTGATTCTATTGCATCTATTTTCTCTTGTTCTATATTATTACGTTTGATACGATATTCCATATTATTTATAATCTCATTTCTATTTCTACCATTAACAAATACAACATATCTTAACCCTGGAAATGTTGCTTCATATTTATCATTTAATTCTCTCAATTTTGCGACTGTTTCTGGATCATCTATTGATCTCTGTTCATTACTAGAATGTTCGGATAAATTAACTTTTGGTTCTCCTAATCTTGGATGGGCAGCTATAATTTTATTAACTCTTGTTTCATCCTTTGAATTTACCAATGATAATAATAATATTCTAACTATTTCTATGAGTTGTTTATAAGATTGAAAGTTTTTAGTTAAAGTATCTTTAATATAATCTTTTAATGTATCACATGATTCAAATAATTGATCAACAATTTTAAACTTATCATCTATTTCTAACTGATTGAACTCTTGAATACTTGGTAAAGAACTCATTGAAAAATAATAATAAATTTGGTAGCTTATCGGAATTAAGCGAATATTTATAGGGCGGAATGTGAAGGGATCTAACCAAGCGAAATTCAGCACAGTATTGCGAATGGGGCCCAAATCTAAAGCGAAGCTTAGGGTATCAAAAACTGAACTTAATGCGAGATTTGGGTCGATGCTGAACGCGTCATTTTTATATCAATTTCAATATGATTATGTTAAATATATTTATATCTATACAATTAAATAAATGTTTGTTGCATCCTTCATCCTCATCCCTATGGGGTAAAATGTTGTATTTCTCTTAATCTTTCTCTTTCTTTTGCACTTACTGCTTTTTGAGCAATTAATGGATGTCTCCATTGTTTAACAAATCTAAATAAAACTTCTGGTAATTTAGTCAATTCGTCTTGACTAATACCCAAATCTTTAAATGTTTTAGCATTTGGATCAATTGTTTGATTTATTGTATGTCTTGTCATTTGATCACTATTTGGCAATCTCCAATAAACAAATTGTGCTAAATCTGCAATTGCTTTTGCAATTGGTAATGGTACATCATAATCTCCAAATTGATAAGCAAAAGGACCTAATTGACCAAATCTTTCGGTTATACCACTAATCATTTGTCTAATTTCATGATAAGTTAATTTTTCTGGTCCAACTAATTCAAAAGTTTGACCTTGAGTTGAGTCATCAAATGCAATATGTTCTAAAGCTCTTGCAACATCTAAAACATAAACTGGATAAATTTCTTTTTTATTTGCATTTGGAACAAACATTTTAATCTTTTTACCAAGGTAATTTAATAAATTATCTTCTCTACCGTACATTGGTGATGGTCTTACAATTGTTGCATCTGGTATTATATCTCTAACTACTTGTTCACCAATTCCTTTTGTTGCATAAAAAATTGATTCTGAATTTGGATTTGCATTATATGAACTTACATGAATAAATCTTGGTACATTTGCATCTTTAGCAGCTTGAGTAATTCTTTTAGTTAAACCAATATTTATATCAGCCATCGAAAAATTTTTAGTATTATAATCTGCACCAATACAATTTATAACAACATCTGAATTTTGAACACAATCTTCAATACTTTGTAAATTTCTTGCATCAATTTCAACAAAATTAACAACACCTAAATCTCCAGCAACTTTTAAAAATCTTTTTTTTAAATCATCTCTATAAGGAACTATAGTAGTTGTACCATGTCTTGCCAATTTTGAAGTTAAATATCTACCTAAAAACCCACTGGCACCAAAAACAGTTGCAGTATAACCAGTTCTTGAAGATCTACCACCTGGACCTACTTGTATATTAACTTTACCATTCTTTGTAATATTAATATCTGAATCTAGAACCGGAGTATACAATGTTCTTGTAGATATTCTTATAATTGATCTTGATCTTAACATTTATTAGTGGTGGTAATAATTTTTCTTAAATTTCTAATTGGCTCTAAAAAAAAATTAATGGATGCGACAAATACAAGATAATACGAAGTAATGGTATAAACAGTGGTTAGTATTAATACATAAACATTTATAATAGGCTATAATTATAGATACAAATATTTAATAAATTCATTGGGGTTATGTAAAAATCAAGTAAACAACATTAAAATTAAGGAAAACACACATAAAAAAGTACATAATTTGAATTGAATTTCAATCATTAATCTTCTTACTTATAAAAAGTAATCAGGAGTTTTTCTTGTAACTGTTGGTTCACCAGGTCTTACTGAAGGATCATATTGTAAAAATTGTCTATTATGTTGTTCATCAACTTCCATTATTGCTGCTTGATTACCACATCTATAACAATAATTTGGAGCTGAAAATATTGTTACAACACTTTCTTGATGTGACCAACTAAAACCTTCCATTACTAATTGATGAGCCCTTGCAATTAAACTTAAATCATTTGTATGATTAAATTGTTCAGAAATATCTTGACCAAAAGTGAATCCAGCACCTCTTGGAGATATACCCCAACCACCTCTATCATCAGGATCTGACCATAATAAATCACACATTGGGCCTTCATGAGGAACTTCTTGAATTCTATTTAATTCTCTAACTTGATCAATTGTTTCAATCATTGGTGATAAACCACCATGTAAACAAAAAATTTTATTATCAACTAATGCAGTAATTGGAAAATAATCAAATAAATCAGTAAATAATTTCCATACAGTTGCTGAGCCATATTTTCTTAAACATTCATCATAAAATCCATAAACTTGAGTAATTTGTCTTGATTCATGATTACCTCTTAATATAGTAATTCTATTTGGAAATCTAACCTTCATACAAACTAAATAACTTACTGTTTCAACTGAATAATAACCTCTATCAACATAATCTCCCATAAATAAATAATTTGTATCTGGACATGGTCCCCCAATTTTAAATAACTCCATTAAATCATGAAATTGTCCATGAACATCACCACATATAGTTACTGGTACTTGAACAGGTTGAACATTTTCTTCAAATTGTAAAACTTCTATAGCCATGTCACATAATTTTTTAACATCTGATTCATTTAATGGTTCACATTTTGATAATTTTTCAATCCATGAATCTAATAAACCAATTGATGAAGAATCTAGCTGGGAAGAGGATTTCGCACTTGTTGTAGCTGAATCTTGTTGCTGAGAAGTTATAGTTTTTGAAGAATTGGATGGTTTTATAGATGAACTTATTGAGGTTGGTGATGTATGGGTTTCTTGTTCTTCAACATCTTCCATTGGAACGTCATTATCTAAATCCATGATATATGTAAACTATAAATATAATGTAAAAGAATGAATGAATGTAAATGCAATTATGTGTTATTAATCAAAATCTAATCAATGAATAGTTGCCTCAATTTTGATGATAAAATAAAAAATCGTAAAAAGCTAACTTAAAATAAAATTGTAATAATAATCAATAATTAAGACCTAAATTGTGATACTGTGTTATAAAAAATTGTTTCTTGTTTGGTTGTAATAATAAGATGAACAATTCAGTATATAAATTGTTCGTTGATTTCTAAATAAAGTTGATGAAATTTTGAGGTAGTTTTTTTTTTTTTCTATTTCCAAATTTGGTCACTTTTGAACGACATTGAAAATTGAGATAATTTAGTAGTTACTATCAAACAATAAGTTAGTACCATTAATTTAAGGATAATTGTATTTTCAAGCTAAATTGATTCCAAAAGCTGGTCTTTGTAACTTCTACAAGTTTTTTTAGACTGCGATTGTTGATGGTTTACTTAAATAGCGCGATCGAAGTCCATTCTATGGCTTCAATTTCATTCATTACTTTAGCTACACTCTTAAACTCCTTGTAAAGGTGTCAATTGTCTACCAATGAGAACGAACTGTCTCTTACAATTACGAGTCGATGGAGTTTAAAGATACTGACGAAGCATATGCGTAATAATATTCATTAGCAAATCTATAGATATCATTGATATAAACGAAACAATCCAGAATTATTACGATTCTTGTTATTATTATCATTATTTGAATTATTATTAGCATCTTCAAAACCTTGATATAATTTTAAAAAACTTTGTGTACTTGCGCTTATAGTCAATCCCAGATCTAAATTAGTAGGAGTAGGAATATTAAATATATTAAACTCTTGCGGTATATGCTGTTGGAATTGTTGATGTTGGGGTGGCGGTTGGTGATGTTTAACAAATTTATGACCATGTTCTTGTTGTGGTTTAATTGAAAATCCACCTTCATCATCTTCATTTTCGTCATCACTTTCATCATCTGCTTGATGATTAACTTTTGAATTCATAATTAATTCTTCTGGTTGTTGATACATATTTGTATCCACATCTTTTAACAAATCATTCATTGAAAAAATTGATGCAATACGATGTTGTGAGGAAATATCAGATAGATTTAAAGATGATTGATTTGGTGTGATACCTGTATGTAATGGAATCTCAACGGCTAATGCCTGTTGTTGTTGTGGCGGTAGTATTGATGATTCCTGCTCTGTGGTTTCAAGTTTTCTTAATTCACTTAAATTTAAAAACCAGTTGTTTAGCACTTTATGAGCCCTGATTAATTTATTAATATTATTAAAGAATGGGAAATGTGAAATCAAGTTATCACTATATTGAATTAGTTTTGTTTGATTTTCAATATTCATTTGAAACTTCATTTGTGCTTCAATTTCAAGAATTAATTTGAGTATATGTAACATAGGTTGTAATAATTGAAAATTTGAAATTTGAATCTTAAACAAGTCTGAACTAAACTGGGACAATAATTCATTATTTAAGTTCGTGATAATATCATATAGTATATTTTTAGATTGTAAGAAATCTAATGGTTTAAGTAACAAGATTTTAAATATTAGGATATTTTTAGTTATACTGTCAGTTGGTTGTGATGGTTGCAAAGTTTCAATCTTTGATCTAAGTTTATAAAAACCATCTTTTGGATTATTGTAATTCAAACAAGTGTTGAAGTTTGTGTGATAACATAATTCACTGATCAAATTGTCTTCATCTTCGCATATTATTTTCATCAAATTGTAAATAAAGTTATCACTTGAAGAATTAAATCTATCACATTTCAAATGTAACAATATTTGATTGTTTCTCGACATGTTTAGATTATAATTATGTGATGAGAATATTGAATAATATCTCTCATACAGATAAATTAAATCATACAACTCAATTAACAACTCATTATTTTGTAATGCATTTTCTCTCATATTTATTAATCGAAAGTACGTAATTGATTTATGTAGGTACAAAATCTTTTGATGTTCTTGTGCTTCATTTCCATAGTTTGATATAGTTGTACTTGTTGAATTTAAAGTATTTGTTAAATTTAAAATATGATAATAATTACATAATTGTAAACATCCTAATGATAAATTGTAATATATTTGATAATGATGTAAGTGAATAAATGAGTTCAATTGTTGCTGCTGTTGTTGTTTTATTCTGTTCTGGGGTATAATTGGAGGTACAATAAAATTCTTTTCAATCAATGTGAAAATCTCCAATACTTTGAAATGACATAGATTTTTAAAATTCTTAAATCCTCTAAACATTAAATACTTTTTAGGATATTTTTCAAATTTTTTAAACTTTTGTTTTTTTAATTTGATTAATAATTCAGCTATAATTTGATTTAAAGTGAGAATAATTAATAACGTACTCAAAAATAATGAATCATTATGATGGTTTATTAAATTGATTTCTTTATATTTTGAGTTTGGATAGTTTATATGTAAAAAATCAATCAATTTTTGGTAATTTAATATCACGTTGTTGACAGTTAAGGGTTTTATCAATTCATAAATTGCAATTTCATCTTTAATTAAGTTCAAATTTTCAATTAAATTAAATGGTGTCACTGTATAATCATTTATTTCTGGAGTTGATTGTTGTTGTTGATCTAGTTCTTGTGGTGTATTAGATTGAACAATAGATGATCGATTAGATAATGGTGATTGACTAGTAGTTGTTTCTTCTTCAACTGAAGGCAGTTTTGAAAAGTTGTTATTACTACTATTATTCCCATTGTTGATTTCAATCACCTCGCTCAAACTATTTATTGATTCCAATGTCTTTTTAGATAGTGTTTTTGGACCTGATTTTTTACGTTCCCTATTTGATGTACATTTAATATTATTTGAAACACAATGAGAACAAGGTCTTTGATTTTCACATTTAACTTTTCTAATAGCGCAAGCATCACAAGCTCTAACATTACTCTTTCTTTTCTTTTTTAGTTGTTGACTTGATAAAGTATGTCTATTAGTTAATTTTGTATCATTTTCTGTATTGAAAAATTTTGAAATGTCATTATTATAAGTATTTTGGTTGTTATTGCTTATTTGATCCATTCTGAACACATATTTATAAAGTTAAAGCAGCAAGATCATAAGGTAAATAAGTAAAACCTGGAGTAGCCAACTAATGAAATCTGGTATCAAAATAATTATATAATAATATTTTTTTTTTTTTTTCTTCGGGTTAACTTTTTTGCGCAAATTATTTACCCCTGGCGCACGCATTTTTTATTTTGCAGCCATTTTTATATTACATAATTACAGCCAGTTTATTATATAATAAGATGATTGAAAAATAATAATATAACTTAATATCAATTTATATAAATGTCAGTTGTTAAAAGACAGAAGATAGAGGATTCAAATCAGATAAGAAAATATGCCAAAGATGAAGAAATAGGTGATATACTATACAATAAATCAGTTGTACTTGAGGGTCATCAAGGTCCAGTTTCATCTTCAATTTTCAATCATGATGGTTCAAGAATAGCATCTAGTGGAATGGATAGAAAAATTCAATTATGGAATTTACCTACTGTTGAAAATGAGTGTAATATTTTTACATTTGAAAGTATACATAATAATGCAATTACATCATTAGCTTGGCTTGATAATTTATTAATTAGTTCATCTGCCGATTCAACATTAAGTATTCTTGATCTATATTCACAAAGAAAAATTAAAAAACTACATAGTGGACATAAAGGAGTAATTAATCAAATTTATAACAATGAAGATACTAAACAAATTTTAAGCTGTGGAGATGATGGGAAAATTTACTTTTGGGATTATAGAGAAAGTAAAACTCCTACAAATTCAATCACAACCGACTATCCTATTTTAACATTGACTGGAAATGATAGTAGTTTATATTTTTCAGGTATTGATTGTTTAGTACATGCTTATGATGTACGAAAAGTGGATACAGAATTATGGAATTGTTTTAGTAATTGTCACGATGGAATTACAAGTCTTTCAATATCTCCAGATAAATCAAATTTAATAAGTAGGTCCCTAAATGGAATAATTAGAATTTATAACATAAATGAAAGTCTACCAAAAGGATTTTCAAGATTGAGTAATACAATATTTGATGGTGCTCCATCAGGTAAAGAAAATTGGTTAATACGGACATGTTTTAGTAATAATAATTTATCAATATTTTCTGGATCAGAAGATTATTCAGTTACACAATGGGATATAACAGGTGAAGTTGTAAACAAATTTGAAGGTCATGAAGGAACAGTGATTGATGTAAATTATCATCCAACTGAAAATATAATGATGTCTAGTTCTACGGATGGAACAATCATCTTGAGAGAATTGTAAATGTATGAAAGAATCGAAAGTCTAGATACCAATTATAATATTTGTTTTGCGTTGCATTGGTCGAAAGCTTGAGACCTCAAGTAGGAAAATTTTAAAGTGATTATATGTAGTCTTTCATAGTTATACCAAGAACTTAAATTGCTAATAACTCTTTCAAACCTTCAGCTGTGTATTTGTCAAACTTTTTTCATTAAAACTTTTGCCAAAGTGGAGTACATCTCTGTTGGTGAAAAAACTGGTATTGTAGGTAGAACGGGAGCTGGTAAGTCTACATTATCATTATTTAGAATAGTTGAACCAACTTTAGGTCAAATTGATATTGATTCTTTTAATACAACAAATTTAGGATTGTATGATTTGCGTCATTCATTGAATATAATTCCACAAGATAGTAATGTGATTGAAGGTTCAATTAGATGCATTAGGTGCTTATACTGATTCTGAATTATGGAAAGTTTTAGAATTATCACTTTTGAAAAATCATCTTGAATCATTATCAACTGAAATTGATGGTAAAAGTTTATATGGTCTTGATGCTTCATTATATGAAAGCGGTTCTAATTTATCATCTGTCAAAAGCAATTGTCATCATTATCTAAAGCATTATTAAATCCATCAAAATATTGGTTCTAGATGAAGCTACAGCTTCAATTGATGTTGAAACTGACAAAGTTCTACAAAATACAATTAGAAGAGAATTTAAAGATAAGACAATTTAAACTATTGCTCATAGACTGGAAACTGTTCTGGATAGTGATAAAGTTTCAGTTTTTGATAAAGGTGAAGTTAAAGAATTCGATTCACCTAAAAATTTGTTAAGTATTGATAAATCAATTTTTTGTTCATTATGTTTACAAGGTGGTTATATTAAAAAGGTTTAAGGAAATTTATAGAATATATTATAGAATACTTAATTGTAGATTGACTCTATTTAAAAATACTCCTGATTTATTCCTATTTTTACAACCTAGTGCAGATCAACTTTTCAATACCACAACAAATTCAAAACCTTACTTTCTTCTTAGTAGATTGATTAGCAAACGTCGATTTCCTCTTCTTTTCAATTAATTCAACATCCGGTTTTCTATCTGTAGTTAAACTATCAACAAATTCTTGTTCGTTTTCTTTATCTCTCAACTTGTCAGTTTTCAAATTATTAAACTTTGCTAAATTCTCTCTATTAAATAAATAAATAATCCATTCCTTATATGATTTACCATTATTCTCAAAACGGACACTCTCATGCCTTAATAAATTAAACTGCTCTGCAGTTTCCTTTTCATTATGACTTGAACTAGTAGATACAAAAGGTGCGTAATCACCCATATTCTTCAAATTTAAAAAACTATGTTGTAGTATATAATGTTGAATACCTAAATCATCAATTGCATATTTCTGTAAGTTAGTTTCACTATTTGATTCTTTCTGATTTGCCCTTCTCTTATAAATTTCTTCCTCTAATGTGTTTGCCAATAATAAAGTTTCAACAAATACTTCCTTTGTTTGACCAATTCTATGAGCTCTTTTTATAGCTTGAGCTTCTACCGATTGTTGCCACACTGGTGACATAAAATAAACTCTTGTTGCTGATACAATAGTCAATCCATGAGCAGCCAATCTAATATCCATAATTAACGTAATTCCACCTAATTCATCACTGACATAATTTGTAAATTCAGATAAATTTTTAGCTCTTGCTGTTGAATTTATAAATGTAGCATATAATAAATAATTAACACCCAAAACATCAAGTAATTCGGATAAATAATATGCCGAATCTTCAAATTCAAAAAACACGATTGATTTAATTTTGTCACGTTGATGATCTAATAGTTTAGATGATAGATATGATAATTTAGAAGATGCAGTGCCTAAAATTCTTGCTTTTTTGATTATGTCAAATGTATTCTTCTTATCAATTGATTCAATCCCATAATTTATCATTTTATGTACTTCTTCCCTTGATAATACACTATTGTTCCTCTTCTTACTTTTTGGTGAATATATATCTGAATTTTTCATACTATTTTCAACACTTATTTCATTTGATTGTTTACCAAATTTTTCATTATGTTTCTTATCATTATTCTCTTTCCAAAATCGATCCCAAAATTTGCTAGATGATTCCTCAAGTTTATTTGAAACTTTCTCCTTATCATCAAAGTCAATAAATCTATTTCGGTAAAGAAATTCTTGTAAGGCATTTAAATGTGGAGCACCAAATATTCCAATATCATTTGAAGAACCAATTCCAAACAGATTAACAAAACTTTTAGGTAATCCATCAACATAATAATTCATCTCATGTAACATTGAGGACACTCTCCATTGTCTATTCCCCAAAGCTAATTGAGCAACATCAATTGATTCATGTAATAATCTAGTATCATTATCACTATACTTCTTCTTACTTAAACAATTGTTACATATATTTATCAAACTTTTAATTTCTTCAGTTGTAAAACCAGTCCAATAAAATGTAGCTCTTTGTAGATTTGAGATCAATTGTCTTAATTGTAATCTATTATTTGGATGAAACATATAATCAATATCTGTTCTTTCTGAAGTAACTGCATTCACAGCCAATAAAGCATTGAATAAATTTATAGATAACGAATTTTGATATGATGGTTTTAAAACAACAATCTCATGATGTAATTTAGGTAGTTTTAAATCTTTTTCCACTTCATTCAAATTATGACGAACCATTATTGAATTTAGTAAATTTGATAGTGTTATTGTCGATCCATAGACTTCATCAATTAAAGGCTTAATTATCTGTGATGACCAAGTTTTAGGCTGTGAAGAAAATGGTTCAATATTTAAAAAATTACTAAATATAGTTCCCAATTTGATTAAATCTGCCTTTTCATCAAATTTAGTCTTTACCATATATTTATTCTTCAGCGGTTTTTGACTACCTTGTACTTCATTTTCTTCATCCATATCTAATCTTGTTAATCCTGATGTTGGAGTACCTGTAACTGCCCATTTTCTTTCAGCATATAATGATTTACTTAATTGAGCAATTTTGGAAGTCTTAGAATTCATGGAATGACCTTCATCTATAATTATTCTTTTCCAATAAACTTGATTTAATGGATTTTGGTGTTCTAGATTCATCAGTTTTTTTAAACTTTGATTTGATAATAAAACAGCATCAAACTGGGTCATTTCTAATGCAGTTAGAAAATTACTTGTATATTGATTGTAAGTCTCGTTTATATCAGATTTGAAATATGGAGATATGAATAATATTTTCAAATAGTCTTGTTTCAAATGTTTCTTCATTTCTGCACTCCATTGTGAAAATAAATTATCTGGTACTACTATCAATGTTGTACTACACATATAAAGCATCCTTGAGTTCGAGTGATGATCCTCTATATTTCTTTTTGATTTTGGTTTATCATCTATCACAACATGAAACTTTCCAGGACTTTTTGATAATAGTTTTACCACTGATTCAGGTAAATTTTGATTATATTGTTTCCAAGGTAAAGAATTATCTGATATAACATCACGACAAATTTCAGTTAATGATTTTAAAACTAATGATTTATCTTCAGTATCATATAATAATGTATCCGTTGGCTTTTTTGCAATTTCAAATTTTGTTAAACAAATTAAACTTAAACAGATTAGTGTTTTACCTAATCCCATATTTTCAGCCAAGATACCACCACGAGGTAAAATGATAAGCTCTGGATTTACTGATATTGCCATGGTAGACAAATTTAAGTAAAAATTCTGATCAGCGATTGATTTTAATTGTAGTAAATTTGGTGCTATTGTCTTTTGAGGTACGCTTTCTTTGATTAACATAGTTGCAACTGATCTAATCTGAAAAGGATATAATGAAGAACTTACTCCTTGTACTTCTGTTAAACCATCTTTTGCACTACGGACCAAATTAATAAGCTGTAGATCGCAATTAGATAGTGTTTCATCAGGGTTTAAGTCTTCATATTGTGATAGATTAGGTGATTTGACACTATTATAAATCTGTTTTATTTTAGTTCCAAAAGAACTAGACTTTAATCCACTCTCGGCATTTTTAAAATTTGAGTTATCTCGATTTAACCACCGATGAATGTTAAAGTTGGTTTCATTAGGTCGTACTGGTAATAATTGAGCTTCTTTTCGACAATCCAATAGTGAAATACCACTCTTCAACTGTAATCTTAGTGACTCTACGGTCAAATTCCAACCTTCTTTTGAAAAATCGATATACTTCACTAGCTGCTCCATACTCCTCTTATAATTTCTCTCAAGATTAATACTTTTTGGCAAGGAGTTTCTCCATGAATGAAAATATCTAGCCCCATCGACATCTATTGGTATAATGTATAATCTAATTTTGCAAATTGTACTTGTTGGCTGATTTGTTAGCTGAAGTGTCTTAAAAGTAGCAGCTACATACTTGTACTTTATTAAAAATCTCAAACTTAACAAAATTTGATGGATCTTGTCGTTTAATAATGACGCAAAATGTTCTATGTCTAACCATCTCCATGATTGATCTTGCAAAATTCCATAAAAGTGTAAACTATTTAATGGTAAATTATAGAAATTAAGTGTACCAACTGGAATACAATTATTCAAATCATTTGATATCTCAATTACATTTCTGTAATTCTCAAAGTTATTTGCCATATCATTGAAACCGATTAATATAATTTAGATAAGGATGATAATTTTTTACGATATTATACATGTAACAACAAGAGAGCTACCATGTGTGTTTGCTGGAAATGATACTATCTAACTTTGGGTCCAATGCCCACAAACACATATAGTCAACAGTAACAGACAAAAGATATATAAAGATACGTAGCATGAAGAACTGGTATCAAATATAAGTTGGTAAGTTTTAATTATCAACACTTTTTTCCACCATGCGTATTTCCAAATCTGAAACAAAAAAAAAATAATTAAGTAACCAATGTCTAATGAAAATGAAGATTTAATATCATCATTATACCCTCCACCTCCTCCATTCTATGAGTTTTTTACACCAGAAAATGTTGAATTGATTGAAAACCTAAAGAATAAAGAAGAGGAAGAAGAAATTAAAGGAGAATTAAAATTTTTAGTACCACCAAAACAACCAGCTGGTGAACAATACCGTGGTTATGGTAATGTTTGGTCATTCATAGATAAACTACCAGATTTAAAAGAAACTCAATGGAAACAACTATATCCAGATACGGAACCAGGTGAAGAAGATAACAAGATTGAACAACTTCATAAATTATTAAACTCATTATTATTGAAATTTTTTGAATTAATATCCATACTTACAATTAATCCAACTGAATATACTAACAAAATTGAAGATTTAAATGTGATACTAATTAATATAAATCATTTATTGAATACTTATAGACCACATCAATCGAGAGAAAGTTTAATTATGCTTTTAAAAAAACAAATACTGATAAAACAACAAGAAATACAGACTATAAATAATAAAAATAATGAAATTAAAGAAAAATTAAAGAATCTAGTGAATTTAGATGAGATTGAAATGGAAGAGGAAGAAGAAGTAGACGAAAAGGAAACGATAAAAAATGAAATTATAGACAAATTACTAATAAATATATAATAACACCTAAAAAAGATCTAATAAATCATTGTTTATATCCTTTCTTTGATTCTCTTGTTGTTGAGTATTATTTGTTGCAGGTGTAGTAGTGTTGAATAAGCTAATAATATCATTATTAGTTGTTGTTTGTTTTTGAGGTGGGGGGGTACTAAATAAATCATTCAATTCGTCAAGTAAATTATTTACATTACCCGATGATTCTTCATTTTCAATTTCATCATCATCGAAATCTAATAAGTTTTCATCTCGTGCTGAATTATTAATAATTTCAGATTTGGCAAAGTCTTTGATATCTTCAATTTTATCAGTTTTCGTCGTAATTTTAGTATAACCTTTTTCAATAAATGTATCTGAAGGCTGGTGATAAACTGATGATAAAGTAGATAATTCTTTTAATAATATTTCCAATATTTGTGGATTAAATTCTGAAATTGTTGAGTCAATAGGTGGTAATTTAGTTAATAAAATCTTCTTTTGTTGTTCTGGTGTTGAATTCGATGATAATAATCTCCAATATATATATGCTTTATCTCTAACATCAGCATTTTCACACTCTTTAGTTGCCAATTCCAAGACTTTTTGTAATAATGCTGAATATGATTGGTTTGAATATTCAAGATTTATCTTAACAATTGTTGTTAATATATTTAATTGAATAATTGAATCATATTCCAAAAATTCTTCAATTAATGCTGATAATTTTTCATTCAAGTTGGAGAAAAATTTAGGATATTCTCCTAGTATAAAGATATAACCACTTAAACTTTCATTCTTGTCTAATTCTTGAATATGGTTTGAAATTATAGGTATTATTAAACTTGCAATATCATTTTTATCGGGATATCTTCTTAAAATATTGATTAATTCAATGACTGATTGGTTTATGACTAGTTCACCACCTCTTTGTTCTATAATATCATTTAATAAAGTAACTGATTTAATTACAACTTGACCAGATAATTTAATAGCAACTGAACCAATAGATTTAATAGCTTTAATGATTAAAGCGGGTTCAAATTCCATCGAATATTCTTTCAATTCACTTAATAATAAAGGTGCATTTGTCTCATTAGCTAATCTTATCATGACCTCCAATTTTTCCAATTTTAAATATAATGGATCTGAATATTTCAAAAAGAAAACTCTCAATTCTTTAGTTAAAACATTTGGATATTTTTCCAATATAATTCTAATATTCTTCAAACCAACATATTGAGCTTCTGGAATTGAAGAACTCACTAATGAAACTAATGGGGCTGATAATTTTTTCAATATTTGATCTTTTTGTGCTTTATTTGTTAAAGATTCCAAATGAAATAATATAGCTTTTATAGATGATAAAACAACAGATGGATTAACATGTTGTAACTGAGGTATTATTCTTTCTATTATATGATTTGCTTCTTCAACTCTACCTTTTGAATTATACTCAGTTAAAGTAGTTAAAATTGTAATTCTACCCCATTCAGTACATTCATTTAAACATAATAAGAAATTTTTAACACTTTCTGAATTAATTTCTATAATTTCTAAATCTGGATTTTGATTTATATCTCTAATTTCATATAATGAATTAATTGAGTTTGCAACAACCATTGGATTTGAATCATTTAATAAATCTTTCAAGCTTTTCAAAAATCCAAATTCAATACACATTTCCGAATTTAAATCAAATAATTTAGCAACACATATAGCAGCAGTTTTACGTACATATGGACTTTCATCTTTTAAAGTTCTTGTTAATGGAACTTCCATATAATCAACCATTTTATCCACTCTAATACAACCCATTGTTCTAATTGCCAACGCACGAATCAAAGGATTTGGATCTTCAGTATCTTGTACAAATGTATTTACAGCCAATATACATAATTCTGGATGAGTTTTAGCATAGTTCATAAGATATAAATAAACCAATTTCTTTTGCTCAATATCATAAGTTGCAATATTTTTCAAAACATCAGGAAACAATGAAGAAACATCTTTACCAACAGTCATTGCTTGTATAACACGTTGTATAGCATCTTTTCTTTCATGTTTATATTGAGATACCAACCCATTTCTTAATTCAAAAGTTTCACCCTTTTTTGGACCAGTTAAAAATTTCCTTAATTTTCTTTCTAGTATACTGTTAACTTTATTAAAGTTTTTATTAAATTTAGATGCCGTCGTTGGCTTAGATGAATTCATTGGGGTGGGTCACTTTCAATATTCTTGTTATGTTGAGATCGAAATTTAAATTTATTTTTTTATTTTTTTTAATTTTGTTTTGAAAAATTGACGAGAATTGGTAAATTGGTAGCGACGATTGCAAGATATTAAAATGAAACAGAATAGTAAAATAATGGCTGTTTGTAGAGTAATTGAGACTTAGCATTTAATATGGAAGAAGTATTTTTAGTCTAAGATCGAGGCTTCAGAAACTGGTCAAATTCTGGTGTGATTTTTATCTTTCAAATTGTCACTTGTTTCACCATGGGCTTTAACGTGAATTTCTTCCAGATTGGAGGTAGACATGGTGGCTTTAATAGTTTAGATAGTTATATAACCCAATTGCGTTTGATAAAAGTGCATTTAAAATGATAGTTTAACAATTAAAACTCAAAAATGGTCATGCATTGATTGAATATATAATTTTTTATAAAATAACATAAACTTCTTAAATAATTTGTGGATTTAACACTTGTTTAATTAATTTATTCATCTTTAATACCTAAAATGGCTCTACCAGAGTAGTATAATGGAATAGCAGTTGAAACCGCAAATAAAGCATAAAATGGATAAACGAGCATTCTTGATTGTTTTCCTCTTAACCATAAAGGTTTTGGAGTAGTTTGATATTGTTTTTGTAATTCAATTATTCTTTGTGGATTCATCTTTGAAATAATAGTTAGTCTATATTTTTTCTTTATCTATTTATATATAGTTACTGTTTGAATAGTTTGACTTTAATGAGGCCATTTTTTTAATTTTTTTTTCCATTTTATTTTATTGGAGAGTTGATAATTGGTCAATTTACACTACTAACTTAACTTTATATATTAAAGCTCTAATAATCATCAGAATCATAATAATCATCTGGATCTGCATAATATTCCTCTGGTATATCATCATCATCATCATCATCATTATTATTGTCATCATCATCATCATTATCATTATTACTATGCCCATTTTCTGACTCAAAATTGGCAAAACTATCTTGATCTGATATTTCATTTAGATGTGAAGCATGAAATTCATCTAAAGCATCTCTAACATCATCTGAATCATAGTTATAAAACTCTTCTTCATTGTCTTCATTATCATTATCTCTTCCACTTAGTACAATATCATTCTCTTCATCATCTGAATCAATCCATAATCTTTGTCTACCCCTTCGAGGAGTATTACTTCTCTGTAATCGACTTTGTACATCTTCATATTCACTTCCTCCTTCATCATTCAGTAGTCCGTCATGTTGATTATCAATTTCTTCTTCTCCATCATTTATAAAACTATCTTCAGTATCATAATTATTATTATCTTCTTCGTGATCTTGATCATGTAAAATATGATGTAACCCACTTCTTACATCTTCAAACTCTTCATCATCATCTTCGTCATCGTCATCTGAATCAATAGCAAATCTAAACCTAGTACCACAATGTAAGCAAACTGAACCATGCGCTTCCCAATGACAATTTCCACATCTTGGAACACCATCAGAATTATCAATCAATGTTAAAGTGCTATTTTGAAAAACACTACCAAATAATCTTTTAAATTTAACATCTAAATTATATTTAGCTTCACTTTCTTTTTTTAAATCAATTAAATATTTTGAATCATTTGGATTATGTTCAATCATAAATTCAATTACATTTTTACAAATATCTTTCAATTTTAAATTAATAATTGGTTTATTTTTGATTTTGAATCTACATGTTGGACAAGTTAATTTATTTTTAAACCATTCTAATAAACAACTATAACAAAATGAGTGGCCACATTCTATTGAAACTGGTATAATCATTATATCTGAACAAATTGAGCATTCAATATTGGAGTATAATTTTGATAATAAACAGGAAGTTATAGTATGATCAATTGATTCAAATATTTTAGTATTCTGTAGGTGTTCTTGATCCATGGTAAAATATAAGTTAACAGCTGTTGATAGTTAATTTTCTTGTAATGATTAACTATTATCAAATTTATTTTTTATACGCAGTCGTAGTTTTATCAATCTATATATAGAAACAATTGATAAAAAGTAATATATACTCGTGATTTTAAGACTAATAGTGAGTGTTAGAAGAGATCGGTATAAAGTTCAAAAAATTGTTGTTTGTACCAGCACTACTTACTAATTGATTGTTTAGCAACGTGTTTGTTAAGGTGTGGCGTTGATTCGATGTGAATTGAGTATTGACTGAATGACTTGTCTCAGTTTTGCTTCCTATCTTCTTCTTAATTTATTGTATCTTGTTGAATATTCTTCTACCATGAGGAGTTGATTTAATATTTGATAATAAAGGTAATAAAATCATTGATAATTTTTGAAATTGCTTAGAGTTACAATTATCCAAACTAGTTTGTAACACATAATTACCAAATGAATCATTCAACAATTTCGTAAACAATCCGTCATCTTTTTCTCCTTCAACATTAGTAGCTTCACCCCAGCTCAATAAACAATCAATTAAATTCTCCTTACCATCACTCATTTTCAAAAACTTTTCAATCACATTAGAACCAAATTTATGTATCGATAACTTGTAAAAATTCTCCTTTTTAGTCAATCTATCAAGTACAACTTCATCACTTTTATGTTTTTCAAGCATGTATTGAATCACATAATTTCCAAATGGATCTAATGAAAGTAGTATAACATTTTCTGATAATTGTTTAACCAATTCTTCACTCTCATGCTCTTGATCTAAACACCTTTGAATTACACAACATCCATGTTTATGACACGATATATCAATACAATTTTCAATTAAAATTTTAAAAATTATTTGATTATTCTTCAACCTCGTGAGACATTTTTGAATTATATGATTTCCATTTAGATCTTTAGATAAAAGCACAACATGATCTTTTAGATTCTCAATCATTAATTCTTCTTCTTCTTTTGAGTCGATACATTCAATTACTTTTTGTAAAGATCTAGTTCCATGAGGAGAAGTGGCTATTTTGATAAAATCAGATTTTGAATTATTTACCAATTGTATTCTTTGTTCTTGAGTTATATTCTCAAATAATTTTTGAATTAAATAATTTCCAAATGGGTCAGTCATAAGATCAACAACATTAGATTCGACTTCACCAAGTATCAAATTTAAAACCTCTGGATCATTTATAACTATCTCTCTTTGAAGAAATCTACAACCATGTTGATCCATACTTAATGATAAAATTTCACCTCTAAAATCTTCAGCTTTTGAATTTGCGTATTTTGAAATTTCTTTTGAATTGTTGGTATTACGATACTTCCTATTATTTCTTTGATTATTTTGCCATATTGGAGTTGCATTTACATTTGGTGGTGTTGGAGGTAAATGAACTGGATGATAATTTGGTTGATGTAAATGAGCTATTGGTGGTGGAGTTCCTTCTATTTGAAAATCTGGTGGAGTCAATGGTGGATATGATTGATATGGATTATAATTCAATTGACTGTGATTAAATTGTTGCATTTGGGGTGAAAATTGAGGTGGAATATTAGGTGGTGGTAAATTCATATTGAATGGAGGTGCTCCATAAGGCGAAATTGGTGGAGGTGGTATCAAATGAGTTATTATCTGTCCTGAATTATCAAATGAAGCATTTGAGTTATTATTCCACGTAATATTACCTGAATTCACGTTAATTTTATCATCTTGATTATTCCCACGGCCATTATTAATATTAAATTTATTTATAGCACCAACTAAATTTGACACATTATTATTAGTACTCATTGAATTTGACCTACGATTACCATTTAGAATTGGTTTATCCTTTGGATTATCTATTGTTAATGAAACAGATCGTGAAGAATTGGAATTAATTGTAGACATAAATATTGTTTATTTAGTTTGGAAAAAAAAAAAAAAAATACTCGGAACTGATAAATGTAAACAAAGGAAAATTATCAAAAGAACAAAAATCAAAACAAACCATCGATGATGATACAAAGAGAATAGCTAATTTTTTTAAATCTTATTATCTATTAAATATAAATATATAAAAAAAAGTTGTAGTAAACCTATAATATAAAAATACGAATGAATAAACGGGGAATTTGTTAATTAAGTCTAAAAATGTTAACCCATATATTTTGATAAAATATAATTCTACCTCTTTTCTTATTTTGAATAAAAACGTCATTAAAGTAGTAATAATAATAACACAACTTGTGAAAAAATGAAAAAACAAACATCTATTAATTATTATTACTGATAATCATGAAAAAAAAGTATTGTAAATTGTATAACTTGGATTGGTATGGAGGGGGGAATAATGAAAATAGAAAAATTTGAAACCAAATATTGATTAACCAATTGAAATAATACCATAAATATAAAAAAAAAAGCACCTATTCAAATATGGGGAGTATTCAAATAGATAAAATCCATCAAATAGTGTTTTTTATCAATTTTTTGGGGAATAAAAATTAACAAACACGAACAATTTTGAAAATATATAATAATAATGGGTTTTTTAGTTAATAAATTACAATTTTTTTTGGATTTTTTTAAAATATTTTCTATAATTTGGTAATAATGATTCAATTAAATTAAAAAAATGATTTTGATTGAAATTCTTTTAATGAAATGAATGCTAAAGTAGTAGTATATGTAAAAAATTAATTATTAAAAATGATAAAATGATATAATATGAAAATTAAATTTAATTAAATTTAAGTTGATTTTTCATGTTGTGTTGAGACTCTTTGCATAGAAACTAAGAAATCTTCAAATGATCTTCTATCAGTATGTGGTTTGGTTGGTCTACCATTACATATGTTATCAAATGCTTCTGAACCAGACATGATGTAGTAAGCACCACCCATAACACAGAAAACACCAAATGACCAAATCCAGGTTCTAACAACAGTAACAATATCAGTCCAGTTTTGTGACCACCAACCGAATAAAGTGAAACATGTAGCAATAATATCAACAATGAAAACAGCACCAGATAATTGCCATGATGGAATTGATGACCAGAATGGACCTTGAGCTCTTGTAATGAAAATTAACCAATTTTCAGTTAATGAAATTTGCAAGAATAAAATACCATCTAAACCACCAAAGTTTTGAATAATACCACCTCTTGGTAATAACATGGTAGTTAAAGTAATCCAAGTACCGATAGCTAATATAATACCTAAAATAATTGACATACCCCATAATCTTGGTAAGTTCCATTTAACTGGTTTTGGATCATATGGAGCATTATCATAAGCAATAGCTAAAGTGGCAACATCAGCAAAAATAGCAATGAAAACAATCAAGTTAATATCTAATGATCTGTTCAAGATAGCAATCCATAAACCTAAAAATAATTCCAAGTGTAATGATAAAGCAATACGGTAAACAACATAAGAATACATTCTGTGGAAAATTTGTCTTGAAGTTTTTAAAGCATCAATAATAGCAGATAAACCTGGAGCTAAGAAAACAATATCAGCAGCTGATCTGGCAGCATCAGTAGCACCTTCAACAGCAATACCGGTATCAGCTTTTTTCAATGATGGAGCATCGTTAACACCATCACCAGTCATAGCAACTAAGTAACCTCTTGATTGTAAAATTTCAACAGCATTATATTTATGTTGTGGGAAAACTTCAGCAAAACCATCAGCATTTTCAACAAAATCAGCAATTTCTGAACCAGCCATATCACCACCACCTGATAAACCTAATCTATCAGCATCGTAAATGTTGGTACCTAAACCTAATTGTCTACAAGTTTCTTTAGCAATACCAACGGCATCACCAGTTAACATTTTGACTCTTAAACCTAATCTTTTAGCTTCATTAACAGTTGCTGCAGTATCATCTCTTGGAGGATCCATACATGGCATAATACCTAAAATTTCCCAATGACCTTCACCTCTTTTTCTTGCAACACCTAAAGATCTGAAACCTCTTGAAGCAAATTCAGCAACAGTGTTTTGATAGTTTTCATGGATATCTTCTGGGATTGGGTGATCATCTTCAACAGTTTTTAAAACGAATAATGGAGCACCTTTAACACAAATAATTCTTTCACCTTCTGGTGATTCAACAATAGCAGTAACTTTTTTTGAAACAGGATCAAAAGGTTGGAATTCAATAACTTTATATTTTGGTAATGCAGCTTTAGCTCTTGGGTAATTAATTAAAGATTTTAAGAAAGCTTTATCAATAGCATCTAAACCCTTCTTTTTTCTTGAAGCAGCTAAACAAGCAGTCAACATTAAATCATCTGGTTCAACACCTTCAACGGTATAAGGTTCATGTAATGATAATTTATTTTTAGTTAAAGTACCAGTTTTATCTGAACATAAAATTTCAACACCAGCTAATGATTCAATAGCAGATAATTTTTGAACAATAGCTTGTTTTTTAGCCAAGTAAGCAGCACCAACAGCCATAGTAGTGGTAACAACAGCTGGTAAACCAACTGGAACACCAATAATAGTAATAGCTAAAGTGTATCTTAAAATTGGAACAATTCTAACAGTTCTATAGAAACAAGCAACCCAAACAACTAATAAAGTAACAATAACGAAAACTAATAAAGTAGTACCAATACCGTTTAAAACTTCGGTAAAATGACCAGTACCACCAGAAGCTTTGTTAACTAATGAAGCAGCTCTACCGACAAAAGTGTTATCACCAGTAGCAGTAACAATCATAAAAGCTTCACCGGTTTTAACAGTTGATGATGAATAACATGAATCACCGTGTCTTTTATCAACAGCTAAAGATTCACCAGTAATAGCAGATTGATCAACTTGTAATAAACAATCTTCAGAAACAATTCTACCATCAGTTGGAATAACAGTACCATCTTCTAATTGTAAAATATCACCAGGAACAACTTCATTAGCAGGAATTTCAACTAATGAACCATTTCTAACAACCAAAGCAGTGTTAGCCAAGGTTTTTTTCAATTCATCAACAATTGAACCAGCTTGATATTCTTGGATAAAACCAACAAAAGCATTCAACATCAATAAAGCACAGATAACACCAAAATCAACCCAATCTTCTAAACCAGCAGCTAAAATAGCTGCAGCTTCCATAACGAATTGAATTGGACCAACAAAAAACATAACAAATTTCAACACTAAATTTTCTTTTTCTTCAGCCATTTGATTTAAACCGTATCTTTTTCTTCTTTTTTGAACTTCATCATCGGATAAACCACTTCTTGGATCGGTTTGTAACAATTCTTCTGGAACGGCTTTAAATGAACCACCGTCATTTTCTTCTTCTTCTTCTTCTTCATCTCCTAAACCTTGATGAGACTGTAAGTCTTGAACTAATTGATCAATATCTTCATCATCATCATCTGAAATATTTTTATCAATTTTTTCATTAGTTGGTTCAGTTGCACTCATTTTTAACAATTATTATTTCAACTATAATATAATATAAAAATGAAATGGGTTAATGAATTTAAACTAATTAAACAAATTAATGAAACAAAAACTAAAATAAAAGAAAGAAAGAAAACTTTAAAAAGAAGTAAAAGTAAAAAGGAAAAAAACGAAAAGATGAAATTGCTGGAAATTTAATTGGTTTTATATGAAAATTTTTATTACTACTATATAAAACATTTTCTATGTATTAGTATAGATTTTATTTTATGTTGTCTGTTTTGTTTGTTTATTATTATTCCAATTTTTTTTTTTTTTTTTTTTTTTTTATTTTATTTTATTTTATTTTATTTTATTTTATTTTATTTTTTTTTTTTTTTTTTTTTCTATGGTTTCATTTTATTACCTCATTTCTCAATTGACTCTTTAAATTACCCCAATTACGATTTAAATTATAACAAAGATAATTAGAGATGATATTTCGATATCAATTGATCAATTAGTATATTTATTTCTACTGAAAACCAACTACAAACCAATTTATTCTCTATCAAAAAATCAACAGTAATAACCAAATCTATGCATAATTTGAAAGTGATTGTTGATAATTTTGACTTAAAAGGACACTACCATAATAAATTTTTTTAGATTATTATTGTATTTTTACACATCTTACATTTTTCAATTTCTTTCTTTCTTTATTTATTTTCTAAAAATCCCTCAAACGAAAATTATAAAACAATTTTGCACGACTATACATTTTGGGCTACAACAGTTTAAAATTGTATACAGGCCTTATTAAATTTATACTGGCTATTTACTACTTTAGATCCATCTATAATGTTTAGTATAATTTTTATAATTTTTACCTGTTGGTTTTTACATATCGGGAATAATTTTATAAACGTATGAATATTTTATTTGTTAATTAATTAGGTATAATACGGTATTTATCTATATATGTAGCTATATATGTATCTATTTATGTATCTATTTATCTATTTATCTAAAAAGTTAACTTGCAGCCTTTCACTATAGATTTTAAACGGTTTTAAATTCCAATTACATTCATTTAATTGATTGATTGATTGATTGATTGATCACTATGAAGATCTACCACTTTTTATTCTATAGTATCCAGTATAACTTCCATCAATTTTAGTGTGAACTCCTTTCAATCAATTTAATTATAATCTAAGCATCTTATATGATGGACCTTATTGTCGTCTCATCTCGTTTAATATTTATTATTTTCGTCTAATTTACACTCACATTTTAAGAAAATTATATTAGCAAGAAATTTTAATCAATTGTACACTATCCTTTTCAGTAATTAATTAAACTTTTAACAACTAGTTTGACTTAACTTTTACACCTATAATCAGTTACTTATTCAATTTGCAAAGAAAAGTTTTTACTTGTCGTTTGTTGAACTTTGTTGAACTTTGTTATCTTCGTTCCCCACTATATAAATCGCTAAGAAAAAAATGACATCAAGTTAATTGTTTACGAAATTTTGCAAATATTGTCAAAAATTTGTCAAATTCCTGAACAAAATGAAAACTCCGAAAATTTTGAAAAAGTTTGACTTTTTCAAAATCATGTTCTTTAAACTCAATGATTAGTGGATGGCTTTGAAGTTCGTAAAGTTGAAACAGGATTCTCTTCGAAATAAAGGGACCGGCAAGCAATATAAGAGTTGATCCAATACAGAGTAAAAAGGTTTAAAAAGGTTTAGATTTTGTTGCAAATTATTTAACACACCGTACACTTATATTGTAAATTAGAAATGCTACAGTTTGGATACATTATCAAGAACCAGGGCAACCAACATTTTAACTACTTGATTGCAAATTTCAGATATAGTAGTTACAACGCCGCTCAATATCTTTATTCGGATAATTGGTGTTAATTTAGACGCATTTTCAACTGGTAGCGCGAGTTTTCGGCTACATTTCTTGTTTCAGAGTTTTGATATACAATTAAAACAAAATGAAGCTCAAAGGATCATTAGTTATCAGTGAGTAATCACTTTTTTATACCAGGTTTAGAAGTGGTTGTTAATTAACTCCATGGAATTAGACAGCTCAGATAAATTTGTGCTTTATATGTTTGTTTGTTTGTTTGTTTGTTTGATTATTTTTTCATTTTTAAACCAATTAATTAAACCCAATTAAATTATTAAATTATTAAAAATTTTATTTTTTTGTTTAAGGCACAACATTTATTATTGTCTAACAAAACATTACATATTACAACATACATACACAGTTACTGTATCCGTGAAAATCGGAGTTATTGATACATTTTGGACGAGTTTATTCATAGTGAAACGAAGCTAAAGTCAATTATTGATCTCTGTTGAATACTGATATGGTGACTACCACCATTGACTTTAGCTCATATGGATTGACCGGAAACTATATGTCTAATTGATCAAATTCAAGAAAATAACTAAGGATGGTACATAAATTTAAAAGAAATTCGGTTTAAATTTCAGCCATACCAAAAAAATAATACAGCAGATCAAATAATCATCATAATCACCTTTGTACTCTGAAATATTTTGTTGTAAATCAAAATGGCTCTAACTTATTTTGTGTTTGCCGATTATGTATTATCCAATCAAAATTTATATATATATATATTTTTTCTAAACATCGGTTTTAAAAACTTCGGCTTTAAAATTTAATAGCGATTAATAGCGAAGTGAATTATCGCTGATAAGGTTGTTGATTCTGCTTGATTCATGTAGATTAAGTTATTTCTTTTGATCTTGATAATGTTTATTAATTTACTTGATTAGTACTTGGTTTCTTTGAAGGGTTCTGCAATTAAATGTGTAAAATCACACGATGAATAAAGAAAATGCAAGTTCAAATGGTTTTCAAATATCATCTAAACTAAGCATTAGGCATTTTCGAAATTTATCTAACTGATTATAGTAATTATATGGTTTGTCTGTTTAGCGTGTTAATGAATATAGTCATTATAAATATACTTAAGTTCATTAGGAACTATCAACACATATAAGAATTAACCCCTCCATTGCTGATATGCAAGCCTTTACAAATGCCAGAATTCCCTTAAGCAGTTTTTAGGTGTGTTTGATAGTTATGAACCTTCTTGAGGTATTTATTGTTCGTTTTTGTTTTTGATTTATTTGGTTGCAAAATTTTATACAGCCGCTTAACCAAAGTTGGAAATATAAGTGTAATGCTTATATTTGTATGACTATTAGTACCTAAAATACTCTAACATATTAAAGACATTGCAGCTCTTATAATAGGTCCAAAACTAACTGTTTTTTATTGATTTAACTTTTAGCCTTTCTTGTAATCCTATAACTTCAGTCAATCAATTGGTCTGAGATATAATCATAAGAAGCTCAATCGTGTACATTATACACTATAGAGGCTCTCAGGGTTCGACTCTTCACCTTAATTTTTCTATTTAAATATTATATTTGATAAATACATACCGATTGTTTATTCCCTTAAACTTGGTTCAAGCTCAAAGAGTAGGCTGTAAGTAGTTGTAAAAAGTTACCATCGATGCTTGTTGATAATTGCTCCAGTTATCGACTATATTTGATATTATATTGCTCATAATGCCAGCAAAATTATCACACCACTTCTAAGATGTGGCTCAAACTTTACTCAAACTACACTCCTCTGAGATGCAAGCACGCTCAAGGTTTTCTATACTGAAAAGCACGTCTCAAATGTCGAAATGTGGTATAAAGTGGCTATTTTAATTTGGTTGCAAAATTGACGATGTTAATAAAATTTGAAACAAAAAAAAAAAAAAAAAAATTAAACAGGAACTACCATCTATTAAATAACCAATGTTAATTGATGATGATTCTTTATATTTATACAATTTAACATTACAAGCACCATCATATTATTTAAAATCAATAGTTGGTTGCTTTATTCAAGATAAAAATGAGATACTATCACAACAGCAAATCATTTTAGTCTCATCAAATCATTTAAAATTAATTTTACCAAATTCAGAAACAGGTAAATTGGAAATCAAATCATCTCAGAACTTAATTGGTGTAATTAATCAAGTTGAGAAAATCACAATTAACAAACTAGATTATCTTGTAATAGCTTCAGACTCAGGAAATTTATCAATTTTAAAATTTAACCCTGCCCAAAATAAGTTTGTTGCCATTTCTCAAATTGGTTATACGAAAAGTGGATGGAATAAAACCTACCCTGGCGAATATCTACTGATTGATCCTCAAAATAGATGTGTTTTAATTGGAGCTATTGAAAAGAATAAATTAATGTATCGACTCGATAATATAGATGAAGATGGTAGTATAAATCTAAGTGATCCTCTAGAAGCAAATACTAAAAACTTATACACACTCAAATTAGTTTCATTGGATACCGATTATGGAAATCCATTATTTATAGCCTTAGAAATTAATGAATTTGACGATTTATTATTAAATTATTATGAGTTAGATATGGGTTTAAATCATATAGTACGTAAAAAATCAACAAAAGTGGAAGAGCCATATAAAGATTTAAATTATATAATACCATTACCTAGTTACATTGAAGGTATATTTACATTTGGAAAAAATTGGTGCTGCTTTCAAAAATTTAATAATGGTGAAAACATTTATTTACCACTTCCAAAAAGACTGAAATCTCAAGATTCAATTATTATATCTCATGTAAGTCATATAATGAAAAGAAAGACTAAAGAAGATTTTTTCATACTTGTTCAAAATACATTTGGTGATTTATTCAAAATTATGATTGATTATGATTTCGACCGTGAAATAATTAAGAATATCAAGCTTACATATTTTGATACTATTCAACCATGTATAAATTTGAATATTTTAAAAAGTGGATTCCTATTTGCTAATGTATTGAATAACGATAAATTGTTTTATCAATTTGAAAAATTGGGAGATGAAGAAAATGAAAATGATTTGATTATAAATCTGATTGACTATTCAGAAGAGAAAATACGAGATTGTAATTTAATTTTCCAATTAAAAGGACTAGATAACTTAGCATTAATTGATATATTTGAATCCTTGAATCCTATTATAGATATAAAATTGATTGATAATAACCTAACTACAATTTGTTCCCATTCATATTTGAAAAAATTATTACATGGTCAACCAACAACAATCCTAGTTGAAAGTCCATTACCTATAACACCAACAGATATTTTCACTACTAAGTTAACAAAAGATTCAGCTAATGATGAATGGTTAATTATATCATCAGTGTTATCTAATCAAACGTTAATTTTATCCATAGGTGAAGTTGTTCAAGATGTTGAAGATTCAAATTTTATATTAGATCAACCTACTATTCAAGTTCAACAAGTTGGTGAATCATCATTAATTCAAATTTATTCAAATGGGATAAGACATATAAACAAAAATAAGAAGATTACTAATTGGTACCCACCAGCAGGTATCGCAATCACAAAAGCAACTACAAATAATCAACAAGTGTTAATCGCATTAAGTAATTTGGAATTGGTCTATTTTGAAACTGATATCGATGATCAGTTAATTGAATATCAAGATAAATTGGAAATTCAATCTCTGATAATATCAATAGCAATTAAAAGTGATACCAAGAGTGATTACGCTATAATTGGATGTTCAGATGAGACAATACAAGTGGTGTCATTAAAACCTTCAAATTGTTTATCAATACAATCGTTACAAGCATTATCTTCAAATGCAAGTTCAATAATAATTACATCAAATGGATTTAAAAATTATGTTCATATAGGTATGGAAAATGGTGTTTATGTAAGAACTGAAATCGATTTATCTGGAAAATTATTAGATTCAAGGATTAAATATTTAGGTTCCAAGCCAATAAAATTAAGTAAGATTCAATTAAATGAGGAGATAAAACAAGGTGTGTTGGCAATTAGTTCAAAACCATGGATAGTATATAATTATCAGAATAATTTTAAAATAATACCATTACTAAATATAAGTAATATAACTCAGGGTTTATCATTTATTAGTGAAGATATTGGAGGTGAAGGTATCGTTGGATTTTATGGTAACAATTTAACTATATTTTCAATAGGTAAAGAAGATTCAGAATTTGATCCAAATCAAGAATTTTTAATTGAGAAATTGAAATTAAGATATCAACCAAAGAAATTATTAACTCATGGTAAAAAATTAATAATTGCTGAATCTGAATATAATGTTAAACCAATTCATGAACCAAATTTAACTAATAAAAAAGAACCTACAATTGATCAAGATTATTATGATGCATTTGGTTATGAAGAAGTTTTAAATTCTTGGAGTTCGTGTTTACAGATTATTGAAAGTGACAACATTGTACAAAATATTCAATTTCAATCAAATGAATATATTACAAATGTTGCCAAAGCTTTATTTGGTAATAAAAATTATTTAATTGTTGGGATTACCACTGATCAAACTTTTTTACCAAATAGTCATAAATCATCATATTTATTAACTTTTAGATTTGATAAGAAAAAGAATAATTTACAATATTTACACAAGACTGATTTAGATATTTATCCTCATGTCATTGAATCATTTAATAATAAATTATTAATTGGTGATAAAAATATTATTAATTTATATGAATTGGGAACTAAACAATTTCTTCGAAAATCACAAACAAATTTTAACTTTATAAATAATATAAATAAAGTTTTGGTACATGATTCAAGAGTTTGGATCTGTGATTCCAATTTATTTATAACGTTATGTAAATTTGATGAAGTTGAAAATAAATTTATTGCCTTTGCTAAAGATTTAGTTAAACGACAAGTAACTACAATTATAAATTTAGATTTCGATACAATTTTAATTGGGGATAAATTTGGTTCTATTTCAATAATCAGAATCGATAAAAATATTTCAAATCAATCTATAAATGATTGGACAATATTAAAACAACAATCAAAAAATAACATATTTCCAATTTATAAATTATCCAATTTTGGTGAATTTTATATACCTGATATAATAACTTGCTTTAATAAAGGTTCATTAATCAATTCAAATCAAGAATGTATTATATATAGTGGTGTACAAGGTACCATTGGTTTTTTATTACCTTTATTAACTAAATCGGAAATTGAACTACTTTCAAATTTACAAATTGAATTGGGATCATATGTGAGTAACGAATTAGGTAAAGATTTTTTCAAATATAGAAGTTATTATAATCCAATTAAGAATATAATTGATGGAGATTATATTGAGAAATTTTTAAGTTTGAAAAATGATGAAAAAGTTAAGATTGGTAAAAAATTGAAAAAATCATCAAATGAAATTGAGAAAAAGTTAATAGATTTAAGAAATAGATGTATTTGAATATATGACTTTTGAACAATTAATTTCATCTTATTATGCAACTATACAAAATTTTTATTTAGTTTTAGTAGGTGTTTCACCATTTGGAAAATTTACATAATTATTCCATGGTGATTGATTAATTAATTTCCCATTTAAATGTAAACCATTACCATTTTTATTCGGTGTCATATTTTGTGAAGTTGATTGAGTATCATTTAATGAATTCAACTGTGAGATTTCTAAAGTATTTGTATGTGATAATGAATTATCTCTTGAATGAGAAATTTTAAATGGTGAAGATTGATTTGCTGAGTTCAAAGGTGGTAATTTTGGTTGAGTATTTGCTCTCAATGGACTTTCTAATAAACGAGATGATGTTCTTGGATCAGATGATTGTGATTGATACATCATTTGTTGTTGAGATTGAGGTTGAGGTGGAGGTTGTTGTGGTTGTGATTGATATGATGTTGTATAGGGTGTAGTTGAATTTATATTATATACGTTATTTTGTGACATATATGTTAAAGGATTTTGTTGCTGTGGCATTGAGTTTGGTGGTAGAGCATAATTCTTTGAATTAGATCTTTGATGATTAAAATAAGGTTGTTGAGATTGAGATTGTTGTTGTTGATGATGATGTTGTTGTTGTTGTTGAGGTGGTATGAATTGAGATGAAGAAGGTGGTTGTTGAGAATGCAATTGAGATGAATTTTGTTGTTGTTGAAGATGATGATGATGATGACGATTTTGAGATTGTGATTGAGGTCGACTAATTGGCAATTCTTGAATGACATTCTTTTGAGATTCAGGTAACATTTTATGAGTTGCCAAATGTAAACTTAATTGTCTTGATACAGATGAACCCCGTTTTGTCTTCAGAATTGATCCATCATTAATTTTACTCAAAAAATCTTCCTTATAGCTATCTGCTATCTGCCACTTCATGCCCTTTCCAGGCTCGTTGGGCTTTCTCGGGACTTTCTCAAATGCTTTATTTAAAGATAAATTATGTCTAATGGAATTTTGCCAGCCACTTTTTGAATATTTATAATAGGCATAATGGTTAGCGATCCACAGATATATATCACTAAGTGACATAACACCTTGAGGATTTGACAAAATAGCTTGAGTTATCATAGTGGCATAACTGTAAGGTGGTTTTATGTCTTTAGCCTCTTCTTTTGATAGATCTTGGTCTAGATTACTTTGAAGGCTGTTAGCCAAAACCGCACTAGGACTTTGAAATATCTGGAAGTTAGTATTTTGCTTCTTTACATTTTTATTACCACCTTTTTCTTTGAATTTTGCTAAAGCCTTCTCTAAAATCCTACCACTTAATGTGGGAGTGGCATCTGGAAGAATAAACATCATTTGAGTACCACCTATGTCTAATATAGCACCAGAATGTAAAATATTTGCTTCTTGAGAATTAACACCAACTTTTTGACCATCTATTCTTGCACCATTTCTTCCCAAAATTTTCAATTCCCAACACCTTAAATCTAAATTATAAATGATATTTGCATGCTGCCTTGATACAACTTTAGCTGGTCCAAGATCAATATCAATTAAACTCTGAGAATTATTATTTTGAATAGAATTACCAGATGTAGATGATGAAGAAATTTCAGTATTTCTACCAATTGATATAGCTAATGATTTAACATAATAAGTCCAATCTTTGCCAGCAATTTTTGCATAAGCTTGTACTTCAGTTGCAGAATTTTTATCATTTGCATAAATTTCAGATACATTGGTTTTATCTTCAGGACATTGTAAAGTGGAAATTACCAAATTAATGATTTCTTGTGGATCTTGAAGTACAGCTGTAGTATCTTCTTCTTCTTCAGCAGGACGTTTTCTTGGAGTTGATAATGTTGATAGTGTCGACATTTTAAATTTAGAATAATGATAAAATGCAATTAAAATAAATCTAATAAATTTTTATATTAAACTTGTTTTGAAAATAAATAAATAAAAAATCTGAAAAAAATTAAAATGTAATATGTTATATCAAAAGTTAATGAAAATTGGATTACAATATGCTTTAAGTGAAGTAGCTGGTTTAATATGAATTATAGTAATGTAATTAATGAAAATTATCGGATGGGTCAAAATGAATTATAATTTTTTGTTTTGATTGGAATTTTTTTTTTTTTGTTTTTTGTTTTTGTTTTTGGTTAATTTGATATAAACAAATGATGGATCAGATAATGAAATAGATATAGATGTTATAATAGTTGCAACTGATATAATAATGTATAGATTTATTATCAACGGAATAGTATATTAATCTCTAATAAATCAAAGAATAAAACTTGTTGCTGATTTGTTTATGTTTATATTTAAAATAAAAAATAAAGAAAAAAGAATATTTTTCTTCTATTTCTTTATTTTGAATATTTTTGATTTGACTGATTGATTGATTGATTGATTGAGTGATTGGTATATTGTATACTACTGCTTGTTCTATACGATATAATTATACTATACTATTAGTATTATTGTTTATTATATGTATTATTACTATATCATCCACTTGATGGGAGTTATTACTTGATTCAGATAGTATTTGGGCGGATTATATTGATGAAAGATTTTGCTACGGCCATTTTTTACTAATCAACTGATTTAAGAAAATTAAGCAACACGTACTCACAATAACTTTATATCATCATCTATCTATTGTAATTTAGATCTCTTAACCATATATCCAATTAATATATATTTATCACCAAATGCTATGGTATTGTTAATTAAAATTCTTTTCACAGCCAAATGAAAATAAATGTAAACACGACACAAAGCAACAAAATATATCAGCACGTGACAGACTGTATATAATATACTTAAGATAAAAGGCGCTACCAATTGAATTGCTGCAAAATATTGCAAGATTTCATAATGATGGATTGAGGTTTTCACTACTGAAGAAGGTTTAGAGAAAAAAATTATTTGCCATATATGCCCTTTTAGTCTAAATGTACCATTTACAACCTAGAATGTTCTTATTGTTATTGTGAATGTTTATGGAATAGTTTTTACCATGTTCTATACATAATGACACATTTGATCACATAAGCAAAGGACGGAGGGGATGGAGTATGATTAAAAGCCATCGCATTAAGTGAATGTCAGATTTTAAGGGCAAGAAATTCTCCCATTTTTAAAAGAATGTTGCAGTCATGAATTATTAAAGCCAAGTTCTTTAAGTTCATACCTGTGAGCTCGAAGTCTCGAACCACGTCACGCGAAGATTTTTTTTTCTCGCCGCGTAAAAACAATAGGATGTTAGCGGGTCTTGAAAGATTGATCAATATATAGAGGTATATCATAGACCTTGTTCTTTAAGTCAAGGTCAATAAGAAATGAAGCCTTCATTCAAACATCGATGTAATTGTCCATTGTTGAAAAATTACAATCCAAATTTGACCTCTTTTAGAACAAGTAGAACGTTCTACATTGTTATTTCAAAGTAAGCACTGCTATTTCAAAGTAAGCACTGCTATTTCAAAGTAAGCACTGCTATTTCAAAGTAAGCACTGCTATTCATTCCTATACAAGTAGATTTACTTCATAATTTATGGGTATTATAAATGATTCTTGTAATAAATCAAAACCTCTTGCGTCAGTTGAGTCTTTTGTTATAACATCTACTACATCTTCTTCTTCTTTTTCTAATCTTTTTTTATTCAATTCTGTTTCATCAATTATATCAAATTCATCTTCTTTTTCGATGTAATCAATATTCTCTTCTACTTCTACAAAATCTGGAGCTAATGCACTCCATTTTTGAGGAAATTGAATTTGCCATAAATAAATCATTCCACTATCAATACCTATAGAACCAATACAACATTTAGGATAATTCCATTTTGTATCTATAAGTTCTTCATTGCTTCCTTCTAGAATTTTGATTAAAGAGCCATTTGAAGTTTCCCAAATGTACAAGTCGTGTGATGATTGACCATGAGTACTTGCTATTAGAAATTCACCATTATGATTGAATGTAAGGGAATTCCATTGTAATCTATTGACAACATCTTGATATTTATGTTCAATTTCAAAATCAAATTTTTCATCTTGATTATTTATAGCTTGTTCATTAATTAAATCAGATAAATTAATTTGTCTAATTACTCTATCAGATGAATTTATAGCTAATTTTCTACCATTTGAAGATAATGCTAAATTTTTAATATTTGAATTTGATATTTTGATGGAATGAATAATTTTCAATGTTTCAGTTTCAAAAATATTTAGCCAACCTTTACTTGTACCTGTAAAAATATATTTACCATCTTTTGTAAATATACAAACTAAAGTTAAATGTTTTTCATTTTTCTTTGATTTCTTTTTAAGTTGTTCACCATCCATAACCCAATTTTCTAATTCTAATGGAGTTGTTGATAATTTTATAATTTTTGGAGAATTTTCATTTGTCAAATCAACATAAACAGGAGAATCTTCATATAGAGAAGCAACAAATTTAAATTTATCATTTGGATGTAAATTAGCTGACCAAATTGGACCATCAAATTTAATTTGTCGTATAATCGGCATTGAATTAATTTTATTTAAATCCCATAATTTAACATACCAATCTTGAGAAGTAGTTAATAAATATCTACCACATTTAGACCAATTAATAGAAGTAATAGGTCGTATATGACTATATTCATTTAAATGAGCTATTATACCACCATTTGAAATTGAACAGTCATAAATAACAATTGAACCATCTATTAGACCACTAGCTAAATAATCTCCTTTATAATTAAATTGTATAGTAACTGAATGACCAAAGTTAAGATTATTAGTTAATTGTTCTGGAAACTCTTTTGCAACTGAAAATGGATCTTGTAATGATAGATTCATTTTGATAAATTTATATTTTTTTTCACCAGTCGCTTTTTATCAAACAGTCAACTATTGAATGTCATTATATAATGATTTAATACCAACTTCTATTATTAATTCTCCTCCTTCTATTAACAGTGCTTTATCATCGGATGCTATTAACAATCAATTTATGAAAACTAAATTTGATGATAGATCAATTACAAAAATTAGTATTACTTTAAATCATTATCAAAATTTAAATAAATCAACATTTATTGAAGATGAGGATACTACTACTAGTACTCCTTTCAATAATATATTCAAATGGTCTCAATTGAATAAAATATCAAATTATATTAACTCACAAGAATTTTTAACCTTGTATGGTGAAATAAAATTAATAAAATCTACTTCAATATTTATTGCCATTGCTACAACAAAGAATCAAATAATTATATATAATTATAATCAAATTATAGAGTTTCAATTACAATGTGATGATTTAGAAATTAGTTGTATAAACTTTTCCTTGGACTCAACAACATTTGTTGCTGGTTTTACCAATGGTTCAATTAGATTATGGAATTTACATAAGGATGATTCTATTCAAATTACTCCAGCTTTCACAATTTCTCCAATTTCATTAAATTCAAGATTTGTACAAAATTTGGATGGTCATTTAATTAATTGTAAGATCAATTTTATTTCATTTATTGGCAATTCATATGATAAGTTAATCAGTTCTGATGATTCTGGTTTAATATTCTTTCATCATGGTATTACTAAAAAATTTATATATCACAACTTTGTAACAAAGAACTTATTTAGCAAGAGTATTATTTCCAATATTGCATTTTTACAATTGGGTTCCGATTATCAAATTACTGACGATTTAGGAGTAATTGCTTTAATTGCAGACGGTTCATTAAGTATTAAATCAACTATTTCATTAAATGATTCTTCATTAACCTTTATAACTACACATTACACTAAAAAATTAACTGGTTTGACTACATTAGATTGGTTTCCTTATATCAAAGATTATAATTCAAGATTGGCTTTTACTCAAGACAATTTTTTGTATATTCTAGAGGTTGAAGTTCCTGAAAAATTATCAATTATAATTAATAATGCCAAAAATCGAGATAAATTAATTGAGAAATTAAAATTACCTGTTAAAGAAACTTGTGAATTGGAGTTGGAACAACCTATACAATATATAAAATGGTTATCATCAAATTTACTTGTTGTATTCTTTAGTTCTAAAATGTTAACTTTTTTTTATGCAAATGAACAATTACATTTAGTTAGTTGTGACAATTTTAAATTTAATACTGTTGAGGTTGTTAAACAAAGTTTATTGATTTTTAATGATAACAAACTTTTTATTGCTAAATCATCAAATTGGGCCGATATATTATCAAATAAACTACAACATAATGATTATTTAGATGCACTTTTATTAGCTAATACGTTTTATAATTCAACAAATGTTGCTAAATTATCAGTACTAAGATTACCTTTGCAAAAACAACAACGAGCAAAACTTATTCAACCAATTTTATTGAAAATTATGAAGGAATCATTACCTCATTTAATTAAATCAGATCAAGAAATGTATTTAAAATTGTCATTAAATATAATATCTGAAATTCCTGGCTCAGCAACTAATGAAATTTTAGAAGAAATTTATGATATTATAAAAGATGATAAAATCTTCTTTGGTGCTATTGATAAATTTATTTTGGAAAATTCCATCAAGGAGTTACCAACAAGTTTGTTGAAAAAATTGGTAATGTATCATAAAGATGACGAAGAATTAAGTTTACTCCTATGCACTTTAGATCTTCATCAATTAGACATAGATTTTACTATTCAGTTGTGTAAAAAATATAAATTAACAGATTGTTTGATATATATATGGAACTATTTATTAAATGATTATAAAACACCATTAATTGAGTTTGTGGAAAATTTACAAGATGATTTGAAAGTTTATCTGTACTTGAGCTATGTTTTGAATGGGTTACAATACCCTACTCACAATTCAATTGTAAATGCTGATTTTGCAAGAAAGGAAATTTGTAATGTTTTGTTTTCCACTGATTATTGTTTTATTTTACTCCAGTTTAATTCATTTTACATGTTAAGTACTTTAAATGAATTTTTTGAAAGTTCATACTTGAATGATGGTAATGATATAAATCGACAATATATAATTGAAACATTATTGGAAATTTTTGAATCTCATAAACAAGACTTTTCAAATTATGATGAATTACAACTATCAATTTTTATAGCAAGAAATTACTCAAAATATCAACAATTTATAAGACTACCAGAATCAGAAATTATTAAGATTATAAATACAATATTGGATTATCAAACTTCTGAAGATAATGAGTTAGCTTTACAAAGTCTCATACCATTTTTTAATAACTTAGAAGATAATCAATATTTGATTGAAAGATTAAAATTAGGTAAATATTACAATGTTTTAATAAATTACTATAAATTAGAAAATAAGTATTCTCAAGCTTTAGAAATTTGGTTAATTAAGAAAACTAATTTTAAGGAATTAACAGAATTGGTTGATTTGTCATTCAATAAAGGTAATAGCATGGATAGACTTAAACTTGTAGGACTTTTGAAGTCAAATTTTGAAGATTGTTTAGTATTAAATCCTACAGGTTTTTATAAAATGATCAATAAATATGCTCCAGTATTACATGGAAGTATTGTTGCTGCTAAGGAATATCTACAATTCATATATTTAAAGGAGTATTATAAATCATATGATGATGATATATTTGTAACAAGATTTATTGAATTATTAATCAAGTTTGATGATTCTGCATTATTTGATTTTATTAAAAAACATATTAATATTATACCAGAAGAATTAATTTATAAATTAAATGATGACAAGGATAATATTATACGTGCAAAAGCCCTAATGTTGATGCATGATAACAAATTTTTAGAAGCAGAGACAATATTATTGGATAAAATAATTGATCAAGACCTAGATTATCTAAATTTTATATTTTCAATTATTGATGAATCAAAAGATAACCGCGATAAATTATGGTTAAACCTTATTTACAGATTAGTTCAATCTAACAAGTCTGACTGCATTCATGATTGTTTTAAAAAAATAATAGATGATAATTTATTCAATTCAATTTTCAATAAATTTTTAGATTTGAATCATAATGAAACTACATTATCCAATATTAAAACAATTTTACAATCAGTCTTCATTTCATATTCTTATGATACACAAATTTTGAAAATTCTAAATTACAATATTTTAAATAATGATATTTATAATAAAATGGTTTTGATTCAAAATAGAAACTTAAAAGGTTGGAATATAATGGATAAAAATTGTATTTCATGTGGTAAACCAATGTTTCTGTTAAAAGATGAACATTATTTAGCATGGCAAGATTATGAATTTTCAAAAGTACTAACACAATCTTATAATAAGAATGAGGAATTGCAATTAATTATTTTCAAATGTGGTCATGGATATCATTTAAATTGTTTGCAACGATTGAACTTGAATAATCAGTGTGTAATATGTAGTGAATGAAAATATGAGATCTCAAATGTGTACCTGTTTTGTTTTTTGTGCAACCATTCCGAATTTGGAAATTAGTAAATAGAGATCTTGAAAAAAAAAATAAATCTATTTATAAATTTGACATATCGAAAGAAAAAGCCATATGTCATCCTTTAATAATATATCTGATGACGAAGATGATTTATTCAATGACTCAAATACGTTAAATCACAATCCATTTAATACTTTAAACACTCCCTTTCATTTTAGAAATGTTACCAATTCAAGTTATTCAACTATAGTGGATGATTATAATGAAAATATTAAATACCCAACCAGAAGTAAAACAGTCAATTTTAAAGATGATATCGAATATCCTCCAATAATATATTCTCCTGGAAAACAAAATTCTTATCCATCATATTATGAAGATGAATTATATAATGATAATGGAAGTTACTATAATGGGGAAAATTATATAATTAATCCATTGGAAGATGCTGAAGTTAACGAAGAAGATCCATTTAATGATTCCTCCTCATTGTTTTCTGATACTGGTGAAGATATAATAAGAAGAAGAACAACAATTAAGAAACTCGATAATGATTCGGATGATGATTTTCAGCCTCAATTAACATATTCGAAAACTATTAAAAAAGCCAAGTTGATAAATGGAAATTATATAATTGATGCCCCAATCCCTAGAGCCCTCTTAAATATGTACGGAAAACAAATCGAAAATATGGGACAGGAAATGTCATTTTTAAGATATACTGGTGCAACTTGTGGACCATCAAATTTTACAAAATTTGGATATAATTTAAGACAAGGTATATACGAACCAAATAGACAAACTGAAATAATGGTTTGTATTACAATGTATAATGAAGATGAAATATTTTTGGCAAAAACACTTAAAGGTGTTTTCGATAATATCAAAGATTTAACAAATAGAAATGATCCAAAATGGGGTGATGATAGTTGGAAAAAAATTGTTGTTTGTATTATAAATGATGGTAGGTTGGAATTAAATAAAAGAACTGAGATTTTATTAAGTAGTTTGGGTATTTTTCAAGAAGGTTATGCAAAACTGAAAATTAATGATAAATCAGTTAAAGCTCATATTTATGAATATACTTCAACTGTAGGTATTGATTCAATTAACGAACAAGTTTATTTGACTTCAAATTCAACTCCTGTACAGTTTATATTTTGTTTAAAAGAAAAGAATCAAAGAAAAATTAATAGTCATAGATGGTGTTTTCAAGCTTTTGGCCCAATTTTGAATCCTAAAATTATAATGTTATTGGATTGTGGAACAAAGCCATCTAAAAATGCATTTTATCATTTATGGAGACTGTTTAAAGATCCAAATGTAGCAGGTGCATGTGGAGAAATGAAAGTTTCATTAGGTGAAAATAAACGATTATTGTCAAATCCATTAGTTGCTGCACAAAATTTTGAATATAAAATTTCCAATATATTAGATAAACCAATGGAAAGTGTATTTGGTTTTATATCCGTATTACCGGGTGCTTTTAGCGCGTATAGGTATGAAGCTTTATTAAATGTCAATGGAGTCGGACCATTAGAAAAATATTTCAAAGGTGAATATCTACATCAAGATCAAATTATTGATGAAGATGACGATGAAAAGTATATAAAAGAGAAAAACTTTCAACAATGTGGAGTTTTTACATCAAATATGTTTTTGGCGGAAGATAGAATTTTATGTTTTGAATTGATTGCAAAAAAGAATCATAACTACATATTAAGATACGTCAATGAAGCGAAAGCTGAGACGGATGCACCAGAAAGAATAGATGAATTTGTTTTACAGAGAAGAAGATGGCTTAACGGTTCAATGTTTGCTGCAACTTATGCTATTTTCCATTGGACAAAGATATGGAGGTCTAATCATTCTTTAATGAGAAAATTATTCTTACAATTGGAATTTTATTATCAATTAATAACAATTTTAGTTTCATGGTTTTCATTAGCAAGTTTCTTTTTAGTTTTTAGGATTTTAACAGCAAATTTGGGCTCAAAAGAAATGAATTTTCAAATTGGTAAATATTTGGCTATTATATTCTTATGGATTTACGTTGGATCAGTAGTTGTTACTTTTGTTTTAGCATTTGGTAATACACCAAGAGGTACAAAGAAGTTTTATTTAGTTATAGCTATATTTTTTGCAGTATTAATGTGTTATATGATGTTTGCAGCAATTTTCTTAGCAGTTCATACCATAACATCAATTTTGAATCAACATAAAGATGAATTTACTGCAAGTATGATTTTTACAAATTCAAAATTTAGAGATTTAATAGTAAGTACAGTTTCAACTTATATTTTGTATTTCATTGGTTCTTTTATGTATGGAGAACCTAGTTTTATGTTGACAAGTTTTATTCAATATGTTGCATTGAGTCCAACATATATTAATGTTTTGAATATTTATGCCTTTTGTAATATTCATGATGTTTCATGGGGTACAAAGGGAGTAGAAATGGCTAAGAATTTGGGTTCAGCAAAACTGTTTGGTAAAAATAAAGATTCAATTATAATGGTTTCAATACCTAATTCAAATGAAGAAATGGATGAAAAGTATAAAGAACAATTAGAATTATTGAAAACTAAATCAATTGAAGAAACTGTATCGAATTCAAATATTAAAAAATCAAAAGATGATTCTTATTATGCATTTGTAAGAACATTAACTGTTTTAGTTTGGATGTTGACAAATGCAATTTTGATTGTTATTGTTTTAAATGTTGCAGGTTTAGACGTTTTTACAAATAAACAAGAAGTTAATAGTGATGGGTCAATTAGTGGTAATTCAGAAATATTCCTAACTATTATTTTATGGATTGTTGCAGGTTTAGCAGCATTTAGATTCATTGGCTCATTTTTATTTTTAGTATTTAAAAATTTTAGACCATTAAAATGGAAGTTGAGAGAAAGAAAGATTAGAAATAATTCATTAGCATAATAAATGGTTTTCAGGATAAACTTTTTTGAACATCGATTGTAAAAACGCTAGGTCAAAGTTTAACGTTACAATTATTTAACAATTTGATTTTAACTATTTGAAATCAATAGTATAATCATGAATGATTCAATTTATTCTAATCAATAATCATTTTTTGTGGTGTCCATATAAAAAGTTTAAATATTTCATGTATTGGTTTTTATCAGGCCCAAACGATTAAGAGATATTTGGAGCAAAAGCAGCGCGACTAGTCGTACAATCTGAGGCGAAAGAATAAAAAACCAATGTATGTGGCTTCCTCGCGTTTTGTCGCGCAAAAATAAAACGGAGTTGAGGCGAAGAAAAATATAATTGGTGGCAAGTTTGCACGAAGTTTATGTCGATTTATGATCTATTAATGTTTAATCTATAAAGCTTCGTTAGTCTCTTTTTCATGTTTCTTATCTAAAATATTAAAACTTTTAGTGTCTTTGAATCCCTTATCTTTGCTCGATTGAATCAACAAATTTCTTGGACCAATAACTTTAACGAAATCAGTTTCGCCCATGAAAAACCCATAACAGATACCATAAAAACCTTTACTGAGTCTTCTTATTTTTTCAAAATACACTTGCAGGTAGAACCATGTCAATTTTAAACTATAAATGATTTTATTTTGAGTAGTAGGTATTCCTAAAACAGGTCTTTCAATTATTTTGACTTTTATGTCATTTCCTTGAAATTTGTAATTCACAATACAATTTTGTAAATCATATGGACCATTGACAGTTATACCCAATACATTATTCTTGTTGATCAAAAGTTCTTCACCTTCATTTAAATTTATATTGTATATGTTTCCAATTCCAGTTAGTCCAACTTGTCCCCTACCACTTAAAAATAAATATGAACCGAAACCGAATCCAGTTTTATATTTCAAATTTTGGTTAAATAATCTTCTTGATAAATTTTTAGATATATATTTTGGTAATTTGTAAAAATTTAGTATTAATGAATTTCCAGTGAAAATTTGAAGTGACTTTTTAGGTAGAATTGCCCAATCTACCTTTCCATCAAGTGTTAAGTTCATAATTGATTGACTTTTATTACATCCAACTAAAATTGAAAAAGGAGATGTTGAAATTAAATTTTGATAAAAATTGAAATTCCAAATTGAAGGTTTAGATTTTATTGATTTGAAGCCAAATATTGATATTAATGAATTTCGCTTAATATATATTGGCATTGAAGGAGGTTGATTAACTTTGATTATGTTATTTAACAATTCAAATTCTGGTTGTTCCAATGTTTTATATGATTTTAATTCATTACTATTTATATTAGTGAGATCTGTGGTAGTTGATGATGTAGTTGGTTTAGATAATTGGGAGGAAGTTTCAATAGATATACATCTTTTGAAAATTTTTGATGTTTTTATCATTGACTGGCTAATTTAGAGATTTGAAAAATAATTTTTCAATCCAATTGGTAGAGAAAATTTATATTGTAAACTATTAGTTATTATAAACAATGTTTAACCAATTTTCCTCTTAGTATTTGATGTCCCATCTTTAATAAATTTAACAAATCTATCTCCATATTCTTTTGCAGGTATTGCCAGAATTTCATTTCTTTTATGACCAATTGATCGAATTAAAGTTTCCAATTTCTTTTTACATGAATAAGGTGTTAAACAATCAATTATTCCCATATAATAAATCTCACCTATAGGTTCATTATCACAATTTGTAGCTCTAATTCCTCCATTATGACCATAAAATACATATTTTGACCGTCCTGGAAATACATCATTTGGTAAATCTTCAGTTCTATTTAAATCTCTTGGATTTGTATTTATAATTGCTGCTTTATCTGATGATTTTGGTTCAAAAACTGATAATTTTTGATTTATATCTCCTGTATTTCCTTTTGTTACATCATGAATACCTAAAAGTAATGAATAATCCATAACATTACATTTTTTTAATAAATTTACATCCGATTCAATTTGTTGGAAAAATAATCGTTTCTTTTCAGGACCAAACTTGATTTTTTTATTTTGTTGTAAATAATTAAGGTCCTTCAAAGTTGAACCATTAGTTGTGAGACGGCCCCATAAACTACCTTTTAAATCAAATTTTTCGTGAATTTCATAATGTGGTGGAAATAAATTATTCATGACCACAAAATGAACCTTACGACCTCTCATTTTAACTCTATGAAGTCCAAAAAATTGACTAATAAGTGTATTGGGATGAGTTTTTATATAACTATGATAATCTTTCAAAATTCGTAATAATACATTCTTCTCTGACCTTTTGATTGTTTTAATAATAAATCTATAATCTCTGGAATAATAAAAAAAACTACCACTTTTCCCAGGACTATTTAATTGACTTAAAATATATTTACCAGTTATTGATATTAAATAATCTGCTGGATCTATTCCAAATATTACCCTGAGCTCTCTAAACACCTCAGGGCAATAGTCCTTGAATTTGAAGTCATATTTTGAGCTTGGTGTTAATTCAGAACCATCAGTATTAAAAGTTAATTTCTTATATGAATGAAAATCTGAATCTTGTAATTTTTTCATAACTCCTGAGCATCGTGATACTGCAACTCTAATTCCAGTTAACATATTGTAAGCCATTACAAAATTATCATGACCCTCAGTTACTTTTGAACCCAATACAGTTTCATCTTCATAAAATTTTCTAATATTTCGTTTTTGAACAAAACTGTCTCTCAATAGTTGTATTTCATTTGAAACGGGAACGTCTTGTGAAAATTGTGGGTATGTTGATCTTGCTGTTGGTTTCTCAATTTGGATTGAATGTCTTGATAAGGAAATTGTTTTATCTAATTTTTTTAAAACTGGTGATGTATGTCTTCTTGTATTTTTGGGTATATCTTGATGAATAGTTGAATTGGTGGTATTTAATGGATCTATATCTAATGATAATTTGGCCGTGGTAAGTTCATTATCATTTGGTAACTTCAAACTTTGTGCAACTTGATTATTATCATCTATAGATGAAGGAGTCGTTTCATTAGTATAATCTGTATTAGATCCTTTAAATGATGTAGGAGTTGATGGCATACGATTATTGACTTCATTTGAAGTTGATTGATCCATTTCTTGAGTTTTATTCAAATTTTGAGATGTTAATAAAGGTAATTTTATTATCGTTTCATCTTGCTCTTCACTACAACCATTTTTAAGTAAATCAGATTTAATAGATGAAGATGATGTTGGTTTTTTGATTTGTTGTTTTAATGTTATTTGTGATGATGAATTTGATATATTTGTAGTAGTATTTGTTGCTGAAGAGGAAGATGATTTAATAAATGATGATTTAGGTAATGAAGATGACGATAGCTGTATCATATATAACTTGATATTATATAGTAGTTATTTTATATTTATTATATAACTTTTTGTGGTAATAATTCAATTTTGGTTTATTTTTGGCACTGGTTAAAAAATTATAGAAAAAAAAAAAAAAAAAAAAGTGAAATTTATGAAATTTATGAAATTTATTAACAACTTGAAATGAGTTATAGTAATAGAGTTATAGTAGTAGAGTTTTAGTAATAGAGTTGTAGCAATAGAGTTGTAGTAATAGAGTTGTAGTAATAGAGTTATAGTGTATTAGAGGGTAGATACTAGATAGATGGTTGATGCCTTGAACGATCTACAATATAACCAAGATTGACCATGCAACGGAGACAAATCAGTTTTAATAATAAAAGCTTAAGTTGGTTGTAGTAACTATAATAATTTCTTGATATTTTCTTTTCATCTTTTGCTTTTCCTTGATCATGAAGCCAACTGATTTACTATTTAAAATATATGATTGCATTTATAATTGAATTCTCGAAAGGGTAAATTAATATGAAGATATTGGTCTAGATTTACGATAAAATTTTGGCGTTGTTTTTAAACAATCACGGGTTTGTCTCGTGTTGCTTAATGCGACACCTTAGCACAAAACATGCACTCCATGGGCCTAGGGTTTGTGCCATCCATCGCGGTATCAAAAGGACATTTGGCTTAATAAAAAAAAACCAATTGTTTGCAACAAACTTTAATTACGTTAACTGAACGTAACTGGAAAATAAAAAGTACTTAATAGAATTCAAAACATAGTAACACTTAAGTTTAAGATACAACCGCGCTATCAATTATTAAGCTTATCTTTCTTTAACATTTTTTGCAAAATTTTCGTAATACAGATTGATAAATCATAACATGTTCCTTAATAATGAATTGTTTTACTAGATCTACTTTAGTTTCAGTTTATAAACGTTGGTAGAGCTTGAAGAATCAACCAAATTACATTAAACAGCCTTTGTTAGTTTATATTTGTTTAAATTCGAAGCTTAAGTCACCTAAAAGTTACCTTTGGATTCTTATCAGCACAGCTAAATACTCTGTATGGATTGTAAGTGCACTGAACACTATCATCTTTCTGAGTTGTTGTATTAATGGATGGAATTCTTTCGACATCATTTGGTAGCGAGTAAATGCCGGTTCGGAACGAAGATCTAAATCTAGGTCCGAATTTAATTTTTTTTCTTTTTTTTTCTCGTCTGATTCCATCTTATCAATTTAATCACTTTAAACAGCTTAATCAAACAACCCAATGTTTAATAAGATATTTGGTAAAAAATCAGATTCAATTATAGAAGAGCAAATTAAAGATCAAGGATTTGAAATTAGTACGTGTCCTGAAACCTGTGATGCTTGTATTACAAATTTTCCAAAATCTTTAAAATTTGAAGAAGATGAACCTTTATACAATTCTACAAAACCATTCGGATTACATTTATTGATATCAACTGGTAAAACTGATTGGCCTCATGATGCAACAGGAACACCAAATACATTATCAAATGCAATTGCAGATTGGGCTTCCAAGAAAAAATCTAAATTGGGAAATATTAAAGTTACTGTCTCATCTTTGGGATCAGATGAATTATTAATTGATGATGAGTATATAAACGGTAAAATGGGAGATGTATTAATAATGCCTTATTTTTTATGGATCAAAAAGGTCAAAATTGAAGATGTTGCTGAAATTTTTGATAAATTAAATCAATATCTAGAAAATCACACACCAGTAGATGATATAGAAATTCCGAACTGTTCGATTGACAATAACTCAAGTTATATCTTTCTATGTTCTCATAAGACTAGAGACAAAAAATGTGGAATAACTGCTCCAATTATGAAGAAAGAGATGGATTTATATCTTAGAGAATTGGAGTTGTATCGAGATTTTGGTGATAATAGACCTAATGGTGTACAAGTTGCATTTTTAAATCATATTGGTGGTCATAAATTTGCTGCTAATGTAATAATTTATAATAAAGAATCAATGAAAAATATTTGGTTAGCTTTATGTAGACCAAATAATGTGAAACCAATTATAGATGAATGTGTTTTACAAAATAGAGTATTTCCAAATAAAGTTAGAATTGTACAAAATTTCAATTGGTAATATATTTAATTACATTTAATCGTCTTGTTAATGAATCAATTGTAACTCCATCTAATTTGTCAATATCATGTTTTAAAATATTATTAATCCTATTCAATTCAACATTTAGATACTTTGAATTCCTCAATTTATCCAAATATTCTTTATTATCTAAACCCGCTGTTTCTTTTAAATTACCCAGGGCATCTCTATCCAATTTTGTAAATTGATTAATTGCATCTATAATAGATTCGTAATTCAGATAATCACCTTTATATATCAATGGATCTCCATTTTTGAAAAATAATAAAGTTGGTAACTTTTTGATATCAAATTTATTCTTAATTGGTTCATTATCAAATTCATCAATCAAATAATCAGCAATCATAATATTTGAATCTCTTTTATATGTGATTTCAGCTAGATTTTTTAAAGTAGGTTTGAATTCTGTACAATATGAACACCAAGTAGCACCAATTGAAATAATGGAATATTCAAATTCTTGAATTTTTTCAAAAAAATTATCAGGAGTCAAATGAATTACAGATTTTTCATTTTCAACTATTTCTTCAATTTCAGTAGTATTTTTATCAAGTCTATAACCAGTCAATTGTTGAATAAAATTACTTAAACTTTCAACATCTCTACTACCTTCAAATTCAATTCTTGAACCATCTGGTTTGAAAAGTAGTAACGTTGGATACCCAACAGTTACATACTTTTTGGAAAGTAATCGTCCATCTTTATCACCATTAACCTTTAAAAATTGAATATCATAATCTCTAAAGATATCACTTAATTGATCGACTGTTGGTGAGACCTTTTTGCAGTGTCTACACCAATCAGCGTAGAAATCAACAAACGCAAATTTCTTATCAATCAATTTCTGAAAATTTAAATCATTAGCTTGAATAATATTTGAAGATGTATAAGCAAATGCTATTGATATTATAAATAGGAAATTTAAATATAATTTCAACATCAAATATTATTGATAATAAAAATATAAATGCTACCAATTGAACAAGGATTTTATCTTTTTTTCAATACGATGGTGAGGTAACATTTTCTCATGCTAGCTTAGGGCAACTCGTACTAACCTTTGGTTTATATACCAAAGGCAACGTAATCTCTTGAGATAAGAAGCAATTTAATAATATTTGGAGAGCTTAAGTATATACTCTAAAGATCTCAGGGTTTAAAATCAATATCTCGAGAGATTAATTAAAGATGAGATATAAGCCATCGAATTTAGTACGAGTCGCCCTCAGTCTAGCTCGAGGAAAATGTTTCTATGGCACCATTTTAGAGCGGAATTTGCCTACTTTAAAAAAATTCTAGAATGTATTTTATATGCAGTCTCGTAATAGTTAATTTCAAAATTTATTAAATGGTACACAACTCATTCAACCTTGAGGTTGTGTTTTTCAAACTAACCTCATTGCATTTATAATTTAGTTTGGAATCAAATGATTCTCGTATAAAAGGATTATGGATTTGATGGTTTTATTCAACTTTTAAAAAAATGCAAAAAAATGCTACTTTGCGTTATAGTTAATACTTCGACCCAACTTCTAAAGTAAAATTGGTTAATGGAATAGTTTTTCTTGCGCAAGTTGATTCCATATCAACAGACATCTGCAAATATGTAAACCACATATATACTATGTCAAAAAAGAATTTTGAGTCTAGATATAAGTAATTTACTCGACCCAAAGTTTTGCGTATACAAATTTCTGGGGTCTTTATGGCCCTTTTTTTAATACGAGATCGTTGGAGAAAAAAATATTAAAAATTACTCGCATAAAATGGCGATGAAATCTTTATATTGATTGAGTGCAATAGTATAAAGATTATACGCAACATGAGCAAGTTGAAACTATGATGATGCGTAAATTCACTAAAGAAAAAATTTAATGAATGGGTTAATATTAACAAGTGAACTAAAATGAAGCTGTTATGTTCTAAAGCAGAAAATTTGAATTTGTTAATGGACCTACTTTAGAAATAAGACTTATAGATATAAGCTAAGCTGTATTAACCATGAGCTTAAACAAGAAATACAACTGAAAGTTGATTTATTAGGTAAAGATTATATTGAAGCATATTTGAAAATATTTCATTGTTTTACCAAATGGATTTTGATTTTGTCTTTTTTTGCAATTAATTTAGAAAAGTTTAATGAACAAGTTAGAAAGCGTTAAAAATGATGATAAACAAACAAAAGTTGAAATCAGAGTTAATAAACTGAATTTGAGCAATCTAAAATGTACTGTTTAGATTTTAATGAATTAACAGGGTTTAGCATAAGGAAGCAACAAACACTTGAGGTAAGGATGCAACAAACACTTGAGGTAAGGATGCAACAAACACTTGAGGTAAGGATGCAACAAACACTTGAGGTAAGGATGCAACAAACACTTGAGGTAAGGATGCAACAAACACTTGAGGTAAGGATGCAACAAACACTTGAGGTAAGGATGCAACAAACACTTGAGGTAAGGATGCAACAAACACTTGAGGTAAGGATGCAACAAACACTTGAGGTAAGGATGCAACAAACACTTGAGGTAAGGATGCAACAAACACTTGAGGTAAGGATGCAACAAACACTTGAGGTAAGGATGCAACAAACACTTGAGGTAAGGATGCAACAAACACTTGAGGTAAGGATGCAACAAACACTTGAGGTAAGGATGCAACAAACACTTGAGGTAAGGATGCAACAAACACTTGAGGTAAGGATGCAACAAACACTTGAGGTAAGGATGCAACAAACACTTGAGGTAAGGATGCAACAAACACTTGAGGTAAGGAT